>JAMPIQ010000001.1:17419728-18141642 GCA_024699855.1 Aphelenchoides besseyi | reverse complement strand
TTTTTATTAAGAAGCGGTGGTCTTTTGTGGGCTCGAAATTGTTTGACGGAAACCTGAAAATGCAGAAACTCGAAATCTGAAACCTGAAAATATAGTTCATGAAAATATACTAGACCATTTCTTGGCACGAAAGTTTTTGTCCTCTAATTCTACAACTCGTCACCTTTATTAACGGAGTGTGCGCTCTTTTTTTAACCGAAACCGTGACCTGTGGAAGGGGGAATTGCTGACCTTTTGAACCCTTTATTTTTGAGCCCTGAAATTGCAGCCCTTTTGAACCCCTTTTAATTGCCCTTTTTAATTCCCTTTTTTTAAACTCCTTTTTTTGAAACCCTTGAAATTGCCTTTTTTGAAACCCCTGAAACTAGTAATTCAAATTGTCATTCAACTCGTCTACCTATTTTTATTAAGAAGCGGTGGTCTTTTGTGGGCTCGAAATTGTTTGACGGAAACCTGAAAATGCAGAAACTCGAAATCTCTGAAACCTGAAAATATAGTTCATGAAAATATACTAGACCATTTCTTGGCACGAAAGTTTTTGTCCTCTAATTCTACAACTCGTCACCTTTATTAACGGAGTGTTGGGGGTCTTGTTTGTTCAATTAATTTGGTGGTGTTGGCTCGAAATAGTTTGAGCTTGTCTCAAACAGCAACCGAAGGTTGGTGGCAGGGACTAATGGGGTGGCGGTCTTTTTTTTGGCCGAATCCGTGACCTGTGGATATTGAAATTGCAGACCTGTTGATGGGGTGGCGGGACTGCTGTGGGGTGGCGGGGGATAAACTACCTGGCGCTCTTTTTTTAACCGAAACCGTGACCTGTGGAAGGGGGAATTGCTGACCTTTTGAACCCTTTATTTTTGAGCCCTGAAATTGCAGCCCTTTTGAACCCCTTTTAATTGCCCTTTTTAATTCCCTTTTTTAAACTCCTTTTTTTGAAACCCTTGAAATTGCCTTTTTTGAAACCCCTGAAACTAGTAATTCAAATTGTCATTCAACTCGTCTACCTATTTTTATTAAGAAGCGGTGGTCTTTTGTGGGCTCGAAATTGTTTGACGGAAACCTGAAAATGCAGAAACTCGAAATCTGAAACCTGAAAATATAGTTCATGAAAATATACTAGACCATTTCTTGGCACGAAAGTTTTTTGTCCTCTAATTCTACAACTCGTCACCTTTATTAACGGAGTGTTGGGGGTCTTGTTTGTTCAATTAATTTGGTGGTGTTGGCTCGAAATAGTTTGAGCTTGTCTCAAACAGCAACCGAAGGTTGGTGGCAGGGACTAATGGGGTGGCGGTCTTTTTTGGCCGAATCCGTGACCTGTGGATATTGAAATTGCAGACCTGTTGATGGGGTGGCGGGACTGCTGTGGGGTGGCGGGGGATAACTACCTGGCGCTCTTTTTTTAACCGAAACCGTGACCTGTGGAAGGGGGAATTGCTGACCTTTTGAACCCTTTATTTTTGAGCCCTGAAATTGCAGCCCTTTTGAACCCCTTTTAATTGCCCTTTTTAATTCCCTTTTTTAAACTCCTTTTTTTGAAACCCTTGAAATTGCCTTTTTTGAAACCCCTGAAACTAGTAATTCAAATTGTCATTCAACTCGTCTACCTATTTTTATTAAGAAGCGGTGGTCTTTTGTGGGCTCGAAATTGTTTGACGGAAACCTGAAAATGCAGAAACTCGAAATCTGAAACCTGAAAATATAGTTCATGAAAATATACTAGACCATTTCTTGGCACGAAAGTTTTTGTCCTCTAATTCTACAACTCGTCACCTTTATTAACGGAGTGTTGGGGGTCTTGTTTGTTCAATTAATTTGGTGGTGTTGGCTCGAAATAGTTTGAGCTTGTCTCAAACAGCAACCGAAGGTTGGTGGCAGGGACTAATGGGGTGGCGGTCTTTTTTGGCCGAATCCGTGACCTGTGGATATTGAAATTGCAGACCTGTTGATGGGGTGGCGGGACTGCTGTGGGGTGGCGGGGGATAACTACCTGGCGCTCTTTTTTTAACCGAAACCGTGACCTGTGGAAGGGGGAATTGCTGACCTTTTGAACCCTTTATTTTTGAGCCCTGAAATTGCAGCCCTTTTGAACCCCTTTTAATTGCCCTTTTTAATTCCCTTTTTTAAACTCCTTTTTTTGAAACCCTTGAAATTGCCTTTTTTGAAACCCCTGAAACTAGTAATTCAAATTGTCATTCAACTCGTCTACCTATTTTTATTAAGAAGCGGTGGTCTTTTGTGGGCTCGAAATTGTTTGACGGAAACCTGAAAATGCAGAAACTCGAAATCTGAAACCTGAAAATATAGTTCATGAAAATATACTAGACCATTTCTTGGCACGAAAGTTTTTGTCCTCTAATTCTACAACTCGTCACCTTTATTAACGGAGTGTTGGGGGTCTTGTTTGTTCAATTAATTTGGTGGTGTTGGCTCGAAATAGTTTGAGCTTGTCTCAAACAGCAACCGAAGGTTGGTGGCAGGGACTAATGGGGTGGCGGTCTTTTTTTGGCCGAATCCGTGACCTGTGGATATTGAAATTGCAGACCTGTTGATGGGGTGGCGGGACTGCTGTGGGGTGGCGGGGGATAACTACCTGGCGCTCTTTTTTTTAACCGAAACCGTGACCTGTGGAAGGGGGAATTGCTGACCTTTTGAACCCTTTATTTTTGAGCCCTGAAATTGCAGCCCTTTTGAACCCCTTTTAATTGCCCTTTTTAATTCCCTTTTTTAAACTCTTTTTTTTGAAACCCTTGAAATTGCCTTTTTTGAAACCCCTGAAACTAGTAATTCAAATTGTCATTCAACTCGTCTACCTATTTTTATTAAGAAGCGGTGGTCTTTTGTGGGCTCGAAATTGTTTGACGGAAACCTGAAAATGCAGAAACTCGAAATCTGAAACCTGAAAATATAGTTCATGAAAATATACTAGACCATTTCTTGGCACGAAAGTTTTTGTCCTCTAATTCTACAACTCGTCACCTTTATTAACGGAGTGTTGGGGGTCTTGTTTGTTCAATTAATTTGGTGGTGTTGGCTCGAAATAGTTTGAGCTTGTCTCAAACAGCAACCGAAGGTTGGTGGCAGGGACTAATGGGGTGGCGGTCTTTTTTGGCCGAATCCGTGACCTGTGGATATTGAAATTGCAGACCTGTTGATGGGGTGGCGGGACTGCTGTGGGGTGGCGGGGGATAACTACCTGGCGCTCTTTTTTTAACCGAAACCGTGACCTGTGGAAGGGGGAATTGCTGACCTTTTGAACCCTTTATTTTTGAGCCCTGAAATTGCAGCCCTTTTGAACCCCTTTTAATTGCCCTTTTTAATTCCCTTTTTTAAACTCCTTTTTTTGAAACCCTTGAAATTGCCTTTTTTGAAACCCCTGAAACTAGTAATTCAAATTGTCATTCAACTCGTCTACCTATTTTTATTAAGAAGCGGTGGTCTTTTGTGGGCTCGAAATTGTTTGACGGAAACCTGAAAAAATGCAGAAACTCGAAATCTGAAACCTGAAAATATAGTTCATGAAAAATATACTAGACCATTTCTTGGCACGAAAGTTTTTGTCCTCTAATTCTACAACTCGTCACCTTTATTAACGGAGTGTTGGGGGTCTTGTTTGTTCAATTAATTTGGTGGTGTTGGCTCGAAATAGTTTGAGCTTGTCTCAAACAGCAACCGAAGGTTGGTGGCAGGGACTAATGGGGTGGCGGTCTTTTTTGGCCGAATCCGTGACCTGTGGATATTGAAATTGCAGACCTGTTGATGGGGTGGCGGGACTGCTGTGGGGTGGCGGGGGATAACTACCTGGCGCTCTTTTTTTAACCGAAACCGTGACCTGTGGAAGGGGGAATTGCTGACCTTTTGAACCCTTTATTTTTGAGCCCTGAAATTGCAGCCCTTTTGAACCCCTTTTAATTGCCCTTTTTTCCCTTCCCTTTTTTAAACTCCTTTTTTTGAAACCCTTGAAATTGCCTTTTTTGAAACCCCTGAAACTAGTAATTCAAATTGTCATTCAACTCGTCTACCTATTTTTATTAAGAAGCGGTGGTCTTTTGTGGGCTCGAAATTGTTTGACGGAAACCTGAAAATGCAGAAACTCGAAATCTGAAACCTGAAAATATAGTTCATGAAAATATACTAGACCATTTCTTGGCACGAAAGTTTTTGTCCTCTAATTCTACAACTCGTCACCTTTATTAACGGAGTGTTGGGGGTCTTGTTTGTTCAATTAATTTGGTGGTGTTGGCTCGAAATAGTTTGAGCTTGTCTCAAACAGCAACCGAAGGTTGGTGGCAGGGACTAATGGGGTGGCGGTCTTTTTTGGCCGAATCCGTGACCTGTGGATATTGAAATTGCAGACCTGTTGATGGGGTGGCGGGACTGCTGTGGGGTGGCGGGGGATAACTACCTGGCGCTCTTTTTTTTAAACCGAAACCGTGACCTGTGGAAGGGGGAATTGCTGACCTTTTGAACCCTTTATTTTTGAGCCCTGAAATTGCAGCCCTTTTGAACCCCTTTTAATTGCCCTTTTTAATTCCCTTTTTTAAACTCCTTTTTTTGAAACCCTTGAAATTGCCTTTTTTGAAACCCCTGAAACTAGTAATTCAAATTGTCATTCAACTCGTCTACCTATTTTTATTAAGAAGCGGTGGTCTTTTGTGGGCTCGAAATTGTTTGACGGAAACCTGAAAATGCAGAAACTCGAAATCTGAAACCTGAAAATATAGTTCATGAAAATATACTAGACCATTTCTTGGCACGAAAGTTTTTGTCCTCTAATTCTACAACTCGTCACCTTTATTAACGGAGTGTTGGGGGTCTTGTTTGTTCAATTAATTTGGTGGTGTTGGCTCGAAATAGTTTGAGCTTGTCTCAAACAGCAACCGAAGGTTGGTGGCAGGGACTAATGGGGTGGCGGTCTTTTTTGGCCGAATCCGTGACCTGTGGATATTGAAATTGCAGACCTGTTGATGGGGTGGCGGGACTGCTGTGGGGTGGCGGGGGATAACTACCTGGCGCTCTTTTTTTAACCGAAACCGTGACCTGTGGAAGGGGGAATTGCTGACCTTTTGAACCCTTTATTTTTGAGCCCTGAAATTGCAGCCCTTTTGAACCCCTTTTAATTGCCCTTTTTAATTCCCTTTTTTAAACTCCTTTTTTTGAAACCCTTGAAATTGCCTTTTTTGAAACCCCTGAAACTAGTAATTCAAATTGTCATTCAACTCGTCTACCTATTTTTATTAAGAAGCGGTGGTCTTTTGTGGGCTCGAAATTGTTTGACGGAAACCTGAAAATGCAGAAACTCGAAATCTGAAACCTGAAAATATAGTTCATGAAAATATACTAGACCATTTCTTGGCACGAAAGTTTTTGTCCTCTAATTCTACAACTCGTCACCTTTATTAACGGAGTGTTGGGGGTCTTGTTTGTTCAATTAATTTGGTGGTGTTGGCTCGAAATAGTTTGAGCTTGTCTCAAACAGCAACCGAAGGTTGGTGGCAGGGACTAATGGGGTGGCGGTCTTTTTTGGCCGAATCCGTGACCTGTGGATATTGAAATTGCAGACCTGTTGATGGGGTGGCGGGACTGCTGTGGGGTGGCGGGGGATAACTACCTGGCGCTCTTTTTTTAACCGAAACCGTGACCTGTGGAAGGGGGAATTGCTGACCTTTTGAACCCTTTATTTTTGAGCCCTGAAATTGCAGCCCTTTTGAACCCCTTTTAATTGCCCTTTTTAATTCCCTTTTTTTAAACTCCTTTTTTTGAAACCCTTGAAATTGCCTTTTTTGAAACCCCTGAAACTAGTAATTCAAATTGTCATTCAACTCGTCTACCTATTTTTATTAAGAAGCGGTGGTCTTTTGTGGGCTCGAAATTGTTTGACGGAAACCTGAAAATGCAGAAACTCGAAATCTGAAACCTGAAAATATAGTTCATGAAAATATACTAGACCATTTCTTGGCACGAAAGTTTTTGTCCTCTAATTCTACAACTCGTCACCTTTATTAACGGAGTGTTGGGGGTCTTGTTTGTTCAATTAATTTGGTGGTGTTGGCTCGAAATAGTTTGAGCTTGTCTCAAACAGCAACCGAAGGTTGGTGGCAGGGACTAATGGGGTGGCGGTCTTTTTTTGGCCGAATCCGTGACCTGTGGATATTGAAATTGCAGACCTGTTGATGGGGTGGCGGGACTGCTGTGGGGTGGCGGGGGATAACTACCTGGCGCTCTTTTTTTAACCGAAACCGTGACCTGTGGAAGGGGGAATTGCTGACCTTTTGAACCCTTTATTTTTGAGCCCTGAAATTGCAGCCCTTTTGAACCCCTTTTAATTGCCCTTTTTAATTCCCTTTTTTAAACTCCTTTTTTTGAAACCCTTGAAATTGCCTTTTTTGAAACCCCTGAAACTAGTAATTCAAATTGTCATTCAACTCGTCTACCTATTTTTATTAAGAAGCGGTGGTCTTTTGTGGGCTCGAAATTGTTTGACGGAAACCTGAAAATGCAGAAACTCGAAATCTGAAACCTGAAAATATAGTTCATGAAAATATACTAGACCATTTCTTGGCACGAAAGTTTTTGTCCTCTAATTCTACAACTCGTCACCTTTATTAACGGAGTGTTGGGGGTCTTGTTTGTTCAATTAATTTGGTGGTGTTGGCTCGAAATAGTTTGAGCTTGTCTCAAACAGCAACCGAAGGTTGGTGGCAGGGACTAATGGGGTGGCGGTCTTTTTTGGCCGAATCCGTGACCTGTGGATATTGAAATTGCAGACCTGTTGATGGGGTGGCGGGACTGCTGTGGGGTGGCGGGGGATAACTACCTGGCGCTCTTTTTTTAAACCGAAACCGTGACCTGTGGAAGGGGGAATTGCTGACCTTTTGAACCCTTTATTTTTGAGCCCTGAAATTGCAGCCCTTTTGAACCCCTTTTAATTGCCCTTTTTAATTCCCTTTTTTAAACTCCTTTTTTTTGAAACCCTTGAAATTGCCTTTTTGAAACCCCTGAAACTAGTAATTCAAATTGTCATTCAACTCGTCCACCTATTTTTATTAAGAAGCGGTGGTCTTTTGTGGGCTCGAAATTGTTTGACGGAAACCTGAAAATGCAGAAACTCGAAATCTGAAACCTGAAAATATAGTTCATGAAAATATACTAGACCATTTCTTGGCACGAAAGTTTTTGTCCTCTAATTCTACAACTCGTCACCTTTATTAACGGAGTGTTGGGGGTCTTGTTTGTTCAATTAATTTGGTGGTGTTGGCTCGAAATAGTTTGAGCTTGTCTCAAACAGCAACCGAAGGTTGGTGGCAGGGACTAATGGGGTGGCGGTCTTTTTTGGCCGAATCCGTGACCTGTGGATATTGAAATTGCAGACCTGTTGATGGGGTGGCGGGACTGCTGTGGGGTGGCGGGGGATAACTACCTGGCGCTCTTTTTTTAAACCGAAACCGTGACCTGTGGAAGGGGGAATTGCTGACCTTTTGAACCCTTTATTTTTGAGCCCTGAAATTGCAGCCCTTTTGAACCCCTTTTAATTGCCCTTTTTAATTCCCTTTTTTAAACTCCTTTTTTTGAAACCCTTGAAATTGCCTTTTTTGAAACCCCTGAAACTAGTAATTCAAATTGTCATTCAACTCGTCTACCTATTTTTATTAAGAAGCGGTGGTCTTTTGTGGGCTCGAAATTGTTTGACGGAAACCTGAAAATGCAGAAACTCGAAATCTGAAACCTGAAAATATAGTTCATGAAAATATACTAGACCATTTCTTGGCACGAAAGTTTTTGTCCTCTAATTCTACAACTCGTCACCTTTATTAACGGAGTGTTGGGGGTCTTGTTTGTTCAATTAATTTGGTGGTGTTGGCTCGAAATAGTTTGAGCTTGTCTCAAACAGCAACCGAAGGTTGGTGGCAGGGACTAATGGGGTGGCGGTCTTTTTTTGCCGAATCCGTGACCTGTGGATATTGAAATTGCAGACCTGTTGATGGGGTGGCGGGACTGCTGTGGGGTGGCGGGGGATAACTACCTGGCGCTCTTTTTTTAACCGAAACCGTGACCTGTGGAAGGGGGAATTGCTGACCTTTTGAACCCTTTATTTTTGAGCCCTGAAATTGCAGCCCTTTTGAACCCCTTTTAATTGCCCTTTTTAATTCCCTTTTTTAAACTCCTTTTTTTGAAACCCTTGAAATTGCCTTTTTTGAAACCCCTGAAACTAGTAATTCAAATTGTCATTCAACTCGTCCACCTATTTTTATTAAGAAGCGGTGGTCTTTTGTGGGCTCGAAATTGTTTGACGGAAACCTGAAAATGCAGAAACTCGAAATCTGAAACCTGAAAATATAGTTCATGAAAATATACTAGACCATTTCTTGGCACGAAAGTTTTTGTCCTCTAATTCTACAACTCGTCACCTTTATTAACGGAGTGTTGGGGGTGTAGTTGATCGGTTTGAGGCATCTTCAAATACATCACGTCAAAATATGGTACCCAGATACATTACATCAAAATATAGTACATGAAATCACTGTGAATCTGTAGCAGTCATAACAAAAAATAGAACTGCAAAATCCCGACGGAAACACACCAACTTGACTGACGTTAAATAAAAAAGCAAAATCAAAACACACAGAGCACGACTGAAACAAGAACGGGAATATAAACCCTGATTAAAAATATAATCACCGTGATCACCTTTCGCCGCCCTGAAGAAATCGTCCCCTTAATTTGATTGATCACAAACACTTTTTTTTGAACATGTTAAACTCAAACCACTGATCTCGTCATCTCATTTGAGACAGAACAGTCAACATACCAATACAATTACAAATTGTTGACTGAAGGAATGGAAACCCGATCAACACACCAACCATAGCCACCAACTACACTGACTCACCAATTTGTTAAACTTCAAACAAGAAATCAAAATTGTATCCACCAAAATAATGACACGGAATCGACAAGCTCAACAAAAATCGGATCACCGTCAATGCCTTTTACCGAACTCAAGAAATCATCCCTAATCTAAACGAATTCAAACACATTCATTAGGCCACGTCAAACACAAAAAGAAGTTCAACCTCAGATATTGTCATCTCAACCGCACCTATTTAACAGTCAGCTTACCAATATTGTTTCAAATTGTTGACTGAACGAATGGAAACCGTACCAATGAATTAATTTGAGTCGATCGACTAAACTCGAACTCACCCAACTGATGGCATGAAATAAAACCAAAAATAAAACTCGTATCGACAAAAATAGCGACATGAAATACACAAACTGAACAACAATAGAATTCGCGACAATGCCATTCACCAAACTCAAAAAACGATCTCCTTAATTTCATTGACCGCACTTTCACTTGAACATATCAACATAAAAAAATCACATCTTGTCATTTCATTTGAGACCGAAGAAATCATAATATCAATATGATTGCCGACTGAAAGAACGAAAACCATACTAACGCACTAATTCGCTTTTATTAACTACACTCCAACTCAACAGACTAATTGCATCAAATAAAAACCAAAATGAAACTCGTGTGCGCCAAAATCATGACACGAAATCCACCAGATCAACGAAAATAGAATCGGCCTCAGTAAGATCCATTTGATTCAAGAAATCACCTCCTTAATTTGATTGTTCACTATCACTTTCATTAGAGCACATCAAACACAAAAAGAATTGGAACTCTAGCTTTTGTCATCTCAACTGCAGATCTGTGACACTGAGCATGCCAATATAGTTTCAAATTGCTGACTGAAACTCACTAACTTCACTGACATTTAATAAGAAACCAGAATCAAACGCGTATCGAGCACGACCAAATTCATGACATGAAATTCACAAACTGAGAAATAGATTCCGCGTCAGTAACCTTTTGCTAAACTCCAAAATTGAGCTCCTTAGTTTGGCTTATCAAAAACACTTTCATTCGAACATATCAACATAAAAAAATCAAAGGTCAGAAATGGTCATTGCATTTGAGACTGTAAAAGTCAGCTCACCAGCATAATTACAAATCCCCGACAAAATGAATGGAAACCTACCAACGCACTAATTGTAGCCATTAATTACACTCAAACTCACCAACCTGATTGCATGCAATAGAAATCAAACGCGTATCGACCAAACTCATGGCACCGAACCCACCAGCTCAATAAATAAAATCCGCGTCAGTAAAACCAATGAAACTCAAAAAATGGCCTCCTTTAATTGATTTATCAAAAACACTTCATTTGAACGAATCAAACACAAAGAAGTCCAACCTAATATATTGTCACTGCATTTGGGACTGAACAGTCAGCTTGCCAATAGTTTCAAATTTACAACTGCAAGAACGGAAACCTTACCAACACACTAACTCGAGTCCACTAACTAAACCCCAACTTAGCAAACTGATTGCATGAAATAGAAATCAAATTCGTATCGACCGAAACCATGGTACGAAACCAACAGACTGAACAATAGAATCTGTGTCGATGCCATTCACCGAACTGAAGAAATTACCTCCTTAATTTGATTGAGCGAAAACACTTTCATTTGACCATACCAAACACAAAAACTTTAAAACTCAGATGTCATCTCAACCGCATCTCTGTAATAATCGACATATCAACACAATTACAAATTGCCAACTGATTGAGCAGAACAGATCGTACTCAATAAATTCGAATTCCCTAACTGAACTATAACCAACCAAGTTGATTGACTTCAAACAAAAAAATAAAATTCAAGCACATCGACCGAACCCAAAATCACGACACCGAATCTAAAAGTTGAACAAAAATAGAATCCTCGTCAGTAGCACCAATCAAACTCAATAAATGATATCCTTAATTTGGCTTATCAAAAACACTTTCACTCGAACATATCAAAATAAAAAGAATCAAATCTCAAATCTCGTCATTTCATTTGGGACTGTAACAATTAGTGTGCCAATACAATTCCAAATTGGCAACTGAAAGAACGGGAGATCTCGATGCACTAATTTGAGTCCACTAACTAAACTCCAAACTCCCCTACCTGATGACATTAAATAGAAACCAAACAGAAACTCGTATGGACCAAAATCATGACACGGAATCTACAAACTGATCAAAAATAGAGTTCGCGTGGGTAACATCGACTGACACACGAAATGTTACCTCGTTAATTGAACCAATCACAAGCTTTCAACTATTCCTGCTAATTGCAAAAGCAATCAACCTTCTTTCATCCACCCGCACCTCAGTAACAGTCAGCATAACAATATAGTTCCAAATTCTTGACTGAAGGAATGGAAACCATACTAATGCACTAATTTGAGTTCATTAACTACACTCTAACTCACCCAACTGACTGCATCAAATAGAAATCGAATTCCTATCGACCAAACTCACGACACAGAATCCACCAGCCCAACACAAATGGAATCCGCGTCAGTAATCCCCGCTAAACTCAAAAATGATCTCCTTAATCTAATGGATTACAAGAAGTTTCATCGAACATATCAAGCATAAAGGAAATGAAACATCAGATATTGTCATTTCATTTGGGACCGAACAGTCAGCATAACAATACAATTCCAAATTCCCGACCGAAAGAATGGAAATTGATTAACGCATTAATTCGAGTCCATTGATTTCACTCCAACTCATTAACTTGGCTGAAAGCAAATGGAAATCAAACTAGTATCGAACAGACCCGAAATAACCGCACGAAATCTACAAGCTGATCCAAAATAGAGTTCACGTAGGTAACATCAACTGACACACGAAATATCACCTCGTTAATTGAACCAATCACAAGCTTTGAACTATTCCTGCTAATTGCAAAAGCAATCAACCTTCTTTCATCCACCCGCACCTCAGTAACAATCAAGATCCCAATAATTCCAAATTCCCGAGTGAAGGAATAGAACCTTACCAACACACTAACTCGAGTCCACCAACTAAACTCTAACTCATCCAACTGACTGCATCAAATAAAACCAAAAATGAAGCTCGCCTCGGGCAAAACCAAAATCACAACACGGAATCTACACTCCAACCAAAATATAATTGACGTCAATGGCATTCACCGAACTGAAGAAATCATTTCCCTAATTTGCTTGATTACAAGAACTTTCATTGAACATGTCGAACATAAAAAGAATTAAACCTGATATATTGTCATTGCATTTGGGACTGAACAGTCAGCATAACAATACAATTTCAAGTTGCTGACTGAAAGAACGGAAAACCTATCAACATAATAATCTGAGTCCACTAACGAAAATTCAACTCACCAACCTAATTGCATCAAACAGCAATCAATTCCTATCGAACAAACCCAAAATAACCGCACGGAATCTAAACAGTGAACAAAATCGGATCAGCGTCAGTAACATGGGCTGACACACAAAAGACCACCTCCATAATCTTAATGACCACGAGTAATTCCAATTATACCGGCTAACTGCAAAAGGAATCTAACTGCACTCCTCTCCTTTTAACTGCAACTCTGTAAAAGTCAGGATATCAATAATAACAAATTGACAACAGAGAACCTATCATCCCACGAATTCGAGTCTATTAACGAAAATTCAACTCACCAACCTAATTGCATCAAACAGCAATCAATTCCTATCGAACAAAACCAAAATAACCGCACGGAATCTACACAGTGAACAAAATCGGATCAGCGTCAGTAACATGAGCTGACACACAAACGATTACCTCCTTAATCTTAATGACCACGAGTAATTCCAATTATACCGGCTAACTGCAAAAGGAATCTAACTGCACTCCGCTCCTTTAACTGCACCTCAGTAACAATCAGAATATCAATAATTGCAAATTGACAACAAAGAACATATCAGTACGCTAACCATAGCCATTAACTACATTGACTCACCAAATTGATGACGTTAAATAGAAACTAAAAGCAAACTCGTATCGAACACGACAAAATTAACGGCACGAAATCTACAAGCGAAACGCCAATAGATTTCGCGTCAATGCTATTCACCGAACTCAAGAAATCACCTTCGTAATCTAAACGAACACAAATACTTCAATTATTACTGATAACTTAAAAAGAATCCAAACCTAAATCTCGTCATCTCACCCGCAGCTCAGTAACGGTCAGCCTAACAAATATGATCATAAATTGCCAAATGAACAAATACGGAACATATCAATGTACTGATTCTAGTCCATCAACTGAACTCCAACTCACCAAATTAATGACATCACACAGAATCTATAATCAAGCACATCGTGCACCAATCAAATTAAAGACTCACGAAATGCTTAACTGAATGACGACAATAGAGTTCACGTGAGTAACATCCGCTAAACTGACACGATCATCTGTTAATCAAAATCATCTCGAGACATTCAATTATCCTGTTAACTGAAAAAGAATCAAATCTCAAATCTTTTCAGCTTAACCACACACTCTAGAACAGTCAAGATAATACCCATGAATGCTAACGGGTGACTGAAAGAATAAACCCGGATCACTGAATAAATTTGAGTCCATCAGCTTGACCCCGACTTACTAAACCAATTGACAGTAAATAGGAAGCAAAACTTAAGCAAATACTACACAATCGAAATAACGGCACGAAATCCTTAACTGCATGACGACAATATTGTTCGCGTCAATAACATCGACTAAACTCGCACGATCATCCGTTAATCGAAATAATCTCCAAACTTCCAACTGATCATGTCAAATACAAAGGGAATCAAACCTCAAATTCTTTTCCTCATCCCGGAATTGTAACAGTCGGATCACTTAGTATTCATGAAAATCAGCAGCTGAGCGATTCCGAATTGATGTTTAAACCGGAATATTGGATCAACTCTCAAATTTTGCGCACATCAGAGACACTCACAACACACATTGCAAAATCTGCAAGCGATAACAAGTCCTTGTGCTGATAATGAAGAGACCGTTGAATCAATTGACAGAAATAGCAAACACAACTCACACACAAATCATACATAATTAAAATGACAAACTACTAAACTTGCAACTGAATGATACGTTAATAAGAATCAGCTAGTAGTACTTGAAACTAAATACAACACAAAAGACATACTGTCATTTGAAATAATCACAAGCGCTTACGATTATCTCTGGCAACTGCAAAAGTGAATCCAAATCTCGAATCTCGATTCTTCATCTGAACACTTTGCAACAGTCGGATCACTTGGTAATAATGCGAGTTGTCAACTGAATGAATTCGACTTGATAGATTTACCGAACTGAATAAACTGAAAGACTCGAACGTTCGGCGCACAGTTCAACACTCATAGTCACACTCGTCTTAACAACTTGTATTCTAAAACAATATCTACTCGTGATAAAGTGCCATTAGATCGGTTGACAGTGAGCCGAAGACAATACTCACGGAAATATACGACATAATCAAAATAACAACATAAAATCCACATACTGAAGAACAACAATAAAGTTGGCGATAGTAAAGTCGATTATGCTCAAAACATTACATGTTAATCCAAATAATCTCGAGACTTCTAATTAATCATGTCGACTGAAACAAACATAAAACTTTGAACCTTGATTCTTCATTTCGAGCCTCTATAATAATTAAAAGTATTAGATCCCATACAAAATTGTCTACTGCGTAAATAAGTTGTCGATAATAAATGAATTACTCAACTCAAGAAACTTGTACAAATTCGTGAAACTCAACTCACAGTCATCTTGAAAATCCAAATTTGTTAACAATAATCGCCGATCCTGAAATAAAGTCGATTTATTTTAACCACAAAATGAATGCACTTTTCTGAAGACCACACGCCGCGTTTTCTGCGTCCATTTGGGCCGTTTGTTGTGGGTGGTCCGAAAAATTGACGGAGAGAATCATCGATAAATTTGAGGATTCATCGATAGGGTCCGAGAGTTGTTGGGCAGATGCTCTACGGCCACCGTAGTCGATAGACATTATCAGTTTCCATCGACAATCGATACTCGAATTTTAGAGCCCAAAACCAATCTCGATTCAAACGACCACCCACAGCGAGCGGCCAAAATGTAAGCGGAAAACGCTGCGTGTGGTCCGACTGAATTGACATTCAATTAAGTCTTGATTGGCAGTTGATGTAAACAGAATACTGAGATGTTCGTTGATGTCGAATGGACGTTCTAACTGACTAATCAAAATTTATATCTTTGGTGGTTTTAGCAGTAAGTTCGAATCATTTTCTCGTTTTGTAATCGTTGAATATTGTTGGATTTCGTTTTTTTGAACCGCCGATCGCTCAAATAACAATTCTCGATCAAAAAAATTAACATCCAAACATCGAGCAAGTACCATGGAAGTGCACGCTTTCGATGCTGCTTGTCGATCTGTGGTTTTGGTCTCAAACTTCTTTAGCAACTTAATGAAAGCTCAAAAACTACAAAATAATCATTGGATAACGAATAAGAAGCGAGTCATTACTTGAAAACGTAGTTCCCACTTTTCTTATCTTAAGCCAAAGATGTAAAGTTCAGTTCTGCAACCATTGAAGAGGTTAACAAGCAGTTAACACTAGCAAGTAATCCAATAATGTGTGGTTGTTCTTGTAAACTACAATCTCGAAGACCAACTACTGTTGTTGTTGTGGCCAACTTACAGAAGCCAATTTCTGAGTATGTTTTCGACTTTAATTCAGCTCCCAACCGACCGTTGCTATCCAAACTTTCAGGGTCATAATCTTCTGATCTCATCGTTATTTGACTCAAATTACAGCTCACCAGCATCAGCAGGAAGTGCTGCACAAACTTTTGCAATTTTGGACGATTTTCGACAAATCCTTTGGCTTTGAATTGCTCTCATTTCTCTCTCAGTCATTCGGTGGCTACAAGTGTGGGCGCATTGAACAGCCAGTTTATTCAGTTATCCATCCATATAATATGGACACTAGTTGTTGCCAGAATCTCCGAGATAAGTCGATCGACGCGATGGACGTGCTATACAAGGGAATGGGGGGTGTTGTGTATTTTAGCTCGTTGGCTGGTTGCATTCCGCTGATATTCACAGGGTTTGGAGTTCATTAGTGTCAGTTGTTGTTCTGTTAAGTACACGCGTTTACAGCCACTGCTTATCGAGTTGTAGTCAATGGAAGTTGACTTCTCGGAGGTCGATGTCTGATAGTTGCCATTCTTCTCTGCTACTTTCTTGTGTCAACTGCTGTTACTAATTGTCTAATGAATAAAGATACCATGTAATTTAGAGTTGTGAAGATCAGTTTCAAGCGATTTTTCAAACAAAATCAAGGATTTCATTTAGATGATTTCAAGGCATTTAAATCTCCGTCTGATTTGTAGCTTATACAAACAAAAGCTAATAAACATACCAACTGATTATTACAATTACACACCTATTTAATCATTTGTAAGCTAAAACAATCAATCGTTGACTTTGATTTTATTGTTAAAAGTGTTTGTGCATCGATATTTGATTGTAATTGCTTGAATAATCGTTTTAGTGCTTTTGTGCTTTCATACTCGACAGAATCCATTTGCATTGACTATTCTAGTTGAATCGCATTAGGAACTTGTGTAATAGGTTGACTGCTTTCCACTTGTTAGTTCAACAGTCACTACTGTAATTCCTCTCGTTATTGTTTCTGTGCAAAGATACCAATCGCAATCTTTCAATTTTGGCAGTTGTATATTTTAGCTAGAAAGTTAAGGCTGACCAGTACGTTGACTAGGAAGTTCTGCCGTAAATTTTTTGGGGAATTGGATTTTGATTAAACAGAAAATTTACTGTTGAACAAAAGATTTCGATGAACAACCTTGCAATCTAGATGGTCGCTTCTAATTTGCATAAGAACAATTGACAATGGAACAGTTGACCGCTGACAATAACAGATAACTCATCTGTTTTAACGATTTGAAAGTGAGGATTGCTACAACACTCTGTTAAGATTAGATTGTTGAGCTTGTTAGATGAATATTGTTACTTTTTAGTAGTTGATTTCTATCTAAATTCGTAAGCAATTTGTAATGTTACGAAAAGGTTTGTTTTCGTTGAAATCAAGGTACATGTTCATTGCTGTTTTGTTCTTACTTTCGAGTTCTAGTGCTCGATGTTCGTCAAATGCCGCGATTGCAACTGTTCGTCAAGACACTCCGAATTTCAATCAACCCCCGAGAACAAACCAACGAGCTTCGTTCAATCGCCGTGATAGCCAAACCTCCAGATTTAATCGTCGACCTAACTCGCACGCAGTTCGTGATCCAACTTCGCTGCTCATCGAAAAACATCGCGATGTGCTAATCGACGTGAACGGTGTGGATCTTTTCGATTTTGCCGACAAGTTGGTTTTACTCTTTAAAACTTTTAGTTTTGATGTCATTTGCAGGATCGATTTCGCTGATACTACTTCCTACGAGCTATTGAAAAAAGTTTTGGAGTGTTTGAAAAACTCGTCCGCTCAGTTGAAATCGTTCACGGATCAGCGATTGGGTTCTTTGCTCTCGGCCGCTGGTGAAAAGTCGGAATGGTCGTCGAGTTTGAATTTCCGTCGAATTTACGTGAAAACTCTTTGGGATTTGTACACGAACAGTCCCGGTAAATTCTGAGTGTTGTGTCTCGTTTATTTTTTGATGTTTAGGTTTGGCTGTTGGTATTCACACGTGGAATGCTTATTTAGAAGCTTCAATGTCGACAAAACAAGAAGTAAAACCATCAGAGTTCCTGTCAAGTTTGGAGAAGAACAAACTCGAACCAAACGAGACCACGTACGAGCTTCTTTCGAGTATCTACGCAGAGAGTGGGAATCAGAAAGCAGTTTGGTAAGTTTCTTTTTTTGTGTCCAATTGTCCGTTTAGTATGGTTGTCGATGAATTCAATGCTCGTGGTTGGCCCATCAGTCAACGGTTGGCCGAATCGTGGGTCTACATGTTGGCTTATGCGGATGCGACTCAAGAAGCCAGGAACGTTGTCGATGCTCTGAATAGAAATTTGAATGAGTTTGAACTTCATTTATCCATTGTTCGAGCTCACGCTCAAAAAAAGCAATTTGATAAGGTTGCGAACTGTTTGGCCGAAATTCCCAAAGTTGTTTGGGAAAAAGTTCCAGTGAATCAAAAGATATTCCATTTGATTCGAATCATTGGTTTGCTCGTACAAAACAACTGCCCGAATGCGTTTGAACTTGTGAGTCTCGTGGTTTGATTTCATTGTAAAATGCGTTTTAGGTCCGACCATATTTTGCTAGCAAGACAGGAGAGTTCTTTGTGCCACTTGATTGCCAACAGATTTTAACTCGTCTCTTCGTTGAATGCGCTCGTGTTAATAATTTCAGCGGAGCTCTTACGTTCTACCGTCTGTTTCCATCAAGATACATGAAAACTTCGGCACAGCGAATCATTCGGGAAGAAGTCATGGTTTCGACAATCAAAGAAATGTACACGATTACAAGTGATGCAAACTTGGTAATTGAATAGTCGAATTCATTAATTAAAGCGTTTTAGTTCAATACGAAGCTTCAAAACGTTGTTCAATGGTGTAATTTGCTGTACGCGGAGATGCAGGCAAGCGCTCCATTCAAAGAACTTCTTCACTATTGCGGTGAAAACACTATCGAGTTGAAGAACAAACTCCAACCGTTTTACTTTAAATCGAAGGAATTGATCGATTTCGCCAAGAATGATCCCGAAAGAGCACAAGGATTATGTTATGGATACGCGCTGGCCGTACATCACGATGTAAGTTTAATTGGATTCGGACATTTGATTTGCCAGAAATGTTTATGTTTCGCCGCATCGGACATCAGTTTCCAGAAGCTTTGAATTTGCGGAAACCAGAAATTGCTACCGCATGTTTTCATCAGAGAATCCAATGAAATGGGCCGTAAAATTTCAATTTCACGAACTACCGCTTTGGCATCGAATTCAAAAAAGACCAACGATTGTGGGTCGACTGTTTAATTTTCATTCTTGTCGAACTTTTACGTCGAAATTTTTGGCTGGAACCTTGGGTTGCAGATTGAACTTCTCGTGGGCTTTTTAGTATCGAAATTCAATTGGAAACCGTTTAGTCAAATTGCCCTCTTGTTTCGACGAATTGGAAGCATTTCGAGTTTATTGCCGCAGTTTATTTCCGTCAATGGCAAAAGGTTCGAAGGGAAAGTAGTCGTTTTTTGGCATTTCAAGTTGGGCGCGTGATTGTGGGAACATCGTTCGAGAGGAAGTAAATTCGTTTGCTATCGTTTCAGATTCGGCGTTCAAACTACAACATCGATAAGCAGTCGAAGATTCTTGTTGAGCACTTCAACGACTGTTTGAAGCTGCTACCGCGCATCAGCGACATTCTCTACCGATTGACCCCGACGATTCAGCTTTTGCTTGATGAAGCAAGTGAGTTTAGTTTTCGAAGGAAATAACGGTTAACCTCGCTTCTGAAACTCTCTTGATTTATTGTGTGTTGAATGGTGATACGAAATTCAAATTTCCGGACCCCATCCATCAGCATTCGAAGGCGGAGATTGCCGACGGTTGAATCGTCGAACAGAAACCGTCCCCAGGGACCGAGAGTTTTACGCGATGTTTAACCAAAAACGAACAACATAAGATGATACAGTTGTCCCAAAGTAGTGTAGTATAGTAATCATGAAATTCGAAACAGCAACTGAATTTGTTTGATTTCTCGAACTGAGAATTGACTTCGGATATCGAGAAGATGCGGAAGAACGCAAAGTCACATTTTCGGTGGAAACTGAGTCCCTAGTGATGTCAAACATGGGTTTGAATTTTATTGACCACTCGACAGAATTGCGTGGTGCACATCTCTACGGCTCATTTAACGCGCGTTCTTATGTTAAAGTTATGCATTCTTGATGTAGCAGAAGATCGTTCACGCTTGTTTCTAAACTGAATTTCAAACTTTTGCTCAATGTTTTGGTTTCAGATCTAAAAGTGGTGACCGATATCTTCCGAAACGTTGAACGATCAGCGGATCTATTCACTTGTGTGGTCTATCAAGCGTTGAATACGGACAAAATGGAGCGACTTGGCGAGTTAATGAACAGGTTCGATTCGTTCTTATACAACTAATCGACCGACTGTTTCAGCAAGATCAACACAAATGGCGAAATTCGCGTGTTTATTCATCGCGTTATCACCCCCTTGATACAAAAACTCAAAGCCATGCGTCCAAATTCACACGAAGAGTTGCAAACGATCGCCAAAGTTATTGCTGCGGGATTCACGAACGGCAACGATTCGACCGGTGGATTTGCGGTTGGAAAGATTATGGCCGTTAGTGCCATCAACGATGAGGTCCTACAACGTCTGATTGAGTTGTTGATCGACGAACCGAAAGTTGTGGTTTCTAAAGACGAGGTAGAAAGTAAACGAACATTCCGATTCACATACACGTCTTCAGATTCGAAGAATCGACTCGGAATTGCGCAAACTCAACCTGCCGGCTCGTGCCGAACTTGTTCAACGTTTGAAACGAAAGAACACCGCTTATTCTCGTTGGCTGGAATCCGATATTTCGACTTTGTTGAAAGAAGCAGAGAGTTTACGATCGAGACCCAACGTGATACCACAAGTTTTCTGTGCCTTGTTCGATGTAATAGTACGAAAGTCCATTCAACAGCGACCGGTTGATTGGCGAGCTTTACATGCGATTCTACCCGACTTTCACGCTCAGAAATCCAAGCTTTCTGGAGACGAGTTGAGAAGCGGAAATTTTTTGAAAACTTTCACAAACGCTCAATCAACTGCTTTCGTACATGCCTTAGCAGCAAACGAATGGACAATGGCCGATGAGCTGTGGAACTTGCGACCAATTCGAAATCCGGAGATGATTTTGTCTTACGCGTTGAGTTTGTGTCGACGTGCTGACTACAAAAGAACTGACAGTCTCTTATCAAAATTAAAAGAATCTGCAGCAACAGTCGATGAAACTACATTGGAGGCCGTAAGTTGTCTTTCGTTTTACATCTCATTTTGCTTTCAGTTCGCCCGCTCCGAACTGTTACGAACCAGTAGTGAAGAGGAGGTCGACGAGTTTTTGAAGAAGTTTGCCGGTCATTTCCATTTAAGTGCTGAATCTCGACATCGTCTGATTTCCGCGGTTCAATCGCAAAATCTACACCGTTTGATTACGGAAAATAACCTGGACGAAGCAATGAAATGGGTTATACGACTCGATGATGTATGTGTCATTGGAAGAATACAATGATAAGAGATCGTTTAGGCCCTTGTTTTCGACATTGAATCTTCTTTTGTTTTGGTTGATCTACTGAAAGCAGCGGTTGTTAACGAGAACGTCGAGATTTTTAACAGCTCAAAACGTTTTATTCGCAGCAAACGAGATCCGAACACTGCAGCTGTCTACATTGGTATAGCGTTTTTGGAGTTGAACGACAAACGCGGAAAAGAAACGTTGATGCAAGTGGACTACATTCCATCCGAGTATCTGAGAGCATTAATCGAACGTGAAGTTCAAGCAAAACGCGTCAATGTTCTTCACACACTTTTCAACGTTCTGAACAACGAGAAAGCGGGAGTCGAGTTGGAAAATTTGCTGGAAGAAGTGATTCGACTTTACGGTTAGAACAAAACATATGCTGCGTGTAATGGCTTTTTTAGACTTGTCGACAAATGCGGACGGACTGCGTACACTGTACGACGAGGTTCGCAGCTCTTCGTTGCCCTTGGGAACCAAGTTGAAAGTGAGATTCGAGTCGGCAATCAAAAAGGTGAGATGGATGTTTGAAGAAGAATGTTTTGTTTTTGCAGTACGATTCAATTGCTCCGTCGACTGCCACACACACGATTGAAGCGCCGTTGAATGCGACAGAGAATTCCAAGTAATTTGATACGTTTTTGATCGATTAGGCTTTTGTTTAATAAAAGAAATTTATAAGTAGCGACTGGAGGTGAAAGTATCGTGGAGAACCGTTTATGAAGAAATCAAATCTGAATAACAGATGTTTGTAGTTGCTACTTTGGTGTTCAAGTGTTTTGTATGATGTGCTCGACAATGTTTAAAAGACAAGCAGAGAAAATGAGGTCAGGAACTTCGAGTGAATACCATGGAAGTGCACGCTTTCGATGCTGCTTGTCGATCTGTGGTTTTGGTCTCAAACTTCTTTAGCAACTTAATGAAAGCTCAACAACTACAAAATAATCATTGGATGACGAATAAGAAACAAGTTATTACTTGGAAACGTAGTTTCCACTTTTCTTATCTTAGGCCAAAGATGTGAATTTCGAATTGGAGAACTCGCTCTGTGACTGAAAAATCAAGTGAGTTTACATTTCAATTGCTTAAAACCAATAACAGATGAACTAATAGCGCAAGTTGTTTTATTCTTATGATAAAATCTGACGAACATCGCACAAAACTCTTAAGATATTAACCCGAAAAAGAACAAGAAAGTGTTGATTATATTTGGATCAACAATGTGGTTGTAATAGTTACGAAGAAATTTGATTAGAATTTGAACAAAGAATGCTAACAAGAACAATAAATCTCAAAGTAATTTTTGTTAAATTTGTCCGTAATTCATGATGAAGGCATTGGGCGGTGAACTTTCCATTGAAACTTGTCCGCTCAACAGCGTTGTGGTCATTCCAGCTGATGGAGGCTGGGAAAGCAGCGTCGTTGAACTGCCAATTGGCGACGTGTTCATCGGACTTGGGCTCGGCGAACTCATATGCGAATAGGCCGAAGTTCCATTTGACGGATACGAGGTCATTTGAGCGATCGATTGTTGTATGTGATTGGAAACCAATGGAGGCGAGTATTGGATTGGTTGTTGGTGTCCGAGTTGAGCGAAATTTGGCGATGGAACGCAGAATAGATGGTTGGGAATGTGATCCAGTAATTCGAGCAGTTCCTTAAGTTTAGATCATTTTGTTCATTTACATAGTCGATTAACAAACTTGTCGTGATTTGCCGTGGAAATTACACAACTGAATGAGTTCACGAGCAAAATCGTCCGAAGTTGCATTTGACGGCAAACGCATTGATTCATGCGTGTAGGAGTTTTTTGGAAGCACTTGTTGTTGTCCGTTGATATGACCGTTGGGCAATGGTGGAACTTGACCAGTCGCGTAAAGTGATGGAACTGGAGACGCGACTTTGATCTGCTGATTGATACTATTAGTCAAGTCGTTAACCACATCGGCACTCGGTGGTTTCACTTTGCATGTTACGACGGCTATGCGCATTGCCGTAAATGTAATGTGTTGAAGTTTGTCGATGTCGCCTATAAGCTTAATAGTCGCTATCAGAATGTGCAAATTACCGCTGTGCGTAACATTCGAAGAAATTTGACGACTTGTTTCGATGTCTTCCATAACTCCGGTGTTATCGTTCAGTTCGTCCAAAACATCGGCAATCAATATCGGTTCGAAGTTTCCATTGATTATGTATTTCACCTGCAAATAAAAAACAATTTACTCGCATATCGTTTTTTCACAAACCTTTTCAGCAACAGCGATATCACGTAAATAATCTGACAAACACTTGGCTTGCAATTTTTTCAAATCCAACGGTTCCAGATGCATCATGGACATTGAGTTCTCATGGAGTGAATGAGCGTTTGATTTCAAAGTAAAACAGCTAAAGAATGAATATTGTCAATGGTGCTCTAAATTGCGACTCACATTGTTCCCCCCGTAACAAAAGAAAGTCTCATGATTAACGCGGATTCGTGTTGTGCCAAGATCGCAGCAACTTGATCGAACTCAAGGAATCCAAGAACCAAGTTCTTTTCCCACAGCTTTCGAACGTTCGTTTTTTGGTCTTCATAACGACAAACAATATTAATGAAGATGACTTTTGAAACTAACCAGTGAACAGTTGCTGAAGTTCTAACATTCCACGCCAAACACTAAACCTAACGTTCGTCGATCCGCATTCATAGCGAAGATGAGGGCAGAGCATGTTCTTAAAAGTAATATGACGAGCAAGATTGTTGACTCGTGAATCAGAGCCCGAACTAACGCAGTCGTTGCATTGCAGTTTATATTGCAGCAAGTCGAAATCTCGATCGTGTAAACCTCGTTGAACTTCAGCGTTAACTCGAAAATGTTGTTTGAAAAGTTCTTTAAATTTGTCCCAAGACATTCCCGTTTCACACCATTGTAACAACAACCCATCTTGAACATTGGTGCCTGCAACAAAATAAACCTAATCGTTCCGTTGATTGTAGGCACCTACCAAACAGCCAAAAGACGGTTGCAGTGTACGATGACATCATTCGTTGTACTTGACAGTCCTAAAATCATAATCTGTTTTTTTTGTTTGTTGCATTCAATAACCTGATTTCGACGCGTAGCAATGGTTATTGGTAATGACAGAGTGTGAGCGTTAGCAAATTTGCCCGACGGACTGAACATCGTTGCACAGATGTGAAAATAAAAAATCGGTCGTTTGCCACTCGATCGAGGATCCATAATCGCACTAGGTGATAAATCCTGAAAATTCTCAGTTAGCAATCTTCTCTTCATCTACTCACTTGGAATGAGTTGTTAGTCGATTGGCGGCCTTTCTGCCGTGTAGTGCACAGAAGTTGAGGATAGGTAGCAGCCCAATAGCGATTCTTAGCATTAAATACTGGGTAAATGTTGACCATTTCTTTTGAGTTCACATCCGACTTTTTATGAGACGAACTGCTTTGTGTATCTGAAATCATCATTAAACACGAGAATAGCGCTCAGATCGAAAAGTCGAACAAAATATAATATAAACTATCTCCGCACCTCCGGATGTGTTTGCTGTTGTCGAATTTGATCGTTTGGTACCCGATGTTGGTTTCATAGCTAAAAGAGTTGACTTTATTGGTAAGTGCTTGTTGAAAACTGACCCAATAAAGCTGCAGAAGGCACGGCACCAATTGGTGATGGCTGCTGGAGCATTTTCTGTCGTCGCATTTCTGACTAAAAACATTCGTTTTATTAACGAATTGGTTAACAAAGATATACTTGAATATGCTCGGCTGCTTCTTCGGTAACCACTTGAACTTCAAATTGTTTGAAAACAACACCACGGGCCAATGCCCCACAATTGATCGAAAACAAATTGTTTGTTACCAAGATCGGATTAGTCGACGGTTCTGTGGCCAAAACACAGTCGGACATCAACAACTCCAAAGCCGAGAAAACGTTGTCCGAGAGCGCTTGAACGGGATCACGCTCACCAAAAACCCTGTTTGTTGTCAATTCGAATCGAAATCCTTGGAGTCGAGCCGCTAAAACGGCTAACTTGTGCATCATACTAAAAATTAATTAGATAGTTGTTTCTAATCATGACACAAAGTTGAGTGAAGGTGCTTACTAGGAGTAAAAGCTGACCAAACGATTAACGGGTGCATGCGGCATCGGCCGATAGTCGATCATTCGCTGAATTTGAGCTGCTCGGACATCATTCCACAACTGCAAGAAGACAATGAACGCAATTTGATACTTCGATCTTACTGCAACACTTTGGTCATTACAAAAGGCTTTAAAGAAGTCGATGAATGGAATTAACATCTGATTTGCAAAGTAGTGCAATTTGTAATCGAACTCTGTGATTTGTTCTGAGGTCATCGGTGGAGCTTCTTTCAACAGACGATAAAGTTTGTGTAAGTGATCCAAACATTCGGTTAATTTCAAGGTCAATTGACTCAACGTATCACTCGGCAACTGAAGTGATAGAGGCACATCAGTGCTCCTAAAAGAAGTCTAATAAGACAAATAAAAACGGTGTGTTTACCGCGAGTGGTTGACGAGCTCAATAAGCGACATGTTAAGTTTGTTGAAGATGACTCGATCTTCGCTCGATGTGATGGCAATTTGCAGACTGTTTTGTAGACGCGATGTGATGCACATCACATTCCACGTCAACATTGTCCACTCTTCAATGAACTCCTGAAGTTGAATGTTAGTGGAACAAAAAGAGTTATATCTGTTTACCTGCTCATCAGCCGGTGGCATGGCGCGAATTCGTTTGACTCGAGCATCAATTTCGCCCAACAGTTTGCAGATCATTTTCTTTACCTGTAACAAGAGAGTTAAGGAAAAGAACGAGAGTTCAAAAGGGTAAGCAATGTGATTGCTCGTGATCATTCAAATGAACTTTTACCTCGTTTTAGTTGGCGGCATTTGCTGCTAACAAAAACGCAATTAATGAGCTTATCAACTTTTTGGATTAAACTTTGATTCAAAACAAACACTTACTACTTATCTGATAATAATGTACCTTAAACATTTTCTCCTCTTCGGTGTGACTGATCGGCGGATCGTAGTGACGTTGAACATCGTGCCAGACGCAGAACAAATCGAAGAGCAGCTTCTGGAAGGCCTCGTCCGTCAACATGATGTCCGACTGAACTAAGTGATTGGTATTCGTGCGCGTAAAATTGTCCTAAATCGCCAGTATCATCTCACACAGGTGTTGGGAAATGAGACGCGTAGTCGATAAAGAAAACGAACGAATGAAACGACGCAATTGTCACTCTTCACTAAATGTCTCCATTCTCTCGTACGCAATATTTGGCGGCAAAAGGCCCGAGAAGAAATGATTGTAATCGCTTGTTCCCTCGGCACATGCCAACGAAAAACTTTACCCGCAGTGTTGCGGTGAAACACAAAGAGAAAGAATAACGTGAGTCACTGTCGTATGATCGGACTTTTCCACGATCTCTTTAATGTCACTTACCGGATTCTCGACTACGTGCAGATTCGATTGACTGTTGTTGTGACTATTGAATCGCCATTTTCGATGGGAATCGAAAATGAGCTTGATGGCCCGTTGAACAGGTCAATCAAAAACTCTGCAAAAGATTTTCGTTTACGAAAGAAATCATTTGTTTAATCAACAAAAAAAAAGCGTACCGTTTGCGTTCAGAGGTTAATTGAACGATGAGCAAAGAGCATGCATTTGATGATGACGACTGCAAAGTGATTATTATTATCGTGGGTCAATGCGGAAATCAAACCCTAACTTTTCGATTCGACAACACGCGTCAAGTGGCGAACACTCGTTTGGAACGTTCGGAGTGACGGCGCGATTTTACGTTCCTCGAAGCTGAAAGAGATCTCAATTCGTGGTCCCTTTCTTCTTGTAATCTATGCCCGAAGAGGCAGTTGTTGCCTCAAGGAGATGAACTGAAGCCAGGTCTTGGCGTTGGAATATCTGCAAGTTCGTGCATGAAAATGGAAAGTTTGCCTGGAGCGCAAAACAAACGTTCAATCGACACGCTACCGATCCGTGCAAGTACTTTGATCGGAATCGAGAAGACGGAAAGCAAATAGGAGGATTAAGGAAAAGTAAATTGAACTTTTGAGAAGAAAGTTTGTGGCTAAAAAAGTTGAATATTCGAAAAAGTCACGTTTTCCCACTTGTCGCCTTTGCGGAATTCAATCATACGCTTCTCAATCACGTATCATGAGCAACGATTACCATTAAGTTCGGGGGTCTCTTTTGCTTCTTCTCGTCGACCCCCTCTCCAACGCCCATCGACTTGCAATGAAAAATGTCCGACCATTTGGGGGGCGGCAATCGCCGGTTTTTCGTTCAAAAGACACAAAAATCACGACAATCACACGCGAAAACGATGTCTCTTGAGTTCGCGCAGAACACGTGTGTTTGACGTCGATAGTCGGGATTGAACTGCCAAATGTCACCGAGTAGCTATTGCAAGAGAGCGAATCAGAAAAAAGCCCTCACATCCTGATTATCGACACAACACGCTTTGACTGTCGCATCGAAACGTCCCGTTTGTTACCAAGGTCAAACGCTTCGACGAGTTCTGATGAAAACGATATTGCGGTTAGCAGACTTTTGATAATGTCAAGATAGTAAGCTCGCAGCAAACAAACTGATAAAACTTTTATAGCGTAATTCTATGCGTACGATTTAAATAATCAATCGAAATTCCTCTTTTCTTTACTTACTATAATAGCAACATTCTTTTGTGCGAAATGTCATTGGTTTCGTTGCTTTGATTTTGCATTTGTGTTCGTTCGAATCACGTGAAATTGTTCACAAACACATTTTAATGCGATTCGAGAGTTCGAAGGCAACCCCACCGCCGTTCGGATCAAAGTCCACTTGGAGAGTTGTTGGGTCCTCGACAGTTTGTTTTTGCGTCGTCTTATCTTGTTGACCTTATATCAACGGCGTTGCACAACCTCTGCTGCAAATCATAGGCGACGTCCGATCAGCGATATTGCGCACGACAAACCGTAGAGACACTCGAGGACCAAAACAAAGAGTTCACTTGCAGTACAGCATTGATCACAAACACGCTATGGCTCCTCGACTTTCGTCGATTAAAACGCGTGTCCTCATTCCGATTGGTTTAATGTCCGAACGCAATAGTTTTGTTCAATAAAGTGGTCCACGAAATAAAGAGATCAGTTGTAGGTTGTGTTCTTTCGTCTTTGGCGTTTTTGGAATCGCAGAGAGAAATGACGAGTTTGTGATACTGATGATAAACAAAATACAATGGGTACAATTTGTAACGGGAATCAGACAAAGTTAACAGAAACATAAAAACTTTTATTTCGCCTACAACCTCGCTGGAAACATCCGCCGTTCGTTTGGTTGGTTTTATTCGACACAGAGAAGTTGGCTGGTCGGCACTTCGTTACTCATTTTTTGGTTATTCAAATCAAACCAAACGGAATAATCCACTTCGTTGCAGTGCTCCGAAGACTTTTAGTCTGAAAGTTCTCAGTGAACTTCTCGTCATTTAATTCACTTCTACAAGCACACAAAGACGATCCACTAATGTCTTTCAATTATGTTAATGAGTTGATGCAATCTTTTCGTTTGAAAGAACCTTCGATGCGAAATCAGAAACTTTTTTGCGTCGTCCATTCTTCCGCAACCACTCACGTAAATACGATTGTTGTCAAGGACTTATGGTCGGGACCAAAAAAACTAATCCGCATTGGTGGAATTAATTTACACTGCTGAGCGCCGGCCAACGGTCCAGGAATTCGGTTTTGCCTTTTGCCCATCAGTTTCCATTGGGCGCATTTGAAACAAACGGTAAAGAAAGTTCATGAGTTTGACGTCAAAGTCGTTCTCTAAGCTCCTGTTTACTGTTGATTGTAGTCTCAAGTTTTGTATTCGATTTTAACGTTTTCCGCAAAATTGAACTCGTTGTTATGGAAGCGAGTTCCGTCGATTAGTTTCCTTACTTCACGGCTTTTGCAGGTGATAATAATGGTGGAAATAGGAAGCAAAATGGTCATCAGTGGAGAGATATTCTCGAATCTGAGCGAATTTCTTCGTATCGATCAACTCAATGGTCAACCGGCCACCTCGACGTTTCTCGAGTTTCTCTACCTCTCTTACATGCCCATTTGTGCGGCTATTGGACTCATTGGAAACGGTTTGGTTTGGATACTCATCACGTAAGATGCATACGATAAGCGTAGTGTTATAGTTGTTTTTTAAGTTCAAATCAGATATTTCGACGACTGCCTTCAAGCGCCTATCTTCTCACATTGGCCGTAATGAGTTCCGCATTCCTGATTTCGTTGCTTTCTTTTTGGATCGAAGAGGTTTGTCTCTAACTGGAACATTATGAGCATCTTTTCAGGGGTTCGTTAAAAATCAACCCGAACGGCACTCGCGATTTTTGTGTAAATGTGCCACCTATGTAGCTCACGTTTGTGATTTTGGGACCGTGTGGATGATTGTGCTCATTGGTTTTGAACGTTTGACTTTGCTCTACAAAGTGACGTAAATTTCTTGATGCTAAAGACGAATTTATTGCTAGTTGTGTTTCAGTTTTCGACGTTCGATTGTCCACTCACGACGACAAGTTGTCGTTCTGTTAGCTATTGCAACGATAAGCAATGCGTGGATTCTATTTGTTGCGGACGTCAATGAGTTTGGTGGTTGCGACATTAACGTGAGTGATAGGAATTCGAAGAGCTAAAGGCAATGAGAAGATTTAGGCGGATTACGAACGAATTTATAACGTAAGTCATTTCGTTGATTCAATTCGCCATTCTTTTTTGATGTTTGTACTTAGCGGATTAAGTCGAGAAATCGAAAGGCTCATAATTCCAGAAAGTGCACGTCATAAGTGAGATTTCAGATTTTTTCGTTGTTCGAAACCGTTTTGTGCATGTTGATTCCAACGGTCTTCATTATCGTTAGCAACGTTCTGGTGATCCTAAAACTTCGAAATCATTTCAAACGAATTCCAAGCAGTTCGCCGAGTGTCTCTTTCAACACTGCAGATGTCGTCTTCAGCGGCGGTCCAACCACACAAACGATTAGATCAACGAAAATCTCAAAGTTGTAAACGAGAGCTAAAAGAATACAAATTGAGGTTTTACAGAGCGAGTCTTCATCGTTTAAGTAGTCGACTGTCGATTGGCGGACGAACAGAGAACCACGATTTGATCATACGAAACAATCGTCGACAATCCATTCGTTACACCGATCTTCAACTCACGCGTTCGCTTGTCATCATCACCAGTGCATTCATTGTGCTCAATCTACCAAACTACATCTATCGAATCGGCGTTCAATTGCATCTCACTGACCATGTAAGTTGGGAGACGGAAGCAAATTTCGCTAAATGAATCGAAATCACAATGCAAGCGGCGCATTCTATTCGGGATTATCCAACTAGGCTGGAAAGTTTTATTGACGAAACAGCTTATCTGTTTGTGTAATTAGTCCGTGGAAGTGTGTGAAACAAACAAAACACACAAATTTCACTGTAAATTAAATTCGATTAGTCGACTAAACTTAAGAAGCAGTTAATTAGGAAACAAGTTTCAGTTGGAGGTTATGCACATTCTTCGATTAATTGCTCATCTGTTGCTGTACACTCATCACGCTCTGATCTTCTTCGTGTACATTTTCAATTCGCCGCAAATGCGCAAACGTTTGGTGCCCACGGCGTGGAAGCTTCTGGAGTGTTATTGCTTCAAAACTGTACAAGACGAGTACTCAAATCATAACAATTACTAAAACCGCGTTTGTAATCCGACTAGCGGATTTAGAACTCACGCGACAATTGAGTTGGTTAGCGACGGGTAATTGAAAGCGGGAGTTCAAGTGCGTTGATCCGATGGATTTGAACCAACGCAAATTGACAACATAGACATTTGGACGGCGTATATAAAGAAGACTCAAACACAAGAATTAAAGCATATCCGCTATTTGCTCGCCCTCTTCAATTGGACTTGAGAGGCGAAGGAAATCATGACCGTTCAGTTGGTCTTTCAGGTTACGATAATCGTTTTAGTGGCTGCGGTCTTTTGTCAAGGTACAAATATTAAAGCTTTTCGAACAAACTTGTTTCTTTAGCGACATTCGACCGTGGAGACTATGGAAATATCGCACAGAAACTGCGCAATTTGAACGATGACAGCTTCTTTGGCATGAAGTTCGTTCTTAATATCACTGGTAAACGTTGCATTCCGAAATGGAACTTTCCAAAGCCGAACTGCTGGGGACATGGTTGGCCATGGCCGTGGCCAAAACCTCCAAAAACAACAACAAAACATGGTCAAACAACTACGACGACCAGAAAAACGACCGCTCAAACCACTACAACCACAACAACACGACGAGGTGTTACCTACACGAGCACGGTGCCGAATGTACAAACCTCGACAACAACGAATCAAAGAACATCAACAACTCCTCAGGTAACATCAACAACTACAACAACTCAAAGAACTTCAACTGGGGCGGCAGCTACTTCGCCAAACGTTCCAACAACTAGTGCCGTCTCCACAACCGGTGCAGTTACTCAGAACACCCCCACCTCTCCTTCTGGAGGCCTTGAAACAACGACCTGTCAGTATGCGATGGATTTGCAAGACGACGTAAACTAATTGCTATCTTCTATACTCATCAGACGCATATTTCAGGCATACTGCAAGGATATTCGTGGTGTAGCTCAAGGCAGCGGAGCGTTGCAAAAGTGCAAACCGTATTTTGACAACGCAACCATCTGGCAATTCTACGAGGAATGTCGGTATGTTTTCGATTTATGTTCAAGACTTGTTGTTTGCAGTCAATTTCAATGCAAATACCAAAGAGCTTATCGCTGCTATGGAATGTTGCCGTTCGTAAATAACTGCTCAGCTCAATTGCCGGAAGACGAGAGTTTGTACGGTTGGCGTGAATACAACTTCTGCGATGCGAACTCAACTCCATTTCCGGCCATAACATTTACCGATATCCCATCAACTGAGCCAACAGTTGCCGTAGGAAAACGACATGCAAATCAAAATGACAACGATGATGACTCGAAATCCGCAAAGAACAAATGGAATGGCGGTTGGAATAACGGTGGATGGAATAACGGTGGATGGAATAACGGTGGTGGGAAATCAAGCGAACAAAACGATGATTCAAATGACAAGTCGAATGGAAACTCCATTGAGAATGATGATTCGGAAGAGGTAAAAAGCATCATTACATAAATAGCTATAAAGCGATTGTAGGCAACCGACGAAGGGACCACTTCGCCAGCTGATGGAATCAAACATAATTGGTGCGTTCCACAGATCTTTTCATGGTGGTATAAGAATGGAAACCTGCCGGGCAAAAAACCGAACTTTATCGCCAAGAACCGACGACGTCGACATGGACGAAAGGGAAAAGGCAAGAAAGGCAAAGGCAAGAAGAAGAATGGTAAAGCCGGTAAAGATAAGAAGGATGATTGAACAGTTTAACACCCAACAACACCAAACGTATGGAACAGATTGAAGATTCAAACCTTGAGAACAGCGCGATCGAATGGAACTCACAATTGCAATCTTAATTGGAGCCGTGCTCCTCAATCAACCGCTTTCATTATTCTCGTATCTCCCTACTCTCGACCCCTTCTCTTGTTTTCTTTTTTTAATAAGTGTCTTGTAAAGACAGTGCAAATGAAATTAGTCGATTGAATCCTTCTGTGGTTACGCTTTTATTATTATACTTTGAACCACAATATCAAACTAGATGAAAGAACAAAAATTGGGCGCACTTAGGAAATTATATATGACTACGGAAATTTGCGGCCAAACTTTTAAAATAAGTAAACATAAAGGAGTATCATTAAAACTGCATAAACTGCGAACTAAGACTCATAGATGAAGGTGGTGGGATTTGCGGATTAAACGGTGCAAGCAACGACTTCAACGGCGATCGATTAAACGATTCGAATGCCGACTCACGTTCAACATGATTGACCATCGAGTGAGCATTGTAGCCACGAGATTGCGGTGGCTGAAAATGAAACGAATGAGATCACTTGTGTAACTGAACAATACCGATGCGTTTCCTTTGGTGAACGGTTGATGATGAGCACGCAAACCGTTGGAGGCCATGCGATTGTGCACGTGTTGCCAGCAATCGTCGCAATAGTAAGACAAACAAGACGGATACGAACAAAAATGTTTGGCCTTAATTGTTGCAATCGAACGCCAATAACACTCCTCACACGGGTTGTCCAACACGAACGGCTTGATCTCGTAGATCTTCAATTCGCCTTCGAACGGAACATTCACCGTCTTTTGCCGCAACGCTTTTGCATAGCCATCCATCGACGCGAAGAAGACACGAGCGGTTCCGCGCGGATACAAAAGTTGAGGATCCAAATCGATCGTCACACCGGAAACTTCGCCAAATTCACTGAATGCACGAGCCAACTCAACTGAAATCTTTCTTTTATTGACCTTTTAATCGAACTCGACCCACCACTACGGCTCGTACGCAAAATCCCGCCAATAAAAACAGCGAAACGAAGATTGACAGAACGATGCGGAGTAGTGGTGTATTTCGAATCGAACACGTTAAATGGACGCACTTGAACCTGAAACTTTCAATTGAAAACTTGTGGTAAGGTCGTTTCCATTACCTTAATCATTCGACTACCACACCAGACCTCAGCAAAATAACCGCCATCCACTTCGATCAACGAGCGCAACATTGTTGCCACCGAATCGGATCGGTCGAAGATCAGAAAGCAATAGTGTTTGGAGCGAATTCCGGCTGAAATCAAATGTTTATTTGATGACAACGAGCGTCCCATTAACTTACAGCTGATGTTCGGACGTGTAATCGCGAATTTGCCGTATGGACTGAACACACGAAACAACTCAACGTCCGTACAATGCGTCGTGATTCCGCCGATGAACACTTTGCGTGAATACATGACCGACCCAATTGGTTCAAGTGGCTCGACGTTTTTGCGAACCCTAAACTCAATGATGATGGGGCATGAAGCCGAAAACCTACAACGGTCCATAGACTGAACCCGAACGAATCACATCGTCCAATTGAGTCCAATCGAACTTGTTGATGTCGGACGAAAAGACAGTCATACCGTTCATCGTCTTTCTACTGATCGATCTGGTTGGCGGAAACTGAAAAAAAGGTTCGTCAAATACCATGATTTACAGTCGAAAACACGAGAAAAACAAAAATATTCGCGAAGACGAAAACACGACCCACGAAGAATCCACAAACTGCCTCCAACGGGTGGCAATCGATCCGTTTAAGACGGAGAACCCAACGAGCACCTAATAATTTGAGTCGAATTTTTCATTTTGATAACGAAAATCAAACGTTTTTGTTGCTCATCATTCGCTTTTCGGCTTTCGGTTTCGGTGGTTGACTTTCGAATTCAATCCCGACTTTCGACACGACGATGCTCTTCATTCTCGCGTTCCTTGCCGTAATCGGTTTCGGAGTCTACTTCTTCAATCAAAGCGTGAGTGAATGACAAGTGATGTTGAATTAAAATCTTTTTTTCAGACGAAAATCATCGCCGGAACGAAGCCCGAAGGGCCAATAAAAACTGAAGCCGCCAACTGTCCAACTGCCGCGCAGATGAGCGATTCGATGGTTCGCTTGGCCCACAAGTTGCATCAGGCTCGTCCATCGGCCTCCGAAGTTCCAACCGCCGTCCAAATGACTCCAGAAGAAGTATGTTTGGCCGAAAAGAAAGTCGCCCGCGAAGAAGCGCAAGAAGTACCAACCGCTCGCCAGTTGACCAAAGACGATGTTCTTCGTTTAACGAACTTACCAAACTGATCTTTCTGTTTATGCAACGATAAACATGTTCATGATTTGCATTTTTGTATTTATGTACGAAGAATTACTTGTAGTTGACCGTTGTGGTGTTAAATAGTTCTTGCAGCGTTTTGCGGTTTGAGTTGCTAAGTATTTGTTCGAACTTAACTTTAATTCCAACTAATGTCCTTTTTCCACAACTCTGCAGTAAATGATGGCAAAATTTTTACGCAAATCTGTCGGCTATTTCAAAACAACAAAAAGAGATGATGCAGAAATTGTTTTGACAACCGTGCTGGGAGAGTTAGTACAACTGATAGCCACTAAGTAGCAGTCAAATCTGGAACCTGAACACGCTTTCAACCATGAACCTGAACACCGTCCCAGCCGAAGATGGGTTATGCTAATCCTCGATATAACACCTACAACCAATTTGAATCTTCAGTAAGAGACTCGAACTTCCGATAAATTCGATGTCAGTACCTCTGCACAATTAGTTGGACTATGAGCTGCCGATAGCTGCAGAACAGAAAGCTGCTGATGATCCAGAGATTTTGGCATTCACTTCTCAGTGGACTGAGAGAAAGAAAAGTGATTGTCAATTATAAGAACTTTTGTTTAAGAGAGTGTTGGTTGAGTGATTGGAAGTACAAGAACAACAAAACTATCAGATTACAACAACAAAATGATCATAACCGTGATACGAATTCTAAGGATGTTCATGACTTGTATTCAATTTCGATTTCTGTAGCCAGTGAACAGATTAAGAAGCAGTTAACACTAGCAAGTAATCCAATAATGTGTGGTTGTTCTTGTAAACTACAATCTCGAAGACCAACTACTGTTGTTGTTGTGACCAACTTACAGAAGCCAATTTCTGAGTATGTTTTCGACTTTAATTCAGCTCCCAACCGACCGTTGCTATCCAAACTTTCAGGGTCATAATCTTCTGATCTCATTGTTATCTGAATCAATCTACAACTCACCAGCATCAGCAGGAAGAGCTGCACAAACTTTTGCAATTTTGGACGATTTTCGACAAATCCTCTGGCTTTGAATTGCTCTCATTTCTCTCTCAGTCATTCGGTGGCTACAAGTGTGGGCGCATTGAACAGCCAGTTTATTCAGTTATCCATCCATATAATATGGACACTAGTTGTTGCTAGAATCTCCGAGATAAATCGATCGACGCGATGGACGTGCTATACAAGGGAATGGGGGGTGTTGTGTATTTTAGCTCGTTGGCTGGTTGCATTCCGCTGATATTCACAGGGTTTGGAGTTCATTAGTGTTAGTTGTTGTTCTGTTAAGTACACGCGTTTACAGCCACTGCTTATCGAGTTGTAGTCAATGGAAGTTGACTTCTCGGAAGTCGATGTCTGGTAGTTGCATTAAAAACTCGCTTACTTGCACAATTTTTAAATTTTATGCGAAGCTTTTAATTTACAAAAAAAATGCGTTGCTTTTTAATCGTCTTGATTGTTCGTTATGAAATTGATGAATTTGGAAATATGTGTGCGCTACTCAGATGACTGTCTACATTGTGAATATGAACGACAGGAAATACGCAATCGAGGGCGATGGTGGGGATTGATGTCGCTTTGAAATCCTTGACGATGTTCAAAATTACTGTTCATTTTTGGAATTCAAGTGACAAGTGGGTTCGCTTGCAAAGTTACCGATTTCTTTACCCAAAAATTGAATCAAGCGATCTAATGATGCGGTTTATTGGAGCAACGTGATGAACAACACATTAAGTTCGAAGGAACTCGACCACTTTGCAGCGAGTCAGATCGAGGAGTGATCGGGACACAACTTTCTTCGACGGAAAGCCACCAAGTGGGCGGGACAATCTTTAAACAACTTTTCTACAGATCGATAGATTCGTACACGCTGAGGTTTTGAAAAACACACCTTTTATAGCCAAACACTTTTATGGGTTTCGAAACAGAACTTGGTTTAGCAAGCTCATTTGTCTTCTACTTTTCGACAGCACAGCTTGCTAGTCGCTTTGTTTCGATCATCAAATTAACTGTCTATAATGTTAGAAGCGAATCATCAGAAGGCGAATTAATACAAAATGAACTTTTCAACTGTTCAATAAACTAACTATCTTCGACTTATCAGCAAAGATCTTAGGAAATTGAATTTCTCGTTTTAATCATTTTAAGTTTACGAAGACATTATTTCGCAAAAAACACTCGTTAATGTTTGGGTTGCGCGGATTGACACCTTCATAAAAGATTGAGATCAAAGTCATAACTTCCTCCCTATTAGTTTTTATGAGTCATTTCGTAATTTCGGACCATCAGTGAACGTGTGCAGTTGTTCAAATAGCCGAGTCAAGAGCATAAAAAGAATGTCGATTAGTTTGGATTTCAACTTTCACGATGGTCTTCGCAGCTCCCCGATTACTTGTTTTAATTTTATTAGTTTTGTTCTATTCGTCGTCACTTTCTAGCGCAGTTTGCCAAGTAAAACCAGTCAATGGAATCTTATGTCCAAACTCAATGTCGTTGGACAAAACGGCTAATTGCTGTGTGTCGAATGGAGCTCATTCCATAGTCGGTGGTACTCAAATTCACGGTGAAGCTTTTGTGCCACGACAAATTGGAAGCAAGCGTTTCAAGAAGGCATAAGATTTTCGCAACGATAACGAAAGAGATTACCAGCCTGTTTGTTCATTTATCTCTGAGTCCAATAAACAAAGTGAACAAAAACGTTGAAGTAACTTCTTTATTTTTAAACTTTAACAACCGCTTTAAATCTCGTTCTCGCCTCTGTGCAACACTCTACGGTTATCAACAACGACCTTAGCACGTGGTTTGTCGAAACTTGAGCGGTAGGGTTTTTCGATCAGTTTGAGATGCCAATGACGATTGCGAGGCTCGAACGGTACGATCCGACTGTCCAGCTCTTCCAATGCGTTAAATCCACTGGCATCTTCTTCTTCGTCAACATCGACAATAACTCGAGATCGCAAACCGTAATGATTCTCTACTTGACCTTCGACTTGTTTCGGAATGTTGACGTGAACAAATGCCGGCTTCTTTGTTGTTCGGGTTTGGTCGGTTGGCAATTTCACTGTTGGACGATTTTTGTCCAACAAATAAAGACGTGAAGGAGGGAGTGCGTTTTGATTCGTACCACCGGACACAATTGACGGCTTACGATGTTGAGTAGGTAGTTTCGGGCGTTTTGTCCGAACCGTTGACTTCGGAGGTGGAAGTTCGATGGTCGGCGAAAGAGGTGTTTGTTCTCGAGATTTAGACGGTTCATTTAATATCAACGCTAAATAGATTATTAAGAGAAACGGTGGAACAAAAGACGTACCTTCACTCACGTGTGTAAGAATCGGTTTAAAGAGTTTGGCCGGTTTGTGAATATGACGAGTTGAATTATGGACATCTTTTTGTCGGACTTTCAGAAGTCGTTCGTGTCGTTCTTCGGCGCTCATTGTCTGTCGATTGGTGTCCCGCACAACCGATGCTTTGTTTTGTATTTGAAGTTGAACGATCGTTTGCAAATGAACGGTTCCAATCAACGTGGCCAAAAGCGTTAAAAGCGCCAATAAGCGTAGAAAACGGCGGCGCATATTAAAAAGTCAAATAGAAAGTTGATCATCCGAAAAGTAGACGTCGAATTGCGTCACGATGACCATACCTTCTGTGCGATCGCGTAATTGCATCCAGTCATCAGGTAAATGCAATAGAGATGATTCGAACGGCGTGTGCATGATTCTCCTTCAGCGCTTTGTAGTGCGTTGTGGATTAAATAGTTGGACGCGTATTGATTCAGACATCCGCATATTACCAGAAATCACCGAGTAAAAGTCGGTTCGGAAATACTATTTGACATCAACAAAAGATTTTGCTAAAGTGCCGAGAACACGACTTCAGAATTGAAATCGATTGCTATTCACGTTAAAGATTTGTCGAATAAAAGTGTTAGAGAGATTATGAAAATGTCTGTTAACACATTACTTACATCCAATTTCACTTGTAATTCCATCGCTTTGGGATGATTAGGCAACAGGCGATCTATTTGGTCTTTTCGTACACAACCATTCCAAGACAAAAATGGAATTAGCATCCAGCGAATTGGAAACGTGCACAATTGAACAATCTTTTAACACCCTACTTATTCGTCTTCAAAGGTCCGAAATTCGGTGGCTACTCAAACTGCGACTCGCAAAGTGCAGTCGGTGTGCGGGAACAAGTCGAGAGCTTGTGACCTCCAATAAAATAGCCAATTGGTTGTTGTAAGAGAGAGAGAATGGCATGTCCCGTTCTTTCGTACTGTTAGTTGCATCCCGAAAAAACACGCCGTTCGACCTTCGGAGTCCTCACTTGATGATCTTTGATAGACAGCAAGAAAAAACCTGGTCGTTGTTTTGCTTATTCGCCTCTCACATGTTTTTCGTTGTTCAGAAATCGCGCCTCAGACCCGTGAATTTTGTTTATTTTTTGCTTTGTTCGCATAAACACAAAGTTGTTTATTTTCGTTTGGAAGTCTTATGAGGTGAAGCTCTTTTCTCGAATTCTTTTGCTGACTGAACTTCAGCTTGTGATCTCTCCGTAGAGCTGCGGTGCTTTCAAAGTCCGCGGAATCACGAGGACCTTTGATTCGGGCGCAGTTTTGTTTTCCATGTTTGTTCGCGACCTTCCGCTTTTTCCACAAACATCGACGTCTGCATTTCTTTAATGATCGGCTACGAGAGCGATGGCGGAAGAATGACGACATAGTTAAAAGGTTGTTGTTGAATCGATGGTTATGTCGGTTTGCACATCTTGTTCCATCGCTTCACGTGCTTATCAGCGCTAATTGATCGAAATTTCAGACGATTGGATTCTGAAAAATCGCCCGCTCGTTCGGCTAATCACGGGATTCACCGAATTGTTTGCAACTAAACTTTTCGTGTGATTTATATTCTGATCGAATTCTTTGCTCTGCTGACAGGTGATCATAATTGAACTCGTGTGTTTCACGCATTCAAACGCCCAAAATTGTCTGGACGTCCAAAGTCATGTGAGGTTCCCGTGTCACGAGCGGACTCGTGGCTGTTGGGGCGAAGCCGAAAAAAGAGCCAAAGGCAATGGTTGGGAAGATGAAGGAGGAGGAAGCAACCCGACCAGCCACCAACAGCCCCGAGTTGTCTGCAAAAGTGAGTCCATAGCGTTCTTTGCCCCCATTTAGTGTTTGGACTCAATCAGAAAAAACGCCCCAAATGGCCTTCCGACCATTGAAAATTCTTCAACGAAGCGAACAAGTGTGTTGAGCAAAAGATTTTGTCAATTTACTTCAACATTTTTTGGTGTGTCTGCGATTGTCAGTTTGATTTTTATTGCACTTCGCGTACAGAAAAAAACTCGTTTTTTACAACTGGAAATTAGTTCGGCCGTCTGTTGCCTTTCGAAATCAGGTGTTGACCGTTCTTTTTAGTCAGCATTGTGTTTTGAAAGGGGCTTCGAGATCGAAGGAAACTCGACCACCTAAAATTTGATTATTCCTCCACTTATTTATGTGCGATAGTAAAAGTCATTTCACGTCCGTTAGTAACGATCAATCTTTTCCATAAACCAAACATATGATAAGATTTCTACTTTTGTGTCAATCGATTTTAGTCTCGAGTGTTTACGTAAGGGAACTGAAAAGTGATTGGGGTCTTTCGAACCCAATGCCTTTGGTTCCAAAGAATTACTTTTACAAGAACTCGTGGTCGACTCTCCTCTTGTACTTTGCAGTTGCGCGTGTGCTCGGAATTGAGGGGTATGAGTCGAACGGAGCGATGGATGGGGGAGATGCAAAAGATGGGGAGAAAAAAGTGAGAGTGTTTGTCGCAGTTTATTTGGGAAAAGGGCGTTTGTTCTATCAACCATCGGCTAACCGCATTTGCAAACCGACTGATTGGAAATCTTGTTCTTTGAATTGCCGTGTTATACAAATCGCGGATTCCGTTTCTTTCAGTCCGTAATTCGAAATTTTTCTTCAGAGTAGTGTATGAATGCCCGAAGCCGACAGTTTCAGTTAGTAAGTGACTTTTGGATTAGCGTATGTTATTGGAAATCTTTGCTTCAGACTGTGGATTCGCGGCAGGTGAGAGACACAGCGCTATGCTTTTTCCACACGCTGTTGCTCCATCGAACGACCGGAAAGTTCCACTACAGCACAGAAACAAATTATCAAATCGGGTCTATCGGTCTTCAGGAGGTCGCTTGTGAAGAAATCGATCTTGCATACGTGAGTTGTTAATTCGTTGAATTCGTTTCAAATTTTGTTGTTTAGGTACGGGTAAACAGTCCGGAACTCATCACCAACGTCGAGAAAGAAGTTGGCGAAATAGCCGATGCAGTTAGTACAGCAATAAAACCCGGTGGTTTCATAGTCGGATCCTCACCTCAATCCACTTCATCCTCTCCTTCGCCGAGTGTTCGTCAGTTTGGAATTGAACGTTGGGAGAATTTGATTACAACGCAAATGAAATTAGAGTTCTATCAGAAACGACGTCGTCAGTGGCCGTTAAATGAAGAGGCTTTGCCATGGGAAGTTTGGGATCTCAATTTGGAAGTTGTGCGCATTGAATCAAGTGGTAAGTGGAGAATTTCGGTTTTTTGATATCCGTTTTCCTTCAGATGATTTCTCTCTTATGCGCGCGTATGTGGGAGAAAAGTTGGGCGACACGGTTCTTTCGATCTGCCATCTCGTGAACCGGGCTCAGTACATGTAAGTGATTGAAGCAAGTGCTGTCTGATTGAAGATTAATTTTCAGGCCAAACACGCCAAATCGAGAGAACTTAAAAGATGTTTTTAACGATGGTTTCACTGATTGCGAACCTTATTTGTTTCGAGTTGAGTCGAATTTAGGTGAGTGAAGAGTGTTCCGATCATGCGACTCATTTTGATTGTTTTTAGTTCCCAAACGTTCTGATCCAAACAGTCGATCCGGCTACTTCATTCGCGATTTATCCAAATTGACTCAAGGCATCTTGAAGTTCAGTTAGATCTACTTTTTTGTACTGATTTGCCATGCAACAAACCGATAAATACCTACGAGGAACGGAGACTTTTTGTTGGGCTCCAGCAACAATGATCTTGTTTTCTCCACCGTAACGTGTTGTTTGTTAGGCTTTTAAAATACTGGTCGTTCGTTTTGTTTCTCCATTGCCGCCTTTTCTCTCCACTTTCTATATAACTGCAGTTTAAAACCCGTGCAACTCCATGCACTTTCGATCACAATACTAGCCCGGGACTTTGGGTTGCAGATTCAGTTGTTGATGCACAAAAATTGTCTGAAACTCAGGAAAATTCACGTGTTCTTTTTCTTCCTCACGTTCACGTTTCTTCTTTCCTTCACATTTTTTACCGAAATAGGATACTCCCGTCGTTTATGATTTTTCTCACATTTGGTTTCTTTATACGCTTATAGATTTGTGTTAGTGAGTCAACGTTGTCGATGAAATGTCTTTTAATTGTTTCCGTCTTTTTTGCCGTTAAACGATCAAAAGCAAACGGCAACTTTTCACGGTCTTTCATGTTGTTGTACATAACAGGCGTTGACTGTTGAAGTTGTTTCTCTCGATTGACGCGCGACTATTTGTTAACACCTTGTGTTTTGTCTGTTCGTTAAATAAAACTTCCAACTGAAGGAAGAGTCAAAATGAAATACGAGTTAAGCTGACTCCTTCGTTTATCAAACTGCCATCGAAACTTAAGAATTGGACTTGGTTTTTAGGGCTAAGAAGTTGAGATGATCTACAAAATAATTTTGACACGAATCGACGATGAGTCCCGAATTCGGCCGTTAGCCGAAGCGACATCCAGCGATGAAGATGCGGGAAGTAGCGAGTTCAGTGCAATCGTACATCAGCTTCCCGCAACCTTGGACATTTGTACGTTGGTTGAACAACATTTGGACAAATTCATTCATCGGCAGCTCTACAGCATATCATTGAATCAACGGTTTGTTTCTGTACATTCAAATAGTTCAATGACTGAGTTTAGTTGTGATTTACACGGCGTAGTTTACGATGAACCTCCGCACAAGTTGGGTTATTTATGTATTTGCGATAAAGGTCTTGAATTAAAAAATGTTGCTCAGTTTTTTGACGGAATTCACACTTCGTACGTCAGCCATGCTTCGGTGATCCCGTTTCTTCTCGAACCGAACGTCGACGAGCTCCAAAATCGACTTCGTGAACCGCTCCTGCAATCGACGGTAAGTGGATTTGACGGACAATATTCCCGATTGAGGATCATTGGTCTTCGTCTCCTTTGCACTTCTTTCCGGTTAGCCTAAGGAGGTTGTCCGTCTTTACGTTATGAGTGGTTTTCGGTTTCTGTTCATCACAGAATGCATCCCCGCTGTGTGAGCGATTCCCGAGTATTCACGTATCGAAGTAATACGTTTAAAAGAGTCATTCACCATTCGTTTCATACCATTTTCCTTCACGATTCAAAACGTCTGCAGAAGTTTGTGCGTGTGCGAATGTGTGAGTGTTGCCGACAAAACTTAAGGCAAACATTCCGTTCGCCGTTTCGTTTCTATCAACGATAGAAACCGACAAAAACAAGTGGTTTGGGACAGTTGGGAGTCTCGTGTTCAATTGCCGTCATCTCGTGTTTGCGCTTTTAAACGGTGGAAATTCTAAAAGCATTCGGCAGCTCCGGATTCGATCTCACCTATCGACCCAGATTTTCGTTTCGGATTTTAAGCGGAATATGAAAACGGTGACGTAAATCGAACGATAAGACTCCTCACTCACACTCTTCGTTCCTCTTCGTGTTTGTTCACTAACCGCTCATCGTCATCGATTGGCGAGATCAATTTCGAAAACGCAACGAATTCCCATCACTTACAATCGGTGATCTTTTTGTCGATGAATCAGGTGCCTTCGTGGTTCATATTGACGTTCCGCGTCCCGATTTCTCTTCAACTCCTCCAATGCCTTGTTTGCGATTCACACATACAAACGATTTACAGTCAATTTCAGGCGAATTTCAACCGCAAAATGGATCCCCAACATAAGCAACGTGTTAGTGATTTGCAACAAGAAGTTGAACAGGTATCTCATGTGTCCATTTGAATAAGTCCATTGGTTCTTTAGGTCAAAGGTGTGATGTCGGAGAACGTGATGCGCGTAATGGAACGCGGTGAACGTCTGGACAACTTGGATACTCGAGCAGCGGCGTTACAACAATCGGTAAACAGTTTCGAGTTGGTGTCTTAAAACTCTTCTTTTTTTCAGTCAGAAACCTTCCGTACCACCGCACGTCGAGTTCAACGTAATTTCTGTTTGAAGAATCTGAAATGGACGATAATTTTGGGCATTTTCATCACGGTGTTGATCATCATTGGTGTTTACTTGATTCTACGAACCGCTGGAGTTTTCAAATGAGTTCTTACCTTTTCACATTTCTAAATGAGTCCCGTCGCTCACTTTTTAAGTTCACGGGTTTTCCGTATTCTGTAAATATACATCTCCAAGAGTTTTTCGTATTTATTCTATGGGATATTTTCGGGCAATAAAAGGCAATGCGAATAAGCCATCGTAGCGAAAATTTTAGCCGGTTGCAAATCAAATGTTCTCAAGCTCGTATTTAAAACAAAGTTCGATCAATTCACGTTTCATTACAACACCGGTGAATCGATTTCGCTTTGAGATCGCACGCAGTTGAGTAGCTACGTAAGCTCCTAAGATCGGTAGTCAGCAAGTATGTTGAGATTGTTCTTACCAAAAGCATCGAAAGTGTCACCGTCAGCTTTTGTGTTTGCAATCAATGGAGTTATTGCGGTTCGCGGTTTCTGGTACAAACGACGACGTTTAGGCAGTGGAGAGGTAGTTGTGAGATCAGACAAGCCAATAGGTCTAAAACAAAGACCATAAATGAAATTAATAAAATCGGTAATTACTCTTCATAACTCGAGGACTCTCCGTTGGGAGCTGCAACTGCCGAATCGCCGTCAGTTGATTCGTGTTGCTGATTGGTTTCTGCGTCTTCGGTTTCCGCTGAACGGGCAGCACATTGCGCTCTAAAACAAATGAGAAGATGAGATTCTAGGCCTTCAACATACGCAATCCATTCGAAGCTCAAGGGTTGTGTTTCGTTTTCGATTCCATCGTCTTCTTCGCCTTCGAATGCCGATTCTTCGGAATTTCCACGAGCCGTCCGTTCCAGCAAACGACGTAGACCGTAAATATCAACGGTTGGCTGAGTCGATTGTTCAGGTTTTTCGGTTGATTTGATTCTGCAAAAAAACATCAGATTCTACTTTGATCAACAAACTCACTTCAAAGATGCCAATTGCTCAGGTGTTGCAATGAACTTCATTTCATTCCAATAGCGCCAACAAACTTCACTCATGTTTCCGGTGGCTGCCTTTTTCAACGTTCGATTGAAGACATCACCTGAAGGAAAGGATTTCTGTGTACTCTAATGACACTCACGAAGTTTTTTCCATTCGACTTGCACTTCGGGTGCACGATACTTTTGGTTTCCAACCGAGAGTATTTCGGCAACTTCTTCGTAGGCTTTGCGTCGCTGAGCGGCATCGTTGTACTCGTCACTCCCTGTGTCCCAAATCGCCGGTCTATCGTGCACCGCCTTGATTAGCGATTCTTTTTGATCCGGAGTCAAGCAACAGCTGGGTATTGCATTTTGAGGCATCTGACCTAAAACAAAGTTGGAGCAAACTGCGAGATTACAAAGAACGGAGAGCAACGTGAGGTTGCGATGGGACGAAGACGCGCGCTCAAAAGTAAACAGACGACCGAAGAATTACGTGCGGCTCATGGAATCGTGCTTGAAAACATTTAAGTTGCAAGCGGATTGGCAACTTCGCAAAAAGAAGAATGGAGAATAGAGACCGCCAAGTTGAGACAACTTCGTGGGAGAACTGAAGGCCGTTGCGGTCCCGACGCCAAACGACCCGGCCATTGGTAGTAGTAGAATATGCCGCGGGCGCGACGACAACTCGGAATGGCCAAAAGAGGGCAACAGACCCCACAAATGCGATGTGGTCGGCCGAACAAAACGTGCCGCTCGAATCCAACGATAAAATGCGGTTGGTTGGCGCGAGCTGATGAAATTGTTTAGAAATTTGTGGAACCACTTTCCGTTGATCCGAACTTCAACGGTCGGACGTGAAAACGGGACCACAATCCGCCAAGAAAACACACGACTGCCACTACCGTCGTGTTGCCATGAAGCCAAAAATTGTGGTGCGAAGGGTTTAAAGAGCGACAAACGAATGTGCCGTAGAGGAGACAGTCGCGCCAAAAGCAGAGCGGTTGCATCAACAGCCGTAGCAGAGTTTGAAAACGCCGCTGCTCGACGGCCACTTGCGAGTTTACGACCGGTCGTCGAAGATTGAAAGTTGCCATCAAATACAAACCAATTGATAATGAACAACAAAAAAGAACGATCGTTTCCATTTCAAGTGTTTTCAATTGTAATCCTGTTGAAGATTTTTGTCTCGACGTTCATTGAGTGATGAGTCCATTGGTGTTACTCGACGAGCTTCTTTTCGTTGATTTCCGCCATTTTCGGCTTGAAGAACTTCGCCCTCGGCTGTCAGTTTGTATCGCGCAGTAAGGCGGAAAACGACTCGGCGCATTCTTCGGCCTCTTGGCTACTGCAGGCCTTCACTTTCAACTTCCGACTGCGCGAATTCGCCACGGCAACGCAAAGTTGAAAAGCCAAAATGTTTGTCTTTTGACACATTCAACTTCCGGTCATGCAATTGCGCGAACGTCAACGTATTGTTTTAACTCCCGGGTTTACGCAAAGATCGTTTTCGAAAGTCGGTCCCACGATTTTATTTGCGTTCTTCGGGTTTTTCAAGAGCGCGATTGCTTTCCTCCACAAATCCGTGTATTGGCGTCGACATTCCTTGTGGCATTCGTACATCACTTGTCATCACTCAGACCACACAAAACCGATGAGTCCGCAAAATTGAACACACTGATCACCTTCCTTTTTTTGTGGATGTCCCACTGAGAAATATCTTTTAAGCGGGTGGCCAAACTTTTTTCGCGACTACCTTTTAGCTTCCACCTGCTTTCCAAAAAATTCTAATAGAGCCGCCTGTTTCCCGCTTACTCTCGATCTGTCCATGAGATCTCGACGCCTGCAACTTTTTTATTGTTTACCGCAGGCAACAAGCTTCCGTTCAAAAAATGTTTTGGTAATTAAAAACGAGTGCACATTTTATTTTTGGACGCAAAAATCTTTCAACTAATTTCCGTCCTTTCGCAAAAAATGGTCAAGAGGTCAAACTGTTAGGTTCCGTGGTTTCTTCCGTTTTGCGTCCAAACGTCTTCACGACGCTTTTCAAGACGTTGGACGACCACGTTTTGTGCTGCAAATTTAAAAGACGATTGAAAGAATACACGTTTCTTCATGCGAATAACCTTTTTCGTTTTGGGTGTTCGCACCGTTTTGCATTTCACTTGTCGTATCACGTTTCGACCGTTTTGCGACTCGACGTCCAGTTGGTTTTTCGACGCATATTCCCACTGTCCATTGGCTTCAATTTGAGCAAGACGCTCGGGAAAATAGCCGTTCGCGTCAACAAAATTTTGCGCGATTCCCGTCTTTGCGCCCTCACTTCAATTTTTGCCATAAAATGAATTGGAAGCGACGTCTTTCTGGATTGGCACTTCTAATTTCTCGTCCTGATTCTTGCGATTTGAGATTCACTCTTGCGCTAATTGGGCAAGAAGTGGACCACGAATGAACTCGTCACTTCCGCTCGATTTCTTATTTTGAAGGAACGGCACCACAATCCCATTTCGTTTATAGTTCCAGACGCATTTGCCATCGCAAAGGTCCTGATTTGACATTTCGATTCGAAATGCTAACTTCCGACACTGAAAGTTATGAAGACGCCCGTGCGAGTCGATCAGTTTTCCCTGTCAAAGGAGACCGTACGACGCTTGTTGCACATAAATCAAACGTTTTTCTCTTTCTGGTCCCCAAATGCCGATTTCGGTTGTCGTAATGAGTGGCCGCATGTCCAATTGCCTGGTGGGGTCGAAAATAAACAACGGAAATTCCTTCGGAATGCTCGAGAACGGCACTTGTAAAGCGGATGGTCGCTCTTCCGTTTTTCAACTCCTAACCTAACAGCCAAACGTTGACCTTCTTGACATAAACGCCGTTGAAAGTGGCGGCCGTTCGAATCGCGCGATTTTCATTTTTGATGTCGATTCATGTGTCATCTCGAGAAATTTATCAAAATGTCGACGCGGGACAGAAGGCGGCAGTAAAATTTAAATTCAACGGCTTTTGGCACTTCTAGAGCCTCCGGCTGACCCGCGCTTCTTCGAGTTTTGTCCATTGGACCATTCGAGTTCACTTCAACTTCTTGTGAGAATGTCCGGCGGGATTTGCGAGTTGCTACTCCCCTACTTCATGGGTGTTCCGTCGAGTTCGTGTATTCGCCGTTTAGCTGCTTGATTGAATGATCTCTGAAGACGAGTTTTTAGATGATGTCAACCCGTTGAAATGACCAGTCCATTTGTTTCGATTTGATCATTTCGAAAGCAATGATGGGCGGTGGAAATGCAACTACAGCGACGGCAATCGCCATCTCCAACTCGGTGCCGAGTCCGTCGGCCGTGTGGTCTCAATCGTTTCCGGGCGCCACAATGGAAGTGATTCCCGAGGAAGAGACCCAAAGCGACGGCGTCCACTCGCCGCGAGAACACCAAACAACGTCGTCGACATCGCGAATCGAAAGAACGCAACGAAAACGCGAGGTCTTCACGTCCGAACAAGTGGACACGCTAGTCAGGTGAGTTAATTAGCCAACGACACTTACGCTCGGCATTCGCACCTTTCCGTCGATTGAAACGCGAGTTGCCGTCAAAGTTTGTGCGAAAAGAGTTCGAGGTTGGAAAATCCGACTTTTCCATCTCGCGCTTTTTACACGCTCGTCGTCACCTGCAGTAATTTTTTTCGGAGGGCGGCGACGGTATTATTTACATTCATATTCGAGATCGACCTCCGACTGCGCTCGTCGCTCGATTTTTGAGTTTTAATCAAAAAATGTTCATGTGCTCTTCTTTTTGGCTGCATAAATTCATATCCTGAGGCCACGAAGCAAAAAGAATTTCTAATTTCATATCCCAATGGTTTCGTGATGACCGGTCCTAGGGTCCACGTGCTTTCGCACATTTTGCGCAAACCACTAAAACGCCAATTCGTGTCCAAACTCTCGTCTTACACAGCGCCAATCTTGTTTACCTTCTGGTGTACGGCGACAACTCGAATTTCATTAAACTCGTTGATTTTGATCGGAAATTGACCGTTTGCACATTCGGAGAGGTCGACTGATTCCGCTAATTGGTTCCAATTTTCGTCGACAAGCTCCACCAACTTCTTTCGCTCAGATTTTTGTTTTAACCAAAAAATCCGCACTTTTTGAGTGATTTTAAGTCGCTTTGACGATCTGGCCACGCGCAGCTTACCGCCCTCTGTAAGTAAGTTCGTCCGTAGGGTTTGTGGTTTCGCTCTCGAAGTTCGCACAAGGCGGTTTCTTCCGAATTGATTTGTACATTCGATTTCTAATTGTCGACATTTGCAACGGTTCTTTTCGGTTTGTTTGTTTTCTGCTGTGAACGATAACGACGACGTTTGGTCGTATCATAAGCGCACGAGAGTGTTGACTTTTCGAGAGCGATTGGAACTTGAAGGCGCGGGAGCTGCGGGTGTGTGTTAGCTTCAAACGAGTCGATTAAAACCTCCATTGTTTGACTTTGCTATTTTAGTACATTGGCCGGTAAAGACGTCCCTTTGGAATGGCGAGATTTGCCAACGGAAGAAATCGTCAATGACCCGATGTGAGTTTGAAAACAGCTTCTTCGGACGTTCTCGACATTTTAGAATGGCTCATACCTACGTTACTCAATTGCCAGGTCAAACATCTGCACGAAGTACGCGCAAAACGTACACGTACGAAACGCATATGGACGATCCCGATTCGACAGCTCTCGACAACACAACCACTTATTCCGAAGAGGACAAGTACTCGCATTCAACACAAAAAGTTACTCGAGTTACGAAGATCACAACCACTCGGTCGATCAAACAAATTCCCGTTGATCCGGCGGACATTTATTTTGATGCCGATGGCAATCCACTTTCTAATGGAGTTGATAGTAAGTCCAATTTGATTCGAGGATTTAAGTTTTACTGTTTAGGGGCCATTTCGGAATACGACTACGATAATGCGGGAATTGATCTCAGTCATTCGTGTATCACTGAGCATGAAGAAGTGCACCAAAAAACGCCGATCGAGCCATCGACTAGTGCTGTCCCTTCAGCTCCCCCTCAGCCAAACGCCATTCTGACTGATGAGAACGACATTCTGTTATCCTGGTCACCGCCAGATCATTCAGGCATAGCCGGAGAGATTCTCGGCTATCTTGTTGAGTTTCGAAGAAGCGAAGATGATAACTGGATGGCTGCTCATGACGAACTTTTGGTTGACAACGAGTGCAAAGGTTTGTAACTTTTAATTCACCATATTATTTGCTTTCTATTCGCATAAAAGTTTATTGCAAGTTTTAACATTTCCGCCTATCTCGTCAACGAGATGACTATTGCTGCCACCTCATTTTTGACTACAGCCACTGGGCAACGAAAAGCTATGAGTCAAGTTGTCTGCTCGTTGTTAAGATTGTTCATCGAGAGAAACGATGAATTTCAATGCTTTTTTTCACACGGAAATGCAAATGATCCTTTTGTTATTTTCGCGTCTGACATGACCTTATGATACACGCAGCGGTCTCCGTTTAGTATTTTAAAGGCTATAGAGTGAATTCAATTTTCTTTTCGTCTAAAAATGTTCGAACGGCGGCCGTACCGTTGGCGCGAATGGCATGAAGGGAGTCATTTCGATGTGTTGGATTTGCATCGTAATGGTAAGTCCGATTGGTGCTGCGAGAATTCACGTATTTGACCTGCGAGCTCCACTTTTGGCGTCTTTTGAAGTCCCACTTATCGACATGCGAATTTCGAACGTCGAGAGAGTGACCGGAGAGATCCTTTTGCGCACTCTTTTGTCTTCAATTTGCGCCCTTGTTTTGATTTTGCATCACACGCAAAACGTCCCATTTTACCACCTTCATGCATTAGCGTCGCGGCGAATTTTTATGAGCAACGCGCCATCGGCTTTTCCTCGCGACAGGACGCTTTTCGGTGCGTTCACGTCTTCAACTGATATGATTGGGTCGCCGAAAGCGGACGTGAAGAAGTTTACGTATCGTCGAAACCAAAAATGAGTTCGCTTTTCGTGCGTCCAAATTCAATTTCACGTCGAGAATTCACGGAATCTCAATTGGCCATTCGACCAGCGCTCTTACTTTCCATGTTTACGGTTCCTTTTTTCAGTATCGAAACTCGAAGATCTCGACTATCGATTTCGTGTCTCGGCCGCCAATTGCGCAGGTTTTGGTCCCTCATCACCGAGCAGTCATCCAATTAGTCCACGAAAATCAGGTTAGCAAAAATATTTGTTTGATAAGACCGTTGAAGCAACGGAATTCACTTGTCATATTTGTGTTGAAATGATTCATGTATTATGTTGTTAAGGTGCGCCTCCAAACAATCTTCGGGTTCTGAACGTTGACGCCGATCGGGTTGTGCTCGAATGGAATTCGCCACAATCAATCGCACCCAATCCCTCTTATTTGGTATGTTTGGTTGAGCTCACAAAGTACGAGCAACCGTTTACAGATTGAATATCGCAACAGGCCAACACAAAGTTGGCGTCTCGTAAACGAGCATCCTGTTTCTCGTTGTCGATTTGAAGGTACACAATCATGATGTGCTTAAGTCGATAGTTTCTTTTAGCTGGGAATCTTCGACCAAATGAAGATTACGAGTTTCGAGTGCTGATGCGATATGAGGACGGTAGTTTATCGGAACCGAGTCAAACTACCGGCTTTCTACGCACCAGACCTTCACCACCTGAGCGACGTAACGACTCGGAAGTTCAACAACCTGGCAAGCAAACTACTGGTCAATTCAATCCCTCAATAACACGTCCCGGACAACCGCAAGTAATCGCTTCTGACTCGACTTACGTTCGACTTCGCTGGTCACCATCGACTAATTCCGATCGAAATTCAATCGCGTATCTCGTAGAAGTTAAAGAGGTAAACGATCCAACGTGGTTCGTCGTTGGTCCGGAACCCATTGCATCGAACGAATTTATTGGTTTGCTTTTACAGTTCAATTATTTAGTAAATTGATGTTTTAGCCGATAACTTACAGTCAACAGTTGGATACGTTTTTCGAGTTAGTGCAATGGCAACTGATGGAACTCAGTCGGCACCAAGTCCCGAATCAGAAGTGATTCGATTAAGTGAATTGCACCAAAATAACTATTCTAAAGTATCGAATCCCAACGAACAGTCACGTCTTCAAGGACAACCGCCTGAACGTCCGCAACCGCCGGAATATTTAGATTTCGATGGTGGCAACAGCGTTTCTATTTGTTGGTTGCCGGCCAAAAGTACGTTGCCAGTTCTCGGATATGAAGTTGAGTTTCGCGATGTTCAACAAGATCCCAACTCGTGGTACAAAGTTACGGATCATTTGATTCGTTCGTGCAAAACAACCGTTGGCTATTTGATTCATCAACACGAATATCAATTTCGATTGATTGCAAAAAACGCCAACGGTTTTTCGGAGCCGTCTGATCCATCACCATTGATTACCATCGGTTCACTACTCAGCAAGTATTTTGGTTTGTAGTTAAAACAAATTGCATTTTAGAAGATACAAAGTATTTGGAGGCCGAACGACATGCTGCCGTTTCGTTGCTTCAAGACGAAATGATTCGAGAGTCTCCGCCATTGCGTAAGCTCTTAAGTAATTCCAGTCGTTAATTCTCCTTTAGTCGACAGAGACGATTCGCCGCCACCCATGTACCGACAGTCCGATCAATCGAACCGTATGTCAAATTGCTCTCAGCTGACAATTCATTTCGATTTTTCAGTTCAATGGAGAGATCCAACTTTGAAAGAAGTCATTGACTACTTGAAAAGCAACGATGAGGATGTTGTTTTGGATGCTTCCGGTTATCTGCAGCATTTGACTTTCAACAACGATCTGATCAAAGAAGATACGAGAAAATATGGTAAAAACATTCGATTTGCTTACTGTTATTTCTGCATTCTAGATGGCATTCCGTTGTTGATTCGATTGTTACAACATCGAAATTCGGAAGTTGTTCGAAACGCTTGTGGTTCGCTAAAGAATTTGGCTTTTGGACGAGGAAACGATGTTAACAAGGTAGTAGATTGTGTTAAGAAATTAATGACTATAAGTTGTTTTAGAAAGAAATATATTCTAAAGGTGGTGTTAAAGCACTGGGCCAGGTATTGAAGACGACAAGTAACGTTCATGTACGAGAAGAAGCGACCGGCGCTCTGTGGAACATCTCGTCTAGTGACGACCTTAAGGAGCCTGTTTTCCATCAAGTTGCCGATGTGGTAGTTCAGTACGTGGTTGTTCCAAGCTCCGGTCTACTGAACTCTCAACCTGCCGAACACGCAAAACACGGTACAGCGACTGTGTTTCGTAATGGCACCGGAATACTCAGAAATGTTTCTGCCGCCACGCCCGAAACCCGAAAACTTCTTCGCGTTGCACCGAATCTAATCGAAGCGCTTTTGTTCGCACTTCGAACATCGATTCAACGTCGTCAAGTTGATACACGATCCGTTGAAAACATTGTTTGTATTCTGCGAAATTTGAGTTATCGGTAAGTTCAATCGGAATCTGAAGTTGAACTCTTGTCTTCAGGGTTCAAGAGGTTGTTGATCCCAAATATAACCCGAGAGCTGCTCAACATTCGTCACGTGAACGCAGCAAATCGACACCGCCGTTCAGCCCAAAATCGAAGAAGAAGTCGAACAATCTTTTCAAGAAAAACAAAAAGGAAAACTCGCCGTCTCCAACAAAAGTCACTGGACCTCAGCTGCTGTGGCACGACGATACGGTTGAATTGTATTTGCGAGTTCTGCAAGAATCGGCCGATCCCGAGATTCTCGAAGCGTCTGGAGCAGCAATTCAAAACTTAGCGGCTTGTCAATTCGACGGTTCGATTCAGGTACGGACCGCAGTTCGAGCACTGAAAGGACTTCCGATTCTCGTCGAATTGCTCAAACTTCGAGACGACAAAGTGGTTTGTGCGGTTGTTACAGCACTTCGAAATTTGTGTATCGATCACAAAAACCTGGAACTCGTTGGTCGGAACGCAATGAAAGACTTGGTTATCAAGTTACCGGAACCGGGACAACAAAGTCGAGATCCGCATATTTCCGACGCGACAATCGGCGCTGTGCTTGGAATCTTCTGGGAAATCGTAAAGTCGAGTCTGGAGTTAACACGTGTATTGCATGAAAATGGAGGAACCGATCGATTGCGCGCGTTGGCAAAATCGTACCCAATGTACGGCAAACGAGTTTGCAAATATGCAACACAAGTAAGTGGCGCTTCAATTACTTAGTATTCGATAACTTTTGTTCAGGTCCTCTATTTCGAATGGCAACACAAAGAAATGCAAGACGTTTTCCGAAGAATTGGACTACGAGACGCCGATTTCTACAGCGGCACGATAAATCGACGAGCGGGCAGAAGTCAAACTCCCGGAGTCGATATTGCAACTTTGCGGCGTCCGATCTCTTCACAAGGAAACGAACGTCCGGCTCATTTACGATCAGAAACAGCCGACGAATCGACGGATTCTGTTCGTTACGGAGCTTTCGATTCGGCAAGTCCATCGGTTAGTGTTTTTGATTGGCGTTGAAATTCACTTTGTATGTTTAGACGGGACGTGCTTCCAGCGCTCGGTTTGCTGAACAGTCTCCAATGACACCAAACAGCGAAAGAGCCGCTTCGGCTCGACCTAAAGGCAATTTACAAGTAAGATACGTTTAACAATAGCATCTGATTTGGGGCATTTAGAGTCCGAATGAACCCGTTTACGCGTCCGTCTACAAACGCAATGGTCACCGAGGATCTGTTGGCGGTGATTCATGGGTCTAAGTCGTTGTAACCTCATTTGTCCTTAACATTTCCATTTAAAATCCGTCTAATTAAGCGCCTTAATCTCTGCCTTTTCATTTTTGTGCAATTTCGCTCATCGCGACAAATTTCTAAATCTCTTCGAAATGTGAACGTCTTTCCACTTTACTTTGCCTTATAGTTGGACATAATTTTAGTTTCGGTTTTAAATAAACCTTCTTGATATTCGACGAAAGTGTTGAGTTAAAGCAAAAAATTTAGCGTCTATGTGTTTTATATGATGTGATTAAGAATCTTCAAGCAAAAGTAAACCTTCGAATATGTAATATCTGAACAGGTGGACAGCGGTTTTGTTCGCATTTGTCGATGTTGAGATTTTGACTGGATCATGTTGGTTGAGTGTTTAGAAGATCAACAACCTCAAAATTGACGATCTACGGGGACTAGAATCCAAGTTATCCCCAGAAACCTAACTCTCCGTATTCTTAGCCATGACGTAGAGTTCAATTTCTGCAACCATTGAACAGATTAACAAGCAGTTAACACTAGCAAGTAATCCAATAATGTGTGGTTGTTCTTGTAAACTACAATCTCGAAGACCAACTACTGTTGTTGTTGTGACCAACTTACAGAGGCCGATTTCAGAGTATGTTTTCGACTTCAATTCAGCTCCCAACCGACCGTTGCTATCCAAACTTTCAGGGTCATAATCTTCTGATCTCATTGTTATCTGAATCAATCTACAACTCACCAGCATCAGCAGGAAGAGCTGCACAAACTTTTGCAATTTTGGACGATTTTCGACAAATCCTCTGGCTTTGAATTGCTCTCATTTCTCTCTCAGTCATTCGGTGGCTACAAGTGTGGGCGCATTGAACAACCAGTTTATTCAGTTATCCATCCATATAATATGGACACTAGTTGTTGCCAGAATCTCCGAGATAAATCGATCGACGCGATGGACGTGCTATACAAGGGAATGGGGGGTGTTGTGTATTTTAGCTCGTTGGCTGGTTGCATTCCGCTGATATTCACAGGGTTTGGAGTTCATTAGTGTTAGTTGTTGTTCTGTTAAGTACACGCGTTTACAGCCACTGCTTATCGAGTTGTAGTCAATGGAAGCTGACTTCTCGGAAGTCGATGTCTGATAGTTATCATTCTTCTCTGTTACTTTCTCAGGTCATTTGTTTTTTACCGACTACATTAGTCTACCAATTTGGTAATTCCCACCGACCGAGATCAATTTCAAGCAACTTCATAGTCAACATTGGACAGGATGTTCCAGTGAACATTGGCGATAAGAAATGCTTCTCTTAGTTTTTACTAAACCGATTTTTAAGCGCTTTTTTGCGTTATTTTGTTCCCGTTTTATTCAGATCTCCACACTGTGCCCGCCTCTATCAATAACCGTTTGCAATCGACGTTCGTAGTCATTAACTGCTCACTGGACCACCCTGTACTATTAACGCAGATTGTCAACTAAATGAATTTGGATTGATGGATTTACTAGACTGAATTAACTTAACCACTCAACTCGAATATTCTGCGCACTCTTCTACACTGATTTTAACAACTCGTATTCTGGAATAATAACTACTCGTGATAAAGAGCGTCATTGGATCGGTTGACAGTGAACTGAAAAGAAAACTCACACAGAAACCTTCGATAATGAAAATGACGAATCACAAAATTCAGAAGCAATTGATAGAACGCCATCAACAGTTTATGTCAATTAAAACCAATTACAACACAAATGGCTAACCTCTTTAATTGAATCGACCACAAACATTTCCAATTTTTCCCGCTAACTGTAGAAGAGACTAAACCTCGAATCTTGATCTTCATCCGAAGCTCCTGTAGCAGTTGAAGATAATAGATACCATAGAAACAATGTCCAATTAATTAAAGATGCACGCAATTCTCCACTGAAGAACGACAATAAAGTCGGCGTCAATTACGTCGACTAACATACAACAGATCAAATGGATGTACCGACTACGCAAAACAATCCGATGATCAATAAAAACTTTCGCTTATTCGACGGCGAATTTGATCAAAATGCTCATGGAGAGTTGCGCTTTCTAATCCAATAAAACAATTTATGGTTTTTGTCAACTGATTTTTTAAAGAGGCACGCATTAGAAGGTTCGTACAAAAGTACGTGATTAGTGCCTGAGTTCTGATCACTTGCAAAATCAAAACCGACTACGGATTATGAAGAGGTAAGCAACGAAATCCCGAATTCTTGCATTTTGTCGGCAAGTTTGAAACATATTTTCTCTGAACAACACGCTTTGATTTCGTGAACATGACCAGTGAAATCGCAACACTCTTTCGAGCAATTTTCTCTTTTATTAATCGTTTAAATGTTTTGGAAACGCTGGAGATTCTCCAATAGTCGAGAGTGAAAAGGGGAATTGGCGTTGAATAAGCGCTGGTGCGGGGTACGATGTGCAAATTCCGAGATTTTGTTTTGCTTTTTTGACGGCGCATTTTGCGGCGAATGCTGCGAGAATGAGCAGAGATGTGGAGTGGACCTCGAGAATTATTTGACGTGTGACTACCGTATTAACGATCGTCCTTAACTTTCGACTTACGGTAGCCGAATTCACAAAACACCCGCAAAGCTTGTCATCTGTTGTGCTTCACAACGATTGGCGAAGTTTATTCAAATCGCTTCTCCGTCGTTGTGCTCTATTTTCGTCCTGTTTTCCCAACCGTGTTCTACTCCGAGGAATTTGTATAGGACTGTTAAATCAAAACAAAACCCTTTTGATCAAAAATCTCACGAATCTTACGCGCAAGACCACGAGCCATTTTCCACGACGTTAATTTGATTTGTCAGTGTTTGAATAGCGGGTAGATAGTAGAAGGAAGCTTATTGTACGGTCATTAAGCAGCTATTTCAAATTCTTATCAACTGGCGATATGCCTTGGGAAATGCTGGGTTATTGATCTGTCGGTAGGCGTTCTGAGGAAAGGATAATTGACCCGAACATCGACTCGTAGTTTTCGCATACGACTTCAATCCGCGGCGTGTTTCTTACTCATTAGTTTTCAAATGTCGTCAGTATTAACGGACCGTTAATTACTATCGTCCAAGCTCACATTTATTAGCTCTCAATCTCGTCATTTACCGTTTTTAACATTTAAACGCGAAACTAAATTGACATTCGGCTTTTCCAAATACTATTCGTTGCTACCGATCGGACGAGTTAAAAAGGAACAGCAAAAATTCAGTTGAAAGTCTCTTTTTGTCCAAGAAATTTGAATGCGTGCTAATTCAGAAAAGGATGTCGATCATTCAATTGCTAGTACCTCGAAGTGTTCAGGCGGTATGCGGTTGGAGAAATAAGCTAATCAGCCTTCCGTGCGGATTAATTGAATTCGGCCAATGGCCTTAGGATAGATTCGACAGAAACAATTTGAATTTTTACTATAAGCAAAAGTGGCAAGTTGGGTTGTTGCGTTTTTTAGCTCAAAAATCATTCTCGTTTACTTGACAATTTGACCCAAAAGATTCTCGCTGATCGAAGGCCAACGAGTTGTAACGAGCGTTTAGTGGTCTGACAACCTATTTTGATTTCTCGTTTACCGTACCCAAGGTCGATGAGAAGATGAAAAGCGGCCACGAGGAATTTGCGGCGTCGAGAATCACGCGTTGTTGAGTTTCAATCCGACGCTCAACGCACTCGAACGATAAGCCGCGGTTTGTATCGTCGTGATTGGGTCGCGTTAAGGGTCTTTGATTCTGATGAAGTGTTACCTCATGGCGTGTTTAATTTCACAAAAATGCCACGAACTCAAAGTGCGGCCGCTTGAAGCACGTTTTCAATCAAAACCCTAAGAAGCGATTGAAGTCTGTCAGTTTGAATCACATCAAATTTATTTTCCTTTTTTTCGCCACTGATTTTTTAGCACTACGCAGAGATTCTCGCAGTGGTTCCCGCAAACATAAAGAAGATCTTCTCGATTCAATCAACGACCTCTCTTCGTCGACGTGTTTGTCGTTGGCACGTGTGCTTTTCAAAGCGTGCCGCTGGCACTCCGTTTTCACCCAATGAGCACTCGTCGCAGATTCCATAACACCCACCCTCTTGGCCACGATCAAGCAGTCGGTCGACGAGTAGATTTTAATCGGCAGACGCGTGCATCTCTTTTGCTGATTGTATTCGGTGGCACGCGTCCGTTTATCGAGAGTCTTGACGTGTTCTTCTGCTTCGCGTATGATCATTGACTTTTCGATTGTTTAGGCGACATGACTCGTTTGCGCGGTACGAACTCAACGCAATCATCGCCAATTATTCCGATGGTTTGGCCAAAAGACCGAAAAGTGGGTTTCAAGGTTCGAACTTTTAATCACACGTTTCCAGGAGAAAAAACCGTTGATGGAAAAGCATCGACGTAATCGAATGAACAATTCGATGAACCAACTCAAGGAGAAAATCCTTCGGCACTTTCCAACTGAAAGGTAACTTTAAGCGGCAATTTTATTTCTGATTTTTTGCTTTTAGCTCCAAACTAGAAAAAGCGGATGTTCTGGAGCGAACAGTTGATTTTGTGTCGTTATTGGAGCAGAAGGTGGCGCGGTTGGAGGCACGCTGTAACACTGAGAATCGATGCCTCCAAGAAATCGGCTCCATTTTGAATCGACCGGAATCCGCCGCTCTTCCAATTTACGGCGAACTTAAGCAAGCATTCGAGCGACATCCAATGACTCAAACTATCAACAATCATTGGCTCGGTATTCCTTGTGGCCCCCGTCCGCCGTTGATTTCTTCAATACCTATAATGAACCCTCCAATTGGTATTCCGCCCGGACTGCTTCCGTTCTTTCATCCCATTACTCGTCCGGCCGTTTCAACGATTCCTTTAGTACGCTCGACACAACAAGCACAGAAAATCGAAACTCACGTGAATGACGAGGAGGACGAAATCGATGTCGAGAGTGTTGACGCAACAGAAGCGACCGGAACCTCGCCAGCTCCTTCGACCACTCAGGATTCCGGATTCAACTCGTCTACATCACCCACTAATAATCTCGTATGGCGTCCATTTTAAATACTATAAACTCCACTTCATTATCATCGGGTTTCTTCGTTTTCGGCCGCCAAAATCTCTTTGAGTTGAACTTTTCTTCAACATTTACTGTTCTCAATTCCTGTCTTATAATTGTATTGTGGTGAATAAATTGTTTAAATACCCAGCTACTGTCATGGGTTTTGAGCGCTGCAATAATTAAACCGAAATCTCGGTCATATACCACCAATTAGGTCAAAAACAACCAGTCATACCAAGAAGGAATTGATGGATAATCAATGACATTAATCTCAGAATTGTTATCCAGCAATTAGGCAAACTCGATTCAAATACACAACCAAAAAAGCATCAAATTGAAAGTCAGAATGAGCAAACCATAAAAACCACAACATTATGACCAATAGTTGGCGCTACTACCAACCAATCATACGATTAGATCGCTACACATCAAATCTTCAATCAAATTAACTGTCCGATTTTCGACATCTTAACTTGTTGTAATGCTTATGATTGAGATGAATTACTTGACTTGTGTACAATCAGAAACATTTTCAAGATCCCAAATAACACTAATCGAAGAATCATATCGATAAAACAATTGAAATACACAATCTGAATCATCACTAAGTTCAATAAACAAATAGTTTAGTCAACTTATCAGTAACTTGAAAGCGGGTTAACTAAACAAAACAAGCGTATCATTTGCTCCTTAGCAGGTAGTCGGTTTTATCGAATAGGTTGTGCATCTAAACCACCTCGAAGAAGTGCTTCAATTGTTCAGAACCGCCTTAACATTACTGTTTCATTTCGTGCGTGTAATTTTCTTACCCATTACTCTTCGATCATTCTTCTTGTTTTGCTCTTGAAATCAAATTTGTATGTTCTCAGTACTGGGAACTCGCAAAAATTCCGTCTGGCGCAGTCAGAACTGAGAGCTTCTTGTTTTTACTCTGGAGTGCCCGAGGGCTGGCGGCAGGTGATCCCAAAGATCTCCTCTGCGCACACCGACGACCCTCTGACAATTACAGTTGTGTTGGTTAAGGTCACTACCGTTTGGGATCGCCACCACCGAAGTGGCGACAACCAAAGAAAACGGCGTTCGATCGTCTTATGGGCTCAACAACAAACAGAAAACCTGATGGGATAATCGTCTTCGTCTCGAAAAGTCTTTTCGTCTCACCTTCTACTCAATTTCCGCGCTATTTTCCACTGTTAGACTAAAGATGTTTCCGTTTTTATTACCATCTTCAATGCGCTTTATGTTGTGAGATCATTGCAACTCAACAATATTAGACAACGTCAATCTGAAATTAAAGCTTTGCAATTGTTAGAGCACATCTGTAGGAATTCACAGGCTGAAAGATATCACTAAAAGTATGAAAAAACGGTTCGACCATCTTGACATTCATCTATTTAACTCTAATTCGATCGTGAATGAAATCATTTCGACTTTCAATAATCGCAGATATTTATACCCAATTCAAATACTCGCTCACAAAAACTTCTAACTTGAATATGCGCTTATACGACTTCTTGCTCGTTCAACTTATCAAGTGAAATTCACTAACCAACGAAATTACTGTCAATGACTCATCAATTGCATCAACTCAGAATGCAACTGCCGAACATGAACTTGTCATCAACCAACTATTGAACCACTGCAATCCTCCAATGTCAACGAAACACCTAGTCAGAAATGCATCTTGCATTTCGGATGTGTTTTGTGACAATACTAATTCGTGCATCTGTCGTCAATTTACTCGTTTGTTGATTTGAAAGATCGAACAGACGATAAATTCACTGCTGCGGTATACGGTGACATGGGAAACATCAACGCACCATCTTTGGGCAAATTGCAACAAATCAGTCAGAACGGAGAATTCGATATGATCATTCACAACGGTGATTTAGGTAATTTTTTGATAAGCAAGTATGTTTGTATAACTAAGAACGAAACTTTGCAGCTTATAATTTAATTGATCATGACGGAGATGTCGGTGACGAGTTCATGCGACAAATTGAGTCGATGGCCGCTTATGTTTCGTACATGATCAGTAAACTTTTAATCTTAAACGATATCTGTTTAATATTCTTGACTCTCTAATTCGATTTTCATTTTAGACGTTGGGAAGCATGACCGTTATTACAATTACAGTCATATGGTGAATCGCTTTACAATGCCCAATACCGACCACAATCTTTTTTATAGGTACGCATCTGTTTGAGCCCTTCAGTTCACTCTTATTTGCACTTACGATTTGGGCCTGACACATTTTGTTCCCATTAATGCGGAACTCTACTATTACAGCGAGTATTCAATGATTCAGAAGCAATGGAATTGGTTGGTGAATGACTTGAAGGTAGACAGTAGTGTCGAGAAGTCGAATAGAATTTCTCGTATTTAGAGAACAAGTAGCAATAGGCAACCTGTACCGTGGCTGATCGTTTATATGCATCGATCATTCTACTGCAGCGATATCGAAGGGGTTTGCGAAGTTCATGAGCAGATCATTCCATTCGAAATGGAATCAATTGTGAAGGAACGTTTGGGTTGGAATCTCTGCTTTACAAATTCGGAGTGGATCTCATATTGAGCGCTCACAAACACAACTATGAACGATTGTGACCAATATACCAATACCAAGTACAATGTGATTACGTTTTTTTATGATCTAATAGTCATAATCTCTAGATTTTTAACTGGACCAGTTCTGCATACGTCGATTCACCAGCCTCGACTATTTTCATTGTCGGTTCAGCCGGATGCCAGGTTTGCAGCCAATAGATTCCAAATTCGAAGTGTTTTCAGGAGAAAACAAACCACTATCCTAGCAATCCACTCGATTCGAGTGCCTTTCGAAGTGAAAACTACGGTTTTGGACGCCTTTAAATTTACAATCGAACTCATTTGCATTTTGAGCAACTGATGGCTTCGGAGGTATCTAGAAGACGATTTTTACGTTCATCGATCAAGTTACAGAACAAAATTGAAGACGATCTGTGACTTATAAAAACCAAGCATCAAACTAGAACTTCTGAAGACTTAAAGCAACTAAAACGATATGGAACATTTGTGAAACCAAGTGTCTACAGTGAACTATGATTATTAACGTCTTTAATGTTTAAGTCACAAGTTTTTACATAGATATTAAACGATGAACGATGTGCATCAAATGGTGTGCATTTTGATACGAAAGTATAATCTATGATTTAAGTTTTTCCTTTTTAATTGTTGGACATATTGTTTTATTCCTGTAAACATCCATCTTAAGAGCACTTTAGTTTAGCAACAAAAGCCGTTGCGCTTACTAGTAAACGTATGTATAATCCATTTTGTCCGTTAACATGATTAACACAAATCTTGTTGACATAAATTTATTCATACATGTTACACAGAAACACAACCGGAAATGAAAACTGTTTTTGAAACTAATTATAAACTGTAGATAGAATTTCACGGCGATCATTCGAGAACAACGCCGGAAATCATAAGAAAAAGCAATTCGGAGAAGTTAGCATCTAAATGGAATGTTGAATTGATGAAAAGACAAAGTTGTTTGGAGATGATGGCAACGATATGATTCATAAGATCAAGAGTTGTCATTCCCAATTTGCACGTGTTTTATTTGGTCGTGTTTAACGTAAGACAGAAACAGGAAAGCGCAGTATAGTAGAGAAGTGCCAAGTAGATCGCCAAGGGCTGTGAGCCAGGGAATGACTGAAATTCAAATTAGTTCAAGTGAATTCCCAAAATACAACCTACCAGAGTTGTCGGGATCGATCTTCCAAGCGAACATTAAAGCTACAAGCCATTGGCACACAAACAATAGGATGGCAACCTGAAGAGAGAATCGTTGTAACGAAAACATTTTAAAGCTCAAATTTTGCTTGTCAAAAACTCGTGAGTTTCGTACGGTAGTTGATAGCTTGACATAAAGAACGCAATTTTCTTTCCGTTTGTAATCCCCATAGTCACTTTTCTGACGAGTAACAGAAGCCGCTTGTTGAGCACAACGACTACCGGCTCGGTTTTGCAAAACTTCCGCTCCATTTGAAAACAAAGACGCACATTAAAACTCAATAGTTTTTATGGTCAATCTTGCCACATCACACGAAAAGTCAGAAAAGACGCGTAACGTTCTGCCGTTCTTCTTGTCAGGAGGGGCGTTTTATTCGATGCATTTTAAATTATTCCACGTCGTAAGTTCCCGTCCGGTTTCTTGAGGCGCATTCAGCCGTGATTAGAAACAACAACTTCGAAGTAAAGTCTTTAGTTTTGGCCGACCGTGTATTCGATTCTCATTGACTACCAAAATGTTCGGTTGATACGCGTTCTTTAACTGCTAATTCGAAAGCAACTCAATTATTCATTGCGATGATGTAAATTGTTGGCCATTTCAGTGGTCTGAACTTCTTTCGATCCATCAATCGTTCAGACATTTGGCAGCTGATTCAATTGTCTAAACCTCAAATGTCGAAAGACACGCATGGTGATAATTTTGTCAAGAACCTGTAAATTGAACACTACGATTTTTTGGTCCAAGTCTCATAAACTCAATTACACGGACTCTAAACCGAATTTTCTCTTCGTCTCGAGTTTACGGTGAGCTCCGTCTAATCGCAACACGCAGCTTTTTACGGCCATGCATTTCCATTCGTGCGTTTTATTTGGCCCTACTCAACGACTATCCGAACCGTCTAATCAATTAACGGACATCAAAAACCATAAGAACAAGTTTTATTCGCCCACTCAACTTGTTTTGATGAATCGGCAAACGTATCTCGTTTCATTTCCCTTAAACGGAGGAGTGTAAACGATCGGCACGCGGCCTTCAACTTATTCCCAATTCATGTCGTTCAAGTTGAAATGCAAAATTTACTTCATTTCCAATTCCAATTAGTCGATGGAACACACGAAATGGAAATCTGAGCATCAAACTGCACCATAATCGTCTTTTCATCACGATACCTTAACCCTGCTCCGTTGGCCTCTCTAATGTATTTTTTGTCAATAAAAAGATTTCGTTGTCATTCACTCGTTCATTAATAAGCTTTCCATTCCGTGGGCTTTTGCTTCGGGCGGTTTGTCGACTAAAATTTGTAATAATGCAAACAATTAGGGACATCTGCATACGAGACCCCATTCGCGTGTTGAATCTCCTATCGTGTTTTCATTAAATTCGAAAATTATAAAAAGAGAGCGTAGTCATCTTTTCAGATCAAAAGTTATGGGAGGCCAACCAAGTAAACTGCGACGTTTATGCCGTAAACTCGCATTACGGCAACGACACTTTCACCACACGGCTGATGAAGAGTTTTGCTGCGATGACGATCAGGTCAGCAGCTAACGCGTAAACTTATACGCATTTTTAGGCATTTTTGATTCCATCAATGTACGAAATGGAAAACTCAAATCAATCCTCACATTTAGAACGTGTCCGCGAAATCATTCAAATGAAAACGGACATTAGCAATCGCATTCAAGAGCTACATTTGACATTAGACGATTTCGAGATTCAGCATAATGTAAGCTCCCACTTTGAGTTCGCTGTTAGAAAGTTTGTTTTAGCGAGAATTGGACGAGTGTGCTAATAGAGCTGACGGAAGTGGAATTTGCGATTTAGAAGAAAGTCGTCTAAGAAATGCACTACTGTCTAACAGATTAAAAGTAAACATAAAAGCCGATCATTCGATTAACTTGGCATTTTTAGACATGCCAAGAAAATTTGGGCCGCTATACAGATGTTTTTTGCAAAACAAATAACGAGGACGAAAAAGGTAAGTTCTGTCTTTGTACTTTTTCAATGCCATTTAGACACTTTTGTTCGACAGTTGTTGATCAAAACTGCGCGACGCCACTTCAAAAAAAGTCGTCTAAACGAAGCTCTAGAAACTTTCTATCAACTGATTGTTGCAACTAATGGTCAACTTACAGTTGATGAAGCGTGGCTTTTGTTCGAAATTTGTTCGCAAAAAGTCACTTCAACGTATGAGTTTTATCACCGTATTAATGACTCTGTTAACCAAGTAAGCTTAAGTTTCAGTCTTAACAATAATCACACTTCGAAACTTTTAGCTCGATCCGGACAGTTCCAAGTTCATAATTAACGATTTGTTTAATTCAATGGTCGAGAATCTGCGTGATGAGTGCTCTGAGACCTTCGATCTATTGATGTCGATTCGTGTCGAACGTGAGTCATTGAAAATGCAAATTCGATTCGATTAACTTTTTAGAGTCAACAGCAGAGGAACCGGGATTTGTGGTTGAAAAGTTAAAATACCTAACAGCCTCAAGAGTTTGTGGCCTTTGGCTTGAAATTACTCCCTTGGAACATGACGAAGTGAGCATGCACATAAATAATCTCACCGCAGTGTTTTCAGTTTGACGACGTGAAAGATCTCTTCTACGATACTTTGGGAAAAGACATGAGCAATTTTGCGGATGTTTTGTTGCACGAACACGATCACAATAAGGTTTCCGATGTCTTTCGCATGGTATTAGAAGACTTGTGTTTGTAAGTTAAACAACATTTCATAATTAAGTAACTTGATCTCAGAAAATATCCCATTGCCGCAAGTTCAAAACGCGTTCAAAAAATCGCCTCACGAGTAAGTCTCCACACAATTAGAAAAGTCTCAGTTTGCTGTTGCAGGTCCTCGGAAAGCCCAAGAAACAAATCAAATTGAAATTGCGTTAAATTGCCAACATTTTCTAACTTATACACAAATTTAAAATAAACTTACTTGAGTTAAAGCGGCCAAGATGTAGAGCGACAAGAAGAGCGCACTTGATGGTGGATTATCACCAGTGTGAAAAAAAGCAATCAAGAAACTGAAGAACATGTGTCCAGGAACAACCAAAAACAATAAAACTCTTGCACTTCGAGCATCCCAATCTAATCTTTTGGTCAAATAAAGCAGACCACTAAACTTACCGTTGCTAAAGAATGCGCGAGAAAAACTATAGAAGCGGTTTAATGTCCATGAAAATGGCAATTTCCCGAGCTGCGAGTTCTGATGAAAGAACGTAGACAGTCGACTCGCATGAACCGCTGCCAAATTTCCTCCAACACCTTAAGGCACAAATGTCAAACTGCTAAACAACGGTAATCCACTTACCGTTAATTACCGGTTGGAAAAGAGCCATTTGAGGGAATCTGCGAATTGCTGTTTCTAACACAAAACCACCACTGGACGAAATAAGCATCGAGAAGATAATCGGGGACCATCCGTTCTTCAAAATTTCCAAAGTCATGAAGTCTCGTTTTGCAACGGAAATCCAAGCGGGAAGAGCAGCTACGAACATTATGATGACACCAACGTTTAGCCACGAATTGGAATTGTGAGCAGTTAGAAACAGTGATCCAAAAACTGAAAGAATTGCTAATGTCGTAAGATCTCCAAGCGAAGCGGCCAACGGCGTGGAGATATTGTCCGGATTGATATTGTAACGTCGAGAAACCAAAACCACGATAATCATAATCGTCGATAAGATAAACGACGCCAAGGATGCAGTTGTTAAGCTGCTAGCCGTGATCAAAGCAGCGTGTCCAAAGTCCAATTGTCCTCTTGGCACCCATGCCAACAACTAAAAAGTAAACTCAAAAACGGAAAAATCATTTTCCTTACCATTGCAGCTCCCGCAGCCAAAAAAGTAACAATGATTGCTTGGCTTTGGATTAAGGCCATGTTTGTAATTGCCACCGAAGTCACTTGATCTCGTGTGTCCATTCGACCAGTATTTGCCTAAAAAACTTAACTAAGGAAATGTATTCTAAAGAAATCAACTTGAGTAGAGAGACGTGAAGCTAAAGTCATTTCCAAGTTTCCTTTAAGTCCCAGAAGTGCAGGCACAAGAATGAACATCTCGGGCACATTCTTAAACAACGGCCAATGCTGAACCCGATCAAGAAGAAGACCCGCCAAAACCATTCCAAATCCAGCAATCAAAAACGGAAAAACAACCTAGAAAGCCAGTTAACAAAACTGCAAATTTTAAAACTACTTGAAAGAAGAGAACCAGTGAAGGCTCGGCTTGTTGTGCTTTGGCTGAATCTAAATCCGAGGATCCAAACACTTGCATGTCGGCGCTGTCAATTTGCGGTTCTGCGTTTTTGATCGAAGTATCCGATTGCTGTGGATTCGCCAAACCGCCATAATTTTCTTGAGATTCCGCTCGAACCAAAGTCGCAAAACTTGCTACTTCATTGTCCTTCGACATTTCAGATGATGAACTGGAGAGATTTGATTCTAAACCAACAAAAATAAAAGCAGAAACTAAAGTGCACTTACCGCGTCTTTTCCTTAATTCTCGATTAATTTGATGCATGAAAACCCGATGCAATTGATGAGGGAATTGCGAGAAGCATGTCTTCTACTCCTCGCTCATTTCGTCGACCAATTCGGGAGTGACGAATAAAAACATCCAGCGGAGTTTCCACGACACGACAGAACGCCAAATGATGAGAACCGAGAGAAGACCTGGTCAACGTTAATACTGTTTTCGTTGAAGAGCTAAACTTCAAATACCTTCACTGAACGCAATACAATCTGATCATCAGTTGCATTTTATCGACAGAAACATAAGCAATACAATCGCATTACTCTTTAGACTAACCAATTGTAGGCCCAAGATGTTATTAAAATCATAAACAGCACTAAGGTTGACATGTTTTTTTGGTTCTCACAAACTTCTAAACCATTTAACGTGCTGAAATTTGAATTATGTTCTACTTCAACAACTCAATATCCACCTTCAATACCTCTTCAATAATTCTATTTCATTGAATTAGACGGCCGTTTGGATACCAACTCAAATTTTATTTCTACATTCACAGCACCACAATCACAAAGTTCACTTTGGCAATTCCGATTTATCCTTTGCATCAGCAGTTGTCGGTACTCCAACTGAAAAGCTTCGCATGTAAACCGACAAACTTCACTCACCAATTGGCACCATTTTCTTTTCATCGATCATCAGCGAATTTGTAGGACTTGCAGCGTTCCTCGGTTGAGCTGCAAGAGCTGTCTCGCCGTTTGGTCCCAACGAAGTTTCACGAGCTGACGGCATCTCCACAGCCGTTTTCATTGCCTGACCATCGGCCTTCGGTTCTTCGTTCTTCTTCGACGGCGTGTATTCGCGAGCAGTGAAAACGGTGACAAATTCGGTCGCAATTTCACTCAACGAACGACGCTCCGGCTTTGATTTGCGACTCAATTCACTGTTCTCAACAGTTGATTTTGTCGATTGACTTGCACTCGACGGTCCTTCAGCCGAATCCTTGTGCACATTCACGGTAACGATCGCCGGCAATTGAATTTGTCCGGGCATTGGTTTTGCAGTACTGAGTAGAAGTTTTTCGTCGGTTGGAATCGAATTGACGCTTCTGTAAATTATAAACTCAACAATCATTATAGATTGCTAGCAAACTGGCGCAAATCCGACGATTCCTCCAAAGTCGAACGTTTCGATTTTTGCTTCTTGGTCTTCTTGTATGGAAGCGTCGTTTTCATCTCCGAAGTTTTTAGTTTGCGTGGCTTCGAAATCGACTTGGAAGTTGATTCGGAGGTCAATCGACGAGAGGAAATACGAGTTTTCTTTTTTTGCATTTGACTTGAAGATGATCCTGACTTCTTTTTGGGTTTCTGTCTTTTGCTTTTGGAGCTCTTCACAACCACCGACTCCAATTCACGTTGCTTCTTCTGTATTCTATTTGCTCAAACTTCACATATCACTAACCTACCTTGTGTGCTCGTGCCTTACTCTGTGCATAGATCGAATAGGCCAATAGTCCGCACTCAATAAGCATATAAAGAACGAGAACCAGTGCCAAGACAATAACCATCATCAACAAGAAGCCCAAACGTTCTTCTGTTTGCTCCAACATAGCCATCTGCTCGTTTGTCATCTTCGCCATGATCGCAAATGGCGAAACAGTTGAACACGACCAGAAACCAAAATAACTGATTTCGCCAAACTGATCGACTTTAAAATGCATATTAAAAAATAAAGTTTATGCAAATTATGGATATGTTGTTAAATGTTGAGATTGTTACTACAAAGTTTAACAGCAGTTGTGATAGACATAGTTGTTCGCATTTCAACATTCGATCACATCACTACGATGAGCGGCTACAAACCAGAATCTTCAGATGCAATTTGATTACACAATTGACATTTTTCGAAGACCACACGCCGCGTTTTCTGCGTCCATTTGGGCCGCTTGTTGTGGGTGGTCCGAAAAATTGACGGGAGAGGATCATCGATAAATTTGAGGATTCATCGATAGGGTCCGAGAGTTGTTGGGCAGATGCTCTACGGCCACCGTAGTCGATAGACATTATCAGTTTCCATCGACAATCGATACTCGAATTTTAGAGCCCAAAACCAATCTCGATTCAAACGACCACCCACAGCGAGCGGCCAAAATGTAAGCGGAAAACGCTGCGTGTGGTCCGACTGAATTGACATTCAATTAAGTCTTGATTGGCAGTTGATGTAAACAGAATACTGAGATGTTCGTTGATGTCGAATGGACGTTCTAACTGACTAATCAAAATTTATATCTTTGGTGGTTTTAGCAGTAAGTTCGAATCATTTTCTCGTTTTGTAATCGTTGAATATTGTTGGATTTCGTTTTTTTGAACCGCCGATCGCTCAAATAACAATTCTCGATCAAAAAAATTAACATCCAAACATCCAGCAAGTACCATGGAAGTGCACGCTTTCGATGCTGCTTGTCGATCTGTGGTTTTGGTCTCAAACTTCTTTAGCAACTTAATGAAAGCTCAAAAACTACAAAATAATCATTGGATAACGAATAAGAAGCGAGTCATTACTTGAAAACGTAGTTCCCACTTTTCTTATCTTAAGCCAAAGATGTAAAGTTCAGTTCTGCAACCATTGAAGAGGTTAACAAGCAGTTAACACTAGCAAGTAATCCAATAATGTGTGGTTGTTCTTGTAAACTACAATCTCGAAGACCAACTACTGTTGTTGTTGTGACCAACTTACAGAGGCCGATTTCAGAGTATGTTTTCGACTTCAATTCAGCTCCCAACCGACCGTTGCTATCCAAACTTTCAGGGTCATAATCTTCTGATCTCATTGTTATCTGAATCAATCTACAACTCACCAGCATCAGCAGGAAGAGCTGCACAAACTTTTGCAATTTTGGACGATTTTCGACAAATCCTCTGGCTTTGAATTGCTCTCATTTCTCTCTCAGTCATTCGGTGGCTACAAGTGTGGGCGCATTGAACAACCAGTTTATTCAGTTATCCATCCATATAATATGGACACTAGTTGTTGCCAGAATCTCCGAGATAAATCGATCGACGCGATGGACGTGCTATACAAGGGAATGGGGGGTGTTGTGTATTTTAGCTCGTTGGCTGGTTGCATTCCGCTGATATTCACAGGGTTTGGAGTTCATTAGTGTTAGTTGTTGTTCTGTTAAGTACACGCGTTTACAGCCACTGCTTATCGAGTTGTAGTCAATGGAAGCTGACTTCTCGGAAGTCGATGTCTGATAGTTATCATTCTTCTCTGTTACTTTCTCAGGTCATTTGTTTTCACTGACTACATTAGTCTAACAATTTGGTAATTCCCAGCCACCGATATCAATTTCAAGCAACTTTATAATCGAAAGAATGGGCTTAAGTTAAGTGATTTCTAAGCATGTTAATTGATGATATCTTGATAGTAAGTAATTAGATGACAATGAGATTTATTTACATTAAGTTTTAAACACGTTCAACGACCGAACAACCGTATATCCACGAGAGAACTCGAGCATTCTTCTCGTTCAGCGATACCGGTCGTATCTCTTGATGTTCGTGTGTTGGATGAGAATCGATTGGAACTGCAACAGCGCTTATTGACGTAAATTCTGAAGTTGCATCACTGGTAATCGAGGGTCCAGAAGCATGTTGAGCTAATTCTGTTGGCTTTGAGGGGCGAATCGGTAGTTGCGGTGGAGTTGTCAACGTTCGTCGACGTTCCCAGCGTTGAATTCGTTCAGCAAAATCAGGATCAGCAGCCATCATATCGGACGCATATACCGCATCGTCCACTACTCCCGAATCGCGAGATGAATTATGCGAACCATCGGGTGACGGAAACGAACTGCCGCTTCGTCTCGTGTTTGGAGGTCTTGGAGGTCTAAATAGAAGTGCTTACACAAAGTTTACAAGGTTGATTTGTTCACTTTTGACTTGCGGTTCTTTGATTACGCGACAAAGTTGAATGTTTTTGGGAATGTGGCAAATTTGTGGTTCTCTGCGCAGAATCTTCAACCGAAATAGATGCTTGAGCTGTGGATGGAGTAGCCACAAGATTCAAGTCCAAAGTCAAATCATCATCAACAGTTAAGTCAGGTGTACTTTGAGCCAAATTTGTTGTTGAAGTCGCTTGCGTTCGAAAGTGAGCAGAGCCTTCAATTACAGCGCTTTGAGTCATGGCGATCGGCATCAATTCGTCCAAGGTGGTTGTCGCCCGACGACGCGGTGGTGGAATTGGTGTCGATTTCTTTTTTAACAGCGATAATCGAGGCAGAGGCTTAGGAGCTGGTGGATCAATGACTAAGTTTTCCAAGTTAACTTGTTCATAAACATGAGCAGACGAAATAGACGGTGGTTTTGCAATAAGTTCAATTTGTCGTCGACGAAGAGCTTCGGATTTTGGAGGTCTTGGTGGAGATTGCAATAGACCGAAAGGTTTAAATGCACTACGAGGTGTCGAGTTGAGAGATGAGGTTGCGTTTAGTGGTTTTGGAACGACGATTGGAGCACGAGAGTTGTTGTTAACTGGCGATCTAATTGCTTGAACACAAACACATGGCTCTGTTTGAGCTGTTGGCAGAAACAAGTCGAAATCTTCTTCGGATGGCGTACGAAAAAGTCGGGGAGCAGTTGGATCTGAAGTCAACTAATTGCCGTTACTCCGATTGTTCGACTTACCAATTCGTCGGGTACGAAGCGCTTCAGTCTTCACGTAAAGTGACTTGGAGGCTTCGAGAAGTTCCCTGGCAGTTGGACTTCGTTCCTCGATGTTCGGAAGACGACGACGGTCGAGCGAGAACATTTCAACTTAATCGGAGCTTTTCCGATCAATGAAAACTAAACATATGACAAACAATAATCGGAAAAATACGAATAGGCGGATGAAAAACACGAAAAATTTTCTTTTGGTCGTGACTCGCCTTCTACGTCAAAACCGTGTGAACCGTTAGAACGAAAAAAGGCGGACAGCAAATCGCCAAAGGCAAAGATACGGCGATTACGTGAACTGATCGCTGAACACGATTCTTCTCGGCTTTTACTCATTTCCAAGCTCATGAGGAGGTTTTCGAGCTTGTGGAGGACGACTCGACAACTGACTCAAACGATCGTTCTTATCGATCCGTCAATGTTCTAAAACTGAACATGACATTCGAGACGAAATCATGTCTCTTGCCCCAAACACCTTCAAATTAAACGGAGCGCATCGTAACATCGAAGAGGACCGGTCATTTTTCTTCGGATTTTTCGTGAAAAATTGCTGCTCCACGGCGCGACAGCTGCTGGCGAATTCGCAACATCGCAATCGATCCTCGAAATCAGCTTACGTCCGCATTGTTACAAGAAAATTCACGTCGAAACGCAAAAGGTTCGCGGGTTTCAGATCAATCGACGCAAAAGATGAGCAAAATGGCGATTTGGAAGATGCGAAATGATTTTGAGTTGATTGAACGGAAAAGTTCGCAAGGAGCAGCTCTAATTTGTCTTTTGCGCAATAAAATTGATCATAAACTTAACGCTTGACAGCCACTTTAATGCGGGGGTTTTTGATCGAATGGCCGCGCTTATCAGCTTTTTTGCCGCCTAGAAAAGTGAACGATCAGCGGTGTCATAGAGCGAGGACACTGCGTGAGTTCAAGGGCACGAAAGCGGAAACGATTCGCCGCCGAAACGCGTTCGACGTCTTCACAAGCAGCTCACGTTCTTCAAGCGCGGTTCATATCCGATTAGCAAACTGCGGATCGGGAGTGGCGCTTGCGCAAATCATGCGCGTTTTTTCGTAATTGACAAACAAACAACAAGCTCGAGAGTAAACGAAGAACTATAATAAGAATTCGGAACCGCGCCCTGCAATCCAATCGGCCGAAAAGTGAGATGCCTGTGGCCGACGGGAAGGGGAACAATTGCACTCGAAAAACAACAGCCGACTCTTCGCGACTTGAACAATTCGAATCATAAATTTCGGGAGGCCGAAATGCCGTTGAGATTTTATAAATGACCAACAAGCGATCGGCACCACAGCAACATCGTCTTCTGACAACACACAAATGACATCTTAATGACAATCGGGAGGTGAATCCGAAGCCGAGAAGTGGTTTTCCCTTTTCGCCATCAAATTGGATTTGTGCGGAACCACTTGAATTTGAGCGAAAAACTTCTTATCCGCAAAAACACCTGAACTGTAATGAGAAAGTGCGTAATCGAGAGTCTTCATTTGATCAGTAGATTTTTTGCTCAAACACTGAAGACCGTAAGCCGATTGGACGCTCATCCGAAATCGCCATTACGTCGCTTTTTCTGTTGCGTGAAGAAGCGGATTACGCAGTTGAGAAGAGCAGGCGCGGTAATGAAGAAAAATGGTCGCGGTTTCACACACCGAGTAATTTGGATGATGAGGTTCTTGGTGGAAATCAAAAACCCCAACGTTCGTATTCACGCTGCACGTCCACTTGAACGTCGTCGTTCGATCTCACTGTCAATCTTTTTGCGTCGCGATGAAAGGTGCGCAGACTGGTGAGTTGGGACAAAATAAGAAGATGAGAGACCCACGGTTCGGATTCGAAAAGACTCCCGAATTGTCCGACCAAAAAAGAAGTCGCGGTTCAGATCACGAACTACGTAACCATCAGACGGATCAAATAAAAACCTCGAGAGCGAATTTCCCTCACAAGATCAACTTCGAAATCGTAAAAAACGTCGAAGTGGAGCAAACGAGTGAATGCGTCGACCACATCGGCGGTCGTCTAATTGGCATGAATTTGACAAAGAAAAATTTCCGTGCGTTGAAATTTCGAACTCAAAAAAGGCAACAGCGTGTGTTCCCGAGTGTTCAGCTCCAAGGTCGCCCACCGGGCTGGAATTCGAAACCACGTTGTTGAAGTCGAAAAGATTGGCAATCATTTCGAAGACTCAACTGAAGAAATAGAAGGCAATTTGCAAAAAAATTCAACCGGAATTACACAACGGCGACCGTAAAGAGACTGTTCGAAAACTTGTTCTCAACATCGCACGTCAATTATGGTCGAGGTGCTACTTCCGTTCTCGATTTGTAAAAGCCGACAATAACGAGCAAAAGAGAAGGAATGTTTTGTTGGACGTGAATTGCGTCGTTGATGCATCGTTATTTTAATCCAATTTTTGGATGCTGCTCATTATTTGATCGTTTCGCAATTGATCTCCGTACTAACTCCAAATCCGCCCGCCGCAAATTGATTTTGCAATAATCGACGGTAACTGCCGTCTAATGGCTCTCACGGTGAATACAAAAATTTGAATGTTGTTTGAGATGCTCTTCACAATGACCATTAAGTTAATGTGCATCTTCACTGACAAATCGAATTTATCAAACTGCGTCTTCTTCCGCAAAACTTCCAACTCAAAAACCACAACGTCGTCTTGGTGTCTAATGCGCACACGTTCTTGCGTCTTCCGCGAATTTGTCGCCAAAAGGTATCCGACAAACGCGAATTCGGGGTAATTTTTTACACTCGGCGGCTTTGAAACACACACGAAAATTGCGATTGCATTTGAAGAATCGCAATTTTTTCTTCCTGGGAACCGTTTGATGTGATCGTCGTTTCACGCTCGTGCGTATACTCAATTTTGTGAATCACAATTGAGACCCGTTTGCTGAATGACCCGCAAACCGATTGGGGAGGACGCAATCGAAATCCTCTTTTTTCGCCTCGAGAGAGAGCGCCGGTCAGAGAGCCAACGGATCCGTTTCATTCTTTCGCAATTCACCTCTCTCTCGGACCTCCAACCAAACATTTGACGCCTCGCGACGTCCTGAAATGAGGTCTCTATCTCGATGTTTTTTAAACCAGTCAACGATTTCGTTCGAAATCGACGTGAAACCGCTGACTCAACGAAATCTGTTTTGTTTGTTTCTCGTGTTTTACGTTTGCCTTCTCGATTTCCCGACCTTTTGAGATCCGATCACACGAAAAAACGTTCGTTCTTCTTTTCCTTGTCGACGGCACCGATCGACCTGCTTTTTTTGAACGAAGTTTTGTCGAGGCGATTGAGAGCGAATTCGATTTGAGCGCGGCGACGTCCATTACGCCACCGCGTCTCTTCGATTTACCTCTTTGATTTGCAGGAAGAAAACAAACCACTTCGTGATGTTAACCCGGAGTTTATTGCCGGAAAAGGCGACAATTTTTGCGTCTTATCGCCGACGTCGAGCGTCCCGAACCGAATTGCCCACTCGATGTTTTGGCGTTTTAACTCCCGTTTTCGTGTGTGACTTCCGAACGGCGTTCTTTTCTTTTTTGCTAGTTATTAGGAATCAGTTACAGTTTTTGAGTTTTTGAAAACCCCAAGACACTTCGATCGCGAAGCGAATGGTGGACCGAGACTGTTTGGTTGCTAATTCTGTTGCTCTTAAACGCGAAGCGCGATTTTCCACTGTTCTTCGCGGCGGTCTGATTTGTTCACTCGCCATTACATCACACACACACGATTCATGTTCTCGACTTTTCATCTCGACGCTTCTCATGTCTTTTGTTTTTAGATTGCTTGGTTAACGTGTTTGGTGAACATGTGAGACGCACAGAACAGAAACTCGCGCCAAACTTCGAACATCAAAATGAGCGCATTACAAGAGATTCTCGATCGGGTTCGACTTTTAATTTCGATTCGTCAATTTTTGGTTTGCAGATGTACGTCGAGGAGGAGCTTTTGGCTCAATTGGACGAAGAGCAAAAACACGTTCTTTTCATCAAAATGCGCGAAGAACAGTTGAGACGATGGAAACAGCGGGAAAAGGAATTGGAGGAGCGAAACGAATCGCCAAAACCGCGAGATGGACGGCGAGTTCAGTGAGTTTCGCATTTTTTCAGGTTTGCTTGACTTCTTTATCTTTTAGATGGCTTCATGGTCGTGATGGAAACGTCTGGTGTTGGGTTATGTACGTGATCACGCGTCTTCGAAATGAATCCCGAGTTTTAGGGGGGAACATCCGACTGATCAGTCCATAGACGACATAATCGCCAGTGAAACGCGGCAGAAAGCTCGACAACTGGCTGAAGCCGAATTAATGTTGGAAAAGTTGGGCGACACGCTGGCGGCCGAAACAGCTATCGACGAAGAAGATTTAAAACAACAACTGAGAAAAATGCGATTAGGGACTTCCAGTGAGGAAGCCAATGACTCAACTCCACGAATTGCTACGCCATGGAACGAAGATCAGCGAATGCAACGAGTCGAAAACTACGATCCAAAGTCTGTGGCTCGATTTGTGAATGCGGTCCCGTACTACGCTCAAACGTCGGTTCCATCAAACGATTCTCAACAACCAACTGAAAACGGCAGCATTCGCAATTCCTTCGAATCAAACGGTCAAAATTCGCTTGAAGAAGCGGACACGAATTCAAATTTGGAGTCACCAAAGAAATCAACGGCACGTCAATTCATCGAACGGGCATTTCGACCAACAAGTAGTAGCAGTCAAGAAGCCAATCGACCGTCCCCACTTCCTTGGCGAAACAAGTTAAACTCACGATCCGAATCACCGAACAAAAATGCGGAAAAGTCACGACCATTCGACTTCAAAGAAAATCGCCCAGCTACAGAACTCAATCAATCGATTCCATCGCAGTTATTTAACGAATCCAACGGCAAAGTTGCTCACTTAATCAAAAGCTACAATCCTACTTCTTCGTCACCACCGGCTGAAATTCCGGTTCGACAACGCTTAAATGGATCGGCTTCGTCAGTTGGTTTGAGAAGAACAGAAAATTCGCAGCGTCGCTCAACATCGAACGGTCCTCCACCACCGGTTCCCGCTCGTCCGGCTCATTTGGCAAGAAAACAAAACGAAAAGGATCTTGTTCAAGTAAGCTCTTTTAATATACTGTTTATAAGCTCGATTATTGCAGTCCACTCGTCGTTATGTGCCCGGTTCAGCCACAGCCGTGAATCAACGAGATTCACCACGACCCTTCCCAATAGAGGATCAACATAAGTCGAGACCTGAAAGTGTTCGATTACGAGAGAAGACCTCTGACTTGGCGCAATCTGATGAATTGGACAAAAGACAATCACGGATTTTGGAAAAACTCATGGAAGAACATTATCGTTTGAAAGAAGAAGCCGAGCGAGAAGCTGAACGTCAACGATTGGAATACGAAGAACAAGGTAACTAATTGCCATTTTTAATTCAAATGTTAAAACTTTAGAGAAAAAATCTCGTGAAGCCGAAGCTCAAATTCGAGTGATCGCTCAACGTGCACGTGAACAGCACCGAAACAGTTTGCGAACATCAACCGCTTTACTACCCGTATTGGACAATAAATCGCTGCGCACGCTTAGTGATGCCGTGTAAGCTGATTTCCAAGTTTAACTTATTCGTAATTTTACTATTCAGCAAAGCAATTCCGCGACCACCAAAACCTGCAAATCGTCAAGCGATCATCCGTTGGTATCGTGAATTTGAGCTTCCAATTGGCACTGGACTTGACTATCAGTCTCACGAACCGTTGATTTGGTTCCATGGAATTTTGTCCAGACACGAATCCGATCTTCTTCTAGCCAATCAACCCAACGGCGCGTTTTTGGTTCGAGTTAGCGAACGAATTTGGGGCTACACGGTTTCTTGTGTAACGGGTAGCAACGACGTGAAACATTTCTTGGTGGAGAAAATCAGCGAGGGTTATCAGTTCATGGGTACGAATCAAATAGTTCACGACTCGTTGGAGTCTTTAGTTCAATATCACGAAGTGAGTACTTTGCATTGTTTTCACGAGATTTTTCGTTTTCAGTCAAAACCGATCACATCAAAAGGAAAAGAACTTTTGTTATATCCAATTGGTCAACAGCATCTCGCCACTCCCGACTATTCCGAACTGTTCGATTCGCAAAGTAAACGTCTCGCATTCAGCGCATTTTCAAGGTCATAAGTTTGCCACCTGTTCAACTCAAATATCAAGCAATTCTTCTTGTTATCATCAATTTTGCATATCGTACTTATATTTCTTAGGTCTCATTTCTATTTTCGTATTTTCGCTAAGTGCCATAATCAACCCTTCAGTTTCTAATTTTCCGGTGGAGCGGAACCAAACCTATTCGATTATTTTGTACAAATCTCTTTTTCTTTTGAACTACTCGGTAAATAAAAGTCGTCTGCATTGATTGGTTTTTCTTATCGCTCAACGTGTTCTGATACCCGGGTTTCCTCTTTCCTTCTATGCGCCTATTGCTTATGCTTCGCAAACTTTTGTACAAACATCATCGACCGTTATAGTCACGTGCATAAAGTTGATTTTAAAAGTTTGCTCAATGACTGGAAACTGTTGAAAGTGATTGATTGGATCGCACGTTTTTAATCGAAAGTTTATTTTTGTTTGTCCTCTTCTAACCTCATGGCCGTGTTGCAGAAGATGCGATCGTAATGTTCGCAGTTTTGGGCGTTTTGCCATTTCGCTGCAATCTGATCATCTTCATAGTTTTCAGTATTGTTTTCATTCAGGTTTTGTTCATGGACGAGGTTAATGAGCAGAAAAATTTGCAATCCACGACACTACCGCATCGTTTTCGTGGAGTTGTAGTTCATGGATTTGGTCGTGGAGGAAAGAAGTTGAAATGTCCGACTGGTGAGTTGAAAGTTTACAACTTTTGTTCTTATTGTCGTTTAGCAAACTTGGATCGAACGGCCGTTGATTCACTACCGGTCGGTTTTGTCGAGGGAATTTACGCAGGATTGGCGAGAGTGAACGAAAGTCCATTCTACCCGATGGTTATGAGCGTCGGTTATAACGTGCAGTTTGATAGCAAATTGAAAACGGTGGTTGGTCGTCTTTTCGACCTTCAACATTCTATCTGTTTATTTAGGAAGTGCATATTCTGAAAACATTTCAAGACGATTTCTACGGTGCGAACTTGGAAGCAGTCGCTCTTCACTATCTTCGACCAATGCGGGTGTTTTCTTCATTAAGTTATTCTGCTCTGTTTGCCGTTTGTAACCATTTGCTTTAGCGGAACTCATCGAAGCGATTGAAAAAGACAAGAACGATACAATTGCCTATTTGCATGAGAATGAAACGGCAATTAGCGCTTTAGCCAAAGATCTCGGTCATAATTTGGAACTTTGAAGGGTTCGCACTCACTTTTGTTCTGGTCAAAATACTTTCAATGAACGTGTCAGTTTTCTAAACAGTTACTATTTCTTTACCTGTTGATTGTTGTTGATTCAAAAATAAATTAGTTGTCATTTCCTTTCAAGGTTCTTTGATCGTTTGGGGCGTGAAACGAACAGCTTTGGGTGGCAGTTGGTCGCATCTTTTGCTTTTTTGCCGCTAAAAACAAACTGATCTAATGAATTTGTTTGTGTTCCCAGCAACCAAATCTTGTTTTTTATTCACAACCTTTGGTCTGATTAAAAACAAAGTCTACGCGTTTAATGTTTAGTTCATCATTTGTTACTGTTAAAATCTTACAGATGTCGAAGTTTCGTCAAAGACTCTTTGGTATACTTGTATTCGCATGTAAGTAATCTAGGAAAAACAAACGTTTATGTTTCAGTTTTTACACTCAATGTTCTGGCATTAAACTCGTGTATTAGACGCAAAATCCCTGGATCAGATGTGAAGATCGTTTGTGTTTGCAATGCCACTTACTGCGATGAAATCGAACCTCTGCGTTCATTAGCCGATGGTCAAGCGGCCGTCTACCTCACGAACAAAGAAGGAAAACGTTTGGAGAAGGAAATCACTCGGTTCCAAAACATAAAGAAGAATTTGAGTAAGCAACACGCTTTTAGCATAGAATAAGCTTGTGCGAGTTTAGACTCGGTCGTAATACGAATCGATCCATCAAAAAGACTTCAAAATATCTTGGGATTCGGTATGTGAAATCGTAGGCACTGATTTTTAACTTCATTTTTAGGAGGCGCATTTACCGATGCTGTGGGAATAAATTTGAACGCGTTAAGCACTCCCACACGAAACTCACTTATTCGACAATACTATGGTGAAGATGGTTAGTTGACGCTTTTGGATTCTTTGACATCTTTTAGGAATCGGTTATACGATTGGGCGTGTGCCTATAGCATCCTGTGACTTCTCTTCAAGAATTTACTCATATCTAGACGTTGCGAACGATTTCGATTTGAAAACTTTCAAACTGGCTCCAGAGGATTTGGAAGCAAAGGTTAAACATGAAATTATTCTATTCGTGAACATTTGAGTTTAGATTCCATATCTCATTCAAGCAATGAATCTGACTAACGGCGAATTGAAGCTTTTTGGCAGCCCGGTAAGTGCTTGATGGCTTTTTCTAAACATAAATCTAATCCAGTGGTCAGCACCTTATTGGATGAAAACATCTGGAAGAATGAAGGGAGGTGGAACTTTGAAAGGGCAAACAAACGGACCCTACTATCGGAGTTATGCTCGATATTTGGTTCGGTTAGTGATCAAATCTTTCCTGTTATATGATAATTTTAGATTCTTCCAAGAATACGCCAATCATGGAGTCTTATTTTGGGGATTAACGACACAAAACGAACCGTCATCAGGAATGATTCCATGGTTTCCGTGGCAAACAATGTATTATTCGGCACGTGAACAACGGTAAGAGTTCAAGTTAAAAGTGGAAACTTTATATTTAGCGAATTTGTTATCAACTTTCTTGGCCCATTTCTCAGACAAACAAATGTGACTTCTCAATTAAAGTTAATGGTCAATGACGATAACCTTTTTTTACTTCCGTGGTATCCGAACAAAGTACTGTTTTTATTCTCAATTTTTAAGCGAATGCTTCTTAGATTCTTTCAGACCCAACTGCCGCTTCTTTCATTGATGGCGTTGGAATCCATTGGTATTTTAGCGATTTTGTTGGTCGAGATCAATTGAACGAACTTCACGATCAACATCCGGAAAAGTTTATTCTTTCAACCGAAGTATTCAAACAAGATTTTATTCGTCGATTATTAGAATACTTTAAAGGCTTGTACTGGTTCTGAATACTTCAATCACGGTCCCAATCTCGGTTCTTGGAATCATGCCGATCGATACGCGAGAGATATAATCGGCGTTTTGAAACGGTGGGTCGTTGGATGGGTCGATTGGAACTTGTGTTTGAATGAGCAAGGGGGTCCCAATTGGGTAAACAGCAAAAAACGAATATTAACACTTCAAATCTTCAGGCCAGTAACTTTGTTGATTCGCCGATCATCGTGAACGCATCAACTGATGAATTTTATAAGCAGCCAATGTTCTACGTTTTAGCACACTTCAGGTAATTGAATGGTTAAAAATCCAATAACTTGTTCTTAGCAAATTCATTCCTCCTGGTTCCGTTCACATTGATGCAAAAATCACGGGTCTCGCATACGATAGCCGTTGTGATGCAATTGCTTTCATTACACCATCTAATCAACGCGTACTTGTTGTTCACAACGAAAACGATGCTCAATCCTTCGATATCACTATCAAAGATCCAACAGAAAGCGGGTCGTTAAGCTACGAGATTCCAGCATCCTCAATCGCAACTTTCATTTGGAATAAGCGGCAACGTTAAATCAAGTTCGAATTTTCTGTTGTACATACTGCAATGTTCTATGACTTACACGCTTTAGCATCCACATTTTTGGATGGAAATATTTTTGAATAAACGCGTGTTATTTAAAAGCATTCGATTGAAGTTTCAGGATAAAGATAACAAAATCCACTTGTTATGGAAACATCTAAAGTTTGTTGTTGTCGTGCATTTACAAAAACCAATGTGAATGATCACATGTTTTCATTGACTTTAGATTATTCATTCAATTCGCGATTAGAATCTTCAAAGCTGTTCATCGATTTTGACTGATCAATACACTCATCTAATTATAATCATTCGATAATCAGGACTTTTAAAACAAATCCGATAATTAACACTTTTCTGAAGACCACACGCCGCGTTTTCTGCGTCCATTTGGGCCGCTTGTTGTGGGTGGTCCGAAAAATTGACGGGAGAGGATCATCGATAAATTTGAGGATTCATCGATAGGGTCCGAGAGTTGTTGGGCAGATGCTCTACGGCCACCGTAGTCGATAGACATTATCAGTTTCCATCGACAATCGATACTCGAATTTTAGAGCCCAAAACCAATCTCGATTCAAACGACCACCCACAGCGAGCGGCCAAAATGTAAGCGGAAAACGCTGCGTGTGGTCCGACTGAATTGACATTCAATTAAGTCTTGATTGGCAGTTGATGTAAACAGAATACTGAGATGTTCGTTGATGTCGAATGGGTGTAGAATCGAATGAAATAAAATTCGCTACTTTAAAGATGTTTAGCGAAGAGCTTTAATCAATTATCAGTTATAAATCTTCGTGTCGTGTTGTTTTTAGTTTAATTGAGTTTCCAACTGATTGCTAGAGGGCGTTGGGAATCAAAACCGGAGATCGAAAATGCGATCAAACCATCGACTTAGTGTGAATTTCAACGACCGACAAAATTAATGTCCTTATTTCTATACCTTCCATTAGATGATTGTTAAGCGCATTATAAGACTAAAAACTAATATCACTGCATTTAAGCGCTTACTATCGATATATCGTCAATTAACATTCTCATAAAGTGCTTCGATCTGAGTTCACAATTTTCATTATAAAACCGGTCAAAATTGATGGCTAATATTGTGAATTACACAAACAGTTGGTCTAAGTGTAGTCAGTAGAAGCAGTTAATTTGAAAATGTAACAGAGAAGAATGCCAACTATCAGATATCGACCTCCGAGAGAAGTCAACTTCCATTGACTATAACTAGAAAACCAGTGACTGTAGAAGCCTGAAGTTAACAGATTAACAAGATACATTAATAAACTCCAAATTCTGTGTATATCAGCGAAATCCAACCAGCCAACGAGCTAAATTACACAACACCCTTCATTTGCTTGTATAGCACGTTCATCACTCTAATCAATGTGTCTCAGAGATTCTGCCAACAACCATTCTTTATATTATATAAATAGAAAGCCCAAAAGTCTGGCTATTTAACGTGCTTAAACTCATAGATTCGGACAACTAACAAGGAGTGCTTGTCATCGATCCCCGCTGTAATTTGATGTCGATGGTATCAATCGACGCGTCTCGATGAGCTGAACATTACTGTACAAGTCATTTTTGCCCAATCGCAGAACTGGCCAAGTTATTGGCCAAAAACCAAAAATGAAAAAATCGCTAAAATCGTAGTATCGATCATGCTGATTATCGTGGTAAAGTCCTTTTCTTTTTATCGTGCCTTATTACGGAGATATTGGCCGTTTCATTTGGCCTCAAATTTTTTTGAGTTATGGTCCGGTCGTTTTCAATTGAAAGTGTAAGCAGCGGTGGCCGAGTGGTTAAGAAGCAGTGTAAGTAAGGGAGCAAGGCGGTGTAAAGAGAGGAAATGTTGTTGTGCAAGCTAACGAGATTTTTGCGTTTACTTTTCATTTACAACAAAATTGCACCGATGGAGAGTTGTTACTACGGTCCTTCGTGCTTCAAAATCGAAACTCTCATTTTCGACACATTCGACAAAAATGATCGACGCAAATGTGGTTGTTCGACTTTTGGTTGAGAAGTTTCAAACTCCACTTGATGTATCGACTCGCAATGCTAATCGTATGGAACGTCGACTTGCAAGTTTGATCGAGACAGTTGCTGGCGTCATTTCTTTGTCGACTATCACGTACATTGGTAACTATTTTTTATAAATACACTTAATTCACTTGACATTAAATATTAAAACAATTATTAAACCAATAAATGAAGCGAGAATAGTTTGTTTGATTGTATGCAACCGAACGCGTCCGCTTTTATTTTCGAATGAAAAGAGCGAGCGTCGAGTTATGGTAATTGATTGATTTTGAAATGAGAAAAAGGGTCGGATTTTTCGGATGCAAATTTGAGAGGGTTCGGTGTGCAGTTTGTTGAAATGGACAAGTAGCAGGTCGGCCCCCCCTTCGGGGGGGCCTCCTTCTAATTGTTTTACAAAGAGTATCAACGTTACATTAGTAGAGAACTTAACAAATTCTTCTTATCATATTCTTTTATGTTTCTTATAACCAACAATTTAATGGGATATTCGTGACTAATGCAGTCGTTTCAAACCAAGACATTGCAGTTTCATTTATCTTTTACAATATCCAAACAAAAATGGTTAAAAACAATCATTTATTAAATAAAACGGTTAACACAACAATCAATTAAATTTTAAATGGTGGCGAATCTTCGTTTTTGTCCACAATTGGGCGTTTCGATCCAAATGGCGTATTGATTGCCAACGCCGCTTCAGTTACAGAGATCGGAGGCGCATCACGAACGATAATGTTCTCGATCGATTGGACCACAATATCTTAAACAAAATGGCAATTAGTAAAGAGCGAAAAACACCGAACCATTCTTTTTTAAAACTCCAGTAACCTGCACAGCCTCCAATCGCTTGAATTTGGTCCAATCGCCGTTCGGATCCAAAACACGAATTGGTATATCGATGTTTGCTCTTGATCAGCCAAACTTCCGCGCATTTCGCCCATATTTATTGGAGAAGCCATTCGACGAGGAACTACTTTCAAGAAGACGTCGTTGAGAACTAAAAAGATTAATGGCAAACAATAACTATGTGAAAAGCGTACGAATTTTGGTGTTTTCGGGAACACTAACCAACTCTTTAAGCGCGCACTCCAAGTACTTGGTCTTGTTGTCTTCGATGGTCGGGAATTTTCCTGAGCCTACGATTTCGATGCTGCTGCTCTCTCATCTAGCTTGAGCTGAACACCCAATCCACGTGCATAAATCGGCGACTTGTACGAAATAACAGTGACCATTTCAACTCGAATAATCTAAACATTAAAAGATGAGTTGCTACTTTCAAATACAATAAGGACTTACTTGGCCGGTCTTCAAATCCATCTTGTCGAACGTTTCGGCCGCTTTAGACCACGCGACACACTCAGCAAATCCCGTATCCAAATGAAGATCCAATTTGAATAGCAACTTTCGTTCGGATTCGGGTCCTCGACCCACCTTTCGCGCTTTCTGAACATCTCCAATCGTACCAAACAGTTCATCAACAATTGAGCCCGCTACAACTCCTGTGACTAACGACGACGCCGAGATAAGAGACATGATCGAAACCAAAAGGAACAACCGACTGTTGAAAGAAGAAACAATCGAATGAGCAAAATTTCGATTTCAACGAGCTTTTATACGGTCGAAATTTTTCTGTTGCGCAATTGCGTGAGAGAGTGAGTTCCAGACGGTGAGCTTAAAAATCACTTTGTTGCAGCAATGTGAGCAAACTTTTGATTTGCTGCCAATCAGTAAAATTTGAAAGTAAAATTCTTGCCGAAATAGACAACACAACATTGAAAAGAAGTATTCGTTGTATTGAAAGTTCTTGATGAATAGAAAAGTTATGCAGCGGCAAATCGTGTTTTTCCATTACTTAATGATCGTAGTCTTTCTTCCAAACCATTGTATTTCACTTCATTTATTGTTCTGCGTATCTTTCTCATCAAACATTTATGTGCACACAAATTGTTTTCACAATCTTTTAAAGATTTCGCGATGAACGATGTTCTTAACAAAACAGTTCGAAGAAGTTTGTTGATCTTTTGATGGAACGAGAGCTTTCACTGAATCCCAAGATCGTGCTCGTGACAAAGCCACGTACAACTGACCGTGCTCAAAGACTTCATGCTCGAGATTCAGCCCAACTCGTTCGAAAGTTTGGCCTTGACTCTTGTTGATTGTCATAGCAAATGCCAATTTCAATGGGAACTGCTTGCGGTTTAATTGAAACACATTGTGATATGTAATTGTGTTGTTAATTCGTGGAATGATGTGACGTTCACCAGCATGATGTCCCGTAAGAATCTCGCATTCGATCGAGTGGTTGTTCATTTCAGCGACCAACATTCGTGTTCCATTGCACAAACCGTCTTCTTGTGACAAATTTCGAATCAAAATCACAACCGCATTTTTCTTCAACTCCAATTTATGAGCTGGTAGTGATGCGTCTTCAATCATGTTCAGATACTCTGGTAGCAGCAAAGTTTGATCATCACAGTTCTCAGCATCCATGGCAGTGTCAATTGAGAGATAAATTTTTGTTTGACCCTCTAACATATTCAAGACTTTTTCATTCGATTCGTTTACGCCAATGTGTTTTGATACCAAAATCGCCGAGTTTCCCATTTCCTTAAACTTCTTTTTTTCTATTAACACGCCGAAGATCTCTTGTTCTAAGTTCTGTTCAAGTAAGCAGTGTGTTGGCAATTCGATCGTTTCGTTCTTGTCATTCAAAGTTCCTTCTCCGACTTGTTTGAGGAAATCAGCGAATTGAACTTCGTTCGGTTTTGTTCGCATGTTTTTCGTTAATTTCAATTGCTCGAAATATTTCCACAGTTTTGATGAACAAATGGACAAATTGATCGTTTCGCTGACTGTGCCGTATTTCAAAATTGGCAGAATTTGACGGAAATCGCCTCCAAGAACCATGATTTTGCCTCCAAACGGTAAAACGGTGTTCATTAATTCCTGAAGTTTGCGGTGTCGGCTATTTCCAGTGCATAGCGAGGGGCCATTGGTGCTTCGTCCCAGATAATAATATCAGCATTCATCAACATTTTACCACCACGACTTGTTGCTGTCAAGTTTGAATTCGAATCACGTTCAAGCGGAACTCCAAGACCAAAAGTTTTGTGACATGTTTTGCCATTTGGTAACAACAAAGCTGCGATTCCAGTGAATGCACAGGCCGAGAATTTCTTCTTGTTTCCGTTGACAAAATGGCACAGTGTTTTGTAGACGTAAGTCTTGCCGGTTCCGCCTAGACCATCTACAAAGAAACACTTCGGCTTTCCATCAATTTGGGGACTTTGAAGAGCGGCGAGAACTTTGTCAACAACAATTTTTTGTTCGGCGTTCAAGGTTTCGTACAACTCTTTTGCGGCTTCAAGTTCCTGGTCGTGATCGATTGTGTCCTCAATCTCTTCGATGTCCTCAACAGCGTCCATTGATGGGAAGTCTTTGATGGATCTGTTTTCTCTCGCTGCAGAATCGTGTCAATTCGTTGGTATGCTTTTGCAATCGCTTTCGATCGATCTTTCAAGTGACGATTGAAATCGTCGCTGAGATCATTTTTGAACATTTCCCACAAAGTCTTTGGATCAGCAGGATTGCAGTGAATGAGGATGTTGGCAAATAGGGTTCGCAATCTTCTCGGCATCAACACCTGAACTGCTTCTTGCATGCATTTGATGTACTCTTCGTCATCTTCAATAAGTCCCAATTTCAAACATGCTTCTCCGTTATTTTGATACTCAATTCCGTTAACCGTGCGCAATTCCTTGAAACTTTGAGCTCCTCTAACGTGTTGAAGAAGAAGTCGCAAATGCCACAAATCGCCTTGACTCGGACTAATCGCGTACATTCGACCGACGGTTTTGCTGCTTCTGACTCGTTGTTCCCAGTGAGTGATTGTTTCATCGGTTTGATTGTTTTGAACTTTCAGTGATTTCCAGGTGTAGTGAGTTGGTATCTCCGAGTACAACAACAACTTTCGAGCATTTACATCTCGTTCGTTCAATTTGAAAAAGTCCATCAGTTTGGTTTCTTTTTCCATTGCTTTTTTTGCTTTATCGGCATCACAATCTTCTTCGACGTAAACTGCCTGTTGATTCTCGAGATGGATTGGAAGCCGTTCAACGTGATGGGATTTGTCGTGCATTTTTAATTTCAAAATTCGATAACACGCTTCAACCGGACCAACGTAACGACCGTCAATGTGATCTTTTATTTCGTCGTGATTAATGTTCCCCGAAGATTGAAGTTCCAGAGAAGCGGCATCGTATCCTTTGTACGCGTACTTGTAGAGATACTTCACATTCTTGATGGAACTCACGATTTCAACATTGATGTGACAACGATAGCGTTTCAGAAGATACCAACTGTACGGAACTACGCGACGGTTGTCATATTTCACATTTTTGATTTCGATGAATCGGTCGTTGTTCGGTCTTTTGAGAAATGGATAGCCATTTTCGTTTACTTTGGTCTCTTCCAAAAACTGTTTTGGGAACTTGTGTCGACACTTTCCGTTGATCATACATGGAGCCTTTGGATTCTGAACACCACAAACTCGATGGATCATGTATTTGCTCACCAACTCTAACAGTTCTGGATCGGAGTCTGGTGGCAATTCGGCACTGAAGTACTTGTCGATGTTCTCCGGTTGCAAGAACTTTTTGCCGTCTTTCAGACTTACTAAGCAGTGAATATGTGGTAGACCTCGTTTTTGGAATTCTGTGACGTAAACATAACACTTCGGCTCACCAAAGACTTGCTTCTTGACCAAATCATCGATAATTGCTTCAACTTTTAGTGCAAAGACGCGAGCAACAATATCTGGACGGTCACTTGCAGTTTGTTTTGCTCCAATGACGATCGATTCATTTATTGTTTCAACGATTTCCGGCCAAAATGAATCGCAAGTCATCGTGATGAACAGATCCGGTTTTCCGTTACTAAGAACAATTGCCATTGCATCTTGGTAATTTTCACGCATGAATCGAGGTGATCCGAAGTGCGTCGATGGCAAAACATGGATTCTTCCAATGTCTCGATCCAATCGTTGTCCGAGTCTACTCAAACTTGCGTGAAGTTCGTGGTAGTGCATTGATTTGATTTGAGTTTCTTTTGATTCAACCGAATCCATTGCATGCGATCGCTCTCGACTTGAACATACGAATCGACTACGAATTGCTGGAACAACTTCTTTCCGTAGTGAATACGACTGTTGGAGTGCTTTCGAACAGCTAATCGGTAACTGTGGAATTCTGCCCGAGTTAATCGGCTTTGCTTGTTTGTGTTTTGTTTGATCATATCAATTGACCATCCGAGCGTGCCTTTTGGAAAGAATAACGGATATAACCAAGAGGTGGCAAACGCACTCAGTGAACTGAGAATTCGCGGTGTTGGTTCATTTTTCAATTGTACGACCAAGGACATTTCGGGGATATCTCCAGAAGAATCGGATGTAAAAACGGCCCCAATTTCGTCGGACTGTTGGCTCATTGAAGCGATTAGCATCGTAACCGGGACGCATTTTGAATGCCATTTTTACGTTCTCAACCGGTCTGCCAGCGTTTTCTTCTTCCTTCATCAAATCGCTCATCATCATGTGTATTTTAGCATGTGGATTGTGTTCTCGAATTAACTTGTCCAGCAGCTCCATTAATTCCTTTTTTGTTCCATTTGTTGTATTCAATCGTCTATCAACTGCTTCTGCCGGATCGGAGAAAAATAACTGGCCGTACTTTCGATCAGCGGGTGCGTTTACGCTTTCATCGATTTCATAGCAGATTTGTCCTTGAATCGAGAAACAGTATGGACCGGGATTGGCAAATGATCGCATTCGAACGTTGAAAGCGGCAAAGCTATTCGCTGAGTTGTATTTTCGAATGTTGCTTAAAAAGTTTTTTGACATTGAATGCTTTTCCGTAAACAAATCGTCTAGTTCTTGTGGCAATTCCGGTAACTCAGGCAAATTGATTTTGCCGTGATTGCAACAGTCGTTAAATGTTCGTTTATTATCGACTCTTTCCTCTTCAAAATGCAATGCACGACATTCATCACATTCGACATTCATTTTGCTCAACCGATGAACTGGAACATTGTTCGGAATTGCAGCGACGTTTAATTGGATGTGTTTTTGCTGTGCGGCTATTCGCGAAATTCGATGTTGCAATTTGTCTTTAGTCAATCTATCAGCTTTTTGTTCATCAGTTTCGGCAACTCGTGCACTTTGATGTTTCTCTCTGTCTTTGACTAATCGTTCTGTTTGCTGTTGATTAGTTTCAGCGGCTCGTAGATCATTTTGACGTTCTTTCTGCTGATTCAAACGTTTAGATTTTTGTTCATCAGTTTCTAAACGACGTTTTTTTTGCTTGACTATCTCGCAATTGTTTTAATCGTTTCTCACGTCTAGCGGCATTTACATCGTTAACAACTTCGATTTCTTCCGAGTGATTCACCGATTCAACATTGTCATTTCGATGGACATTATAAAAAGATAAGAACAAAGCTTCCAATGTGTCAAACAGATTCAAACGTTTATCGAATCCAGTTTCGTTTGTTTGACATAAGAAGATACCGTATTGATGATTCTGTAGGTTTGCGAAGAAATTCTGAGCATTTGATACGACATAAGCAGCACAATTGTATCCGTCTTGTTGAAGATCTCCTTGACTGCCGATGTCACTCAATAACATTTGCGAGCTTGAATTCAAACCTGTCCATGGGGCAAAAAGTTGACTGTAAATCGAACATATCAACGAATAGACATCGGTAGACACAGGACAATGTAATGAATCACAATAGTGCAAAACACATTGATGACTAATCGCAGTCTTTTCCATGATCGACAACACATAATGACCGTTTACATAAATTGGAATCAACAGATAGACGGTCTCGTTTGATTGAACTGACGGTTGCACAATGCAGTATTTTGCAGGATTCGACTCAGCAGTACGATAATGATTGATCCAAAAAGACATAGAAAGAAGGCCGATTTTTAACGGACTATTTGCAATCAAGTCCAACAATCCGAAGATAATTGACTCGTAGTCAATCCATTCGTTTGTGTTTTCCATGTTCGGTAACTGTTTTTTTTTTGCTAAATGACATTCGGAACGAGCAACTTCACAGAGATTGCTTAACTGACAGTGCGTATGAAACTTAAAACCCAGAACATCTTGAATTGTGATTTGTAGTTGCTCGACATCGACTATCAATTCTTCCATTTGACGTGAAATTTCGAGAGTTGCAATCAATGAATTTTGTGTTTCTGTTTGTGGTGCTTGTGGAATTTCATTTTCGGTTTCAATGACCGTTGTGATCTTGTGTTGTGTTCCTTTAGCTGCCTTCTGTTCTGCACGAATTTTACGCATTCGTTCACGGTTCTTACGCCTACGCTCTTCTTCACGTTCTTTCTTTTCCTCATCTGTCAGCTCAATCTTTCGTTTCGGCATTTCGTAAGTTTGAGATTTTTATAATGAAAATTCTGATAGTAAACAATTCTGATAATAAGCAAATTCTGATTGTAAAGAGATTCTGATGTGGGTGGCTCAGCTGATAAGACAAAGACGGCGTGCCGGACCGCTTTGAATGTCTATGCCCTGATAAGACAATCCGACCGGGCCAATCGAATTGAATATAAGACGTGAGGCCCACCAAAGAAAAACGATGGCCAACGTATGCTTCCTGAAACACAAAAAAAAAACTCAATATCACTAAACAATTGAGAATTGACTTACGATAAAAACCGAAGCTTAAACAGTTTAACGTTCTTAGTGGTCGTTGTCACTTGATGGAACAATAGCCACACGTAGACAAAAGACGTTAACCTGAATTTGAATCAAAGATGATAATGCCGTTGAGTTTTCTAAACTTACCGTATACTTTAGCTTCTTTACACGTTGAATGAAAGCAACAAAATCTGAAAATAATGTTTTGATTGTAATCAGATAAGACCTAAGAAACTTACGTTAACAAATTAGCAATTAAAAGAACCAACACAATTTAGGCGATAGACGAAAGCAACCAACACTTTAGACGGAAGCAAAAACAAATGGTCTTTCATCAAACGGTCCAAACGGCCGCACACAAAACTTGCATGGAAGAGAGTGCTCTCATTCGAAAATAAATGTGCACACGAATCGGTCGGTTTTTGTTGACAAACAGACAGACACTCCTCACTTTTTTTATAGGGAATGTTTGAGGAATTGAAAAAAATTCGAAGTCGCTGTTTCGGTATCGTCTATAGACGCCTTTTGGGTTTGAGCGATTGGCTTCGAAATTTGTTCGATAAGTGATGGAAGGAATTGATTAGAAGGCTAGAATCGGGTTGTTTGATCGTTGATGGCAATAAGCGACGTGGAGTTGTTGTCGAGAGTTCGAGTGGGCTGTTAAAGGTTGAAGAGTGAGGTAAGCGTTGGTTTGGGAGGTGAGAGCGAAAACGGAGTTGTTGGGTTTGCAATTGAGAAAGCGAGCAGTTTTGGAGAAATCGCAAATTTCAATGATCGTTGAACGAGTTGATGACTGTGTTGTTGAAATGTGATTAAAAGCAACTCGTTTTGAATTTAATCGAAAGCCCGATGAGCACTGGATGGCTGATTTTGATTTGCAGTTGGAAGTTGAGTTTAAAATGTAGGGATAAGGAAATCCGAAAAAAGCTGATTGAAGTTTGTGAAACCGGTGGTGAGTTGGGTGAAAGATAAGACACAGGCAGCTGGACTTTTGGATTGAATTGCCGGTTTGACAGCAGACGGTCGTCAATGAACGTTGGTTGAGTTGCTGAGCGTGTTGTTTTGGAATGTTGGGAAAGTGGTTGAAAGCGAGCTGATCAAAAGAATCCTTTGTTGAATGAAATAAGCAATGTGTTGAATATAAAAAGAATTTTTTTAACGAATATGTGATTAGATGATTGTGCAAACAATGCCCGCCGCGAAGCGGCGGGGAGCTGCTTGTTAATTTTAAAGAATTGAACAAATTTCCTTCACTTTTTGTTGATGAAAAGTGAAGTTTCAATTCTGAACTTTTTGCACGTAATCCCCCCCCTGTGAAACTCGATTTTACCTTGTTTCAAACCCTTGATTTTCAAGGGAAATTTTTGATTGAAACGAATTTCTGTTGTCAGATTTTTGAACAGAAACCGAGTTTGTAAAAACCAAACAAAAGATAATAGCGACCGCAGAGAGTAGAACAAACAACCTCCTTGGAGTCGCTAGCCACTAACCACTCGGCCACCGCTGCTCACATTTTCAATTGGGAACGACCGGACCATAACTCAAAAAAATTTGAGGCCAAATGAAACGGCCAATATCTCCGTAATAAGGCACGATAAAAAGAAAAGGACTTTACCACGATAATCAGCATGATCGATACTACGATTTTAGCGATTTTTTCATTTTTGGTTTTTGGCCAATAACTTGGCCAGTTCTGCGATTGGGCAAAAATGACTTGTACAGTAATGCTCAGCTCATCGAGACGCGTCGATTGATACCATCGACATCAAATTACAGCGGGGATCGATGACAAGCACTCCTTGTAAGAGAAATGAGAGCATTTCAAAGCCGAACAATTTGTCCAAAACTGCAAAAGTTTGTGCAGCTTTTCCTGGTGATGATGGAAAGCTTTAATTTAAAACACTAGTTAATGAGCTTAGAAAAGTAAAAATCAAAAAGTTTCAAGAGCTGAAGTTGATTGAGAGCAAAACTCGAGTCGATTATATCGCCGAAAATTGGGTCATGCAAAGTGATCATAAAAACAACAGTAGGTGGTCTTAATCGCTCCAATTTGCAAGAACAACTACACACTATTACGTCAATCAATGTTGTTAATTGTGAGTCAATCTGTCCATTAACTGCAGAATCGAACTTCACATCTATGGCTAAAATAAGGAAAAGTGAGAGTTAAGTTTCTGGTGATAGCTTGGCTTTTAGTCCCCGTAGATTGTTCATTCTGCTCTTGTAGTGCTTGCAATTACTCAACCAACAAGTCTAGTCACAATCTCAACATCGAAAAATTCGATCGAAACTACAGATATTGCCATTATTGCCGTCGGTAGTCGATTGGAACACCCGTGCTAATTGATAACTCAAAGGTCAAGTAGAGAAAGTGAAATTAACTGCAATTAAAAGAATTCTTTACAACAAACACGTCTCTTACTTCGTCTTATTAGCAGTCGATCAAGTTCACGGGTTGCTCGTCGTGTTCATGTTGTTTTATTTGCGCGACTGTTTCCCGTTGATTTACGTGTATTTCAATCAGATGTCCTGTTATTAGTTTTTTAATTGCTCTCTTCGCCTGACTTTTGGATCTTGTGGTCTGTCTGAAATGACAAAGTTTAGTCACTTGTCGGCGCATGTCTAATCACTTGTAAATTGACGTGAACTTTGTTGGAGTCTTTAAAATCACTTGACCTCAAATAGCTTTGATATGCAATAGTTTTCAGTTTTTAGCAAATGAGTGAAGCCACAGACAAACCCGCCGATGATGTTGAGTTTTCTGCAGTCGAAAACGAAAAGCTGAAACATGAAGTGAGTCGGTTAAAGATTTCGGATTATTCGACCTTAGGGGACGTTAAATGGACATCTGATATTTTCTGTTGGAGTCATTGTCCTATCGTCTATTCAGTTTGGATTTAATATCGGGGCCGTCAATGCCCCTGGACATGTAGGCTTTTATAACCATTAAGATTAATCACTGTTTTAGTTTATTAAATCGTGGATAAACGATTCTCATTTTGACATTTTTGGAACACATTTAGGCTCAACGGTCACTATCGTGTTTTCGGCTGCCGTCGCTCTGTTTGCGTTGGGTGGATTAGTTGGCGGTTTGATTGTTGGATGGTTAGCTGATACCCAAGGTCGACGGACCAGTTTACTCATCAACAATATTCTTGCCATTGGAGCGGGCATTCTAATGACAACTTCGTATTACGCCAACTTCTATCTAATTTTCATCATTGGTCGATTTATCATTGGAATAAATGCGGGTATGGACAACAAGATCTAGAAATCAAAATCATCATTTTAGGAATCGCAAGTGGCTTGGTTCCTTTGTATCTTACGGAAATATCTCCGATTCGTTTACGAGGAGCCTTTGGATCGTTGCCACAACTTGTCGTTACCATTTCCATTTTGATTTCACAAATCGTTGGACTTCCGCAAATTTTCGGTACAACAACACGGTGGCCAATAATCTTCGGTAAAGTTCTATCACCCAATTGAAAGTCAAATTTTGTAGCTTTGATTTTGATTCCCGCAACTCTCCAGGTGATCGGTCTTATGTTCATTTCTGAGTCTCCGAAATACACTTTGGCGTTTTGCGACGATTATGCTCAAGCCTTAGAGGACTTGACAAAACTTCGTGGTAGTTCTGAAAACGCCAAATTGGAATTGCGAGTAATTCGTAACGAAGAATCCGAATTGAGCGAAAACCAAAGGGCGTCAATATTCCGAATGTTTTCTCCTGCTTATCGTTGGCCAATGATTTTGGGAATGTAAGCAGATTGACGAGTAAGATACTTCAAATTCTAGGGGCCTGATGATCGCACAACAATTGAGTGGCATAAATGCGGCAATGTTCTACAGTACAGAGATCTTCAAAGAAGCAGGACTCAGTGGTCAAGGTGCTGTGTATGCAACAATCGCTATGGGAACGATCAATGTGCTTATTACCATGATCAGTGTTTGGCTCGTTGATCATCCGCGTTTCGGGCGTCGATCGTTGCTCATCATTGGAAAACTGGGAATGGCAATCATGGGAATCGGTCTCGTGATTTCGATGGCACTTAACGTATGCAAAATTCAATAGTGGAAGCGAATCGTTTTATTTCTAGAGAAACAAAATTTCGGACGATGTTGCACCTTATTTCTCTACAATATTTCTCCCACTTTACGTTGTGTTTTTTGCTATCGGTCCAGGAAGCATTCCATTTTTTATCGTTTCCGAGCTCTTCGCTTCAGATGTCAGAGGCTCAGCGAACTCGATTGCAGGTTTGACGTTGTAGATCGGTCACTTTCAGTTCTCGTTTTCAGTTGCAACTAACTGGGCCTGCAATTTTCTCATCAGCCTCGGATTTCTGCCATTGAACGTATGAATCGCTTTACTGGCGAGATGATTATTCTTGTTTGCAGCAAACTTTCCACGAGTTCACGTTTCTCGTCTTCGTGGTTGTGTGCATTTTGGCAGCGCTGTTCATTTGGCGCTTTTTGCCCGAAACGAAACACAAATCGCTGAAAGACGTTCAATTGGACATGGCAAATCGTCGATCGAAACTTTGCTAACCTTAGTTTTATACCAATCATGTCAATAAACAGCTTTCTATAGACATGAGCGTTTGAGGAAAACGATTTGTGGCTTTAGTGTGTGTGGTTTTTTAGCCACCTCATGAGCAGCAAACAGGCGGTTTTTGGTTCGCACGAGGTGAAGAACAGAACGCAACGATTTTCTTTATATACGTCCACATATTTTTTCATTACGAAGGTCGGATGCTTACGGTGAAAGGACGCTTTGCGCTTGTTGCCATTTTGTTTGGGATCAATTAGTCAGAACGATTGAAGGCAAAAATAAACGTTGAACTGTTGATTTATTAGCTTACCGATGAGTGATCATATTCATTCATTTCAAATCAGAGAACATGATCGTCTTCTGTTCGGGTTTTGGAAGCTTGGAGCCTTTAAAGATGGTTGTCTTTAAGGTCTAATTGTTCAAGTTGTTCTCATTTCTGTTTAGCAACCAGAAAACAGTCTCATTCCTTTTGCGCTTACAGTTCGTATATGAATTGCGCGTTGTCTTACATTTTACACTCTTTTTCCAGTGCTTTAGAATTACAAAATGACCGACGTTCCGATTGCGGAAAGCGCTCGCAATGCGTACAATTTGTTGATGACCACTGGACAACCACGTTTGCATCGCCATGTCTACTTTGGAGTGCCAATTAAGATAAGAAGAAGCTCAGTGATTGTGAACAAATTGTTTCAGCTCATTGCAATCTTTTTGACGTTCTTCGATCTTCTGGTTAACGTTTTTCCTGTCATCTTTGCTCCGCCACGTTTTCAAGTTCTCTTCGTTGTCGTTGCATTTGCTACTCGAGTCGGAGCTCTTTACACGGTGTTTCAGCCGAAAATCAAGCATCTGAACTTTTACCGATCGCTTTTAGTAAGTCGAAAACCACAAGCAACAAAGAATAGTTTTCAGATTATTTCTGCTCTTGTCTCTTTCTCTTGCAGTACTGTCCATCTTATTCTCGCACTGTTGAGCCCACGAAACGGGTGTCATAAGTTGAACGTCGAGCATGCCTTCGCAATCACCGGCGTTTACACACCGATTCAGATGGTCATCTTCATGGCTATTAGCGCGTACATTTCGTGTATTGAAGAAGAAGCGAATAACCAGCCACCTTCTTACTCAACTGCTACTGAAACTGCGACTGAGACACAAACTCCTCAACATGACCAACCGTCTCAAACAACCGTCGATGAAGGTGCCATACTTACTGGCAATTCCTAAATAATCTTTTTAATTTTGATTGTTCCTAACTTTTTAAAATTGTTATTGTTTTCTACGGATTGGTCTTACATTATTAATCCAAAAAACCTGAATTGATTGTTATATTGTTTGTTATGGCGTACATATAAATTCGATTAGAAGGTTGCTTAATATCACCTATATTTCCAAAACAGCGACCAACAAGTTAGTTAATTCAATTACAAGACAAAGTTTGACGAATGAAAGTTCTTGTCGTTTACGTAAAACCGCATGTAAGACAAACCGAAATGTTCGATGTGTTTGTCATCGTTTGCAAGCTGAGTAGATTGACTATGTGACGTTAATAGGCACACATTCTACGAAGAACAAACTTTTCGAGAGTAGTATTCAAAAGACGAAGATTGTGACCTCTTCGTTGGAGTTTATTAACACCCGACCGAAAATTTATTTTCGTTCGCATATCAACCAGTCAGTTCGAATGTCGGGAATCTTTGGGCGGGACTTGGCCAACGAAGTGGATAGTTTGCACTTAGTTGGCAGTCAAATGGAATCTTCTTTTTTTCCGCTGAGAACCGTGCTTTTGGTATCTTTCATTTTCAGAGAAAAGAGTCATAAGTGGAAATGTAAGAAACTGAATTTGACGAACGAATTCCAGTCTTCTTGTTACCAAGCATATTGTGTTTTGACGGTCGTAAACTTGGTGAACTTCTATGATAATCTTTAATCTACGTAATTATTTTACCGGTTTATATCTGAACTTTATTGATTCCGTGAGACAGACAAAGATTTACGTCCAAAAGTGCTTTGTTCTTAGGGTTAAAAAGCTTAAGGTTTGAACTTGTGACATCTTTCAATTGACGACAAGCGATGACAATAAGCGAAAGCGTCTGGCTGCTCAGTCCCAAATCCGATTTCACTATCGGCTTCACCCGTGACGTGTTTGCGATTGCTTTTAAGGATTGAGACTTCCTTCTTTCGTCTTAAAATTAGCGTGTTTAAATTTCACGTATTTGATGTACAGTCAACTTCCCAGTCGTTTTGTTTAATAGTATTTCACTCATTGTCAAAGTTTAATTGTTAATATTCTCTTGACCTAATCTCTAAATAGAAGTTTTGAACTGATCTTGAGATCCAACATAGTCATTGACTTCAAGTGGTGAGTGTCAATGAAAACCGATTGTTAATAGATAAAGTGGAGATCTTTGAATTTATGGGATGCTCACCGAGCAGTGCAAGAACTGCGAGTGTGGCCAATAAATCGAGACGAAGTTCAACAGAAGAAGAAATTGACGAAGCAACTCGACGGCTTTTAGTTCCGTCACCGAATATTATCGTGTCGATCGGCAATGGCGTCGCTCCAATCCCCGATGAATCGCAAGCGATCATATTCATTTTTGGTAAGTGACTTTATGTTTCAAAAATGGCTACTTAGACTTTAAACAGTTTTTGGTAAAAGACAAGGAAGCTAACTTCTTATTCTTAGCAACTATGTCGAAATCTGTGATTGATTCATAGATTTAAATTTTTTATCCTTAAAGGCTACACTGTTAAGATTTTGAGCTTGACTCTGATATTGATCGCAATTCTACGGCATTATAAAGACTCATCACAAAATGTAATCCCAGGTTGTTCTTAATGTTGTTGCGTCACGTTGAAAAGCAGAAGCCACAAAAGGCAGCGGACGTATTTGGACATTCGAAAAGGAAACGATTCGTTTAGCTTGACGTTATTAATCCGTAGGTTGTCGATTAAGAAAACTGTTGTGTTATGATAGCTAATGGATGTGCTGAGAAAATACAACGAATAAGCTTCCAAAATTATTTGATTTTTGGTTCTAACGCGCATTAATGCAATACGCAGAAAGGGATGTAACTCTCGTAAATCGTACAATGAATGAGCCATTAGAGTCATGCCACTATACTTAACGAGAGTGAATCAAATTGACCATCGGCTATTAAGTCAACAACCAATGTCGTCAGTCCGGAGTTATTTTGGATAAAAGGAAGATTAAAAACGCGGTCGATTGGCGTAACCACTAATCTGCGTTTCCTTTAAACCCCGACCGTACACTCCAAAGCAGTGTCGTTTTAGCAGAGTGTTTATTGACGTTGAGATTAGTAAACGTAAAAATAAACTCGAAAAGCAAACTTAGTTTAAAAGATGTAACAAAATGTTATAGGAGGTGCTGGTTCAGAAAAAGGAAAAGTGACACAAGATCTTTCACATGAATTTGACTTCATTACTATTTCTGTGGAGGTAACAAACGTAACGGCAAACAAAAGAAAAGAATTGAAGGATATCGTTTTCTCGTATTTGCCAAACAAAGTTGCTAACACCGTTTCGAATACCGTTGAAATACAAACACTGCTAAGAGTAAGTGAACAGAACGTCAATTCATCAATCATCTCATTTTCAGCGTGATCACAAAATCATCAGTTTAGATTGGATATTAAGTAAGTTATTGAGCAGGATTGAAATTCACCATCTCTAATAATTAAGATATGATTTCTGCTAAACTTTCCACGTCCACCAGCCAACGGTTTATCATTGACATTGTCCCGGAGTTGGCTTCAATGATGCGTACGGAAGCGTTTGCAGGACTTCGACATGACGAGCAGTTGGCAAATTTTGAAAGACGAGTGAGTCAGATTGAAGAAGCAACTTAGCCGTGTATTTTAGCATCACATTATGATGGCTATTGAGTTGTACGTTGCTGATGAAGGAATGTTGCTTGAGAGAAAAACCGAAGGCACAGCATCAGTGAACAAAATCGACCCAAAAGAATTGAGCCCTGAGTTGTCTGCATTTATGAAAGGCATTGACGAATCAGACAAAGGACGATTAGAAGTAAGGTAAAGAAACCAACAATAAGAGTTCTTGTTCAGAAACGATTGGAATCATTTCATCGTTGTGCCGATCCATTTCTCGCTTATTTCCGAGATTCTCATCGAGTTGTTCGTCTCGATCTACGAGTTCCCAACAATCCGGAAATCTTGCCGTCTGTTCGTCAAGTTTTTACCGATTTTGGTTTCGCACGTAACAACGATTTCATTCGTGTTGTTTTATTTGTGACAAGTAAGCCACGTACACAGTGATTACGACTCTTCTAATTTAGATGAAAGACAAATGGCTGACGTTGATTTGGATTATTATCGTCTTCGGAAGGTTCGACTCTCCGATGTATCGCAGGATTCTGATGAAACAATGTCACAGCAAATTCGAGCTCTGCGACGTTACATCTATCGTACAGCTCAACCAAACGAAAACTTTTTGGCGATCCTAAATTGTTTGAATCAAACTGATTATGCGGTAAATCGATCGACCTGATAACTGAGAACAAGTTGTTTTAGCCAACTCGACGAATCAATTTCATTGAGAATCGTTCAACCTTCCTCGACTTTTACATTCGCAATAGAAGGAAAAGAGCGCCAACAAATCGGTAAACTCAAACCCCATTAAGTGAAACCCTTGTATATCTTTAGATGTAAAATGAACTTTCGCGCAATAACCTCAACAACTCAAGAGACTTGTCTTTTCCCCGAAACCATGAGTACCAAACTATGCAAAAAGATTGGCTACATATTCGGCGAAAAGCTTAATTTAAGCGAATCAGGTTCGAGAGCTCCCAGTCAGTTGAGTAACGCACTAATCGATTTGCCGGCATCTCCAACTATTGTTGCCGAAAATACGTCGTATCGCGAGAAAGTCAAATGACAATACGCCGCCGTGCAGTCAAATAAAGATAATCAACATCTGAATGTAAATCACTCAACCAGTCGATCCAATCGTCGTGCCGCCTCTTCGCACGCCGTCTTGGGAAATTGGTCTCGACATTCGCCCAAATCCGGAGCCACGGTTGAACCCCTTCATTCGAGCTAACATCGATTATTCTTATGATTGCACGGCGCATATCTCGCGAGACGGCCATTCACTACTTTTGTTGTCTTTTTGGTGTGGTCATTTTATTAGATTTTCCCATTAACGTATAAACATTGCATTTGATTGCTACAAAAATAAACCAATCAACGAGATTGTACGTTCTCTTTACTTTTGTTCTTCTCACTAGTTCACTGGCCGTAGAGTACCATTGACCATTAAGAACCAGAGATGACACTCTTAGACCGGGAATTCAAACGACGATTTCCGAAGCATCGTCCACGTGACTTGCAATCCGAAACATTTACCGTTGAATTCCGTTTGAAATGTCGACATCGGGGAAAAAACTGAAAAAATTTCGGGATCGAATCAATCAACTTACGATTCCGATTCGCGAGAACTTTTCGCGAATTGGCGAATTGGACCGGGAATGCGTTGAGAAGCAAATGATGGTCGAGTCGTTGGTGCTTCCGATGGTTCAACATTGGACGAAAACGCGGCGTGAAATCCGGCAAAAACGCTACAAAGCCCTCAAAGTGAGTTGAGATTCCTTGTTGTATTGATACCCTAGTTTTCAGAACGCTCTGGAAAAACTGGAACAATTGGCGAACGAAAAAGTCAAGATCGCAAGTCAAAGTTATGAGGAAATTGACAAGTGCGTTGTTCAATTGGACAAATTGTACGCAAAGGAATTACAAAAACGTAGAGTTCACGTCCGTCTTGCAATCGAACTGTTTTTAGTTGATCCAAAAAAAGCGTCCGGACGCAACTGCGAAAAAACTCCCGAAAAGGGCAAGTTTTAATTTTCGATTTTTATTGTTCGTTCAGAAGTTCCCTTCGATCCGACCACAGTGGTTGATATGCCGGTCGATCCGAACGAGCCCACGTATTGTGTCTGTCGACAGGTTTCATTTGGCCAGATGATCGCTTGCGAGAACAAGTCGTGTCCAGTATGTTTCGCTAACTTTCTTCTCATATGAGCTTTAGATCGAATGGTTTCACTTCGAGTGTGTGGGCCTTTCAAACGAACCGAAGGTCAGAATTCGTTGACAATTGCATTTATATAATTTTTTCAGGGCAAATGGTTCTGCAACTTTTGCACGAAGATGAAACTCGAAAAACTCAAACGGAAATGAACGGACAACTCAAATAGTTCTTCTCGAATCTCATTTTTTGTAATAGAGTTTTTGACACAACTATAAGTAATTCAGTTAATAAAATCACCACCTTAATAGTTCCAAATACCGGGTTTATTCTTGAGCATTCTTAACATAAGGCACATGTTGATGAATAAACTAGAGATGAGAGGATCAACATAGCAATAAGAGTGTTGTTAGAATCAAAGATATTACATCAGCTGGTCTAATAGATCGAGTAAAATTGCACAGACTGGTGGAGCAACAGCAAATTTCACCAACTATATGAGCTTGTGGTAAGCCTTTTACACATCGATTTCTGATGTTGAATCTCTGGAAACCAGTTTTTCAGTCAAATATTCAAAGCAGCTCATTTGCTTGTAATCCAAATTTTTTCAGTCGGGTTATTTAGCGGCCATTTGCTTTCGCTTCGGTTACTCTTTTATAACCCGAAAAGGAGAATGACGAATGGCCAATTTTTGGAGGAACTAGCACTCACCTCGCAAATAAAAGATGGATCGCAATCTCTTGTCACGATTTCGCCTTGCACAAACTTCAAACACTGCGGCACATCCACGAACTTATAACGCTGGCAAACATCTTGAAGAAATGGCCTGTGACCTCGAGGATTTCTGTCCATATAACATTCAAGATCGGCTCCATTAGTCATTTTAAGCCCAAACAGAAAGACGAATAACTTGACTATTAGTGTAGCCATTAGTTGTAAATGACCATACAAAAACGAAATCAACTCGTACTGAACAGACAGTCGAATATACGCCGCTCGTCTTGTCGACCTATTCAAATATTCAAGTGAAACAACCTGCCGTATGGATGAGAGAATTCACTCGACCGGATGGTCTTGAAGGAACGGAAGAGTTTGACGATTCGCGAAAATTTCAACGGTTTTGCTTTCACGGTTACATTTCGAAAGAAGAAACATGTGAACGAACAATTGAAATGGCCAGCTGGTGAAAGTCGGAGGTGTTAATCAAAAAGATTAAAAGCGACAAGCACTCGGTTATCAGACAAACCTCGTGTACTTTGTGAGCCAATTTATAAATCTCGAGAGACCCAACGACGAGAATAGTCGCCGAGCGGGAAATCCCGCAGTTTAACAATTTGCTTTGTTGTACACCGCCGTGTTCGAACCATGAGGAGACGTGTTTTAATCGTCGAAAGCCGGGGAGCTTTGATTGAAATCAAACAAACATGTTAAATCGTTTGCCTTCCAACTCGGCAATCATCCGGAACGGCGATTTTGTTTGCTCAATCACACGATCATGTTCTCAAATTCACGAGGTTTGTTAAGCAATTTACTGAACGCAATTACAACATAACAAGCTGAAGGAATAACAAGCAATGGATAGAAAATCCATAGTAAAGATCATGAAGGACGGGGAGATTGATCGGAAATGATAATCGTCGCAGGGTTCAAGCCATTCCATCGTCCTCATCCTGCGGTTTGGGTCCACGAACTGGCGGGCCACCAGCGGGTTTCGCCATAATGATTTGATCGATGAGCAAAACCGTTGCAGCGGCGTTGGTTGCCAATTTGAGAGCTAACTTCTTCGCGGCAAAAATGTCGAAAACATTGTTTTCAACGGCGTTCATTATTGTGCCCGAAACAACGTCAAGTCCCTGATGTTGCTCGCCTTTTTGATGAACTGCACGTAAACTCGACAGAATTTCGTTTGGCTGCAATAGCAAATTTATCCACAAAACAATCAGCTCAATAGCAAACCTTAAGTCCCGCATTCTCAGCCAAAAGTTTTGGCAGCGTGTCGAGAGCATTGGCGAACTTCTTGACGGAGTATTGTTCCAACCCTTCAAATTTCTCGCCAATTGACTCAATTCGTCGAGCCAACTCGATTTCAACTGCTCCCGCACCAGCCAAAAGCTAGAGATAAAGAATTATAAACAGAAGACATAAATCAACTTACTCGTCCGTCTTTTGTCAACGCTTTGTAGGTGTTAACGGCATCATCGACCGCACGCTCAACATCGTCCATTAGCGATTGCGAAGACCCACGAATAATGATCGTAGCAACACGCGCAACATCGGTAGTTCTATCGAAAACAACCACGTGATCACCGCCAATCTCCTTGGTGTAAACTTCATTGCATTGGCCAAGAGCATCGACAGATGGAGCAATCTAAAAATTGGAAATTAACCGAGTGAAGTATAACAGCGACTAACAACACGAGCTTGAGCTTGTGCTCCGATGGTGCGGCACAAACGGCGCATGTCAAACTTTGAAACCAAACGAACACCCATGATCTTGTATTTGTTGAGGTAGTGAAGATAAATGTCGCCAAACTTTCCAGCGGCCACCACGACGTTAACTCCCGCCTCGTGCAACGCTTTCACTTGATTCTCCACTTCGGACTCTTCGGTCTTCGAGAACTCAAGTAAGTCTTCAGCATTGTTCATCAAAACTGTGCCCTAAACTCTTACGTAGCAAACAATGTCGTTGAATAGTGCGCTTACCTTCGTTTCAGTTTGAGTCAAATCAAATGGGCATGCGAAAACGGCAACGCGAGCATTTGTGATCTTCTTGACATCACCTTCAGCTCCACGACGGAAAACCATTCCGTTCATCACATGCGAACTACCGACTCCAGCTCCCAAAATTTTCACAACTCGAATGTTGTCGACGTTGAATGCCGATGCATTTCGTGGAACTGTTTGAACTAAAAAAAGACAATTACAAAACAAATTACGAACACATACCACAAGCCTTGGCGACCAGATCGGCGACCAATTCGTATTGATCGTATTGTTTCGACATAATCGACGATTTCAAAACTTTGCGAGTTTTTTCTAAATCAGTCAACTCGGTGAACGTCGCTGCGACGAGTTCCGGTAGAATCTCTGCTGCTTTCTCGTAAGCTAAAGTATAGCCGGCGGAGATTTCAACGGGTTTCAATCCCTAGAAACAGCGATAATACTCGATGAAGACAAACGAACCATTTTAATCAATTCAGCGGCATGTTCCAACAAAGCGGCAGCAAAGATGAGAACTGTGTTCGTATTGTCGCCAATTTGAGCTTCTTGTTGCTGAGTAGCCATCACAATCATACGAGCAGCGGGATGTTGGACTTCCAATTCGTTGAGAATCGTTGCCGCATCGTTAGTAACGAACATTTTTTCGATGTGATTAATGACCATCTTGTTCATTCCATTTGGCCCATAGGCTGAACGAATTTGACCGGCCAACTCAACACATGCCTCAATGTTCCGCATAACCGCCTCATCAAGACCTTTAAAGCTCTGAAAACACCAAAATCATCAAAAACTAGAAGTCGAAAACGAACCTGAGCGCCTTCCTTCATGAAACGCGAGTATCCGGATTTCGGAATTTGCATCGCCATTTCGATTGTTTGATTGTAGCAGATTCGATCGTTCAACAAACAAATTTGATCCGAAAATCAGCAAAATGCCCGAGTGCCCAAAGACTTTTGAGTTGAAAAGCTTCAATCAATCGCTTCGAAACTCGTTTTGGCTTTCTGTTCTCCACAGAACTACTAACATTGCTACTAAACAGATGAATGTTTCAAGTAGTTCTCTGTAATAGCGAGCACATAAAGCACAGAAATGTGATGGTAGTTGAAGTACAACGCTCAACCTTAGACAAAACCATTTAAATACGACCATTTCATTGCTAATATGCTTATAAACACAAAAGTTATATCATCTTTGTTTTGTTTCCGCTGACCTCTGAAGTGGTTAAGAAAAAGTATCCGACTTCTTAAGTGACTTACTAATAAGTCTGGAACCCATTTTCTCTTATATCTTGGCTTCTAGTGGACATAGAACTTTAATCTTCAGTTTGTTAAAAGTAAAAGTATTCACGAAACAAGAAAATTAAATTCCGACATCGAGCAATCCCATCGATAACAATAAACTTATTCATGCTCCTCGGTCAAAATTTATGTCTTCCGCTTTCTTACTCTACGTTCACAGATTGGAAAGATCATACAAAACTAGTATCCATAAATTTAACGACCATTTGAACATTCACTATGAAGGTATCACAAATAGCATCATCGAAAATCGCTTAAGATTAGTTTAATGATTCGGACTAGAAGACCGTCCAAAATTGTCTATACAACTCTAAATTAAGGGAAACTGTATTTATTACACAATCAGTAACATCAGTTGGCACGAGAAAGTAACAGAGAAGAATGGCAACTACCAGACATCGACCTCCGAGAAGTCAACTTCCATTGACTACAACTCGATAAGCAGTGGCTGTAAACGCGTGTACTTAACAGAACAACAACTAACACTAATGAACTCCAAACCCTGTGAATATCAGCGGAATGCAACCAGCCAACGAGCTAAAATACACAACACCCCCCATTCCCTTGTATAGCACGTCCATCGCGTCGATCGATTTATCTCGGAGATTCTGGCAACAACTAGTGTCCATATTATATGGATGGATAACTGAATAAACTGGCTGTTCAATGCGCCCACACTTGTAGCCACCGAATGACTGAGAGAGAAATGAGAGCAATTCAAAGCCAGAGGATTTGTCGAAAATCGTCCAAAATTGCAAAAGTTTGTGCAGCTCTTCCTGCTGATGCTGGTGAGTTGTAGATTGATTCAGATAACAATGAGATCAGAAGATTATGACCCTGAAAGTTTGGATAGCAACGGTCGGTTGGGAGCTGAATTAAAGTCGAAAACATACTCAGAAATTGGCTTCTGTAAGTTGGTCACAACAACAACAGTAGTTGGTCTTCGAGATTGTAGTTTACAAGAACAACCACACATTATTGGATTACTTGCTAGTGTTAACTGCTTCTTAATCTGTTCACTGGCTACAGAAATCGAAATTGAATACAAGTCATGAACATCCTTAGAATTCGTATCACGGTTATGATCATTTTGTTGTTGTAATCTGATAGTTTTGTTGTTCTTGTACTTCCAATCACTCAACCAACACTCTCTTAAACAAAAGTTCTTATAATTGACAATCACTTTTCTTTCTCTCAGTCCACTGAGAAGTGAATGCCAAAATCTCTGGATCATCAGCAGCTTTCTGTTCTGCAGCTATCGGCAGCTCATAGTCCAACTAATTGTGCAGAGGTACTGACATCGAATTTATCGGAAGTTCGAGTCTCTTACTGAAGATTCAAATTGGTTGTAGGTGTTATATCGAGGATTAGCATAACCCATCTTCGGCTGGGACGGTGTTCAGGTTCATGGTTGAAAGCGTGTTCAGGTTCCAGATTTGACTGCTACTTAGTGGCTATCAGTTGTACTAACTCTCCCAGCACGGTTGTCAAAACAATTTCTGCATCATCTCTTTTTGTTGTTTTGAAATAGCCGACACATTTGCGTAAAAATTTTGCCATCATTTACTGCAGAGTTGTGGAAAAAGGACATTAGTTGGAGTTACATTGTTTCTGGTCGAACGGTCAACAATTTTACGAATACACTATAGAGCAAACTTTTCTGAACTATTTATATGCAATAATAGTTGCTGGAATAGTCAAGTACTTGTAGTTTTTAAGTCAAGGAGTAGAAATTAAAAGCAACATAAACAAGTGGATTTTTACATTCTGACCATCAGTGACCGGTTCTTGTAATTTCACTGCCCATGAAATTTGACATCCCTGATCTGGAAAATAAGATCAATCCATAAAACTCAAGTAGTTTTTCCAATGCAGCGCTAAAACTCTTCAGTCACTTCGTTCTTAAAAAGCTCCCTCGCTGGACAGCATTTGGTCAGTGGAGTGTAATTTGTCGTTCCGTTGAGTTTTTACGTTCGAACTTAATCGCCTTCTCTTGGAGACGCTGTCGGTTGACGTGAGTAAATTTTTGCAATTTCACGATTTCAATGAAGAACGGAGAACCGGAATCTCACCAAATTAAAGATCCGACTTGAGGCGGAGACGAATTTCGGAAGCAATCTTCCGGGTAAAAAGCATACAAGTACCTTTTGAGTATAAATAGAAATGAGTTTATGCGTGGCGCAGTTGATTCTTTGCTATTCTCAACTTTACATTCGTTATGGTCGCCAATCGTTCAATTCTATGCATTCTATTGGTCTGTTCGATTCTGTTTTCAATCGCTGAGTCTTGCGGATTTCCAATGGGTTGGTTTGAATTTGAATATCGATAGTTATAACGATTTAGGAGGCGGAGGAGGTTGCGGTGGAGATAAGTTTGTTTCGTATTTGCATTTGATTGCTTGTTTTAAGATGTGCACCGATGTGTGGTTGCGGTAGAAAGAAACGTTCAGTAAGTTGGAATTACAAAGCCGAGAAATTGGAAATCCATTTCAGGTGATCGAACCGCAAATTCGAACTGAAGAGTCGGCTCCATGTCCTCAATCAGCGTGGAAATCGATCATCGAAGAAGTGAGTGAACTTGAAGCTTTGTAATTCATAACTTGTCTATATCAGAGTGTTACCAACGATGTAACCAACTCTAAGTATGCGGTGCAAAACGCACTCTTCAAGACTTATGAAACCAAATTTCTGATAACGTGCGCCAAAGCCGAAGACAAACATCATTTGCAATTCGTGACAAATGGTGAGGGATACTGTACGGCCGGGAATGATCAGATTTGGTGTGCCGCAGTTGTTCTTCAGGCATAAGGTTTAACCGGTCTCAATATTTGATGTTTAATGAATACAAGAAAAATAAACGAATAAATTGGCAACATTTGAGAAAGGAAACCGACTGTCGATTCATCTTTCAAACATTTCCGACAGTTGAAATATGACAAAAGGAGATGAAAGAAGGTTTGCTACGCATTCATTCTCCTCGACAATAAACCGATATTTCAAGTCATAAAGTTGTTTGGCCCGCATTGTTCCAACCCCATAGTCACCATTCGGTTTAATCAACAAAATTAGTTTTCGAGAATTGATGTCGAGAATTGTACTCGCAGTCAATTGACCAGTGAGTTCTCGACCAACTGCTCTGTTGCTTCATTTACTCGTCTTTTCCTGTATTTTGTTGATTAAACACGACTTTGCTGAATCGAGAAGAACGACTCGGAATGTAAGCAAGCACTAATTGGAATTAATTAATTACTTAATTCCAGTTAAGACTCTATTCTCAGCCAGACAGAGATGACTTTGTGGATTCAAATGTACGGTTGTTTTCGAGCGTGGAATCACAATGTGAGTTTTTTGAACTTTTGATATCAAACGTGTTGTTATAAAAATTGTGTCTAAGACAGAGCATAGCAACGATATTGAGATACCGCACCGATGTTGAATTGTAATTTTGGCCACAAGCTTCGTCAATCATTCACGACCAAAATTGTCCGCTTTTGATATTCACTACTGAAACTCGAATGCCTCAATGTTTCGCTTTCAATGTTTAATGACCCCTATTATGTAGCAACGGTTCACCGACTCATAACTTTTGGTTGACTGGACCGTTTCTGCTTTCTTGTAAACTCGTAAGCAAAGGAAAAAAGAGCATAGATTACTGCCGTTGATGGTTCCGGGTTGTGAACGCATGTTTAATAACTCGTTTCTACTCTACAGGTGTCACATTGTCATGCTTTGAATTCCGTGTAATCCAGTTTACAAGTCGGGATAGAGATGATTAAACAAAAAGTCAAAAAGGTGAGGATAATTGTATTAAGTGTCGTTGGTGTTTATTGTACGTAATCTGATGGTTTTACTGTTGTCTATTTGTTGTCCACATGTTCAGTTGAACTTGCTGTGCATAATTGAACGGACGACACATGGAAACAATTTCGATACGTCCAACAGATGTTTGCACTTTACGAGACAGTTTGATGTTAAGAACAACTTTATAGACTGACACAAACCATTGAAAGCGTGGAATTGACCTCATTGAGTTGTTGGTTTAATTGAATCAAACAAGATTTTGGGATTTCAGTGTTATAATCAGAGTATATTTGCGTCACAAACATTTTATTCGTAGGAGTCGGCAGGCCCAAAAACATTTGTAATGACACAGTGGGAGAGCTCAAGCGTCTTCCGGTTTGCAAATTCTTGCCTTTAAACTTCATGGGCCATTTGTCCATCAGTTTATGCCTACTCAATCGTGTTTAACCGTTCGTCTTCATTCCATCGATTATGTTTTAGTTAAGAATTTTGTTGTATTGTTTTAATCACGTATTCAAATAGTCATGGGTCTACTGAATCAATCGCACAGTATTTTCAAGACAGTCAGTGCATTTCAAAAGGTCTTTTGCTTTTTAGTGTTTTGCTTTTCATTTTTAGATTTACACAAAATGAACTTCATTCTAGGCGTCGCCGATTTTTGTCCATCTTTTGATGATTGTTGGAGGTAAATTTTGCATCATTGTATAAGAATACTCCGGAGTTTTAGTCGCACTTTACACGCTAATGGGAGCCGTTGTAATGCAAAGATTGGAAACGAAAACTGTCGTTCGAAATCGCCGTATGACCTCCGAGATGACGACTGTCGACGGTGAGAATCGGACCACAGGTTTGTTACTTTGATCATTTCATCCGCATTTAATCTCAGTAAACGTTTTGTACAATCAACTCAACACAACCGATCTTTCATTGGACTTTAACTTGACGGCCATTGACTATAAACGGAAGCCGAAACAAAGACGTGAAATCGCGCAGTTCACTCGAAGTCGAAAGTGCGTCTTAAGAGCAATAAAGGTCAAGAACCGTGTGATTATGTTTTCAATAAACGCTTTTAGAAACTAATGGACATGGACTGTGATGCTAATATCTTAAATCGTATGACCATAAAAATGATCGAGAACTGTTATCACGTAACAGTCCGAAATGAACGGTCGTTAGAAGATGTTGTTTTTAAAGGTAGTGGAAATGCGAAACAAGTTGGTATGTTGACATCGAGTTTATTTACAAAGTTTTAGCGGGTGATGAACGAGTTTACATTGAACCATGGACTTTCTCGGATGCTATTCTTTTTTCCTTCACGATTATCACGGCAAGTTCACATTTTGCTAAAATGTTTCTTATTCGAAATTATGTTTTCCATTGTTAACTTATTGTTATTAAGACTATTGGTTATGGTAAGCAAACAAATAGAAAACGTAATATTCAAATCCAAAGGAAACATTGCACCGCAAAGCTTCGGTGGTCGGGCTTTTTGTATCGTCTACGGTTTCATTGGTATTCCTTTTACTTTATTAGCAATTGCCGATTTGGGTCGTTTCTTCTCGGAGATGATCGATAGTGGAAAGATGGCCGGACGTAAAGCTTACAAGTTAGCAGACCACGGTATCATTAGTAGTGGGAATTTAAGGAGAATCCGAAGACGATTTCGAATTTACTATCGAACAGGAGGAGCAGAAAGTATGCTGTCGGTTGCAAGTGGGAAATCGTCTCGACGGACTGATGCAAACATTGAAAATGGAGAACTAGCGGTAAGCTTCAAACTTCAATTGCCGCAAGTTTTGTTTAGTCAAATTTTGGAGAAATCGAGAAACTAAACGATAATGAAGTAGAAGATACCGAGGAAAAAAAATCAGAAGACGACGAGGAACTGGAACCGATTAGCAATGCATTTCCACTAATGGCGATCTTTCTACTCTATTCACTGCTCGGTGCCTTGCTCTTGAGTTCGTATGAAGAAATGACTTTTTTTAAGTTGAGTTGATGCTTTTTAAATACAATTTCTATTCTTCCATTATTTCAAGCAGTCTACTTCAATTTCATTACCCTTACTTCCATAGATAAGTTTACCTTCGATTGTTTCCATTCTTTTGTTTTTAGGGTTAGGTGATGTTATACCCAAATCAGAAGCCTTTATGGGACTCACGTTGCTTTACATTGCCGTAGGGTAAGAAGCAAAACCTACAAATGAAAAGAGTCAAAGTAAAAATCCGATGACTTGCAAATTGTCGACGATCATAAGAATTTTTAGTTTCGCAAAAACTTTTATTTATGACTTCGTTCGATAATCAAGAAACAACAAACGTATGAATTTCTGAATTAGAAGAGACTTACAGATTGGCGCTAACAACGATTGCGATTGACATAGCAGCCGATTATCTTGTAAGAAGCATTTTTCAAATAAATCTTTTTACATGTTTAGAAACGACTGCATTATTATGGAAGAAAGATCGAGAACGTTGGTGGTGTTGTTATTTGGTTCGGATCCAAAACTTTAACCGTGAAACAACTTGTAAAAAACCTGGGCGATCAGTTCAACTTGCCAGTTACAACCATGAAGACTTTAGGTCTGGATTTTCTTTTCGTTTCTTTATTCCCCGACTTTAGACTTGGATCTCTTCGTTGACAATGCAATCAAAGTGGAAAGCGGCGAATTGGAAACATTGCGTCCGCCGCCGTTAGAACCATCGGATGTTATGCTTGACTCGCCAGTTACATTCGCTGATGATAGTGATGGTAAGTTTGCTAAACTCAACCTTTGCTAATGAATTTCAGAGGAACCTTGGTTACCCATGAAAACACCATCGCTAAGAACACCAAGCCCGCAACCCGATCTAACTCCGCGTGAGCCATCGCCAACACCTCGAAAACCAACTCCCGAGATCCGTGAACCCACACCGTCTCCCGAAGAACCTGTAGTTGAAGAACCACCCGAATCTCCACTCAAAACACCAAGAGAAACCACCGAAGACGAACTGTTGGCAATGAAACGAAGATCTTACAGCGAAGAAGCGTGGCGACGATATCAACAATATCAAAAGGTTTCTGAGTAAATTTCGTAGGCAATGACAACTCGTTTAGCAATGGCGCAAATTTCGTCAAACTCAACCGCAATTCGCCGGACCATCCGGTCGTCGACGTTCGTCAGCGGCAAACAGTCAAACTAGTGGAAGCCAACGAAATGTTACAACAAGTGCAGCAAGTGGGACTCTTCACTCTAAAACTTCAAGTACTGATCCAAGCAAACAGTAGTTTGATTTTTCTTTCCGAATAAACCTAATTAGTTTATTTAAAAACAAGCAGCTAAATACAAGTGCATTCAATTAATAGGACGCTCAAAGGCGAAAGATCTAAGAGAAAATATAAATGTTCGAAAGAAATGTGTTGACTAGTAGAAGAACCCGACAGAATGATTACTTTGTATCATAATTTCAAGAACTGGAAAGACTACCCGAATAAGGAAAGAGATCGCACATCGAAGAAAAACACGTTTAAAGTCCCAACGCTGCTTTTTGTTCTTCCCATTCTTTAGAATTGCAGCAAAAATTCGAGTATTCTTCTTCGGTGCATCCAATAGTACAACAGTGTACTGCCGTCACCTCGCCGACCGATCTTTTGCGATAAACACGCTCTAAAAATACATGTATTAGTAAATGAAGCAATTTCGTACTCTTTGTCTTAAATTTTTTTGCTATAATTCAAATGATCAAGAGTATCATTTTGAGTCCCAATTCACCCGTATGACCTTAAGACATGTATTCATGAAAACTGTAATTCGTTTACTGTAACAACTCTCTAGCCACTATTTACGAATGGCACCAAGAGACCAGTCCAACGTTTAGATGTTACAATTACTTTTAATCACAGCTTACGTGTTTGATTTGTATTCTGTCTTAATCCCCGATCAGTTGTTTGATAATTTTTGTTTACATGGAACTGCTTGTCATTTGTTTGTATCATCGAATTTGCAAAATTGAAACTTTGGTTTCTCAAAGTGACCTGCAGCTGCGGTGTATTACTTCAACATAAACCGAATTCAACGAAACATTTCAATCTGTTCCGTTTTTGTTCGACATTTCGTTTTTGAAACAATGAGTCTATCCAGACCACCAAGTTGGTTGAATAGGGAAATGTGGTCACGTACTGCACATTTAGTCGTGTACTTTTAGCGTGGATAATTGGTATCTTTTCAAGGAAATTTCTATTACGGTTTCGTTGTCACGAATGGCGTTTTGTCTGCTCAACCAAACAAAGAAACTTCTTGACCCGCTATTGCAACCTTTTTCTAATCTCGAGATCAACATCTTTCACAACTTACCGTATCGAAGATTGTGATGACGCTTCTTTCTGGCGCCATGAAAACACGGATCTTTGTAGCCAGGCGGAGTGCATGCGTTGGTAATTTTTTTTATAAACTCTATACCTAAATCCGTTGATTAGAATTCAATTGACAACAAAGGTCTTAAAGACTTCAAAAAAATTGCCCAAAACCTACTGCATTTCCTAACACGTATTACAGCCGAACAAACAGAAGAGAAAAGAAGAACGATTAAAAGAATACGAATAGTATTGCAGTGCATTGGAGAATTAGATGTCGAGTAGCTGTTGAATACTTGGAACAAACAAGATACCGTAAAAGCGTGTCGATGCGTGAAATCAAGGTCGAGAATTGCAACGAACGGCTGCAGCTCGTTCCGCGACGTTCAATCAACTGAAAGCAAGGTCTTAAAAGTGGAAGAACGAACGGAGCGAACACTTATAAGCGGAATGAACAAGCGTTCCAAAATTACGACACGCCTTAATGACGGTCAGAGAAGGATTTGCAGAGTTGAACTCTAATAATCCCGAAGTAATCGAAGGATAAGTCTACGGTATAATCGACGGCTAATTAAAGTAAAGAAGTCCTATTTAAGACACGAATTAAGAGGATTAATTGCCAAACTATTGACTGCCTTAAAGTCAATTCAACTTGCAAAGCCTCTCAGACTAATCTACAAATACGATGTTTGGGACTTTTGGTCCGCGCTTTTGTAGTCCAACTTTTTGCATTTCCAATCCAACCAATCTTCAGCCAATTAAACAGTTTAAGGCGTGGATTTGTCTGTTGGAAATCCGCCCTTTTTCTACAAAATGGTAAGAACTTTTGCTGTCAAGGCGGTCCTTGGCTACAGTCTTCGTGTTGGCGTATACAATTGACCTTAAACACTTTCGTAATATCGTGCAATCGAGCACAATAGCAGCAAAAAATACATGAAATGGTCGACAAAGATCGTTCCACGCCTACCGTACAACGCAAGCCGTTCGTGCCTAATAGACGTCAAAGTTTGAAAGGAAAAGTTTGAAGCACGTTGATTTTAATTTGTACCATGCAGTGACGAGTTCCGATTACGCAGTTTAATGTTCGCTTTAGCCAACTTTTAACTACGTAATCGATGGAGTTGATGCATCAACAAGTTTGGAATCGAATTAGTTCGCTTGCTCACCAGTTTGATCCGTGCTCTCGTTTGAACATTGCAGTTCATTTTATTGACAAAGTGCGGAACGTTGCAAAGAACAAACTTGAGCGTAAACACACATGTTTGATGTTGCGTTTTTTGTTAAATCGACCGAACTGTATCATGACTAATCGAACAGTCGTTTTTTCAGTTCGCATGAGGAAATTGTTGGGATGAGCGCGTTCGTTGAATCACTGAAAAAAACGAAAATAGAAGGTTCAAGAGGAAGTTATTCTCTCGGTCATTTCACAATTTATGTGGGCGATTAACTTTCAGTTGTTTAAGTTTTTGTGAGGCTCAAATAGGCGGACAAATTGCATCAAATGACGTGTCCGATTGATCACGATCAATGATTCTTATGGTACAGTTCAAGAACTACGATCGAATTGTCAACAGACTCTTGAACTTTCCAAATTTAATTCATTACTTTTTAGGACGCACTTTTCGGAATGACACGAATCCAACATTTGAACTGTTTATCGTAGCGCCGGTCCTTCTCTTGCACAGCAATTAAAAGATCCGTAGCCGCGAATAGAAACTTCGAGAAGACAGCAAAGATGACTTTGTAAGGTAAACTTTTGTTGGTTTTTATGGTCGTTTGTTTATCTCCAACCGCATGCAAATGTCCACCTAGTTCTAATCTGTTCGTTTAGTTCCGTGGGTTGATATTCGTCGAATTCAAATCTTTGGTCATAAGTGTAAAAAAGTTAGTTCTGTTCTTAGTGCACGATATTGACATTAAACACCTCCTCTTCAAGTCAATGGCATTTGCGAGAGAAACAGAGTTCTTACAACGCATGAATTTGTGATTGCAAACGAACAGTTGTTCTACTTTAACTTCGTTAATGTGTGCTTGAAAATCAAAAACAACGAATCGAATTAGATCACAATTGCTGAATGAGACTTGAAACATAAGTCGACAAAATAGATTGCGTCGGCTATTGTTTCCACAGCAATCAAGACCAGTACGTCAAACCGCAGCATGTCATTATGAGTTCATTTACTGTTATCTACTTCTGAAATTCGTATGCAACTCCGATTACTCATATAAAATGCACGTGATTTGTGACAGGTGCTCTTAAAGTTGCTCTCTTTGATTACAAACTATGAACTTACTAACTTGAGACAGTCAAATGTTCGGTCATACTTAAATGCGTTTAACTTCCTTAAAAATACGATTATAGTTCGAATTGAAAGAACGTTCTAATACTAGTTTTATTTACGTCTGTTCATTAATATCATAAAATCCAATCTATGGTTCACTTGGACTTTCAAATTTTCCTATATGCTCTAATCATAATTTGCCATGTCAAAAGCTCAGTTTCTACTTTAATGAACTGAACTCTACTTGACAACTGCACTTCTGACAACCTTCTTCACAGCACACAGTAAATTTGTAGTTGTCATACAATACTTGTCTTTTCAGTAGCCACTTTTCCAGTTATTTCATTTTACCAAGTTCGTCTACACTCGCATCATCTTGTCAGAAGCTTTGTGTTTTAGTCATAGGCAAGGCTAAATAAGATGCCAACAGATCCGCAATTTTGGCTTACGATGCTTCAGATCATTGAAACTATTTCTTGTTTTGTTGTTCTTCCACCCACAGTTTATTTGATCGTACAGATTTTTTGTCACAAAAACACGCATATCAACTTTAGAATTCTTTTGGTAAGTTAAGTTGTTGTAGTTTCTATTAGACAAACATTGCAGTGTTATATGGTCTTGGAATACCAACTGGTTGTTGTTTGTCGGGTTAGCGCTCGACTCATGCATTGGATCGATGATGATTTTTTTTCATGGCTGATTGTTGTTTGTAATGTTGGACAAAATTGGTTCTTGAATCAATTGGTATTCTCCGTTCTGTTTTTAACATTGGAACGAACTTATTCAACTCTTAAAGCGGAAAGCTACGAAAGAAAAGGATGCAGCTTGTCAGTATGTGCGATGCTTATAGTCGTAAGTTATTTCGTTATGAATGGATCGCAATCTTTTAATTTCTAGGCAATATTAATGTTATGGTTTGCAATCGGCATGGAGATTCACAAGAACTCAATTCCCGGTAAACATCAAACCACCAGTGTGTACGATTCACTACCCGAAGGTTTGATCAACGGATGGATCATGTCTTTTTGCCCGATGAGTTTGGCGGCATTAGTTAGTTTCAAGACAACTCTTGAACTTTAGTGCGCTCTTTAGATTCTTTACAATCTTTTTCGTTATAATCAACGGCAACGTCGAAACTATGCAATTTCGTTGACAAACAAATTTCACTGCTTGGAAAATATTTACACAACAAAATGTTTAATTCCAATGACATTAATTTACGCTTTGACGTTGATTCCCGTGCTTCCATGTGCGTTGTATTTGGGGACTTATTCTCCAATCTACGGACATGACGATCCAAGAATCCGTTTCGTAGCCATGCTTCCACATGTTTTGTACGATCTGAATGCCTGTTCGTCTGTTTGTTGGATCATCGCAAAGTTTCCGCCAATTCGCCAAAAACTCCTATCGGATTTGCGACGTCTTGGTTTGAGTAACAACGTAGTCGAGACGGAAGCATCGGTCGAACGTCAAGCGGCATATGTTCAGGCTACAAACGCACACTTCAAACATCTACAGCGTATTTGGAATTAAGGAAACGGTAAGCATATGTAGTAGTGATATTTAATCATTACAATTTGATATCAGCACCGAAGTACAGCGTGTTTTACATTCCCCAACAATTGCACTTCCAATCGTGACGCAGTCGCTGTTTACAAGGACTGAGCGCAAAGGCAATGGCACGCAATGAAGTCTTTGAATTGTTAGAAAAATCAAACTCCATTTCGGTCATGACTACGAAAGCAATTGCGTGTGTCCACAAAAATCGTTGAAACACAAAGAATTACGTCATGTTGTTTACGAGTACTTGATGTTAATCGATTGTTATAATTGGTTCCTTTAAAAAATCGAATTATGGCGACGGGAAGACGGAAAGAAGTTTAAAGTTAATCGTATTGTATTAGCAGGTTCAATGTTTACCAAATACAGTCGTATACGAATCCGACAAGTAGATTTGATTTCCGACAAACGAGATGAGTTTTGATGAATACTCTTTGCCTTTTGGCCGCAAACCCACAAGGGATCCAAACGAAACGGTACTCCGGTCGACAATCTCCGAAAGCGCATCCCGAACAACTCCCGAGAATGAATATTCAGTTGGCTCGATTGTCCGAATTTGCATTTGAAATTGCCACTCTCCGATTTCTGTGGTCAAACGATTCGTGAAGCTAAAGTCAAGTCATTAGTATCTATTCCAGGTCTTCTGTCTCTTCGACTTTTCTTAGCAAAATGAACGATCCAAATGCTCGAATGACCATCAATTACAGAGGTTGGCTTGCCATATTGATTCAAACTTTCACGTCAATTGTTTAAAGAACGTTGTCGTATGCACGATTTGAATGAAGCTCTTGACGATTTAAGAAAAGCAATACCGTATGCTCATGGAACAAACGTTCGTAAACTGTCGAAGATTGCTACCTTACTGCTGGCTCGGAATCACATTCTAATGCAAATGAACGCTATCGAAGAACTACAAAAAGCTGTTCACTCACTTAAGAGCCGTATAAACGAATTGGAAGGCAAAATAACAAATGGGCCAAAAAATTAAGTTTCTTCGATTTCTTAACCACTGAGCTTATTTCGAACTCAGTTGCCAACCACAACAGAGTTCTTTGTATGCTTCTTCAGACCAATTTTTGCCTAATATCTAAAAGTAATAAAGACCTAAAAACCTTTGATACCTTTGATTTACTCAACATTACTGTCCAATGAAACAACTAATTACATGCTAATTAAACAGCAAACAAAGCAACTGCCTTCACGCAACTAGCATACCAAACACTTGCAGTTTGCATTGAAAAGGACGCACTTTCTCAACTAATTTCCGTTCGAATTTACTACAAATTTTATTGTAAGCTATGACTCTGAAACGTGAACCAAATGATCGACTAAGAGCTCAGAAGTTGGTCGCTAAATCGCTGAAGGAAATTCGCTCACGGTGTTCAGAGGTGATTTTGGACCAAAAAATTGCGACAAATGTGAGTTGTTTTAGAAGACATTGTTGCATACTTTGACTTTAGATTATTTTCGCCGTTCACACAAGTTTCGGTTGTTCAAGTCAATTTCCGGACATTTCCAATTGCTTTCGTTCCTATGATCCCGATTGCTCGTTGGTTGTGTTTCCTAATCCGCAACAATGCAACTATAAGCCTTACATTGTAGTTTGTTGCTCCGACATTCTAGCAGCAACGAAAATGTTTGATTCGCTGAATGGAACCCAACCGACGTGGCTGAAAGATACATCGCTGCCCTTCCACTTGACTTATATTTCGAATTGTGAGTTTGCAAAAGAAGTTGTTCTATTTTTGTCTTTAGACACTTTAAGACATCAGCAAATTGAACTACCAGGTCTGCACATCATTCGGAATGCAATTCCAAAGGAATACGAAGATCGTTTAGTCGAATTTATCGAATCTTGTAATCCTTCAGGTTTGTTTTTAGCTTTTTTCAATTCTTGAGTTCGAGTTTTAGAAGTCTTGAAAAACCGGACAGTTGTTCATTTTGGTCATGTCTTTGACTATGGATCAAATACGGCTACAAAGCCAACGGGTCAGATACCAGATATTTTGCTCGAATTACTCAATTTCCTGAAAGAAGATGATGTTCCCATCGACGGAGATCCGAATCAAGTGACTATAAACATCTACGAACCGGGACAGGGAATTCCGAGTCACATCGATACGCATTCTGCTTTTGAGAATCAAATAGTCGTTGTGAATTTGTTATCGGACGTTTGTATGAGTTTTCGAGATGCTGCAAACAGTGCCACAACTATCGAACAGTTGGTTCCTCGTTACAGCGTGAGTTAGAAAGTGGATTCTCTTAATCATTGAACTGTTCAGGTGCTTTTAATGCAGGACGCTGCTCGTTATAAGTTCAAGCACGGTATTTACACTAGACGCTACGACATCAGCCCGATTGACAATACACTAATCGAGAGACAGAAACGAATTTCGATTACATTTCGACGTGTTCGACACCAAAAATGTCAATGCGAGTTTCCGGCGTTTTGTGATTGGGATCGTGAAGGAGCGTTAGCGATTCCATCGCTTGAACAGCAGGCCGCCAGATTGGAAAGCAAATACGTTAGTCAGGTAATTCATCTGTTCTGTTTAGTTTGACTCTCGTGTATTCAGGTTTACGAAGAAATCGCCGAACATTTCGACCACACTCGATTCTCTATTTGGCCTGCTTTTCGTCGATTCCTTGAAAGTTTTCCGCCCTATAGTTTGCTATTCGATGCGGGATGTGGAAACGGGAAGTACTTGGTTGCCGACTATGATTTGGTTCGAATTGGCTGCGATTTTTCGGAGAATTTGTGTCGAATTGCTTCGGCTAAAAACTGTATGATTCTTCGGGCGGATGTTTTGGCTCTTCCAGTTCGATCAAATGCATTTGATGGTTTGATTTGCGCTGCTGTTGTCCATCACTTTTCGACTGTCGAGAGAAGAGTCCGAGCGTTCCGGGAATTGAGTCGTATATTGAAACCTGGTGGTCGAGCGCTGGTTAGTGGATGGTCGATGGATCAAAAAGGATCTTTTTACGATAAGATGAGATCGAATCGAACTGACGGTAACTTAAATACACGTAAATGTGATGAAGGCGAATTTAGGTGAAGACATTGAAACTTTGGCTCAACCGTCAACTCCCGGCAAGTTGGTTGTGCACGACGGCACTCAATTCATTCAACAAGACATGCTTGTACCTTGGGACTCGAGCTTGAAAAATCATCAGCAGTTAAGATATTATCATTTGTTCAATGACGGAGAAATGGATGAAATTGTTCAACGCCTAAACGAGTGTACGTTGTTGAATTCGGTTTACGAACAAGGAAATTGGATTGTTGAATTCCAAAAGAACTTTTAAATCATTTTGTTTTTAATAAATAGATTGCTTTTGAGCTCAAGCAAAACTCATCTTGTGATTGGATACTCTATTGAATATGGAATGTAAATACCACATACAAATCAGTTGGTTTATTTGGGGGGATCCTCAATTGCTCGTGTAACTAGTGGTGAAACGCTTAACTATCGGTTGAGAATTATGTCTTTAACTAACATTAAAATTGTTACGGTAAGTTATCATTTACAATCGAATTGAGTTAAACAGATGAATGTTAAGATGATCGAATAGTTAGAACTGAAAGTACGGAACAATCTCTTACATGTGAATTCTTACAGGGTTGTACGAATAAATTAAAAGTCCTGATTTCATTTTGATCTTGTGTAATTTGTTGAGTCGAAATGATTTCTAGATTAATGCGCAGTGATGATGGCAGTGGAGACAAAAATGCCTCCGGGCTAACGGTGGAAATAGCGCGAAACGTGAGTAGAAGGTCGGACGAAGAGATATAGTGGGATAAAGGCGGTAATCCCATCGGGGTTTTCATTTGTTGCTGTGCAGGTAAGACGATCGAATGTCGTTTTCTTTGGTCTTCGCCACTTCGGTGGTGTCGATCCATACCTGCTATGCACCGAAACCGCCGTATATCTGCGAGTGTTAAGGGATCGCTGGTGTCGCAGAGGAGATCTTCGGATCACCTGCCAGCGGTTCTTGAGCACTCACAGGGCCAAAACAAATACTCTCAGTTCTGACTGCGCCAGACGGAATTTTTGCGAGTTCCCAATACTGAGAACATACAAATTTGATTCAAGAGCAAAACAAAAAGAATGTTTGGAGACTTTGTTCTCATCATCTGAGCATTGTGTGTCTCATTTGATCATGCGGAATCCGTGCTTGAGTTTTGGTTTCTATTTCTGTCAACCGATTCAGTGCGTTAACAATGTTTTCAATGTTTAATCGTGGACAAGCCAACAAAACCATTCTGCAACTTTATCTTCAATTTACAGAAACAATGCAACGAGAAGCCAACGGAGCAATGATGCGCGAAGCATAGTTGCAAATGATGAAGAATCGAGTGGGACCTGAAATCGAAGCTTGTTAGTTCGTATTGCGAATCCAAATAACCTACTTTAGACATAAGCGTAGCCAAAATTTCGTAGTTGCTGGCGGAATGTCTTGAATCGGCCCAAATTGTTAAATTCAAAAGTGACTGCGACTGGTCGTATGAAGGACGGCTGTCCATTCTGGTCATACAACTAAAATCAAAACATATAAACTGTTCAAAAAATCAAAAAACTAACCTGTTGATTGACTCCACACAAAGTCAAACTGAGCATTTGAGTCGAGTCCGTATATTGAACACCAGAAAGACTCGCGGCTTCGCCGCTCGCTTTCTTTACTTGTGTTTTGTGTGGGTTAAACTTGCGGCTTTGTCGCTTGCTTACTTGTAAACAATAACAAAAAATTCAACAATTAACTGGTGAAATGCACTGAAATCAAGAAATCAGAAACTTGACATTAAATCGATCGTATCCCTGCGAATAGCTGTTTTGGATACATGTATTAAATACCGCTGTAACGCTCATTAGTTGAGTTTTCTAGAATGCTAATATGCACCTGTCAAAACACGACAAAAAATGACAACAACTACCTCTCGATTCGCACTAAAACCGAAAAAATCCGTAATCTCACAGTATATTGATTCGAATATCTATCTTCGAGTTGCGTATTATATACTGTTGTAACGCTCATTAGATGAGCTTTCTGGATTGCTAACACACATCTGTCAATCGATGACAAAAAGTTTAACAATTGGCTGCCGAAGTCCACTTAAGCCCAAATTTTAAGGCCCGCATTATATCGATCGTATCTTTGTGAGTAGTCATCCTCAAACTATGTACTATATACCATTGTAACGCTTTTTAATTGCGCTTTCTAGAATGCTAATATACATATTAGAGAAACATCTTAACAACCAAAATATGTGAACCCGCATTTGGAGCAAAAATGAACAGAAAATTTCTACCAAAGTTAATAACTCCATTGTAATTATTTTATATGCTGTCATATATTGCATGTCGATGAGCCCCGCTGATGCGCACAACGCTATGTTCTTTCAAGACAATCGGCTCAAGTTTCGATATGGTTTGATCAGAAAAACCGATTTCAGTGTTAATTTCAAGTCAAAAATTTACTCAGTAAAAGTTCGTATCTTGCAAAACAAATGTCAAATACGTACTCTCCATACTCTAATCTATAAGTTGGAACACTTTGTTTTTGCTCAAACCTTCAAAAGCGTCACCCCATCACCATCACTATCACCATCATCATTGCCGATTATGTTAGGGGATCATAGCCAAATTCCGAGTGGTAGAAGAAGTGAGTTGCGCCGTGCACGACTTGAACACCAATCTGACTGACTTTCATTGTGGCTGAAGGCGGAAAAGAAGTAAAGTGCATTGTTGGACCTCGATCGAAACTGCAAAATGAAGAATGATTAGCAGTCAAAAAAATCGTGAGCAAAATGAGTGAAAGATATTCAAATTTTAGATCAAACTCACTCTTCTTCTTGCTTAATCTCAAGTTGATTTATTTCATCTATTAACTCCTTTTTGACAATAAGATCCATTTCTCCAGTCGAAGTAAATATTCAAGCCTAGATACAAATAAGTTTAGTGTCGCGATCAGGTGAAATCAATAGCCAAAAGTCGGCCACCAGGAAAACAGCATAGACCGCGTTGGGTCGGCGGCACACCGGGCAGACGCAGCTAAAGCGGGCGTTAGCTTTTCGCCTGAAAATGTGCGCCAATTCAAACGAGGTTTTCGGTCCGTTTGGAAGCGTCTCTTTTGCTTTGATAACAGTTTATTTTATCGTTTATTTATTCATTTAAAACAACTAATGAACGGTCCGCTAACACAAGACGGAGATGATCGGTCAGAAAATGCTGGAGTCGCTTGTTTTCATTGACAAGGTTTGCAGTTTGTTTTTTTTGAGGCTATCGATTGCTTTTTAGTATTTCGATTACACAATATTTGGAACATTCCCGCGTTCGTCTTTCTCCTGAACGGTCGGTCCATACCACCGCTCCGTTCAAACGACGTGGAAGTCTCCGGGCCAAACCGTTGCTGGACCCCGGATGGCCTCCAGGCCAAATGCTAAACAGAGGCGGAGGCGGCAACGGCGTCAAGAAGAACTTCAAATCTGCACGTTCAACGCACGGTCCATCGCAACCGAAAACCGACTCGCCGCTCTCACTGGAGAACTACGTCACATCCGCTTCGATCTCATTGGCCTCAGCGAAACACATCGATCAGGCACATCGCGCACCGAACTCGACTTTAACCCGTCCTCTCCATTGATCTTCTACAACTCTGGGCGAACAGACAACCAAAGAACACACACGGGAGTCGGCTTCATTGTCACCTCGGGACTCGACCAACACACAAGCAGCGTGGAAAATGTTTCCGATCGAATCATGCAAATCACCTTTACGTTCCCGTCTGGTCAAACAATGCAAGTGACTCAAGTGTATGCTCCGTGTCAGGACGACGACTACGACCAATTTCTCGACCAATTGCACACCGCCATCATCAGCAGTAACTACACCTATGACATTGTGATCGGGGACTTCAATGCACGAGTTGGCAACGACAATCCCGCACAACAACACACATCGGCCCGTACTGCAGAGGAGCTCGAAATGTCCGAGGACAAGCGATGGCCAACTTTGCCGAAGCCGAGAACCTGTACGTGCTCAACTCGTTCTTCAAGAAACCCGACCACCGTCGATGGACTCACCGATCCCCGAACGGCTCAACGCTGGCAGAACTCGACTATGTCCTTGCTCGAAAACGAAAGAACATCAGCGACGTCCACGTACTCAGTCAATTCAACTCGGGCAGCGACCATCGTCTCCTACGCACAAGAATCCGCGTCACGAAGATAAAACGAGGCCCGCCACGTCCGCGTCAACTGCCACCAGGCTACGACGAACTTGCACTTAAAACAAGCCTTCTCTGTGACCCAACAATCGTCAACTCAAACACCCAAGATCGGGGTCAGAAGCAATGGCGAACAATCCGAGCAGCCCTGAAGAACGCCGCTCAACGAGCCGAAGTAAGATGGAAACTCCTGCCGCGCATCTCCGCTCAAACAACCGATCTCTTACGCCAAAGACGCGAATGCAAATTTGGACTCTCATCTCCGCACCTGCAACCAACAGCACGAGCTCTAATCACATATGCCGAGCTTTGCAAGCAAGCCCGACGGTCACTCCAAGCCGACCTTCACAACCACCAAATCCGAGTCCTCGAACGGGCACTGCAACACGGCCGACTGAAACGCGGGCGAGTCGAGCTCGTCCACAAACGTCAAGTCATTACCCAACTCCGGCGAGCAGATGGAACGATTACGAACACCACGACAGAAACAGCAAACACAGCCCCAGCCTTCTACTCAGAACTCTACACGTCGATCGATGGCCCATTTCAATTCACGCACAACTCACATCTCGTCCAACCAATCACAGGGCAAGAACTCAGCGCCGCCGCCTCTCGCATCCGCGGTAACACATCTGCAGGAACCGATGGCATTCGCTCAAAAGCCGCAAAATATGGAACGGACATCCTGGCTGATAAACTCGCAACAGCAGTGAACAAAATGGTCGAAGAGAGCAATGTAGCACCCGACTTCGCTCATGCCTCCACGATACTCCTACACAAAAAAGCTGACCGGATGGACATCGCCAACTACCGACCAATCTCGCTTCTTCCAACTCTCTACAAGGTCGTCACCCGTGCTCTGACCCAAAGAGTTGAAGCCGCAGCTCGTCAACACCTTCCGGTCGAACAAGCAGGCTTCCGGCGCAACTACTCAACAACCGATCACATTCAAGCAATCAACCAGCTCATCGAGAAATCACACGAATACCGCACACCAATCTGCCTCATGTTCGTCGACTTCAAGAAAGCATTTGATTCAATTGAGTTCCGAAGCATCTGGAACGCGTTGGAGCGCTATGGAGTGGACACGGACACAATCGCCATCATCAAAGCACTCTACGCCGCCAGGAGCGCTTCCATCACTATTGGCAGCTCAACCGCCGAGTTCCAAGTCCAGCGAGGTGTTCGCCAAGGAGACACACTTTCGCCCCTCATCTTCGTCCTCTGCTTACAACTCGCAATCGATCAAGTCCAATGGCCAAATGACGGACTCGACATCAACGGCTGCCCACTTCGCTACCTCGCCTACGCCGATGACGTTGTCCTCATCGACCGGGACCCAATCGCTCTTCAACAAACAACGCAAGCTCTCGTGGACGCATGCGCAACCGTCGGGCTGCAAATCAACACAAAGAAAACCGAATGGATGGCAAGCAACCGAGGCAATCAGGCCCAAAGCACAGTGATCACAGTCAATGGGAGCACGATCAAAAGAACGAACGAATTCGTGTACCTGGGGCAACTCATCCAAATACCCCGCGACCATGGGCGAGAAATTGGGCGACGAATCGGTGCAGCATGGGGCAGCTTTGGTCGGGCACGAACGCTTCTCACCAACAAATCAACCTCCATCTCGATCAAACGACGCTACTTCCAAATGGTGATTCTCCCAACGCTCCTTTACGCATCCGAGACATGGGCCCTCACAAAGACGAACCTCATCCGCCTTCTCCGCACTCAAAGAGCGATGGAAAGGCGAATGCTCGGGTTTCGGTTGAGAGATGGGAAGTCGTCAGTATGGATTCGAAGCATCACGAAGCTCCCAGACGTTGTCGTTGCAGCACGAAAACGCAAATGGCGGTTCGCCCAGAAAGTTCTCAACCGGAGCGACAACCGATGGACAGAGCGACTTACACAGTGGACACCAACAACTCAACACCCACTCGGACGACCACGCACCCGGTGGGAAGACGACCTACGGAAGCACGTTGGCCAGCACTACGCCTCCGCTGACCGCCGATGGATCGAAGCCGCAAGAGACACAAGGCGATGGAGTCGAGCCGAACGGTTACCGTCAATCTTGAAGAGGTCAGATCACTAATTGAAGGGCTTCGAACGTCGATTTGCAGCCGGTGATAACCATCGAACCGAAACAAACGGAAGCCGAGCTCTACGGCATGTTTAATGAGCTGCTCGACAAACGTTTAGCTGAATTTCGTCGTGATCCCATTCCGAATGCGAGAGACGACATTCGCGATGAATATCGAGCAGCCTACAACAGTTACAATCGGTATCAACATCAATTGACGGTAAGTTCCTGTCAATCAAAACGATTCCAATGGCTTTTAATTTAGTCCCACGATTTCCATCAAAACCAATCAATTGCTGCAAAAACAAAGAAGATAAATTATTAAGATTTCCGAATTCAAGTCCACGGGTTTGTAATAATTGGATGATCAATAAATCTCATATTCATCTGGAAATCATCGTTAGACATCAAATTAAATGCTTATACACGAGTAGATGGTTTATTATTGAGATCGAAATGAAAGAGATAGACGACCGGAAAGAAACTGATTACTTGGTTGGGAGATCGGTTTTTTCCTCGTCTTTTCTTTCGATGTTCACTTTCAGTTCCGATTGACTCTAAACGCAAAATGACTTCGATTGGGTTGTTTGAACTCACCGACAAAATCGGAACACAACCCAACGCTATGCTTTCGGACGTTTGCTCGTAATCCGAACAACTCGACTTGAATCGGAGGAAGTGTAAGATCTTACTGGAAACTATGAAGAGGCTACAAACAATAATTAAGCTGATACTTCTGAAATGACTAGTTGTCAGTTGCATGTAAATTTATTTCTTCAAGTTACCAGAAACCACCTAGTTCATGTGAAGGATGACGTTTCCGGATGACGCAGTCGAAAAGACAAACTTCCGAACAAAAATCGAAAAAATGTAAACGAATCGAAAAATGAACATGTAAATCTCGAACACACGGGTCTTTTAATGCGCGATTATATGAACCCAACGAATCGTTTGTCAATTCTCTAGGTATGGTCGGGAGAAAAACGATGGGTTTGAGCTCTCCATTCAAACGTGCTTATTGTTCGATGTCCGTACTGCGCACCATCAATTTGTTCATTGCTCTTGCAGTTTTCGCTTTCATCGCAACGTTTGGTCTGTACAATTTGAACGGTCAGAGTTCCGAATGCTCATGCAGAAAAGGTAAGTAGGCAAACTCGATAATCGAATCCAAGTTTTCAAGAAGTTTTACTCAACATAACACAAACAAGAAACTTCACAAGAAAAGACGAAAGCAATCAGGAACAAGTGACCAATCAATGCGTCGAAGTGGACTACGATCGAGTGCTACAATTGAACAATCACGTAGATGTGCTATTTACTCTTAATCAAAGCTTTTTCTGTAGACACTTCCAGTAAGGACGTGGACTTACGATGAGCACGACGGTATCTGTGAGGGCGAAGATCAGCAAAATTGTTTGCCGAAATTGAAAAACGTGAAACACGGTCAATACTTTTGGTTGAGTAAACCAGCAAAGATTGTCGGATGCTCAATAAAAAAAAACATGTAAGTTGTGAGATTTGATCTTCCAGCTTATGCTCTTGGAGGTCTCAACTTATGCAAGCGATTCTTTGCTTTCTACACGACGAGCTGAAGTTTTTGTACTCCGGAAAAGATCTCGTACGTGATGTTTTCAAAAGAGGATGTCAAGAGCAACGTTACGACACACTTCAAGAAGTAATTCGACATCGGAAAACAACCAAATCGTTGGGATACTCGTATATGGCAATTGTTCGCGATCCCGTTGATCGTAATTTTCAGTGACTACAAATCTGAATAGAAATGTTTTAGGACTGTTGTCTGGATTTCTCTACATGTGTGTATCAGCCGAACATATTAAAGGCGGTTGCTCAAGACATTGTTTTGGATGCGAGCAGAATCTCACGTGTTATGTGGAAAAACAATACAAGAAGATTCGTGAGATGGCGAAAAATACCAACAAGCGTCAAGATCCACCAACCGAACATAGTTATCCACAGAGTTGGAGATGTGACTTCAAAAATCACTTGAAAGACTACGACGTCTTACATTATAAAATGGATAGTGAGGAGTTCTATCCGATTCTTCGTTCGTATCTTCAAACTCGAAACGTTTCAAAACGAGCACTCGACTACATAAAGGTAAAGAGATAGAAGCTCTCTTAACTATTTTTAGGTCAAAATGATTTCACTTCGGACCTCACACTCAACATCGTCATCGAAAATAAGACCTTTTCTTGAAGAACGAATTCGAAGTTCCTCATATCTCATGGAGATGATTATGAGACTTTACTATCACGACTACAAGATCTTCGGATTGAAGTTGCCGGGAATCCCGAGTACGTAGACTAATTGTGTAAATATAACTCGTCTATAAAACAAATTTTATTTGATTACTATACAACAAAATGAGTTTAATACTTTGGAGCTTTACGACCAGACCCACTGCTTCTTTTCTCGAGGATTTCCGTAATCTTTTCGTACTCCCGATCCAATTTCTTTTCTTCTGCTGCCGCTGCTGATTTTCGTGTTTTTCGTCCGCCCGTGTTTTTAACTCCGAATTGAAAGACCTGAAAACAAAAGTCAGCAATAGAATGACTAGCGGACTTACAGCTTTCGGCATGGCTTCCCTACCACTTTGATATCTTTCGTATTCTTCACTCGTGTCAAAGTCCCAACGTTTTATAGGTCCTTTTCGTGGTCCCTACGAACAAAAGGAGTAGTAAATGTAAAAACAATTAAAATTTACTGCATCCATCTTGCTAAAATCTTCCTCATCCGAATCATCTCCACCGCCATAGAACATATCACTCGACGGAAACAGTTCGGCGTATGCATCTTCCTCGTCGATTCTCGACTTCTTCACAGGCGGAGCTTCGGCCAGGGGCTTCGTCACTTCGGAAGTTTGCGATTTGAACGGCGATCTTTCAGTCTTGGTTTCACGTTCTCGATCATCTTTTCTCGACTTGGACTCATCGACACTACGTTTTGAGTCTCGGCGTCGATCCGAATGCCGATCATCTCGATCACTTCTTGGCTTTCGATCATCATCAAAGTAGTTTCGATCACGACGATCGTTGCGTTCCCGATCTGTAGTCGATTTTGAATTTCTGTCGGGTACGTAGTCGCCAACATCATCGAAGATTTTTTCCTCACTCTTTCCTGTCTTTGTGTTTGATTGTTTACGCTAAAATCAATATGAAATAATCCCAATAAAGAAACTTACATCGACATTTTTTTCTTCAACTGTTTCTCTACCCTTCCTCTTCCGTTTATTATCGGTTCGTAAATAAGAAAGAACTTCGGTCAGCTTCTAAAACCCAACGACTTCAAATAGAAAGATACTAGAACTCACTTCGATGACCATATTGTTCACGTTGATGTTTTTCTGAACGATATCGTTGGCACATTCGAAAATCGAACGAAGTAAAGTGATTGGGATCTCTTGCTCTTGGTCCTCCAAGTCAACGACGTAAGCCATTCGACCACGTTGGAAAAGTTCGTTTCGTGTTGGAGGTTCAGTTTCAAACAACGTTCGACAAATGTTTCTGGCCATTTTCGATTCGGAGATTTTGTTCAAATACGCATTTTTGGTTATCGGATTCTAAAGTTCTACAAAGTGAAAACAAAACTACTGAAAATAACTCACTTGAGCCGAGAGATCAACATCCTTTTCCTCCTCTTTCACACTCTTCTTGTTTTGAATGTCGTCACGAGTTTTGTTCAAGAGCTGATAGTCGAGACCACGAACTGAAATTTCAACTGTCAAAGTGACCAATCGACCGAAACAAACCCAAATGCGTGTGTTCAATGTCGCCGCCTAAGAACTTTGATTCCTAAAGCCTTTCGATGACAATCAAAAGAAATTTTGAATGAATACCCGAATCTCTTGTTCACGTCGATCGGTTGCCGAAATCTTTGGATCGTCGTTGCGAAACGCGTGCAGACCGTTCGCCAATTTGGCTCTAAATTCAACGTCCTGTCCATCTAACGTTCCCTTACGACGCTCGGCCGCTCGATCTCGATAACGCCGCATAATATTCTGAAGATTGGCTTCGGACTCATCGACAAGCTCATCTGCTTCAGTTTTGTCCTTTTTGTCACGTTGCTGCGGTGGTCGATAGGGTTTCTTCTTCTTGACCTGACTCTCCACATTTCGATGTTGTTTGTGCGTGAAACTCGGACCAGCGCCCTTGATTGCCGTCGAGTCACCAGATGGTGCGGCTCGTGGAGTGCCGGCGGCCAGAAGTTTTCGGAAATCATCGTTGCGAAGATTATTGCTGAAGAAGAAGAGAAGTGATACAACAAGTAAACTTACCTGGACATTTTGACTCAAAGTAGAAATAAGAAACCAACCGAAAAAAGCGCTAAGCAACCACAGTGTGAAGAGAAACAACAAATCGCAAACTGCGCAAATTTTGGCGGTCAACGAAGTTGCTTTTTCGATTCAGCTGATTTGTTACTGCGAGTTGTGTGGTTTTTAGTCCAATGTCGGTTGAGTACAACGCTTTTATTTCAACTAAACGTGTTAAGAAACAACGATCAAATGAGGCGAAAGGTTAACTCGTCAGTAAAATTATGCAAAATACAAAAAGCTTGGAATTTGCGTTAAGTTCGTGATGAATACAGTCAATGGGAAGAGGAGAAAACAGCGGAAGGACTAATGCGGGAAACAATGGGATTGTGAATGGCATGAAAGAGTGATCAGATAACAACAATTGGGACTAAAATTCTTCAGTTTATCCGTTGAACTTTTCGACGACTCGTCAGTCCACCGTTCTTTGTAATCGTTGAATCGTCCGATTGAGATGGTGAGTTCAGTTCTTTGATCTGAGCTTCGGTTTCGATTTTGCGTGTATTCTGTTGTTTGACTCCAGTGTAACGGTTTCCACGGCTCAGATACGTCTACAGAATGTGTTTGCTATTTAGCATCGTGGATGAAGTGATTACCTGGTAAAAGAAGTGGACAAATAGAAGAAAATAGGAACCGTAGATAGCGAACGAAAAGAACAAGTTCTCCCAGGTTTGTTGGCACGGTTTTCCAGCGCTCTTCAAACTATTGATCGTGAAAGCAATGTAGACGCCCATAACCATTTGCAAGATTTGCAAAATCGTAATGAACATCGCGCCAAACTTTGGTACATGAACTTTAGCGGCTCTCAGCGCGTAATAAGCGTACATAACCGTATGAACCTGAAACCAATTACAGACATGTTTCTCTTCTTTCTACTTACAAAATAGTTCATCCAAATAAACCATCGGCCACTAGCGGTATGATCTTTGTAGGCGTGCCACGTATAGACCAAAACCGTTACGTGATGATACCAATGCAGGAAAATGAGCGGTCGTTTACGAAGAACAATGAACGCGGTGTCAACGAATTCGAACACTTTTGACATGGCAAACTTTTCGGTCCAATAGCCAGTGACTCCTTGTGCATATGAGGCGGTACAAATTGAGTAAGTAAAAGAATTGGAGTTCACGGCCCACCACATCTAAAACAAGTAAACAAGCTGATAGCGAACAGATCTTCTCGATACCTCAGGAGTCATACGAAGAAAACCGGCCAATGAGAAAACAGATAGAAAGACATTCCACCAGAAAAGTGAACCATCTAGAAGACACGGTTTCCGTGATTCCATGAACTAAAACGAAGAACACAGATTGAAAGAATCGCAAGAGTACCCACCCGTTGTCCAGCATAAATAGACAGAACGTAGAGAACGGAGAAGCTAATCGAGTGAACCCAATTTCTTTGCATCCATTCCGTCGATTCGATTGGATCAAAAGTGTCTTCAAACGGGAAAACATACGTGTAGTTCTCTAATCCATATCGTGGCCAATAATCGTACTGAGCCATGATGTTTGTTCAATGTGGAAGGTCAGTTCACAGCAAAGACCCGTAAATGGGGCCAAGTCAAAGGTTCGAAACCTGAAAATTCGCGAGTTTCTGTGCTGCAAAGTTTAATCTTCAACAAAAAAAGATTGTCAAACGCGTCATCACAATCAGACGATTAAAATCGAATGAATCAACAAGTGCAAGTCAAATACAAATTAGAAAGACCGAAGGAGTGGCCGGTCGACGTTTTTCCCAATAAAATCGTGGCTATCGAAATCATCTCCAAGGCAACACGCCGCAACGTGAAATCGAAAACGTTCGCATGTGCAAAACAAGTGAATGCAACGAACTCGATTTTCAAGGCGCGAGTTAAATACGACCGTAGGGAGAAGATCTCACACCTTCGGGTTTCAATCAACGATCGAAACCGCACGAACCAGTTCGTTGCACACGCGAACGGACACTCATCAATCTCTGAACAGTCGGCAAAAACGAAAGTTTCGCGCCCAAAGCCGCCAAATTAGCTCCGCCATTTGCGTGCGTCGTTTTATCAGCGCGAGTGGGCTGATTTTTTATCGTTGAGGTCCTTTCATTTATCACCGAGCGTCCATCAGCGCGACCAAAAACGGTTCGGGGGCCACGCACACGTTTGACCACTTCGCCGCGACCAATCACAAAAACAATCAGAAGCCACAAACGTGAAACAGAAAGTGGAGGGATTTCGAATCGAAAATCCACGATCTTCGTCCGCCAAAATTCCGACGCAAAAAACACCGATCGGTCTTGTAATACATGGTTATTGGCGCGAGCAAACAAATCGAACGGTTCGTATTTGTTGATTCAGCAGCCTGTTGTCGGAGGGCTTATGTCAGAATAACAAGGACGGAGGTCGCGAGAGGCGCGAAAAGAAGATTTTTGCTCCAGTCCGCTGCCGATCTTCTTGAAGATGACGGCGGCCAAGCTACGAACGAAGCATCAAAAGAGTTTTTATAATTGATCATCAAACCAAACACCCACGTCGCACGTCGCAAACGCTAGATCGTGGAGTGACGGGAATGCTCCAAGGAACAATCTTACTTTCTGCCAACAACCGATCGGTCAGAAAAAAACTTTAGAGACCGCGCATTCGGACGATCGATGCGATCTTTTCGATTCAATTGCGACGATTCGCCTCTCGCATCGTATTCACCGATTGTGAACTTTAAGGGAAAAGGGCGGAAGTTTGTATTCAATTTTCAGTGACCGAACGCCACCACACAAACAATCGTTGTGGACACCAAAGACGACGCCAAAGCCGCTCGGCATCGCCAACGATTTGACGTGGTGCTTCGGAATTGAAAAGTCGAAGTGAAAATGAGTGCACGAGTTCTGAATGCTGTTCGTGAATTGCATCGAGAAGAACTGTACTCCGATCTTTTGTTCTTCGTTTCGCTGCGCTTGAACGAGCATCTCATCGACGAGGATCTGAAGCGCGAAGAGCAGGTCGAGTTGTATCTAATGATTGGTAATGCTTATCAAGAAACCGAATGTTTACAACAGAGCGTTATGGTATGTTCAATGCTTTAAATTCAATTTTCAATTCTTTGAAGGCTTATCAACGCGCATTGGAGCTCAGTCAACGGTTGCCTCCCGGTTCACATCCGAAAGTTGTGAATTTTCTTTTTCTTTTTTGACTTTTTCTTTCCAGTTTTGTACACCGACGGAAATTCGATTTCTCATTCAGAAATCTTATTGCATGGAGAAGCGATTTGATGAGGCGATTGCCGTGCTGAGCGCAATTCCGAAGAACGAACATTCATTGAAAAGCCGAAGCGCCTTGGCGAAGTTGTTGTCAGCGAGATTGAGGTTGACCAAATCGACAAAACCGAGCAGAGAACTCACAGAAGTCTTAGCGTGCCATCAGTAAGTTCGCTTAGAAGATTTCTGTGATTTGTTTCCAGTTATGTTGTCTCCAAGATGCCCAATGCTTATTTCTCTCAAAGCGAACTTATTTCCTTCATATCCACCACACCAACTGCCAAAGACCTCATCGACAATAACAGCGAAGATCCGGCGTCCATTACTTCAATTTATTTCAAAGCATCTCGACTAGTGGCCGAACTCAAACCGCTTCAAGCGATCGAGGTTCTGAAGTCACATAAACAACCAAATTGCCGGTTCGTTCTTAACTTTTTGCTGTTTATTTTTTCGTTTAAGAATAATCCATGAGTTGGCTCAGTTGTACTACACGGTGGGAAACACTCAAGCCGCAATTCGCGAACTCGAACGTCTGAAGTCGTTGAATGCGTATAGCGCAAAGGGAATGGATATGTTGGCTGCTCTATATGCGCAACGTGACAAAGTGAGTTTTCGACTTATGCCTTCAAATTCAACGGCTTTTAGAAATCGACGACTGAACTTGAATCACTAGTTAATTACTTAAACGAATTCGCTGCAGGTACCGCGGAAACTTTTATTGCTCTTGGATATTTGAGTAGACGTCTGAATCGAGTGAAAGAAGCAATGCTTTTCTCTCAAAGAGCTCTATTGTATGGTCAAGGAAAAGCTAAAGCACCAGCTGCCCTATTACGTTCATTACTGTTATTGGATCAGAAACGTTTCGATGAGGCGGATTCGAATTTAAAAGCCATTCTTGCTTACGATTGTCGCAACATCGCTGCTTTTGAATTTTCACTTCACTCACTGTTATCGCAAGTAGGTTGATGGTTGTCGAGTTGTGTGGTTCAAGTCGAATTCTTTCAGAAATCTTTTGAGAACGTAAAACAATTGGGCGAGATGTGTAGACATAACATGGGACTAGAGAATCCACGAGCCAATTTTCTTTATGCTCAATCGATCTTTCATTTGCCAACAATGAGATCGGAGTGCGAAAAGATACTACGGCAATGCATCGAAAATTATTCGTACATTAACGACGCTCCTCGACTTTTAGCCAAACTAAACAAAAAGGAAAGCAAATACGACGAAGTAAGTTAAAAGCATAGTTTCGTTTTACAATTCGCTTTAGAGCGCCGATCAAAGCTTCACGTCTTCGTTCGATAACTTAACTTCAAAGTTCGACAAAATGCAAGACCTAACAGCGGACGGTTCTCTAATGTTAAACCTTTCCGATTCACTTGAATCCGCTCGTTACACTTCTCATTCGTTAAATACCGTACCAGCACTTTCAACGCCCGAAGTTTCCACTCTTCCAATTTACTCAACAATGGCACCTGTTGCTCCCAGACGCGGTCCAAATCGAGAGCGGAACCGGCAAGAAGTCCTGGACCTGATATCTACGTTGAACTTCTCCGATCCACCCATGGATTTTGATTTTATGCCCCTTAACAATCGTCGAACGCAGCATGAGGACGAGGATACAAACTCATTGGATGCCGAAATCGATGTCGGTTAGATCTCATCGAATGTTACGACGATAATTGTCTTTTCGATTGGTAACCTCGAGACTTATGTTTTTGATTTAAATTGTTTTTCTTTATTGAAATCAGCTTATTGGTATCTTCCTTTTGCTTAAATACAATTGTCGTAAAAGACTTCTTTCATTCATTGAAATAAAGAGGTTGAAACTGAACTGGCGGGTTTGAGCAAATCCATTGAGAAGAATGAACCTTCAAAGAACGTTGATGGCTAGAATAAGAGCGGCAATAAAGCCGATGAGTGTGATTAGAATGATTGCCCATAGCAACTTGGCCACTCCATCGCAACAATACCAACAACATCCGCTTTGGCTCAGAGCCAACTCAACGTCTTGTCTTCGTTTCTTCTCCATTTTTTGCGCGTGTTTCATCGCTTTCCGCATCGACTTCGGATCCATCGGTGGAAGTGAATGGGCTGGAAAGGCGCCACTGTAAAAGAATGGTGGCGGGAATACGGGGGGTGGTGGAGCTGGAAAGCCGTAGAGTTGCGACAAACTTGGCGCCCGACTCAACATCGGTGGCCATTCCGGCTGATAAACGACCAACGGTCCGGCGGTCGGTGTTGCGATTGGTGGGGCTGTGAATTCGCTCACATTCGACGTGGATCCGTGATGTCGCGGCGCACTGAAAAGCGGAAGTTTTCAAGCACTTTAAATTTAATCGGAGATAAACGAGATGACGAATCTCCACGATCTTTTTTGTAACCAAAGAAAACGCTCACCGTCGTTGACGTCGATCGTTTGCATTCCAAGCGGCCGATGGTGGACTGCCGTTCTGCGAAGCCGACTGAGATGTTGTGCGATGGAGCGGTTGACGATCATGAGCCGAAGGCGGCGGAGTTCGTTCCGAGTTCTCGGTGTAAGTGATCTCGTCGTTCTGCTGAAAACGGTTGTCATTAAACTGCCGACCGTTGAGTTTGTTGCTCCTCCAAAAATAACTTGCCATAGAGAACGTGACCGAAGGCTCTCTGGAGGTCCCGGTGGCTGAATTCATACGACGATTTTGATCCACGGACATTGCGAAAATGAAGCGACCGTGGATTTCCAAAAAGTGGACGACCGTGGATTTCGGGCGTGCGCAGGAAGTCGCGGTGATTTGCGCAAAATGATGATAAGAAAAAACGGGAGCGGGGATTTGATGTCCGGTTAAAAACTTTTACACGATCACTTCGCGCAGAGAGATTTTTTGACGAGCAAAAACCCAAAAACTCGACTACCGACAATCTCGACGAAAATCGAACGCACCGAAAAGCGGCGTCGCCAACTCCAAGGTCACAACGGAACCCACGTTTTGCGCATCGTCGTGGCCACAAAAACCGCGTCTTTGACCTCCCTGTTATTTTTCTTGACCTCCACATTTCGTGCGTGGAGGTCAAAAACAAAAGGGGATTCCGATAGAAAGCCGCTATTTTTGATTCCCGAGAACAAACTCACTTCTTGGTGTCCGAATCGCCGCGCCTGAAGAGCGTGAGCCAAAATCGTCGCTGCGGCGTGTTGACAAGGCGATCCCAAACGTTGAAAGGACTGCGGTGGTAACGGCGTCATGGTCGTTGAACTGACCGTCGATGGACGGCGCGGTGACGAGGCGGACGAGTTGTCGCTGACGTCCGAATGAAGGAAACGACGAAGCGGCATATCGCAACTCCACCGAACTTCGTTGTCCACTTGACGGGGCGGCTGAGCCGCTGAAATCCGACCGAATCGCTGAAACGAGTCGTTTTTTACGAACACGTGAATCGAAGTCGAGGTAAATTTGACGTAACAACACAATTCCGTTAAAACGTAGTCAATTTGAGCGCAAACTTTCCAACGAAGATCTGCTAGCCGAGCGCTTCCTCGTCATTCGATCGTTCAAATTCACACGTTTCACAGCAAAAACAAGAAATTCAACCGACGAATCTCGCACCTCTCGGTTTTTGTTCGGCTCGTCGAATGGCCGGAAGTTGCACAGCGTTCATTGGAGCGAAGGTTAGAAATTGTTTGCGCGTCGGTCACTCTCGACTCGCATAGTCGAGAGGCCGATTCGGATCGTCGAACTGTTGAATGGGAGCCGGACAAACGGAACGCTTTTGAAATCGAGCTCATGAGCAATTACTCTCGAGTATGTGAACTACGAATGTTTATTACAATTAGCACCAGTTATGCATTAAGAATAGAAACAACAAAAAGTTCAGGTGTTTAATCGTAGAAGTAGTGAAAACCCGATTAGAAAACAACGCAAGTATTCAGGTTAAACTAATTGTCCGGGCACTAAGACGTTTCTCTGATTACTGATTCCAGCTATCGATTTTGTGGCTCCAAACTCCCGTTCAAACTTCGATTGAATTAGAAGTCGCAGTTGTGCTTGAGCGCTGTTTCGACGAAACGATTCGGGTCTTGGCGTAATTGGTCGCTCAATCACTTGACAATCCTCGACCAACAGTCCGGCAACATGATCGTCCGTACAGACGGGTCGAATGTTAAACAACGAGCGATAGCAACAGTAGAGACCGATCACTGAAATTCCAACTTGCGGTTAGGAAATGGCGTCTCTAAACTCACAAGCCGAGACAATCAACACCGCACCAGCGATTGCCGAAATCACTCCGAGCATCAGAATACTTCTCGCCTCACTCTCTTCGTCGCGAAGTCGCATTTCTTCGAATTCGATCTCGAAATCGTCCAACGGCACCACACGCATTTTTCTGCCTCGAACTTCTAAATAACTATTCCAGTTATTGCTACTGAAAATCCTTGAATGTCAACGAAAAGGTCGAACACGAGTGAGAGATTAGCAGAAACGGAAACGGCCGTTTAATCAACAAGTCACAACAAACCCACTGGTTTCATTAAGTTCGTCGAGGAGATTGAACGTAAAAGTCAAAACTGTTTTTAAAGCAACTAACATCCGATTCGCTCTTTCCATACACCATACGGTACGTAACGTTGGCAACAAATCCAACACATAAGAATGCTAATAGCGTGCGTAAACTTGCAAAGATGAATATGCGAGTACTTTTGTCGAAAACATGCAAAAGAACACAAATCCGGTAAGACAAATGCCCAAGTGCTGCTCGTTGACTAATCCAGCAACTGCAAAACTTTAGATCCAAAAGTGGAACGATTCCAAGTAGTGCATCAAAAACATTTGCAAACGAATTGAAGGATAAAGATATGAACACGTTCACAACTCGTCTACAAAATTTGAAGCGTAACAAATGAATTAAGCAGACGCGAAGATACAGACAATGTGCTTATTCCTTAGACGGATTAACAGAATGGGCGTCATAATATGCTTCGGGATTGAACGTCAAAGATCTCATAAAATTTCGAAGGCAAAATACTAATTGACATAAGATTTTGCGATCATAAACGTATGAGTGCCGTTTAATACCGAATGTCCTAAAGTTGCAAACTCACCGACCTCCGAAGTCCGAATATTTTGTTTGTGAAGACGCTTAATCCATTTATCACACATTCTCAACGCCCAACGTAGATGGCTAGAGAAGACCGTAAACTGGAGGTCCAAACAAAATTGCAAGACCAAGATGTTTGAGAACTCGACCCTTAATGTTGTCAGCAATCACAAGCGAATCAGAAGAACTACCGAGAAATCAGTAAAAACATTCGAGCCCTTACTCTGACAATGTGCCAGAGAACATCGCTCGATAATCACCTTCATACAAAGAGCATTCTCTACTTTTCTTTTGTCAATCCTTTTATTCGCTTTAATCCATGCAAGCGATTCCCAAAGTCAATGTACGAATTCCTACTAACTCAATAGAAATTACTAGACAAAAACCCGAACGAAATGTGAGCTTCAAATGTACAACATCATTTGATTCTAGGAAACCCTCAACCTTTACTCTTCCACTAAATCGAAGAACAATCAAACATCTTTGTTGGATCAATTGACAGCGAGCGTGAATTAATGACTTAAACTCGTGAATATGTTTGTGTCATTGCAATTAATCTGCTTGTTGTTGCGATGCAGTAATCAGTTTCAACCATTGGTTGTTGAGCGTGAAACCTTAGAATGAAGTAAATAGAGCACATATTCCTTATGTTTGATGCATAAAATTCGATCGAAGGACAATGAAAATAGTTATTATAACCAGTTTATAACAATTAGCATTTATAAGCGAATGTAAGGAATCATTAAAATAATTGTCAGAGTCATTACAAACATTGATAGACCAACAAGAAGTGTAGCTCCAAAACCAAGGATAACGATTGATCACTGTGGCCCATACATTCACGTGTAATCCTGTGATTAAATAGTAATTGAATGTGCATTGAAATGATCGGACTCAAGGACCGAGTGAACTTTTTGTACCGGAACGGTACTTTCCTGTCGACCGCCCTTCGACATCTCTCAGAAGAAGCTAAGAAAGAAAACTCGCTGTCGTTCGACCACTTTTGCTGTCTATTTAGTTTATCCAGAGTAGCGCAGTCGATTGGGAGTCAGAACAAGCTTATCTGATCAGTCCGACTTTCAATCGGACATACAAGATGCTCAGCTCGTTACCCGCTCCTTTGGCTATCAATTTCGCATTTTCATATCCACCTCTCTTTAAAGATTGTTGAGTAAATCGTTTTGAATACGTAGACACCGAGTCCAACGTTATCTAATCACTCACTATGGAGATACGATCAATTTGCATACTCAGAAGTCGCTTCAATCTGAGTCCGTAATTTTGATTTTGATGCTTGAAATTGATCTCGGTGGCTGGAAATTACCAAATTGTTAGACTAATGTAGTCAGTGAAAAAAATGACCTGAGAAAGTAACAGAGAAGAATGGCAACTACCAGACATCGACTTCCGAGAAGTCAACTTCCATTGACTACAACTCGATAAGCAGTGGCTGTAAACGCGTGTACTTAACAGAACAACAACTAACACTAATGAACTCCAAACCCTGTGAATATCAGCGGAATCCAACCAGCCAACGAGCTAAAATACACAACATCCCCCATTCCCTTGTATGGCCCGTCCATCGCGTCGATCGACTTATCTCGGAGATTCTAGCAACAACTAGTGTCCATATTATATGGATGGATAACTGAATAAACTGGTTGTTCAATGCGCCCACACTTGTAGCCACCGAATGACTGAGAGAGAAATGAGAGCAATTCAAAGCCAAAGAACTTGTCGAAAATCGTCCAAAATTGCAAAAGTTTGTGCGGCGTTTCCTGCTGATGCTGGTGAGTTGTAGATTGATTCAGATAACAATGAGATCAGAAGATTATGACCCTGAAAGTGTGGATAGCAACGGTCGGTTGGGAGCTGAATTGAAGTCGAAAACATACTCAGAAATCGGCTTCTGTAAGTTGGTCACAACAACAACAGTAGTTGGTCTTCGAGATTGTAGTTTACAAGAACAACCACACATTATTGGATTACTTGCTAGTGTTAACTGCTTCTTAATCTGTTCACTGGCTACAGAAATCGAAATTGAATACAAGTCATGAACATCCTTAGAATTCGTATCACGGTTATGATCATTTTCTCGTTTGATTGCTTAAAATTTGTAATTTAAGATTAGTAGACAATTTCAATGGCCTGCCATTAAACTTTTATTCAGAAAAATTGAATATTATCTAGTTAAACGACAGCTTTAGCCTGTAAACACTCTCATTATCGTCAAAGATTTCAAAATCATTTGCTGGTGACCCTCCATCTGTCAACCTTATTAATCTGCTCGTCGACAACTGTCAAAAGCATAATTGAAATCGAAAATAGCGAGAGTGATGAATCAGAGGTAACTTGTCATCGTAATCCGGTTGTTCGGTTTATTGAAAACAAACGCCAAAACAAGTTGGTTTTGTTAACAAAACGTGTAGAAATAGGACAATAGGATTTGAATAATCAAAGAGATATACCAATACAAAACGAAGTCAATGCTTTCATTTTCGCTCAGGTTTTGTTCTTCGGTATTACTGCGTACTGATCGCTTTTTGGTCGTCAGTCAAAAGTTTTTTGTTCCACTTTGAAAACTGAGTAATTTTGCGAAATACGTGGAAACAAACGGATAAACGAAAGCGCGCTTTTTGCTCAGTCGACGCGAATTCGCTGTTCGAGAGTTCTACCAACTACCGTTCTTCGATTGAAATGAACGGATATCTATCAAGTGTGCTACTATGTGCTCTTTTGCTCACAACTACTATAAGTTCAGGTTTTGAAATCGGAATGAGACGGAAAACCAAAACAAGACGTCCAAGTGAGTTGATCGAATGTCCGAAGCTTTTTATGCGTTGTTTCAGCTCAAGGACATCTTGCGCGTGATGAAGCCGCCAATACAAGTGGTTCGGGATACGCAGAAAAAGTTCAAGCCTTTCAAAATCTTGAATACAAAGGAACAGTTTCGGTTGGAGATCCTCCACAATCTTTCGAAGTTGTAATGGATACCGGTAAGCTTTATAGAAGTTGTTGAATTTCGATCCTTCAGGTTCGGATATCTTCTGGTTACCTCGGGTTGGTTGTAGCTCTAGTGGTCCAGATGTTCAGGCGTGTCGAACGGGCCGAGGTCTCTACGATCCTTCACAATCATCAACGGCCGTTGATCTTCATCAACCATTCCAAATTCGATACGGTACGGGAAGTGCTGTTGGGAATTACATTTGGGATACGATGAGTGTATGTTCAGATTTGTAAGATCTCAACTTTTTGTTTTAAGTTCGGTGATTCTAACGGAAACGTGACGGTCGGCAACGTGACAATTGGAGCCGCAACAAGAATGAGCTTCAGCGATACAGGTGAGTTCTGCTAATTGACAATCGCTCAACAGTGAGGTGTAAAGTTGTAGTTTTACATACACAGAGTTTATTCCAGGGTTTAAAACCGAATTGCAGGCATTTTGGGACTTTCATTCGCACAACCCAGTGATCCAACTCCCGTATTCCAACTTGCAGTTGAACGCGGTGTCTTCAAGGAGCCGATTTTTTCTGTATTCCTGGCGGATTGCGACGAAGATTGCGAAGACGGAGGTCTCATCAAATTTGGCGGCACCGACACTCAACATTGTGAACAAGTGGTTGGAGCGGTTAATGTTGTTGGCAATTCGCCGTATTGGCTTTTCAAGTTGAATGCAATCACAGCGAATAGACGTGCAATCAATATCGGTCAAAATCCATTAGCAATCGTAGATACTGGTTAGTCAAGAAAAGAATTCAAATCGCTATTGTGAAAACATCACAGGAACATCGATTATTGCCGGTGAAACTTCCGTGATTCGACAAATCGCTTCGGCTTTGAATGCTCAACAAATTCAAGACACCTACTTGTTAGTTCTTGTATTGTTCCTTCAACAATCTAATCATGTTTAGAGTGCCTTGCAACGCTCAATTTCAATTATCTTTTAACATCAACAATTACGAATACACAATCGATCAGGAACAACTCGTTTTGCAAGGTCCTGCAGCAATGGGCAATGGTGGTAATTCGTACTGTCAATTGGCTCTTGATGGAGACAACTCATTGGACTTTCTTATTCTCGGTTCTCCGTTCATTCGAGGTTCTCAACAGCAACTTACGTAGCTAATCGAATTTCAGGATTTTGTCTAATTCACAACATCAAGGACAAAACGATTTCCTTTGCTCCAGTACGCTCAAACAACACCGGAAGTTCACGACCCAACAACAGTCGACCATCACCTTCAGTTCCAACAAATGGAGGTCGTGAATCTTCGCCGTGGGGATCATCAAGTGGAAATCAATGGCCGTTCGCCGGAGTTGACGGCTCTTCTCCGTGGAACAATCCGTTTGATGGTTCCTTCGGAAACTCGTTCGGCAATCGAAATTCTCCGTGGAGTCCATTCGGAAGTCAATCGCCTTTCGATGGCTGGAATTCCTTTGGAAACTCTCCATGGACCTCTCCATGGACTTCTCCATGGAACTCACAAAATGGAGCGTATGCATTCGGCAACCCGTGGTTCTACGAGAACGGACGATTTAAAAGAGAAAACTGAATACTTTCGATCTTATTTATTTGTGTCAATTCGGGCATTTGAAAACAAACACGATAAATGAAACTCAATGCAAGAGGTGCGACTAGTTTATTCTTAATGCAACAATTAGACGTTAAATAATAAGTTAACAACAAACATGAACTCAGTTTACCGTCCGTACTCTCATATCGCCCAAAATGAAGTTGAGAAGTCGATCGATCACGTAGCAGACAACCAAATCGCCAACCACACAGCAAACCAAAATGTTGCGGAACTCGTCCGGCAACGTGACAATTTCGAATTTGGCGGAGAACTCGGGAATCGTGTTGGAGGCGAGAATGAGAATTGCGAATCCGGAAGAGAGGATCGAGTACAAGAGGGGTTTGTTCTCGACCAAAGACGCCATAAACGGACGACCCTAAAAAGTCGAAAGTTGAATCGAAAGGCCGTCAAACTTACACGGTAGTTGACGGCAAACGTGCACATTTGAAGCGCCATGCTCATAACGTAAATTGCCGAGTTCAATAAATTCGGTTTGAATTCCGCTTCCAAATCCAATTTCTCGGGTCTGAAACGAACAAATGAATACGATTCCCATAGAATATTCGGACCTTGGTTCCACGGCATGTGCATGCTCCGAAACAACATAGAGACAAACGAAATGAACAGCAAATTGCAAAGTGACGGTGAGCAGAGTGTACGCATTGAAAATGTTTGGCATTGGTCGTTGTTTGGATAACGTTTTCAACGGCTAAATAACTTCGTTGAAAAGTTTAGTCGATAGCATAAACCTCAGATCGGCAAATGAAAAAGAAGCAGGCGGCAAGCAAAAGTCCTTGAATGGTCGCTTGATAGTCGGAAAACTTCACACCATCTAAGTAGAGAACTGATTGACTGTATGCCAAGACGAGAGCATTCAAAGCCAAAATCTTGAACATTTGCAGTGTGACAACCAACGTGCAACGACCCTGTTTGATCACATGGCAAACTGAAATAGCCATCTGGTCAAAGACTAAAACAAATAAGTTACTCGATTGTATAGACGTAAATTTAGACGTGAACGGCGCAGCAACTGATGCATCTCCTAGTCGTATAACTTGTGAGTCTTCCTCTTCGAGTTCCTTTAACAATTGATTCAAACGTTCCTGAGTTTTTGAGATCGAAGTGTTCGTTCGAGCCGCGCGAGATCCAACCGGAGCGTCTGAACGACGAGGTCCAACACCGGTATTCGAAGTTGTCGGTCGTTTTGCGCCCGATTGTTGTTCACGAATTTCTTTTGCTTTTTCCCGAACTTCAGCAACTTTCTTTTCGCGTGCTTGAACCTTCTCGGTTATCGACTCTTTCGTTGCATCGTATGGATGTGAAAGCAAAGCAACTCCTGAAATCCATCAGTCATAGCAACGTAAAAAATCATATTGTAACTCACCAACATTCGAATGCTTCAACGCTCCAACATCGTTAGTTCCATCACCACACATCAACGTCACGTAACCCAAAGCTTTCAACCGATTGATGACCAATTCCTATGGCAGATGTTTACTTCTCGAATACCTCAGATTCAACAAACCTTTTGTTTTGGCGACATTCGTGCAAAAATCCGAACCTTCGCGATTATTGAGTTCAAAAACGATTCGTGATTGCTTGCCAAGTAGTCGTAGCCCTTAAACAACGATTATTGGGATTCTAAACAATTTGCCTACCACTCCGGTCAAGCATAGCTCGTAATCGCTAACAAGTGCTTTTAGCGCCTTTTTATTCTTGGGAACCAATTCTTCAACAACTTCGTTGTCAACGGATTTCCACGACCATTCGCTTGTACCACCTCCGGCTAAATCGAATGTCAACATTAAATTGCCAAGTTTGTCCTAATACCTGGTTCATCCAAAATTAATGTTGCCGAATTTTTCTTTGTAAAGTGCAGAACGGAACCGACGTGACAAGCGGTAAGCGGATTATCTCCGGTAATCATTGTGACCTGAAATTCAGAAAACAATCAAATCAAACTTCAGAAAACCTCACAATATGAGAAGAGTCAACAATCTCTTTAATCATCGATTTTGTATCGGGCTTTAGCGGACACGAGATGACGACGAAACCGGCGAACTCCAGATCTCGCTCAAAATCTTCACGTTTTTTCGTACGAATCTAATGACCGGTGAATTATTTACAAAGACAGTAACAGACCTCTTGATGCGTCAAACTTCCCAATTCCCGAATTCCAAGTGCCAAAACACGAGCGCCAGCTTGAGCCAAACGTTGATACGTTCGATCATAACTTGATAGTGCTGATGCGTACTGAAGATTAAAAGTACGAAACCAATAGACATAACATCACTTACCATTGGTTTCAGAGTTTCAGGTGCACCTTTAACAACTACCAAATGCTTCGGTTCCGAAATTCCCGGTTGAACATAGCCAGCTATCACAGTCATTCTTTTGAGTTGACTTGAAAAGTGATAACGTTGAAAGATCTTCAATGGTTGTAGTTTTGATTTCTTCGGAATGACACTTTCATCTGAAAGTTGATTTATTCCTTCGAGCAAACCTAATAACTAACTTCGACTCAAATTCCAATCAATCCACGACAAACACGCTTTTTCCAATGGATCACCAACCAATTCCTCGTCAAAACGTGTGAGCGATTGACACGCCGCCAAAACTTGAATTGAAGAAGAATGAGCGTCTTGAGACGACCGGATTATTGCCACTTCTTCGTCCTCCGAGTTGTCCGGTTTCCTGAGAATTTTAAGTTGTTGTTCAACTAATTCAACCACTTACCCATTACTATCCAAACCGGCAATACCTTCGACAACCAAATTGTCAGTGGTCAATGTCCCGGTCTTATCGAAACAACAAATGTTGACTTTTCCAGCAAACGGAATTCGAAAAGGTTCGGTGCAAAAAACACCTTAAGATAAAAGCTGTGTCGGTAGACCAAACTCACTAGTTACCTAGTTTGTGTAATGCAATCAACGAATTGTTGACCGCCAACGACAATTCAATGGGAAGTTCGGGCGGAATAACACTTGTGATAATGAGTGAACATTCCAAAAGCAATTTGTAGCGATTACGATTCTCATCTTCCGACCCTTTAACCCATACATAGGCAGCGGCAGCAACGGCGAAAATCATGAGAAACAAAATGAAAGCAAAAGTCTCAAGATTGTTTGCTGTGACGCGTTTAACTCCGAACAAAATAGTTCGCAACAATTGTCCTTGACTTGTGTTGAAACCGGTGCGTAGAACATAACAAATGCATCCGTTGTCTGGTGACTTCATTCCTGGATCAGTTTTTCCTAGAAATTAATAAGTAAAAATAAGTAGTAGTAAGAACCAACCTGGAGGTGTATGTTGAACGACTTTTGTTCCACCGTAAATAACGTGAAGTCGTCCGTCCGAATGAAAATCAAAGTCACGACGACGATCGATTTCTTCAATCGATTCCTGCAATAGCAACTGTAACAATCGCCATTCAACCAATGGAATTACCTTCATTTGCGGTACACTTTCGCCCGTCAACATCGATTCGTCCACAATGCATTGGCCGCGTATCAACAACAAGTCACACGGTACGGTCTTTTCATCAGCAGAGCGCCCAATCGAGATTATGTCGCCGCAAACCAATTTGTTTGATGTGATTCGATTCCAACGTCGATTTCGATACGTCTAAACAAGCACAATTAATTGGTTATTGTCGTCATTTCTGACACTTACGTATATTTCGTAGGGTTTGTTTCCCATATTACGGACTTCAGCCATGTTCTTCAGTTGCTGTTTAACAACCGTCGCTTCGAAAGTCATTAGCATCATCAGAGTAAACAGCGAATAGTACAACATGCCTTCGCAGCACCACAATCCAACACAAAAAACCTAAAGACCTTCGAATAAACGAAACAAACAATCACGTGCCTGGAAGACGAAAAACGGTGCAGTTGAGCGTTCAATGAAAAGTTCCATAAACTTTGGAATCGTCATTTCCATTCTGAAACCAAACACAATGAACGATATTCGACTGTTCTTCTCACTCATTATCGCCATACACTAGTGCTCGCTCTCTGATTGCTTCCTCCGATTCAAAACCTTTGTGCTCAAAGTAGTGGTCCAGCGGACGTCGGGTATCAAAATGCAGGGCTTCAAACTCTCGCTTCTCATCATTGAAGCTGTACACGACTTTTTGAAAACTGAGCCAAATCCGAATCGATCCATCGGGCAACTGAAAATCATTTTTGCTCAAAAAACCTTTAAACCACGAACTTTTGTTCGATTGATTGGTACGAGTTCCGTCCATCCGTTGTTGGGTTGCGGAACAACTTTAGCCAAAGTCGCTTGTGTTGGATCGGCAACCCGGGAGCACGTAAAAACGCAGTTCACTTCAACGAACCAATAGCAAAACAAAATCGTTAGCACCTAAGAAGCATAATTGATTATCAGATAAACAGCAAACTTACTTGTAGTAATCCAATAGCGGCTATAACTATACAACCGAGTTCCCACCACTCGTCCACTCCCAACTCGACGCTCCAATAGTAAAACCACAGGCCATACAAGATGGCAAACGGACCGCCATAACCGAAAGTCAACGGCGAGCGACGTTGATACGTCGAAATCGAGTCGACCAGTGTGTCGACGGACATCGCTGAAAAAGAACCGAGGATCAGCGACTTTCCACTACCAAATAAGTGTAATGGTCAAAACGAGAAACAACGTAGACGAACCGTTGGACACGAATAACAGCCAACGCGACGATGTTTCGGACCATCGACTTTCGTCACCACCCTCCATTTTTGTTGTTCGCGGTCGCGGAGAATTGGCAGCCGCGGCGTGTTGCTGGTTTTCCGTTTTTTCGTGCCTCTAACGAATTTGTTGGTGTGCTGAAGCGAATAAATTTTTCAGGTGTTATGGATTTTGTTGCGGAAGAAAGTGCCACTACAAATGTTCCGGACACGAACGCACGGCCGGAACGCGTCAATGGCTTCAACGCGTCGCTGAACGGTCATGGCGACAGCGAGCTCTCAATGTCGCGCAGCTCATCGGCCGCCAGAATCCGCGCCAGCGAACGTTCGGCGTTGACAGAATTGACCAGTGATGATGTTTTTCGGTATGAACTTTCTTATAACATTTCCGCTTATTTTCCCGCAGGATGAAGGATTTGCGAAGCGAATCAAAAGAAGCATCGGAGGTTGCCGACGTGTCGGCGATTTCGGTAATCGAAGGCAACGGCGGCGATGAAGAGGACGACAACGATTTTGCCAGTGAACAGAACGCCATCGGAAGTCCGAATCAAGAGAACCCGCTCTTTGATCCCGATGCCGGTCGAAACGAGGCGTCCGAGTTGAATGAAGAAGATATCTTTCGCATGAAATCGCTGTCGATGTCGCGCAATGGTGCATTAAGCGAACAAGCGGGACAATCGGCCGTCTCGTTGGTTGACTCGGCGTCCAATTTCGAAGAGCACATCGATGGAACACAAGCCGACGATACCACGAGTGTTGTCGATCGTTTGGACGATGTGGATGTAGAAAATGCGACCGACGGTGAAAAGGATTATTTCAAGGGGCTGCCACAAACCGACGTAAAGTTTTGGATTCAAAATTCTCTTCACTTCTTTGTTGTTTCAGTTGACGTTCAGCGGTCAATTTGTGTTCAATCGTAATCGTCGAGAAACTCCGAATTTGAACAAAGACACAGGTTAGTTGATAGACAACGTTCGTGAAATTATTCTTCAGTAATTCAATTGGACTATCCGTTCGAGCCGTTGGGGACCCCACCGACCGGTATTTCGAACGATGCGTACTTGCAAATGTTCCGTCAATCCAAAGTCTACGCTGTTGGAACCGCACATTTTTCTGTTGAGTCACAAAACGACGTTCGACAAGCAATCGCCGAAGTACAACCAGACCTTATTTTCGTTGAGTTATGTCAAAGTCGAATGGCAATTTTGTCGTTAGACGAAGAGGTTTTGCTTCGTGAAGCACGGAGCTTGAATCGTGAAAAAATCATGAGTTTAATTCGCGACCACGGAATCATCCAAGGTCTCTTACAAGTGATGCTTCTCTCCACTTCTGCTCACATTACTCGTCAATTGAAAATGGCTCCGGGTGGAGGTTTGTAGTTGAAGGATTGTCTTTTAAAAACTACATTCCTACAGAATTCCGAGCTGCACATAGAGCGTCTTTTAATGTGCAAGGTTGTCGTGTTATTCTCGGCGATCGACCGATTCAAATCACTTTGCAACGTGCTCTTTCATCCTTAGGTTTCTTTCAACGAATTCGTCTTTGCGTTCACATTCTTTTGACCAACTTCTCTCCCGTTACGTAGGTTGAAAATTCTTCGGCAGACAACAATCTTTTCAGCCAAGAAGACGTCGAACGCTGCAAAGACAAAGATCTTTTGGAAACATTGCTCGATGAAATGGCCGGAGAATTTCCGCAGCTTTCGGAGATTTTCGTCAAAGAAAGAGACCAATACATGACTCACGTATGTTTGTTCACTCAAAATGCAAAGCCACTTGTTTTTAGGTTCTTCACGAAATTATGCAATCCTATACGACAAACAAGATCCTCGCATGGACAAACGTGCGAAAGAGTGGTCCGTACTTTCATTTGTTATTGACGATTCTCTTTCAAATTTCAGTTGACTATCAACCTTTGAACATCGTCGCGGTAGTCGGTATCGGACACTTGAAAGGAATTCAAGAGAATTGGAGTCGTCATATCAATCAAAATGCACTTCTCGAGTAAGTGACCAACTACCCGAAAAAGTTGATTGACGCCAATTTCAGAATCCCTAAACCTTCGCGTGTATCTCAGGTCTTCAAATTTGCCATCAAAGTCGCTGTTATAGGTGGTGTTTCGTACGGTTGCTATCGCGCTGGTCATTTCGCGTTTGTAAAGATTTCAGATCTAATTCAAAAGTAACTCATTGAGTAAGCGGTTTGATGTCTTATGTTTGTTGTAATTATAAACCCTCTCTAATTCACTGTTTATTTATTCTTTTAACAAACAATCAGCAATCGAAAACAACCACTTAGTCCAATTTGTTATTCTTAAGTCAACGATCTGTTGCCTTTTCAGTCGGTCCTCTTATCGTATCAGAAATCACGGTGTTCGGGAATCCCTAAAGCTTTTGATTTCTCTAAGTGCTCTCCATTCGAGTTTTTATTCAAACACACTCTGTAAACAACAAGCAGTTAACGAGTACCAATAAACTTTGTATGTGATCGTCTTTTATTTACCGTTCAATACGTGGAATGTAAATTTGATTGTGAAGTTCCGCACTAAACCCTGTCAGTTAGAATACGGTTATGAGTTTATATTGCAACACTCTTACAATTCAGTAAAATAACCCCAACCTGTGAGAATAGTACGGGAATCGAGATGACCGCTTACAGAAATGCATTGTAATAGAAATCACCAAGAGCACCAGACACAGTAAAAGCAGGGAAACAATAACGAGAAATATTGTCGGATTCATGCAGAACTCTAAAACCACAAATTATTGCGGTATTCATCGTACGATTAACCTGTTGCTGCAGTATCCATACCAAATACCATGCTCATTAGATTTTGAGGTTGTCGTGGTGCTTCGGTCGTCTGAATTCGTGGATCGTCAACGAGCACACGAAGTCGTTGGTCGACGGTGATCATGTCGTTTGGTTCATCGGTGTCTCGTTTATTTCGATTCGGCGAACATTGTGCTTCCTACATAACAATAGTAAACAATCAAGCCCTTACTATCACCTTTTCTTCGCATTGATGCCGACAAATCACAAGACCACACGCAATGTCAATTTGATCGGACCCATCAATACGAAAGGCTGTAAACGTGGCTTCCAATCCATTAGGTCCACGCACCATTTCGGTCATGATTTGTGGCATCAATGAACAGCCATCACGAATCAACTGGATTGAATGCGGTCGAGGTTCCAATCCTCTAAAATTGCTTCCATTCCTCTTCCATTCCTCTTCACTCACCCAACTCTTGTAGCATTACAATCGGTAATTCGCAAACGATTCGCTGAAATCAATGTGAGCAAAGACCATAGTTTTGACTTACAATCTACATCGCTTTCAACGACAGCCGTCAATTTCTCGCCGATATAAACGTTTGTTACCGGTCGACCGTTCTTTTTTATTTTCAAAAAAACACGATTTTGTTTGTCTTCATTCTTTTTTCCAGACATCAACGACTTCGGTTCCGGACCACTGAAAAGTTTGACGACTATCGATTAGCTTCTACCACTTACCCAACGACTATTCCCGTACGAATGAGCGAATTCTGATCACGTCGATTGTAAGAACAACTGATTTGAAAATAGAAGTCGTCTTTCGTAGTCACATCAAACGGAAACACTCCGTCGTTAGCTGCATTTACATTCATTATGTTTTTACTTGAAGCACCTACATAAGACTAAGACAGCTGTCAATTCGCCATCTTCTTCCAATGCATTACAATGTGTGTTTACCGATGGCCGGGTAACGAAAAGTGAGAACTTGGATTTGGATTCCACGAACTCTCGACAATGATTGAACCTGTAACGTGCAGTCATCACGTTATAAAAAACAATTCCTCCTTTTACGATCGCTTCTCTCTCTTTTTTATTTATCATTTATATATAAAACTCACCGCTCTGCCGCATAGACCGCACCACTATAGTTTCCTTCGTGTATTTCAAAGGTCACATTTACACCTCTTTCCAAACAAACCGCCGAAACACGAACCCGTCCACTATCCAGCCTTTCCATTTTTCGATCTCGATGTGGCACAAGCATTGTCGTTGAGGTACTTACAGTTGTAGTCGAGTCAACAGAAACCAAAGTCTCAACTGATTGTGTGGTTGCGGGCTGTTGAATTGGCTGTTTAGATGTCGGTTCTGGAGAACGAATTGGTGGCAGTTTTACTGTAACTGAAGAACTTCGATTTGTTGTTGTCTCGGCAGTTGTTGTTTGGATTGTTGGCTGAGAATTAGTAACTCCTGAAAGCGGTAACAAAATGATCAACGACAAACTTACCATTTGAGTGGTCATTGCCAAACGGATCAACACTTGGTTCGCTTTCGGTGGCCAAAAACACCGTTGCTGTAAATTCTCCAATCGTGTGTTGGAATCCGGGTGGAAGTGTGGAAGAGCGTCGCGAGACAGCTAACGGTGATTGAATGGTTGATGCTAATAATCAATTATATTAATACAAATGCATTTACTCACTGTACAAGCATGCAGTTCCAAGAAAAGCGTAAAGGTCGTAGCTTGGATTTGGTTGAGTGAAGGTCGTAAGTCCACCACTCTTCTCGACAGTAGAAGTCGATAGAAGACAGTCACCAGTACGACGATTAAACGCAAATGTCGAGCATTTGATTGAGGCTTCAGAGCAAAGAACTTCGCATTTCTCCACTTCGTGCACATTAACGTGATGCAAATTGCGATAATCCAAACGTAAAGTTCGACCCTTCTCAACGATCACCGATTGATTCAAATCACAAGCATGATGCGTAGCCAATAAAACGGTTGTAATTGGTGGTGTGCTTTGAATCGATTTGAAGGTTGGACGTCGGGTAACAAACAACGCAGATAAGGGTGTTGAGATTGTTGAGTCCGTTGCCTTATCGCGAAGAACAGCGCCACGATCACAAGACAATTCATAGAGATCGACAGTGGTTTCCAAGACCGCACGAGTTTGTTGATGAGTTCTGTTTAACGGTAAAATCTTGCAGCGACGCTCACTGCGATGATAAGTGAAAGATCGACAAGCGGCATCAAAAAGACATGCTTCAACACAAACAGTCAGCGAAACGTCTTTCAAATGTGCGACAACATCTTCCGTTAACAAGTTCGTTCGTGGCACACGTTCGAATGCCGAATCGCCGGAACATGGCAAATCGATCGCCGCATTCAAACAAATCGGTTCGTAGAGATCGTGAGAGCCGGTGATTGCTTGCGAACTTAAATCGCTGTCGTTCGTCTCCAACAACACACATTCCCGAGTATTAGAATCGTAGTGGAATGCACGGCAGTTGATCAACGTCGATTCCACACACTCACGCATACAATTTCGAATTGAAAGCGAACCGACCGACACATCCAAGCCTCCGGCTCCTTTTAACGAAACGTTGCGCGTAACCATGAAGTCAATTCTTTGGCCGTTACTGCAATGCAACTTCTCTAAAAGTTCAATTTTGACGTTCTTTTCGTTAGAAGGTTGTTACCACGATTGCACGCATTCTCGTAGAAATCGGAACCCGACTTCACGATCAATGTAATTCCAAAGGTTGTGCCTTCGCGTTCCAGAAGTTCGCATGTACCATTCAATCGATGATGCACGACGGCACGGCAAATTGGGTTCGAGAAACATAATTCAAGACACGCTTTTCGACTCGAAACTGTTTGCAGATCCAACGGTCTTCCCACTCCATTCAAGACGTGATCAGGTCGTGCATCAAACGAATAAGCCGAACCTTTGCAAGTCGATGGAATCGACAGACACGCACGTTCGAAATAATTGGAAATCGAGTTGCCCTCCGTTCTTTCTGTCGAAGTGGATGACATGATGTCCTGTAAACTCAATGCTTATTGCAATGTTATCATCGAAACTAACGAATATGTGAGCATCATAGAAATCACAAGAATTCTCGTGTGCACGTCCACCGAACGAAAAGCCACGACAATCAAATGGCGCTCCATCGGGTGGAACCATTCGATCTTTGCAGTTTCGGGCCTTAAATTCACAACATTTCGAAGGATTTCGCTTTCAATCTCCTACACATTCCTCCAAAGATTCCATTTTGCGGTGCAATTTTGCGATCGCTCGATGAGACACACGACCGAAATGTACGAAGGTAACACTATCGTTTGCGTCTTCGCATCCAACCGGCAATGCAACGGTTGTTTTTCTCGTCGCAATTGTTGTCGTTTCTTTTTGGTTGTTGAATGACGGAAACTCTGTGACCGAAACTACGTGGGTTTTCTGTTCCACTGTTTCGTTTGTTGCTTCCACTTCGGTTTGAAACTCTTGACTTGTAGAGGAATCAGTCTTCTCTTCAATTTCTTGTTCTAAAACTTGTGAACGACGCTTTCATTAATGAACTCACCCATTTTGGCAAATTCGGTGTCAAACGCTGTGGTCACTGGTGAAACGGTTGCCGGATCAAAAGAACGCGAACTGCTTGTTCCAACTAAAGCGTGTTGATGGCTCACGGTTGTTGGCATATCGACAACTTCCGTCTCATCCAACTCAAAAGCGAACGGCTCGAAAGGCTCCGACTCAACTTCATCAGCAGCTAAAAGCAAACGTTCAATCGACTAAGCAAAGAAGCGCTCACCGTCGACTATTCTGTTCGTATTCAAGATACTGGTCACAATAAAAAGAAGAGACAAACTCAAGTCAAAGTTCAACTTCTGTTTCGCTGTCATAACAAAGAAAGCGTCAGAAGTCGAAGTGCATTGGCCAAAACAACAAACTGAAACGAATGCGTCTACAGAAGTCGAATGGTGAGACAGCGGGATTCAATGACTAAACAACAATACGATCAACGCGTTTGAGAAGCTTTTCGGAGCGAAAGTGGTGCCGCGCGAAGCTCTCGAAGAAAAGAAGATTGCGGCGTTTTCATTTGCTTCTCGATTCCTCAACGAATTTCAATCAACTCCGACGGTTCGCTTTTTGCCGAAATGTCAAATCAAGTGTCCGTGAAAGACAATAAGAAGACGATTCTAATGAGATTCAATGTTCTGCTTCCCAAAATTATGTTCCAGTCATCTAAGTGGCAAATGAGGTGCAGAACACGATTCGAAACCTTTCACGAAAACGGTCAACGAATTGGATCGTACGAATTCAACGAGATCGATTACATCGAAAACCGAAGACTGATGCTCATCATTTCCGAACAATTTGCATCAAACAAACTCCTTCGACGATCCGTTTCATTTGATGGGCATCCGATTGCGCAAACTCGCTCCACGGAACTTGTTTACATTGTGAGATTTTAAATCGTCGGAATTGGTTGCTTACTAATTCGTCTTAGTACCAAAAAGACAGCAATGCAGAGACAGAACATCGACTGACAATTGCATTCGAACAACAATCAAATCGTTGGTTAATTTCAACTTGACACTGAGCTCATGCGGAAAGTAGAGATTTTTGTACATAATCATCTCAGTTGTTTAATAGGGGCTGAGCTTAAGAAGCGATTGAACTCTTTGTACTGGGAAGGTACTTTTCCGTCGGCCGCTCTTCTAAAAAGACGTTTCTTTCGACCACTTTGCTGTCTATTTAGTTTATCCAGAGTAGCGCAGTCGATTGGGAGTCAGAACAAGCTTATCTGATCAGTCCGACTTTCAATCGGACATACAAGATGCTCAGCTCGTTACCCGCTCCTTTGGCTATCAATTTCGCATTTTCATATCCACCTCTCTTTAAAGATTGTTGAGTAAATCGTTTTGAATACGTAGACACCGAGTCCAACGTTATCTAATCACTCACTATGGAGATACGATCAATTTGCATACTCAGAAGTCGCTTCAATCTGAGTCCGTAATTTTGATTTTGATGCTTGAAATTGATCTCGGTGGCTGGAAATTACCAAATTGTTAGACTAATGTAGTCAGTGAAAAAAATGACCTGAGAAAGTAACAGAGAAGAATGGCAACTACCAGACATCGACCTCCGAGAAGTCAACTTCCATTGACTACAACTCGATAAGCAGTGGCTGTAAACGCGTGTACTTAACAGAACAACAACTAACACTAATGAACTCCAAACCCTGTGAATATCAGCGGAATCCAACCAGCCAACGAGCTAAAATACACAACATCCCCCATTCCCTTGTATGGCCCGTCCATCGCGTCGATCGACTTATCTCGGAGATTCTAGCAACAACTAGTGTCCATATTATATGGATGGATAACTGAATAAACTGGTTGTTCAATGCGCCCACACTTGTAGCCACCGAATGACTGAGAGAGAAATGAGAGCAATTCAAAGCCAAAGAACTTGTCGAAAATCGTCCAAAATTGCAAAAGTTTGTGCGGCGTTTCCTGCTGATGCTGGTGAGTTGTAGATTGATTCAGATAACAATGAGATCAGAAGATTATGACCCTGAAAGTGTGGATAGCAACGGTCGGTTGGGAGCTGAATTGAAGTCGAAAACATACTCAGAAATTGCTTAAATTCAAATTTAAGGTTTGAACTATGAAACCGTTTGGAATTGATTTGTTAGGTTGTATATTATTACAGACGGTGATTACTAGTGTTAGTGGAAGGTTTCTTAGTTGCAGAAATTGATGCCTGATCGTATCTACTTTTACTTCCTCAATCATGTACAGGAGCTTACGTAAGTGAATGTCAACAAATGAATCCGACAAGTCATTTGATTGCAAACTTATATTCCGGGAACCAAACTGTCACTTCCAAGCAATCACAAAAATAAATTTCCATCCTAATAGATCAATTAACTGTCGAGTTTCTGTACCGCCCCCACTGCTCAGTAAGCGTTGAAATACTCATGTTGACGATTGATTGTCGAATCGCGTGCCTTTTAAGACACGAAGTGATTCCCGGAGCGTGTCATCGAGAAGTATTCTTTGGTTTTTGTGCAATAAATACGGGCGTCCCCGTCCTCAATCAGTCTCAATCAACGAAATCGAAGTACCTTCTGTTTGTTTTCGACCTTTTCGCGAAGAATCTTCGAACACTTACAGTCTTTCATTTGCAAGCTCTTTACTAGCTGGTCGTTTAATATCGTTATTTCAGAAGTCGAAAAATAAGTTCACGATCAATCGCGAAGTCAACAGTCGTTCCGTGCGTACGAAATGCCCGTTCATTTGGAAAATGTTGCGATCAACGGCATGGAAACCAAGTCCGATGAGCTCGTTCGGAAATACTCGATGGCAACTCGTAAGTCAAACATATCAAAGAGTGAGAACCACTCGTAAAAGATACCAAAACAGCCAAATGGGACACTTGCATTTGGATTTTAATGTTACTCTGTCGAGTAGTTTGTTGGGTCGAATTCATTTGTGATAATTCGATACATTCCACCTGTTCAAAATGACTACCGGGGCGTTCAATTTCACAACTCGGCGGACGCCCTCAATTCGGCGATCGTTCGTCAATTCAACGGGACGAACATCAATCATATTTCTGTCAATTTGTTTGTCTTAACGGCGCGTTAGTATTCTTGAACTTTCACCACAAAACCGATCGTTTTCGGTTGTACGATCATGATCGTCTGACCGTTCGCACTGATTGATGTCACGAAATGATTCTGACGAGATGAAACGGTCGCTTACTCCCGTTCATTCGTTCAATTAACCGCAAAACGATTGGAGAAGGTGTTTGATCTGCGTGTTGTGGGAGGAAGAAAAGGCGATTGTTTCTTCTCTCGCACTACGTCAGCGTGCTTTCGAGCACATTTGGGTTCTCAATTTAAAAGCGTCGTGTTGTGGAACAAAACAGTGGTTTTCTTATTATGCTACAGCGTTTTCTTTTTGCAGTCGATCAATACTCACCGCTCATGGATGAACATCGACGGAAGATCAGTCTTCAAGGTAACTTGCATTAAGCTATTCGTCTAACAAAAGGTTTTGTTAGGAATGGTGGAAGCAACAGCTTCGGGCCTTTCAAACACTTTTGCTCTTAACGAACAGTCTCCCGAAATCCTTATTTACAATATGTTCAAAATTCCTAACAAACCTCAAGCTTCAATTGGTAAACTGATTATGGTATGCGGACGAAACAGAAAATTAAGAATTACGTTCTTATTTTTAGGTCTTAAAGAACTATGGTCTTCAAGAAACGGACCCCCGACTCGCACCAATGATGAAACGAATTTGGAGTATAGAAAAAGAGAAGGAAGAACGATCATGTGAGGCTCGTGATCCTAAACATTGGAAATTAGCGCGAGAAGATTTCATCAAGTGCATCAACGAGAGTATTAGTTTGATCTCAAAAACTCTTCAGAATGAGTTGATCATTCCAAGTTGGGGAACTTTTACGCGAATCATTTGCGACATCTACGAGGAAGTACGAGACTTAGACGTTGGTAAAGTCACCGACTACATCCCGCAATTGGGACGCGTGAATCCAAAACTCTTCGGTCTTGCTATTACAACTATTGATGGTCAACGGTAAACAAACAATTGAAACGATCAAATATCTCTTTTTCAGATGTTCATTCGGGGATGCAAAAACCGTATTCTGTTTGCAAAGCGTCTCAAAAGCATTCAATTATGCGATTGCAAGCAGTGAATTAGGATCCGATTACGTGCATCAGTTCGTTGGCCAAGAGCCATCTGGACGTTTGTTCAATGAAATTTGCTTAGATGCGAACCGTCGACCAAACAATCCACTCATCAATTCTGGAGCCATTGTTACGTGCTCATTGATTCAAAGTCAAAAAACATTAGCTGATCGATTTGATCATATGCTCGGTATAAGTGCAATGAAATTACAAGCCTTATTCGTTCGTTTCAGCTCAATACAGAAGATTGGCTGGCAATGAGTATGTTGGTTTCAATAATGGTGTGTTCTTATCGGAACGATCTACGGCCGATAGAAACAAGGCTCTTGCTTACTATATGCGTGAAAATAACTGTTTCCCCAAAGATTGCACAAATCTTATGGAAACTTTGGATTTCTACTGTAAGGTCGTAAACTAAACAGAATGACTTTGCGGTGTTATTTAGTTCAATTATGTTCACTCGAACTTACTTGTGAATCTGCAAGTGTTCTCGCCGCCACTTTAGCTTTTGGCGGTGTGTGTCCAATAACCGGTAAGTTAATTTTACATTGATTTGGGATAACAAGAATGAGTGAGATGGATTGCATAAAAGCTGCATTCAACAACATAATAATTAACTAGTAACGATTAAAATGTAGAGCAACTAAGAGTTTGAATTGATATGGAAAAAATGTTTTGCAGGTGAACGTGTGTTGGATTCAAAGCCCTGCAGAGACGTTCTTTCTCTGATGAGCTCCTGTGGAAGTAAGAAAACTGTCGATTATCATCGTTATTGTAATACTTTCAGTGTACGATGAATCTGGACAGTGGGCGTTTCATATTGGCTTGCCGGCAAAATCGGGAGTTTCCGGGATTTTGATGGTCGTTGTACCCAATGTTCTTGGTCTTGCACTCTATTCACCTCCTTTGAATAAGCAAGGAAATTCAGTAAGATCGATTGCTTTCTGTCACGTACGTGCACATATTGTGATTAACGTAAGAGACTTCTTTTAGGAATTAATCAAACGCTTCAACTTTCATTCCTTCGATATTCTGTCAAACAACGAATCCAACAAGATTGACCCACGAAAACGATCGTACAACGGAACTCAAAAACAAATTGTGGACTTGTTATTCGCGGCTAAGGCTGGAGATCTGAACACGATCCGACGATTGTATCTTCAAGGAGTAGTAATAGACTACAGATTCGGAATAATCAAATAACTTTAGGCAGATTTGGAACTTGCAGATTACGACAAAAGAACGTAAGTTGAAGTCGCAGTTCTCTTTAACTTCAATACTTTAGAGCTTTGCATTTGGCGGCATCCGAAGGACATCCGGACGTGTTACGCTTCTTGATTAATACTGCGAAAGTAAAACTCGATCCGAGAGATCGTTGGCAACGAACACCGTTGCACGATGCCAAAAGCGAACGACACTTCGAATGCATTCGTCTACTGGAAAAAGCAGCGACAATCGCGGAGGAACGTTGGGAAGAAGATTCGGGTATTGTGCTACCGATTTTGGACAAAACTCAAACTCGTTCCGCAAAATCTCAATGCTCATCAAGCGATTCGTCGGATGACGAAAACGAAGGGGATGACTCGGACAACTGCTGTTCCTCTACCGATTCCAATGAACGAGAGAAAGTGACTGAGCGCAAAGTTTTCACGAACACTCGACCACCCTACAGACTCAAACGAGCTGTTTTTCCTTTTCAAACTCCCACTTACGTTACCATCGCATTCTTGAGTTTATTGCTCATGCTTTTGATTACCGGGACTCAATAAGTTAGCCGATCAAAAGATCGTATTTAACTTCACACTCTACTGACGTTCTTTCGAACATTTCTCAATATTTATCGTTGATTGCGGTCTTCATTTTAAAAATAAACTCGTATTAAATTGGGCAATTGATAAACGGAACACTTGCGAGAACTCCCTTTTGAAGCAAACGTGGAAGCTGGGAAACCACTAAAACAACATGTTTACAAGGAACTAAATAAACATACTACATTCAGCAATTGCCACTGTGTTCGATACAATCGCACCAACGGAATACTTGCAACTGTCCGCTATCGTAAAGTTTCCTTCCTCTTCTTTCTCACCAATCACTTGGACGCTGATTCCAACCTAAAAGTTTTCAGAGTTCGATCATTTTTCAATAACCAACCAGTGAATAGACTTTTGAACTACGTCTTTTACACTAAACAAACCTTTGATCATGAAAACATCAAACAACTTACGAACACCGGACCACCGGAATCTCCCTGACAAAGCCGTTCATTTCCAATATATCGCGTTTCCAAACAACCTGGAGCGTTGAAAGGATGTGTTGGACTTTTGAGTGACGGCAACGGTACGCGACGAATTGAACGCGACAGATCGTTTACTAAGCTCAATGCTCCGATAATTGTCTTTCAATTTCATCGACTTACATTCAGTCAACCCAGCACCATGTCCCGAACAACTTCGTTCCGTGTAAATCGTACTACAATCCACGACCATTTTCGGCAAATTGCTTGAAATCGGAATTCGCTTCTTCAAGAAAATCAACGCCACATCATAGCACATAACATTCGCGTTGATTGTCGACCTGCTCGGATCGTACGTGTATTTCGCGTGTTTGATAGCTTTGCCACTACTGCCTCTAACCGTCGATACGTGACCATTGCCGTTCACCACGATCTTTGTCGGCGGTCCATGAGCATCTGATCGGTAGATGCAATGAGCGGCCGTGAGCACAACCGTTTCACTCAACAAAACTCCCGTACAGAAGTCCGCCGTTTCGTGGTAGTAACTCTCGATTCGAACCACCCGACCTGCTTCATGAACAGGGGAGAAATTCGAATACAAAGCTCGAGCTTTACGTCCGGTGCGCAAATGGCTCGTCGAAACAACAACGAAGCCAAGAATCAAAACGAGAATGTTGAGTGTCAGAAATCTCACGATCATTTTTCGCATTTCAACGGCCCGTCGAATGGCCGTGAATGAAAACAAACGTTGTGGTCGATGGTTGGCAGGAATCGACGTCGTCGTTGAGTCATTCAAACTGACGCTCCATCAACAATCGAAGAACGTTTTTGCAATCACAAAAAGATAATGTTGTTATGTAAATTGACTTCGCTATTGCAAACTTTCATCACCACGAAATTTCCAGTTCTATTTTGCGAATCGATCTCTTTGGAACATTTGATGTCCGTTCAATAACCTTTGGATTAGGTTTATCCGTTTCAGCCCGTTTTTGCATCCTCCGCCTGGAACCAGACTCGATTCATCTACGACTCGTTTTCCCTTGTTGACCCTCAAAATTTCGACAGTGTGCCGTTGAATGAGTAAACAGAAGGGACGTAGAGTGGAATAGTAGCGCAACCGGTTGAACGTAATCGACAAACACAAACCTCCGTTTTCTCTTCTAATTGTCAATCTAAAGCGTTTTTTTTGAATGATCACCAACTTGTAATTGTTTCTTTCGTTTGGTGTTTAAGTGAGCCGATTCCCAGTGTTTATGATCGGGTTCACTCTTTGCACTTTCTGGGCCTTGTTACTGGCAGGTAAAACCAGCATAATAATTTCAATATTCTCGATTTAGTAGCTCAATCAGAAACCTCAACCAATCAGTTACTCTCCGAAGAATATCTGCTTCAAGCCGACAAGATCGATTTGTTTTTCCAACGGTAAGTATCGATGCAAAAACAACTACAAAACGTTCTAAGTGCTGCATTAATGGCTGTTCTAAAAGCAAAAGCAAGACGTTTAATTAACTCGGTTGACTATGCTGATAGCGTGATTTACCTTCAATGCGCGACCAATGCCAAAACACCTGTAAGTTTCTTTGTGCCAAATATTCTAGCAATCAAATAGAAACTGACAACGTTGATATCAAAACTTTACAGGTCACGTTGGCTCAGTGTGTTGTTTCCTTGATGCTTGAACGTGACAGAAAACAATCAGAAACGAACACTGTGACCCAAGACCCATGGCAAACGAATTGGTTTCGAGAATTAAAACATCTGCTTTGGCCTTCGGCCGATACCGGACAACGTTCAAACGTTGATTCCTCGAGCGGTTCGACGATCTACGCGCCGTTAGTGGATCCCGAGAAACAGCGACTAGTCAATCGATTTCGCGACGATATTCATCATTTAGTCAAAACAAAACACGAGGAAGAAGAAGGACAAACCGCTTCACATTCTCGACGGCTTTTTGCTGCTCCACCAATTCAACCTCGTCCAACTACTCGTCCGTTCAGTCAACGAATTTCATCGACAACCGTAAACTCAGAACCGGAACCAAAACCTCATTGGCCCGCTGGGATGCCTCACGAGATGGGAAAGTTGGCGAACTTTCTTCGAAGACGAGATCTCTTTTCGTCACATCAAAAGCGACGCAAACGATCGACGAACGACCAGACGGTCAAATTTCCGAACATTCAGAATCTTAGACGAATCGAAAAGTTTTTCGCTCAAAGCTCAAAATGTGCGACTTACGTTCGTCGGCTTCAAGAAGCAAATGGACGTTTTCTACGCAAACTGAATGCCGGAATTCGCTTCGACGCGAAGCCGGAAAAAAGTTTGCCGGAACAGTTAAAATCCGAACTGGACACGTTGCTTGCGCCGTTGTTAGCTAATCGAACGTTCTCGAGGTTTTCGATCCTTTCGCCACGTTTCCTGTCCTTGTGAGTTCTGCACTTCGGTAGTAACTTTTAATTCAAAGCTTCCAGTTTTCCCGAGACCATCAACTCGCCGGATCGACCGTCTTTGTTGTCGCCGTCATTGCTCGGATTCCACGACAACGGCAATTTTTTCGCTTTGCCGCGTTTGTTGAAGATGGCGACCTCCGACGACTCTGAGACTTTGCAGTGGATTGAGTTGCTAATGCAATGGAGTGGTGTCGGGAACGAACTCAGCCGCTTTCTCGAGCGTTCAGCTTACGATTTGCATCGAATTGAAACCGAAGTTTATCCGCGAATTCTCCGACTCGAAAGTTGGGAACGACGATTCAAGACGGCGATGCGAACCGTTTCGAGCGAACAGGAAGAAGAAATGAAAAAGTTTGGGTACGCTTTTCTGGAGCGTCGACAAGCTAATCGTTTGTTTCGAAAAACCGAAGGTTTGAATACCGATTTCACAGATTTCATCATAAAGTATTTCAGCAGCACCTTATGCTTATCTGACAGCAGAGCAACGCGAACGGCAATGGGAATCGAGAATAAAGGAAATTGCACGTTTGAACATAACCGACGAACATTGTATGTTACATTTCTATAATCTAAGATGATTTTTCAGTTCTGACTAAACGTCAAGCTCCGCCGTATAATAGCGGAAATCCGAACGATGGGATCGGGTATAGACACGAACAACTTCATCTCCTAACACCGTATATTTTTGTCAATCATCTCAATGACAGTGCCGTTCTCGAGGGTTTGATTCTGAGTCCTCACGCATTAATAACAGAGATCTTGCATCCCGAACTACTCACTTATGACGGTAAACATCGATACATTTGAGTATACAAGCGCTTTAGTACTTTCACCGAGAGCGATGATAGCTACGATTATATCGCCTCAAGCAGTAGGTTTTTAAGTTCACTTATAAATAACGACTTCATTGCTTCAGCTCGTCAGTAGAACATTGAGTCCGGCTGCTTTTCGAGCTGAGATTTTGAGTCCAACGGCATTGTACGCTTATACATTATCGCCTGAAGCACTGATCACCAAAATTCTTTCACCGGCTGCGTTGGAAGCAAGAATTCATTCAAGCGAAGCGATAACTTTGCTTGTTCTTTCACCAAGTAAGACTAATATTCAACCAATTCATAGGTCTTCTTTAGCTTTTTTATCACCAAAAATCAGTTCTGCCGAGTCATATTCGTTGGTCGTGTTGAGTCCGCGGCTATTCTCACCTCGAATCAACGCGTCCGAATCAATGGTCGTTGAAATACTGTCTCCACATTTAGCGGGTGGGAGTCACGAGACTCATGGCGAAGAAGTTGAGGAAGTGGACGAGGATCGGGAAGCAGGTCGTGAGCTTCATCCATTTCGTGTTCACGGTCATAACGATGGTCAACACTCGTCGAACGAGATCGTTTCTGTTATTGGTCCTGCACCAGCGATGTAGTTCTTTTCGATCTTTACTTTTACATAGTTGACTGGTGCAATTCTCTGCTAATTTCTAACAAGAATCACATTTGTACAAATTCAAATCGTTGTTATTAAACATCTCAAACACTTTAGTGGTGTTACTGGTTATCAGGAACAAATTGAACAAACCTTGCGTATCGATTAGCTTATAATTTGGTTCCCGCGCTTAGGTGATAAAAGCAAGAGATTAGTCACAACAACAAAACAGGTAAAATGGTGCTTTTACAGTGATAGAGTATCAAGTCTTTGCTTCAACATATCGACAAAAGAGGTTGAAAATCAACGTCAAAACAACCAAGCTCCCTACTAGTCCAAAAATGACTCGAAGTATTTTTTCTCGGGCATTTTTACATGGACTCGATCGATACTCAGCAGTAATCGATCGCTACTCAGCAGTTCAACGATCACTCTTCCTGCTGTCAACTTCGTTAGTTTTATATTCCTCGAGATGGATCGCACATTAAAACAGGAGTTAGTCGACGATGTGAGCAAAATGGAAACAAAATCCGAGTAAGTTCAATTTCACTAGTAAATTTTGGCTTTCCTTCGAAGCGCCTTCTTTTAACTGTTTCATAAAAATGTTCCATAGTGTTATTTCCTTACAAAACAATTGACGTATCCCGAGGTAATGATGGTACCCGGAGTTTTTTCCGTATAAACCCGAAAATACTTTTATGTCAAAGTTTAAGCCGTAGTGAGACATTACTGAAGGCACTTTTCGATGGAATGACATCTGATGTGACATCCGAGGGTCTCAAGATTTTCGCGGAAAATTTCGAATCGCGATTGCTCGGTCGTGTGTAAACCGTTTTCAGTCGTTTTAAAGGCAAATGCAAAGTTTTTCAGAGCGCTTTTAAAATGAACAATCGCACATTAATTTTGGTCGCAACATCACCGAGAAATAAAGCCGTAAACTTTTTCGTATTTTCGAGCGACTTGCTCACTTCAATCGGCCCTTTTGCAAATGTGTTGGGTTCTAAACATGTAGATAAACTATGCTTGCTGCAAAACTTCCTTGCACGTCACTGTCTAATTTGAAGTCTCAAATTTGCATTCTGGAGAGAGTTATTGATTTCGGCGGGAAATCCTCGCACGAAGTCGAAATATATCAACGGTTTTCGAGACGTCGATTGCAAAATCTTCAAAACAAAAGTATACACAATTTAAAGCCCTACTCATAGCGCTTTCAAAAATATTGAATTTGATGTTATTGCGATGTCATGAAATCGACATCGATGTCAGATTTGACATCTTGCTATCTGATCGACGGAAACAGCGACCATTACAAAACCACGTACATCTCTCTAATCTCGTTGTTTCAATATCGCAACTATTTCAATCATTTTCAAATCAGTGAAAACAACTCGATAAAACCAATAACGTTTGTAGTCATCAACAAACGAATTTCTTTTGATCATCTCGCATCAAATCCCCACCGCTAATCATTGTTTCGCATAGAATCGAAACAGCGACTTCCAACATTTCATTTCAAACAACAAAAAAGAACGTTCAGAACTATGTGCTAATTTTCAATCACGTTTGCTAACAAACGCTGATCACAACCAATTCCATTCTTCAACTGCGATAAAATTCCAACTTTGAATCTAAGCTTCGTTCCGTAACTTATTGCAAAGTCAAACTTCAAATCGACAGCTCGAAACTAATGGTTGTCGAAAATATTAAAACAGTGATTTGAACATTTTCTCGATCATTTCACTTCGACAATTGCGAGCACAAACCGCACACCAAATAAGCATAAAAAGGGTTCTTATTCGAAAACAAATATGCAGTCAAATCGGCCGATCTTTGTATACAAACATACTTCAATCGTCTCTTATAAGAAGAGAATTCCAAATATGCAAATTTTAATCACAGATTCGCTTTTGCTGACAATACTTTTCTTTCAGTTTGAAGCTAAATATGGGAGCGTACAGCTCCAACAACCCCGACAGAGCAGCGGGCCAAAAGAGAAGCCCCAAAGTCGAGTTCGACAGTGAAGGGCGCCTGGTTTTGGTGTTTGCCAAAACAGAGCGCCTGTTCGAGCCCATGGAGTACTGCTTCAAGCAGGGGACAGGCAGCGGCACACAACGCTACCTTGGTGTCGTTTTGGTGGCAATGAGAGAATTGCGGGTAAGTGCACCAATGTTTTTTATCTTAATTGTGTATTTAGATCATCGATGGAATTTGGCGCTCATCGCCGACCGGGAAGTTGGCCATCAACTTCAATAGCATCGTTGAGTGTGGCGACTTCGAGATGGACTTAAGGCGTCGCGGATTTTCAATGTAAGTTGATTCTTGTTTTATCTTTGTTTACAGTCTTCACTTTCAGGAACAACGACGAGTAGAAAAGGATGTGTTTTTTTAATTGTATATTTTTAGTAGTAGAATAAACTCGTAAGGAAAACCATCGTTTTTAATGAATGTTCGTACGTCTTGGGCATGAACAGAGATTTTGGAAGACTCCGGAGATCGGACATATTCGTACATAACAATTAGAGTTGTTTAATAGGGGCTGAGCTTAAGAAGCGATTGAACTCTTTGTACTGGGAAGGTACTTTTCCGTCGGCCGCTCTTCTAAAAAGACGTTTCTTTCGACCACTTTGCTGTCTATTTAGTTTATCCAGAGTAGCGCAGTCGATTGGGAGTCAGAACAAGCTTATCTGATCAGTCCGACTTTCAATCGGACATACAAGATGCTCAGCTCGTTACCCGCTCCTTTGGCTATCAATTTCGCATTTTCATATCCACCTCTCTTTAAAGATTGTTGAGTAAATCGTTTTGAATACGTAGACACCGAGTCCAACGTTATCTAATCACTCACTATGGAGATACGATCAATTTGCATACTCAGAAGTCGCTTCAATCTGAGTCCGTAATTTTGATTTTGATGCTTGAAATTGATCTCGGTGGCTGGAAATTACCAAATTGTTAGACTAATGTAGTCAGTGAAAAAAATGACCTGAGAAAGTAACAGAGAAGAATGGCAACTACCAGACATCGACCTCCGAGAAGTCAACTTCCATTGACTACAACTCGATAAGCAGTGGCTGTAAACGCGTGTACTTAACAGAACAACAACTAACACTAATGAACTCCAAACCCTGTGAATATCAGCGGAATCCAACCAGCCAACGAGCTAAAATACACAACATCCCCCATTCCCTTGTATGGCCCGTCCATCGCGTCGATCGACTTATCTCGGAGATTCTAGCAACAACTAGTGTCCATATTATATGGATGGATAACTGAATAAACTGGTTGTTCAATGCGCCCACACTTGTAGCCACCGAATGACTGAGAGAGAAATGAGAGCAATTCAAAGCCAAAGAACTTGTCGAAAATCGTCCAAAATTGCAAAAGTTTGTGCGGCGTTTCCTGCTGATGCTGGTGAGTTGTAGATTGATTCAGATAACAATGAGATCAGAAGATTATGACCCTGAAAGTGTGGATAGCAACGGTCGGTTGGGAGCTGAATTGAAGTCGAAAACATACTCTGAAATTGGCTTCTGTAAGTTGGTCACAACAACAACAGTAGTTGGTCTTCGAGATTGTAGTTTACAAGAACAATCACACATTATTGAATTAATTGATAGTGTTAACTGCTTGTTAACCTGTTCAATGGTTGCAGAACTGAACTTTACATCTTTGGCTTAAGATAAGAAAAGTGGGAACTACGTTTTCAAGTAATGACTCGCTTCTTATTCGTCATCCAATGATTATTTTGTAGTTGTTGAACCTTCAATCCCTCAGCCAACACTCTTAAACAAAAGTTCTTATAATTGACAATCACTTTTCTCTCTCGCAGCCCGCCGACTGGATTCACGATCGAAAGCGTCCTCAGACTTAAGATTTGACTACTAATTGGTGCTTATCGCTTGTGCTAACTCTGCTAGTACGGTTATCAAAACATTTTTTGCATTAACTCTTTTTGTCCTTTAATTGACGATTCCAACATATAATCGTAGCACCAGGCTCACTGCAATCGAAAGATGAAGTTAAGTGTGGACTACAGGTGGTCTACGACTTCCACTCCAGCCGTTTAGTTCCCAATTTTTACTCAGCAATCATCATGATATCAGGGACGTCGATTGAACGTTCTTCGGAAGAGGAAACATAATTGTCAGAAAGACATCAATTATGCTTGCAGAAATAATCACCGAAAAAAGCGAAGGACCGAATTTTATCGGCACCTCGTGGAAAACCTAAAAAGAATGTGGAGCCGAGTGGCCGAATAACTAGAGAGGAATTTTCGTGCCTGTGGCCCACAGCCAAAAAAGCTCTGAATTGAAGGCACATGAGACACCACGCCCTACAACGTCGTGCGCTTGTTTTCGGCCAAAAAGCGGAATGAATGCGCGAAAAGGGTTTTAGTTGTTGGAAAATTTGAATTTTCATCTAAGTGCCTGTTAATTCGACGTTGTGTCGAGGACTTGAGAGTGGTGGTCTTAGCGATTGTTTGACGAAAATCTTTAGTTGAATTGCCTCAAATTTGTCGTTGAATTTGACGAGAAACAGTCGAAACTCGATTCGCTTTTGTCCGTTCAATTCGATTTCAAATCGCGAGTTATGAGCCGACATTTTTATATTGAACTAATGAAAATGTTTAGTTAAATGTCACTTTCTGCGCATAATGTTGGCTAATTGGAATTATGATTAGAATACTTGTGTTTCTCGTCTTCGTCCGTCTATCTCTTATGGCCGATGGTCGACAGTGTGCGGAAGAGGATTTGGAGTATCAATACACGGAGTGCGATACGAACGGCGAACGTTGGCTGGTGTCGTTGCCGCGATCTCATGCTCAACCATGCGACAATGTTCCGGCGCCAAGGCCCGGCGTAAACTGCTGTGAGTCTAATTAAATTTCCGCGCTTTAATTCACTTCTTTCAATAGCATTCACATGTGCGGGTGGACATTATTTGGACATGAAAACACAGGAGTGTCGAACTTGTTCGGCTGGTTAATCGAAAGTAATGAATCAGAACAATACAATACGTTTCAGGAACCTATTCGTTGGGTGACGGAGTTCGATACGAGTCTTTCAAGGAGCTTCCATCGGGGTTTTGGGTCGAAAATTTTGTCGATGATTCTCAACAGTTTTACTCGGCTTTCGGCAACGCGCCATCGCTGAGCACCACTTGTCCGAAAGGGTTAGTTTGTCATTAACAAATAAAAAAGAATCAGAAGTGTTTATAGTGCCGGGTGGTTGGTGCAAAACGGTGAAATTCGCTACAACCCGACTTCTTGCAATTCACGACTGTCGATTAGTTTGAATTTGGTTCGAGATGGTCATGTTGAGTTGTTTTATCAAATGCCAAAAAACAGTCGTCGAGGTCTCGTTAGTGATTTGGTCATCAGAAATGAGCAGTGTGAAAGTTACAAGTGAGTTAGAATCAACTTTCAGGTCCCTAATTTTCGCGTTTCAGCAATCAAGCAGCTTCGATTTTCTCACGCCACAAATCTCCGAGTGAGGAGGAGATTTCCACCGGGAATGATTGGCATTTAAAACGATTTTCTGTTCATCGTGGTCGAAATCTTTTGATTTGGACAGTCAGCTCGAACAACGAGTTTACGACCTTGGCAGATATTATTCGAATATCCAAGATTGATATTGTTGGATTGGCATTCACTCCAGCGTGCAGCTATTGTCCTGCCGGTTCGTACAGTAGCAGTGGAGCAACCAACTGTTTGGGTTGTCAGACGAACACCTTCAGTGAAAAGGGTTCAAAAACATGTACGCAATGCCAAATCAACGAATATTCGGGACCAAAGTCTGGGAATTGTCATCGAAAACCGATTTGTCAAAACTACGATTTCTATCCATCCTATGGACCTTGTTTTGCTAGCAAAACGACACAAACTTTTCATCGAGTAACACCAACAATCTGTCAGCCGGATTCGGATTCTTCAGTCGGTCATCCAGAGAATCAACAGGAAACTTGTCGTAGCTGTTCGCCCGGAAGTTATCGGAACCCGACTACTGGAATTTGTGAAGTTTGTTCTAAAAACGAATACTCAACCGCTGGAAAAGGTACGAGAGATGGTTGTAGCCAAATGACTAGATATTTAGGTTGTCAAAAATGTCCAAACAATACGATACCAAACTACGGTCTCTTTTACTCGAACTGGGAACAAATGCCGACATTCATGTCGACCAATTGCGAATATCTTGTTTCGGACGATCCGGAGAAATGTCCGGTTGAGTTGTCTTGGATTCCACTTGGTAATCGAATTGAAACAGCGCCAACGAGAGCTCGTGGTTTTGCACTCGAACTGATCATGAATATAAGCACCGGGTTTTACGATCCACTTCGAACCGAAGGAACACCCGTTTCAACAGATTATCCGATAGCGATGCTCAGTTTAGACTTGGAAATACAATGCGCTGATAGCAGCTGTCAACTTTACATTATGATTGCTGCCAATGTAAGTGATTCTATTTAGTGCTTTTAGATCTGTTTTAGGCTGAGAAAGAAAACGATAACTTTGGTCTCTACCAATTTCTTGGCGCCTTCAGCGGTTCGGTGAAACGAGAACGTTTCGTTTACCCAATCGAACAGTCGGTGGCTTCACGTATTATTTTCGCTTTTGTTCGTTCGGGAGCCGTTCTTTCACAAGATCATGTTACCGATCGGGCTGCAATCTACGGGTTGAATTTGACGAACGTCGGTGACGCAAAAACAAAAACCTCAGTTGGTGGTGCAGATTCTTGTCGGCCATGTCCGAACAGCGAAGCTACGAATAAGTGCGTGCCTTGTATGCCCGGATACTATGTGGAAGAGTCGACTAATCGTTGCATGAAATGTCCGGAAAACACGATGCTTAATCGAACTTCTGGACGTTTGGGAATCGCGAGTTGCACCAAATGTCCTCCTCACATGGGATCCGAGTCGAGAACTGACTGTTCGTTTGGTGGGAAGCTGACGTTAAACGGCGAGAACAACAAAACGTTGAACTTCGATTTAACTCCACTATCTAACTTGTAAGCTAAATTCTTGAGCTGACAAGATGAAAATGTGATTTCAGAACGCTGAAAGCCGATGGACTGAAAGTTTTTCCGCGAGAAGGAAGCGCCTACTTTCATTCGTTTAATGTGAGCATCTTTGGGCGTCCGGTTATTTGCCGAGACAATTACGATAACTCCGTTTTTAACAACATGATTTCGATTGCTGATTCGGGAAAACAGCCGACACAATCGAATGCACGCTTCTGTCGAGCCACAGCAATGCCGTTGACTCAATTGAACGGAAATGGTCGAAACTCCACAACCAAAATTGCTTACATGTCGGCTTATGCGTAAGTAATTGAAACTACGAAAAAATTTATAAGCTGTTATTAGGATTTCTTCTCGTCTTGCATCAATAACACAAGATAGAACATTTGGCAAGTTTCATCTATCGGATAAACAACTGGAATACGGTAAAGGCATTGAATGATTTTGGATTCAAGTTTGTATTCAGATGTTACAACGTCCACCAATCGTCCTATTGACGTACACTTCTTCTTCGAACCAACTGCACGTAAAGTCGGAGCGTGTGCAAACGGGACTATTGGAGTTGTGACCGTTCGTTGTGATCCGTTAGCCACGAAATCAGCAGACGTTCGTCTCTCACGTTCGTGTCCCGATGGTACCTGTGATGGCTGTTTGTTTCACGTAATCGTTGAAAGCAGATTCGGATGTCCGATTTGTGATGCGGCGGATTTCGACGAGATTCGTGGCGAATGTTTAGACGGCTATCAGAAGATTCATTCGATTCCGTCCAAACATTGTGTTCTAAGCGGAGCTCAAACTCGCGAACGAACGGAGTCGTGTACAAGTGGAGTTTCATCGGACATTCGACTCTTCTTCTTTCTTGCCATTCTTATTATTGCCTTCCTTCTGATCGTCATTGTGGTCATCTATCAACGAAACAAGACATTGGAATACCGCTACTCGAGAATTATTGAAGGCAAAGAGCCGGACGAGTTCAACTCCTGTGGTTTGGAATCGGACGAAGATGAAGAGGACGTGAATCAAACGAAAGTGTTTTTCAACAAAAATCGCAACGGGAATGAACATTCGGCGAAGGTGACTGTCGGAAAGAATCGTGCGAAAGAACGTTCGTTGAATTCGCATGAGAACGCCGATTTCCTTTCCGATTCTTCCGATTGATTTCCTGTACATTTCAACTTCTTTCCTACACAGCTTATGGTTTGCCGGGTCGTTTAGATGCTGATTTTCTCAACCGAAATATCTGTTTTTCTGATAGAAATAAAAAGAATAGTCATTGTTTGCTGGTTAGTTATAACCCACGATCTGATCAAACAACTCGACGTGGAAGAGAAAATAACCATCGATGAAACCATTCAGTTGGAAATGTGAACGAAAATGCGTCTTTGTTCGTTTGTCCTGATGATTCACTTGCTAAACGCTCAATCCACTAATCCGTCGACTTTCGTGCCAACTTCTCAAACTACAACTCTTTCGCCATGGGAACAAGCCTACAAAGAGATCTACGGGTTTTTGCCGTCGAAGTCTTCCCAAATCGAAACGACTACCGTACACATTGAAGTGAACAATTTGACGCCAGAAATCGAATATCAACATCAGAACGGAAACGTTGAAGTGATCGGAAGCAAATCGTCTACTCGCCATCCGCCGTTCGTGGCTTCGGGCCAAGTGATTTGTCGTGACTACGCTACGAACTGCTACACTCTCAAACCGAAATGCAACGATCCAATCTACGGACCGTCGCTCGTCGTGAATTGTCCATTTACATGTAATCGATGTGGCGGCAAATGCGTGGATCAAAGCGACAAGTGTCGGTTTTGGGCGGCTCGTCGTTTTTGCGACATTCAATTTTTCATGGCACGATCACGAGCCGAAAAGTGTCAGAAGACTTGTAATCTATGTTCAACTTAAAATCGTTTGTAGTTCTTGTACAGAAATAAAAAATGGTTTGAAAGTTCTCGGCTTTTCACGTGAAGTCGAAAGTGGCCAGCACCGGTGTTTCCGTTTGCTTGTTTTGTATTCGGACTTACAAAACTGGAGATCATCGAGTTGCCGGGCAACGACTATCAATTTGATGTTACAGAGCAATCGTCTCATTTTTAGTTCAAGTCTTTTCGGAAGATCGTTTTGTCCACGTATTTGTCCATCACTTTGCTTTTGGCGTTTTGTTTTTCTGCTCTTCATCGTGTTTCTCTTCTTCTCTAGTAAAATCAAAGCGTTGAATTCCTTGTTCAAAAGTATTAGCAACACTGCTATCAACTAAACAAGCTCTTAACTGCGTCCACTTCTTCGTGTTAACGTGAAGTTTTTGCCAATTGATTTGTTGTTTCTTAGCGAAATCAAAATGGTTCTCCCAACTTTCGAGCTCAACGGCGTTCACTATCCGATCTACAATCCGCCTTCACACGCCGAATACACGGAGATTCCGGGTGATCGCTATTTTGTTCGTAAAGACGCTAATTGCGATGAAGTAATCGAGTATAGGAACCGAGGTCTGCGGTTTGTTCATTCCTTTTCCAATTTGTTTTCAGGTTTACGAGCAATCGCCGATGGTCGTCTATGCGTTTTGGTTCTATGCGGTGGTCAGGCGAGTCGACTGGGAGCTTTGAAACCGAAGGGAACGTTGTCGTTGCAATTGGGTGGTCGATTCGATACACTTCTTCGGCTTCAGGCCGCGCAGATTATTCGTCTTCTGAACTTGGCCAAAAGCGCGTATCCCGAATCAGAGCCGCATATTATTTGGTTTGCTAGTCAGTTTCCTCGTTTAGTTATCTTTGTCTTTTAGGGCTGTGATGGTTAGCGAATCAACAGAAACGGCTGTTCGTGAGCATCTAAAGGAAATTTGTCGAGAATTTAAGTTTCCGGAGGACGACGTGATTCTCTTCAAACAAAACGAATCTCCGTGCTTTGATTTCCACGGGAAAGTGTTGTACAAGTCCAAAGATCAAATTCAAACGGCTCCGAGTAAGTGGAAGATTTCGTTCGGTTTCATGTTGTTTAGATGGAAACGGCGGCCTCTACGATGCGATTCGTGTTCCGTTGGACAAGCTGGACAAGCAGAACGTTTTGACAGTATTGGAGAAACGCGGAGTTCAGTACTTTCACGTCTATTGTGTTGACAACATTTTGTGCCGTGTTGGAGATCCGGTTTTCGTTGGCTATTCGATCATGAAGGGAGCTGATTGTGCTGCAAAGGTGAGCAGAAACTTCTTTGTATTGAACTGAGATTTAGGTTGTCGAGAAAGTGGACCCAAACGAGAAAGTCGGTGTGATTTGTTTGAGCGATGATCGACCGACAGTTGTCGAATACTCGGAGATTCCGAAGGAAATGGCCGAACAACGAACTGTAAATGGGAAGTTGGCGTTTCGTGCTGGCAACATTGCAAATCATTTCTTCACGATGCACTTCATGAAGAACACAATCAATCATCCACTCGACTATCACATTGCCAAAAAGAAGATCAAATACTTTGATGGAGTCAACGGTCTATTGAAGACACCGGACGAACCCAACGGTTACAAGCTCGAACGTTTCATTTTCGACGTTTTCCCGTTGGCTCGGTAAGAACTCGGTAACTTTCGTTGCAATGCTAATCTTTAGAAACTTCTTTGTATTTCAAGTGGAATCAACAGAGGAGTTCAGTCCGTTGAAGAACGACGATTCGGCGAATGTCGATTGTCCGCGAACTTGTCGCGAAGCGTTGGCCAACTTACATGCCAAATGGTTGAAAGACGCTGAAGTCAACATCGTACAGAAGCTCTACGTATCGCCGTTTCTGAGTTACGATGGCGAGGATTTGCACAACATTAGAGCAGCAGTTGGATCCGCTAAAAACGGTTGGGTCGATGTGCAATGACCAACGAATCTTCGTTTTTAACTTATTCCCCTACTTAACATATGTGAGCAAACCAATGACTTAATCTTATCTATTACCGAGTTACAATTGTAGTTAGATATGTTTCGAATAAAGTTGCTAGCAAATTGTACGGTCGAGTGATCTCACAATCAGATTTCCTCTCAATGACCAAAGAACATGTTCGTTGCCGGAAAATAATCACGAAGCATGAGAAACGAAACGTCGTCGACATGTCAGTCATTTGTTTTCGAATCTCAAGTGAATTCGAAATGTTTGGATTTTCGGTTCCAATTTGGAGGACCACGTGTAGAATTAAATCTTTGGTTGGAGCTTTTAAAAACGATTTCGGTTTGGCGAATATACGACGGGAGGTTTAATTCGTCTTATTCGGCAATTTGAAGCCCAACGAATAAATTCCGTCTCGTTGTGATCATAAAATGGCACTTAAACGGGATATTCCCAACAGTTCGGAATGGGAACTTGAAAAGTGCACGCAGTTTGCTCCTCTTGACTTCTTACTGTAAAGTCGAATTATCGCGAAGTTTGTTGTTCGTAACGGAAGTTCGTCGCGACTTTTGGGACTCCGTAATTAGACGTGTGCTAATTGGGCTAAAGGTTCAGAACACTCATGAGTTTGGTTGCTGTTTAGGTCGATTGGAAGATGAATGGAAAATTGGAAGTTTGCGCTGATTATCGGCGTAATAACGTAAGTTTGAGGGCTGCAATCGGACGTTGATGTTCGTGGTTTAGTTGAGACGAACAAGTTCACTTCAACTGCCAATGTCCAAGAACGTGTCTTTCGGCGGCACGTTGATGAACGCCTTCAAATCGTCAACCATCTACACGTCGACGATGAGTGCTGCCGGATTGTTGGACGGGGTTCGTGACGATTCACCGGCAAACTTGTTTGTTTCGTTGGCTCGTTATCGTTGTTGTTGTGGATTTTGCCGATTGCGAGTTGGTTTGTTGGCAATTGCGCTGTTTTGTCTCACATATCCGCCAATTGGTTTGTTTGTGAGGTGATCTTGAAGCAAAAGGGTTTCAGTATTCACGGCTCTTTACTTCTATGGTCATCTGTTAAACTCGATCCAACGATCGTACGTTACGCTGCCGTTATACGTTTTTCTCGGCTATCAAATGGTTGCCGCGTTTTTGACGTTAATCGGACTCTTTTTGGATCTTTACTATTGGCTTATTCCACTTCAATTGAGTTTGGTGAGTTAGTCGAGAGAGCCAATATGGCTAACAAGAAGATGCAGACCTCAAATATTATCATGGCCATTGGGCTGGGAATTCTGTTGATGGCGTCGACAGATCGAACGAACACCCACTTGTTTCCGGCGTTTGCAATCACTTCGATGATATTGGTGGGTTTGTATTTATGGTGCTTGGTGATCACATGTATGACTTTCGTGTTGATTCGCGATAAACGTCGACTGAGCGAGTAGGTTTCTGCAACGAAACTCAACTTCTATTCCATGTTTAGCTCCGAATTGGATATCTATAGAAACGAGACGATGATCATTGCAACGAATGTACCGTTGATTGAAAGAGTGAATAGCGCACAATTTTAAAAGCTTCAATTAGTTCGATGGAATAAATCGTTTACGACGTTTGAGATTCTGGGTTTCCAAGAAACTGGAAACCACTCTGGAACTTTGTCGGATTATCAAATTTAAAATCTTTGTCGATTACCGTACCCGTCGACAACGTAACATCAACCGACATAACGAACTCAAACATCGAGTACAAGTCAACGGAGAAAAAACTCTTCGAGGTCACTTTTTGTTTCCATTGGCTCTGTCTACTTTCTAGTTTGATCGGACGGCGAAGCAACATTGTACCCGTTAATATAGACGAGTGGGTGGAATTGTGATTGGAGAGGAAGCGAATGGGTGCGTTTAACGGGAATGTCGCATCGATCAAAAACAAAATTGTCGAGTGTTGTTTCAATTTCGGTAATTAAACTGGTGCCTGTGCTGTTTTCTTGTTCGACTCGTAGCTTCGACACAAAATCGACTGATATCAAATGCAAGCAACTAATTCGTTGGCTTTGAATGGTCGTCTCGTCCTTCATGATGTATATGATAAGTCGAAGGCAACGAGCGCATTTCGTTTCAAACTGTTATATAACCAACTTCACGAAACTTTGCCCTTTTTGTTACCGAAATCAAGTGACTAATCTGCTGTACGTGACACTACGGTCACATGAAGTTGATATTGTGAAAGTATTTTATTTACACGACTCTTTCAAACAAAGCCTACAGACCGCTGTGATATTTGGTAACAGAAACGAAGCAATTTGGGTCCAAGATAAGAGAGCGACGCCTGACTTTCATGTGCTACAATATCCCACTACTAAGTTCAAGTGCTCAACAACGGTTGGGTCTGCGATTGCACCAAAAAATGTTGCGCGGAGGTCTAATCTCTGCGCGATGATCATTTCGACGAGACGCACAGCGTCGGGGGTGACATTGTTTTGTCTCCTTAAAGTTTGGTGGCTAGATGGCATCAATTCAATTTACTGGAACAGTGGTAACACGCGATCTCGTATTCTTTGTGGAGTTTGTAGGACGAAACGTTTGTTTGCAAAATTTTCTGTTTGAATTCGAACGTTTGAAGCACCAGACAGCCTAGTGTTTATACAGAACTTGTTTTTTACTATTTTCATTTATATTTGCTCATCCATCTTACGCATTTAGTCTTCAGATTGAATAACGTTGAGAGTTTTTGCGGGGCCCAATTTCTGCTCCAATCTTTCCAGCTGTCCAACTAATTGACTCAAAGGACGTTTTAATACCGAAACCGAGAGACCAGAAAATTCGAAGCACACACGAGTCCGCATTTACCGACGTTGCATCAGACATCACTTTTCTCTCCGCTCTCCACCCTTTTTCGCGTCAATGAACGAATTGAATCCTTTACATCGCGGAAAGAGTGGAAAAGTTTTTTCGCTTTACGTCAACAATGTTTTTGTCGAACGGAAACTCCCGCCGAAATCATGTGGCCATCGATGGCTTTAATTAGGCTTTCTGATAGTTAATCCCCGATTTCCGTTTGCTCACATCCAATACTTCTAATTGTTACCGTCTGGGCGCCGCCGTTGGGTGGGTAACAGAAATAGAAACGTTCACTCGACATTTGCGTTGCAAAGTTCATTGTCGTCTGTCTATTTGTCATTCTTCGGGGCCTTTCGGTAACAAACTCCGCTTCACGTGTTCGCGAGTTTGCAACGAAAATCGAGGCAAAAAACAAACAAAGATCGCTGGAACGGAAACACGTGGTTTGCGACGTCGAGCACACAGAAGACCGTAAGCTGATTTGACGCTTCAAAACGCCTACCATTGAATCACGTTCAGTGCTCGCGCTTTTTTGCGAACACCATGAAATTAAGTTTAATCCCAAAATCTCGTTTGTTTGTTTTTGAATTTGTGATTTCGTACGAACGTGCAACTTTTTCTTGTTCTGCTTCAAAGTCTTAATCCGCTTCAACACTTTCATGAAGTTCATAATTGAAGCTTCGTGTGAGCATTTTCGTCGGAAGTGGAAAACCATTTGTACTTTTGGCAGACACTCACGAGAATCCAAAAGTTCATTTTTGCAGCATCTCCGACAGAATCCTTTTGTTTACCTCCACAACCATATGTTTCAACGTCTAGCTTGTACATTTGACTTCGACCTTCGCATCGAGTGGTGGTATCGAAATGTGGTCGGGTTACACGCACGACGTTCTCTGCGCATTTTGCGTCGATCAGCGGCTGATTGGAAAAAAGAGCGGCGCTTTTGTTTTTGCGATGTTTTCTGTGTATTTTCTATTTTGTGCTCTTGAAGCGGCGAGTCGACCGGACGCGTCGGAAGAGAATGTGCGGCATGTTTTTTTCGACTGAACAAAATTTTTGGCTTGAGATCGTGTTTACGTTTTTGGACGCAAATGCTAATCGCTCATTTGCACTGAAACGCTTCGTTTTGAACTTTCCAACTTGCAAGGTCTTTAAAATGCAAACGCGTAAATCGACCATTAAAATTGAACGAGAGTGACATTTTGTACTTCGAGTTTCCGCCATTAAAGCCTCCGTGTGTTTGCGCCGTCGGGATCGGTCCTCCGACGTTCTCCCGGGTTGATCGAACGTGCAAATGCGCTTCATTCGAGCGGGACTTTGCATGCTATTTTCGGACGGACTTTCAAGTTTGTTACCCTGTTGAAATGACGGTGCAATCACACGCAATCGAAGACACCTTGCCATTACAATGAGACTCTCAATGGTAACCTTAAGCTTTTTCTATTGAATGGCAGAAACAGTCGAGAACGTGAGCTTGTTGTTAAGTGCAAAGGAGCGAAAACTGTCACTCAACTACTTTGCTTTGATGACTCGCAGTAATGTTGAGATGAAATTAAACTAGTCGTCTAATCACTACTCTTTATTGTTGTTTGGATTTCTCTGAGCTCTATACGAGTTAAATGGCTCAATTAAGAGCGAAAATCAATGCGACGTTGTTACTCGGTTGTTATTGTTTCAAACGCTAAAAGCCACACCGTCGACCACGTTTTACAACCGCTAACAACGATTCGAATGCACAACTCAAACGTTTGCGATCTTTGCTGCTTCTGAACAGTTTTTTTGTCGACCGGGTTTCATTTTGCGTCGAACTCAAGAGCAAGTCGACGACCACGCCTTCGCGGTTCATTTGTCGTTACTCAATTTGTCGACAAGTTGCCGTAAGATGATCGTTCTGAATACCGTATCGTGCTTGTGGATTGGTGGGCGTGACTCCTGGCTTTCAATAAAATAACTTCAATTGAGGTATTAAGTGTTGACTTTTCAGTGGGTTTTGATTGTTACTGTTGAATCATTAGACATGGATTCTTTTTGTTTAACAACTATCGGGTCTTCGGTATCACCGGACGGAAGTCTTCAATCCGCTTCTTCTTCGTCCTCGTCCTGTGCCGACAAAACAATGGATGTGTGGAATAGTAAGTTGAGAAGGAGAATTGAGCGACACTAAATATCGTGGATTCGTCTGTTCTTCGTACAAAATCTTGACTGATGTACTGTAAAAGGATAACGACTTTTTGGTCGGAAGTTTCGAGAAGTTTACAGAAAACTTTAAGATACACAAAAACAATCGCTTTGTTTAAATCGGTTGTGAACGTCGTTGGATTTCAGATCTCGGAACTTTAAGCACGATCACGAACACTGTTGAACGGAAACCGGTTCGATCGCGCAAATCGTTGAAGACCGTTTTTTCGCTTTGTGCCGTTTGTGACAACGAACAAGCGACCGTTTCGTATTTCGGTTCTCGTATCTGCACTGCTTGCAGAGCTTACTTTAGGTGAGTATCAGACGATTGGACGAATGTCGAGATTGTGTTTCGAACTTGAACAAAGCAGTTCCCTTTTTTGCTCAGATGAAAACTTATTGTTAAATATGAATATGACAATTACAGACGCTCAGTCAAGAGTGCCAAGACCTATCAATGTCTGAACAACGACTTGTGCAAGAAAGGACCAAGTGGGTTGAAGTCTTAATTCAACTATCTACTTAACTATTTCAGACGTATCAAATCGATTGGCATGTAAATTCTGTCGTTTCCAAAGGTGTTGCGAAATTGGAATGCTCGAAAAGAAGTTGATGTTACATTCCGAACATCCGGGACGACACAAAGAAAACGCTTCCGATTTGAGCTTTCCGTTAGTTCAATTGGATGTTTTCATCGACAAAAACACTTCATCGGCGGTTCTCAGTGAATTCTGCATTCTAAGACGAAAGATTTCGTTCGAACGCTACAACACCTATCACGGCAAAGACACTCGGGTTACGGTAAGAACAGATAAGTTCAGAAGCCTCAAACATACGGAAATTTTTAGATTCGCAAATCTCAAAATGCATTACACGATTGGTTTATTGGGATGTGAGTAGTTTCTTTGTAGTTCTGTTAATTTTTCTTAGGTACGAATACGATCTGCTTGATAGTTGCGGAAGTAGATGTGAACTTTTCAGTCAACTTCCTGCTGAAGATTGGGTTTTAAATTAATTGATGGGTGTATAAATAAATGTGGTTTATAGGAAGAGCTTATGACAGCCGACTATTCAATAATTTGGGTGATGTTTTCGCAATGCCAATTCACGTTGCGTAACAACGGTCAAGAAGATAAGCGGGCGTACCTCGTGGATGAGTCGTTTCTTGATGCAAATTTATGTTTTAAGAAGTGAATTTACACGTTTATTTTAGCTTCGTGATGAAACCACTGACTTCTACTGGAATCACATTTACGAAGCAATGTCCGAAGATGAAGATCGAGATCATATCTTTCAAATTGTCCGCTCTTATCTTCTTATGGTTATCAATACGATGGTTTACAAAGTTACTGTAGCGTTGGGACGTGCCAAATTAGACGACACAGAGCTGAGTGCCCTTCTCATGTTGATGTTTTGTTCGCCATCAGCAATTTCGGTGATTAGCGATCACTCACGGAAACTGCTTCGGGAATGGAGAGAGGAAACTTTGCGTGGTATTGGAGAACATATCGAGAGAACGGGACGAAATGTGGACGAACGAATGGCCGAAATCATCTTCCTTTTGGGCGAATTTCAGGTAACGAACAAGCTTACGGGTATCGTTATTGGATGCTTTAGAATATGTTTATTTTGGCCAAGAATGCCGTTCAATTGTCGCTTGTCGCAACCAAGGGAGCATCGATGCCGTTGAAGTTCCGCGACCTTATTAACCGCTCCAACAACCGACGACTGAAGTCTCGGGTTATGCAACGTCTCTTCGGCGATTTGGACTTGAGCTCATGTCCAGTCAATTGAATTCTTTTATAATCGGTCCTTATCTAATGCATTTGAGAAGAATCGAGAATTCACATTCCACAACAAAACTGTTACGGTGATTGAACTTAAGTTTTCATAGTGCTTGGTGTTAGAAATGGCCTATTTATCGAATAAACGATTGCAATTGAAGTACGAATTTGGGAAGAACCACTCTCGAAGTACACTATCTCGATTTTTACTGTAGAAGTTTGTCGTCGAAGAATTTTGTTTTTGAATTCCTATTTCGTAGACCAAGTTTATGCGGACACAGACTTTGTGGACGGTAGTTACGTTTGACGAGCAAAGATTGAGATTATAAATTCAAAATATGACCGTCGACTTTGCAAACCGACCAATATACTGTGTAGGTGAACTTTCGATTCGAATACAAATGAACACCTCCGGCAACATTTGAGCGACCACAAAGAACTCCAAAAACATTTGCCGGGATGTTTGATGCATGTACACGAAGTTATATTTGCCCCGAATCAACACCCATTTAAGCGGCTTTCTTCACTGTTTTCACGAGCTTCTGTAGACAAACAAATTCGTTTGTTCGAATGACTTTGCCGCTTCTTTTTCCCATACGGTAACAGATTCTCGTGTTTGTACTTTCGAAGATCGACCACAAGAGCACAAAACATCCAAGCGGAACGCGAGAATGTTTTTGGACTCGAAAAGACGCCGCCGAGAGCAAAAGTCCACGGTTGTCACAAAACGAAGCACCGGCGAGCATTTTCGTGGAACGACGATAATCAGAAACAGTTATGTTCGGTGAAGCGAGAAGTCTTGTCAAAACATTTGTCATATATTTGTACGACAAACTTTCACGATGATTTCAATATTTGCGTCAACGTGGATTTTTGCGTGACGTTTATTTGTACGTTAAGGAAACTCGAGGGTCTGTTGTGGGTCAATGTTCCGGACAACAAAGTTGAATCTTTTTTGGCCTTAACTTTGATTCGACTTTTGAAAAACGTAACAGTTCGGAAGGAGATTCTGCACGAGTTTTTAATTGAGAAAATTGCGCGTCCGCTTCAACACCATCGCAGTGAGTTTGGCGGACGGTTCAGGCGGTCGGCTGTTTCGAGTCTTTTTCGCAAGCTTAATGGTCTCGTGTGTTATACACACCTTTGGCACACCGTTTTTAAATCCTCAGCTTTTTAAGTTTAGTCAAAACCTTTAAGTACGCAGCTTAGTCGGTTGATTGCTCACGTATCGTTGCGTCTGTCGCCGATTACGTCGTGACTTTTGGCCTTTTGCTCGCTAATGAAGTCCGTCTGAATCTCGAGTTTACGTGGCATTTCATTTATCTGTCTGTTAAGTGCCGCGGTATCTCTCATTTCATTAGTCGTGAGACTTATTGTCACAACTGCGTTTATCCTATAATTTGATCGTTTTGAAAGATACTCTCAGCTTAATGTTGTCGTCTCCGAATAATTCGACCGGGAGTGAAAGTGAGTTAAACGAACTGTTACTTGGACTTCTAATCCGATTGTTTAGGTTCATTATCGCCACTGGCGGCCGAGACAAGTGGTTATTCTCCCAATGGTGTCTGCACGATTTGTCGAATTGAACCGTTTACTGTTTATTACCTTAAGACTCCAGTTTGCACAGGGTAAGTGTTAGATTTCAAGTTCAATAATTAATTGGCTACATTTTCGTTGTCGAGCTTTCTTTCGTCGTTCCATCAAGCAACGCAAACAATATCGATGTTTACAAGGCCGACTCTGTGGCCAAAACTCGCGTAAACTTCGAAATTTGACATACAAATATGACAGCAGATTTCAGTAGTGCCAACCAGACGAGCGTGCAAATACTGCAGGTTCCAAAAGTGTATAGAGCTTGGAATGTTGGAATCAAAGTTGTTATTGCATTCCGAAGAACGACGGCAAATCTCAACGTTCTCCAAGAAGATTCCCGCAGTCACGTCGACAATTTTTATGTCCGAAGCGTTGGGCGACTGCCTTCGATGGTTTACACGAATTCGACGCAATACAAGATTCGAGTTCTTTGCCAACTATGAACAACAGTTTCCCGAATTGTGCGGTGGAAATACAGACGGATCATTTTTGGCAGAAGCTCGGGAATCACCCAGTGGTGGTCATGATTTGAAACTGACGCACATTGAGTTTTTGATTTTCAATCGAATTGCTCGAAACGAAAATTCGCTGTTTCAACAAATGGATCAACACGAATGGGTAAATCAATAGTCGTTTTGAGCTTTTAACTCAATCGAATTTTTCAGGACACGTATTCCAACGACTTTTGTTCTCAATATTTCGCGCTGTTCAATCGTGTTACCGCGTGCATTCGATTCAATGGCCATGAGACAAAACGTTCGTTCAACATTGACGGAACATATTTTTCGTTGAATGAAGATGTCACCGAAAATCACTTTTCCTTCATTACACAGGCAATCGAATCATCAGCACGATCTTCTATCTACCCGATAATTCACGAGTTTATGCGCGGTTGTTCCGTTCATTTGGTGCATCAGGTTGCAAAACGAGTTGCTGAAGCTCATCTGGACGAAGTCGAAGCGTCGGCACTTCTACTTTTGCTATTCACTTCTCCCGAATCGCTGTCATCTGTTAGTGAGAAAACGGCCGAAAAGTTGCGATGTTGTCGACAGAACACGATCCGCGAACTGTCCGAATATATTCAGTCTACGGGTCGAGATGTCAGCAATCGTTTGGCCACAGTGATCTTCTTGACAAGTGAATTTTACAATTTGCGTAAACTGGCGAATTACATCGTCATTTTACTTTATCATGCGACTCAAGGCGGAATCCTGCCCGACGACTTTCGCGAATGGGTCGGAAAAAGCAAATGTCGATCTCCACGTTTATAATCATTTCGTTTGTTGTAATTGATCATAATAATCAGGACTTTAAGTAGAGAATTTAATTTATTGAAATAAAGTTCTGGTCATTTCTTGCACTCGGCATCTGGTTATTAGCTCGAAGATCGAGTATGATTTCTGTTTTAAATAAATCATTGATGCACAATGAAATCATGATTTGATCGCTTTTTGATTGATTATTCCTATAGTTTACAATTCGAAAGAGTAATTCCGAACGGGTTATAGTTTAATTGTAAGTGAATTGAAGCGACTTCTGAGTATGCAAATTGATCGTATCTCCATAGTGAGTGATTAGATAACGTTGAACTTGGTGTCTACGTATTCAAAACGATTTACTCAACAATCTTTAAAGAGAGGTGGATATGAAAATGCGAAATTGATAGCCAAAGGAGCGGGTAACGAGCTGAGCATCTTGTATGTCCGATTGAAAGTCGGACTGATCAGATAAGCTTGTTCTGACTCCCAATCGACTGCGCTACTCTGGATAAACTAAATAGACAGCAAAGTGGTCGAAAGAAACGTCTTTTTAGAAGAGCGGCCGACGGAAAAGTACCTTCCCAGTACAAAGAGTTCAATCGCTTCTTAAGCTCAGCCCCTATTAAACAACTCTAATTGTTATGTACGAATATGTCCGATCTCCGGAGTCTTCCAAAATCTCTGTTCATGCCCAAGACGTACGAACATTCATTAAAAACGATGGTTTTCCTTACGAGTTTATTCTACTACTAAAAATATACAATTAAAAAAACACATCCTTTTCTACTCGTCGTTGTTCCTGAAAGTGAAGACTGTAAACAAAGATAAAACAAGAATCAACTTACATTGAAAATCCGCGACGCCTTAAGTCCATCTCGAAGTCGCCACACTCAACGATGCTATTGAAGTTGATGGCCAACTTCCCGGTCGGCGATGAGCGCCAAATTCCATCGATGATCTAAATACACAATTAAGATAAAAAACATTGGTGCACTTACCCGCAATTCTCTCATTGCCACCAAAACGACACCAAGGTAGCGTTGTGTGCCGCTGCCTGTCCCCTGCTTGAAGCAGTACTCCATGGGCTCGAACAGGCGCTCTGTTTTGGCAAACACCAAAACCAGGCGCCCTTCACTGTCGAACTCGACTTTGGGGCTTCTCTTTTGGCCCGCTGCTCTGTCGGGGTTGTTGGAGCTGTACGCTCCCATATTTAGCTTCAAACTGAAAGAAAAGTATTGTCAGCAAAAGCGAATCTGTGATTAAAATTTGCATATTTGGAATTCTCTTCTTATAAGAGACGATTGAAGTATGTTTGTATACAAAGATCGGCCGATTTGACTGCATATTTGTTTTCGAATAAGAACCCTTTTTATGCTTATTTGGTGTGCGGTTTGTGCTCGCAATTGTCGAAGTGAAATGATCGAGAAAATGTTCAAATCACTGTTTTAATATTTTCGACAACCATTAGTTTCGAGCTGTCGATTTGAAGTTTGACTTTGCAATAAGTTACGGAACGAAGCTTAGATTCAAAGTTGGAATTTTATCGCAGTTGAAGAATGGAATTGGTTGTGATCAGCGTTTGTTAGCAAACGTGATTGAAAATTAGCACATAGTTCTGAACGTTCTTTTTTGTTGTTTGAAATGAAATGTTGGAAGTCGCTGTTTCGATTCTATGCGAAACAATGATTAGCGGTGGGGATTTGATGCGAGATGATCAAAAGAAATTCGTTTGTTGATGACTACAAACGTTATTGGTTTTATCGAGTTGTTTTCACTGATTTGAAAATGATTGAAATAGTTGCGATATTGAAACAACGAGATTAGAGAGATGTACGTGGTTTTGTAATGGTCGCTGTTTCCGTCGATCAGATAGCAAGATGTCAAATCTGACATCGATGTCGATTTCATGACATCGCAATAACATCAAATTCAATATTTTTGAAAGCGCTATGAGTAGGGCTTTAAATTGTGTATACTTTTGTTTTGAAGATTTTGCAATCGACGTCTCGAAAACCGTTGATATATTTCGACTTCGTGCGAGGATTTCCCGCCGAAATCAATAACTCTCTCCAGAATGCAAATTTGAGACTTCAAATTAGACAGTGACGTGCAAGGAAGTTTTGCAGCAGCAAGCATAGTTTATCTACATGTTTAGAACCCAACACATTTGCAAAAGGGCCGATTGAAGTGAGCAAGTCGCTCGAAAATACGAAAAAGTTTACGGCTTTATTTCTCGGTGATGTTGCGACCAAAATTAATGTGCGATTGTTCATTTTAAAAGCGCTCTGAAAAACTTTGCATTTGCCTTTAAAACGACTGAAAACGGTTTACACACGACCGAGCAATCGCGATTCGAAATTTTCCGCGAAAATCTTGAGACCCTCGGATGTCACATCAGATGTCATTCCATCGAAAAGTGCCTTCAGTAATGTCTCACTACGGCTTAAACTTTGACATAAAAGTATTTTCGGGTTTATACGGAAAAAACTCCGGGTACCATCATTACCTCGGGATACGTCAATTGTTTTGTAAGGAAATAACACTATGGAACATTTTTATGAAACAGTTAAAAGAAGGCGCCTCGAAGGAAAGCCAAAATTTACTAGTGAAATTGAACTTACTCGGATTTTGTTTCCATTTTGCTCACATCGTCGACTAACTCCCGTTTTAATGTGCGATCCATGGTCGAGGAATAGAAAGTTGAACGAGGTGGGAAACGAGAAAACGATTGATTTAACTGCTGAGTAGCAATCGGTTAATGCCGAGTAGCGATCCGTTGAACTGCTGAGTAGCGATCGAGTTCATGTAAAAATGCCCGAGAAAAAATACTTCGAGTCATTTTGGGACTAGTAGGGAGCTTGGTTGTTTTGACGTTGAGGAGGCTTATCGACTCGTTTGTATGCTCGTGCAAACGCTTTGGATGTCTCCTTCAAGTGTCGATTGAAATTTTCGTTCAAATCGTCTTTGAACATCTCCCGCAACGTTTTTAGATCCGCGCGGATTGCAGTGAATGAGAACGTTGACAAAGAGAGTTTGCAATTTCTTTGGCATTAACACTTTCACTGCTTCATTCATGCATTTAGCATACTCTTCATCGCCGTCAATCAGATCAAACCAAACGCTCTTCTCCAAAGTTCTAATAAACAGTTCCGTTAACTGTTCGCGGTTCTCTGAAACTCTTTACTCCCTTCACGTGTTTTAGAAGAAGACGCAAATGCCACAAATCTCCTCGACTTGGACTGATAGCGTTCATTCGACCTCCTGCTTCACTGTTTTGTACTCGCGATTCCCAATGTATGTTGGTTTCTGTTGCTTGATTGCTGTAAACGATTACTGTCTTCCAACTGTAATGAGTGGGTACTTTAGATTACAACAAAGACCGTGCGTTCGAGTTTCGTTTATTTGATTTGAAGAAGTCTATTAATTTGGTGCTTTCCTCCGTTATCTTTTTTGCTTTCTCTAAATCGCTATCTTTGTCAATGTACTCCGCTTGTTTCGATTCTTATAAGCGGATGAATCGTTTGGTCATGCAAATCTTAACATTCGTTTATTACGGTGCGTATCTCAACAACATTCAATGCGTTCGTTTATGGCCGTTAGCTTGGCGGTTTAATGAGTAAATGGGAATAAGTTAGTCAGACGTGGAACTTCAAAATCCAGTTATATACAAAATGGTATGAAAGAAGCAGTGAACTCTTATTTCGGTATGATCTCACTATTTTCCTCCAAATGTTCGTCCACGAAGAGCATCAGCGATCTGAAAAAGATTTCCCGGTAATCTTTTTTTGCGTTAAATACCCGATTCAATTCGTTTTTGCTGACTGCCGATTGACGATCGTCTTCGAGTTCGCTCAATGGACTTGCTACTTTGTTGTTTGTTGGCTCTTGTGCGACCGTAGGTAATGGCTTCGGATTTTGATAGGCGGCCAATGCACTCGGATCGCGTTGTAATTCGCGAAGTACATTACGCAGTTTTTCACGCATTACTGCAGCTTCGAGTGGTGTTCGGTAGCGGGCTTCGGGATACATGGCATGAGCTGAAGGCCCTACAGATCGAATCGGTAAAGCGAATGGACGAAATGGTTCAGCTTTAGGGGACAAATGTTCTTTTGGGAAATTTTTGTTTTTAACTTACCGTCGATTACTGCCCACGAATGAATGGTGTTAATGACAGTAGCGACCAAAACAATAAGAATAGTTGTACGTGATTTCATTGCTATGGGAATCGAAGGGGATAGACCCCAATAAACGGGGGAATTGGAATGAACAAACGGAAAGAATCTGGTGTTTATAAACGGAATTTGTCTCGAAGATAATTGGTCTTATGTCCCGCCCCAATCTTTTGACGACACAAAATTGATGAGTTGGCCAACGAAAATTAAGACCTTCCACAGCGATTAAGCAAAAACTTGTTAATGCCAACTCGCACGTCAGCACCTCAGGTTTTCGCAATCTGTTTACTTGCAAGTTTTGCGAACTTTTAGCGATTCTCTTGGAATTTCAGGTTATTATTAGACTTGTTGTTTGTGAACATACAAGTTCTTCTGATTATTCTGAGCTTTCAAATGTGTTTATTTACAAATTAGTTGCACATAATCAGGAGGTAAAGAACTCGTTTAGAATTGTGTCGTATTCCGTGATGCCAAATACGCGTAACAAATGGAAGTGTTCTTGGTAATGTTTGTTAAAGTCCTAAAACGGCTTGCCCATTGATTGAAATTCTTTTAAACTTTACATCCAATACAGCTAACATCAATAGTGTGTTACCCATTCGTATTGCTGCTTCTTCAATGGAATCGCCTAACGTTTCGTAATACGAAAACCAATCCGTCCACAGTTGATTGCGAAGTTCTTGAACCTGATCACGACCTTTCGAACTCAGCTTTTTTAGTTCTATAGAGAGAGAATGACGAGAAAATGAGAAGAAACTAACTTGTTTCAAACAAAATTGAAAGCGATAAAGCAACAAACTCAACGTCAGTCATGTGAATTTCTTCCATTGGTCTAATCAACAGTTCCATTGCCAATTTTATGTGCGGAGTTGCCAGACGAGTTAAAGTCGTGTCGTCAATTAATTGGCCATCCGAGTTTTTTGCTTCCGGAGGTATGAAATAGCGATCGCTATCAATCTCAGTGGTCTCATCAATTGGAACGTCGAAAGAATCGGACAATTGGATGTAAGTGAAATCCTGTCGGAATATTCGTTTTGTATGCAAACCGCCCTTTTGATATCTGAACTTTGAGAGCGTATATGATTAACAGAAAATTGAGCTTACGAGAGATAGTACTTTTCAAGTATGATAAAAGACGCTCCAAAGTGTCGAAACAAAACGACTTGATCGGCGATATCCAACTGACTGAAGCCGTAGAATGATCGAACAAACTCGAGCAAATTGGCAGTTCCAACTGAAAACCGAATTGACCTTAGCTATTAATTCGAAAAAGTAAAAAATCGCATTTGGCTTATTAGATCAAATAGTTGAAGTTTACCTGAGAAATTTTCGTGTAGGCGATAATGATTAGTGGTGCCTTTCCACAGCTTGTATTCCGGCTCATCGCCGTTTATTAGCTTTTCAATCGATCGATCTCCGTAAATCAGACGTCGACGCTCAATTAATCGCGCATAAGCTCGAAGACCGTGTTCAATCAATCCCTCATCGTCAACTTGTTGCATGTAGTTAGTATAAAGATGAGAAGACGAAGGGCTTGAATTGCTACGATTTGTTATCTAAATGTCAAGTTCAAACTCTAATGTAATAATAAGTCATCACTTCAAATGCTTCTGTTTGTCCTTCACTTCCATGTTCATTACTCGATGGCCCGCTATTCGAAAGGTAGTTAGACGAATGACTTGATGAGAAGTCGCGTTTTACTTGAAATGATTTTCCGTGATTATCCGATCTAAAATCCAATGTTTACTTACTCATGATTAAATACAGTACCTTGAGTATGGAGTGCATCTGTGACTGTGTTCTTGTTTAACGTGGATCTGCGACAAATCGGGACTAATCGATTTCGAGTAACGTCCGGTTTTCATCTTCTTTCCAATTGTATCCCGATGTGGTTGTACGGCTAAATGACAAAAGTCGAAGGTTTAATTGACACTACAAACCTTCTGGTCTCATTCCGACGAGCAAACATCGCAAAAGACGGCAACATCTGGAAAGTCAATGTAATTCGTCAACTCAACACTTCCGCTCACCGACAAACCGTACGAACACTGTGATCCACAAGACAGTTGCCGTTTTTACGACAAACATATTTGCGGTTTTCGGATGTGGAGCGACGAAAATAGGCGTTGCAAGCGGCACAGCTGATGGCACCGAAATGAAGTCCATTGGCTTTTCCATTGCAGACCTTAAAGAACAGAATTGGCCAGCTAATACAGAATCTTAACTCACGGCACAAACTGTTTCGTCGCGTTTGTTTGAGTTATGGTAAGATTCTCGCAATGACTCCAAATCGACTTCCACATTTCCCATCATGTAGCGGCCGCGACCATCTTCGATTCCAACGACATGATTTACATTTCGATTGAACGTTCCGTCCAGTAGGTCCATTTCATCGAGAGTGAGTTTGTCCTTCGAACAAAAGTTAGCATTCAGATCTTCGATGAGCCGCTTGCTAATCATTAAACTCGATGGTGGGACTGGCAAATCGCAAACAAATCGAACGTTTCCCGCACAAATCGGAACGATAATTTTCCCGATTGTGCAATAAGCGCGAATGTGCGGTCGAGAGCGACGATTCTACGCGTTTCGATTGAATCGCAGCAGCCAAAAGCAAACGAAAAATTTCTCTTGTCACCACATGAACTGCTGGACTACAAAATACAAGAGTAACTGCAGAGGTCGCTCTTTTGGTTTCCGAAATGATAAGAAGCTAAGACTCAAGTTGCCTCCTTACACTCCAGTTGTATGTCTCGTATTAATCAGCTCAAATTTTATTTTTATTGGCAATAGCTATTCAATCGGAAATATTCTAAACAACAAGTAACAAATAATTAATGAGTTTTGAGTTGAAAGATCACCGGTCAATCCGAAATCATATGAGTAACTGGATGATAGGACTTAGGATTTCGTGTTCTCCAAAAGATCTTTGGCTTCGTTGATCTTTGCGGCTAAATACGGAGAACCACCTGAAAAAAGTTGATGTAGAATATAATTGAAAAGTTGAAAAACTTACCACGATCTGGATGATTGATAATCATCAGCTTTTTGTGAGCCTCTTTAATTCGTTGAGGTCTTGCGGTTGTTGAAACACCCAGTATTCGCGATGCTTCGCCTCGAGTCATTTTGGCTTCGAAACCACCTTGAGCGAATGGCGACGACTGAAAGGAGGGATGTCAATTGGAGTGTAAGAGAACCTACTGCAAGTTCGGAAACAATCTTCTTGAATCCGCTTTGAAGTTGCTGATTCCTCATCACGTATCGAGCACCAAAACAAAACGCCGCTGCTCCGGCACAAACAGCAATGAAACCACTAGACTGAAATAAAGCAAATTAATTGCAAATTGAGATGAGTGGCTAGAAACTTACCATTTTCAATCGTGACTAGTAATCCGACTGAATGTTGTGAAGTTTGATGATTTCGACAGCTGATCAATTGGTCACGGACTTTGAAATCAATCGAAAGTTATTTCGTCGCTTCGAGAGATTTTGCGCTAAAGTTTGCTGGAAGTGTTGTAGTCGTTTGTTTGGGAGTTTAATGGACAAACGAATTGAAATCAACCAACGAGTAGGCGTTGGAAATCGTCGTGGTGTGGTAAAGTTTGTGGGTCGAGTGGACGGGAGCGATGAGGCGCGTTGGATCGGTGTGGATTGGGACAATTTGAGTGATGGAAAAAACGATGGAACAGTCAAAGGAAAACGTTATTTTGAAGCAAAGTTTGTTGATCTCATTGTCTGTTTTTTCTGATCGTTTTAGGTCTCCGACTTCCGGATCGTTTGTGAAACCGAAAGATGTGGTCGTTGGACAGGGCTTGAGAGAAACTTTGTACGATCGCTATTGTTCAACGTCCGATGAGAAAGCCGGTGAAGTTGAAGGCGTTCAAATAGTGTTGAAAGAAGGCGAAGAGGGATTGAAGTTGGTTGATTGATTTTGTTTGAGAATTGACGGACGTTTTCAGTGTTCTTCAACGAACGTTTACAATCAATTTGGACAATCTGTACATCTCGTATGTCGAGTCGGATTTTGAGTTGAAGTTTCCAAAATGCGTGTCACTCTCGATGGCTAACAATCTGCTATCTGATTGGAACCAGCTATTTGCGATCTTAGATCTATTCCCTAAACTTCAAGTCCTCAACTTGTCGTATGTTTACGGTGGTTTATTATTTTTGATTGGTCGTTTAGATTCAACGTCTTCCTACCGCTACCAGAATCGGTGGTCGAGAATCGAAGACACGATCTGCACGAGTTGGTGATGAACAACTGTGGGCTTGTAAAGAGCGAATTAGCGAAAATTGGACGCGTATTTCACGAACTAAAGTCGTTGATTGTTCTTGAAAACAATCTGAGTGAAGTTGATTTGAGTCAAAATTTCGATCATTTGACCAACTTGCACATTTGCCGCAATCCAATTGGAGATTTCAAGAAACTGTGGCCGTTGGGACAACTACCGAGGTACTTTGTTCTCAGCTTGCTTTTGTCATCTATTAATTTTAGGTTAGAATCTTTGAATTTACGCGGCTGTGAGATCCCAAAGATCGAATTGCCATCGGAACCTTCTTTTCAACAACTGAGCGTTTTGTTTTTGGCTGAGAATCCGATTAACGATGTGAGTTCTGTTGTTCATTTCGAGAATATCGTTTCAGTGGGAATCAATCAATGCGGTCGGGAGTTTGCCGCGTCTGAAGAACTTTCGTTCATCGGGACTACACGCCGGTGAGCGAGGTTGTCAATCTTACGAGATGATTGTGGCCAAGCTTCCGTACGCAGATGTCGTCGACGGTTGTATCATTAATGCTGAGGAACGAAAAAACTGTGAACTCATGTTTTTGTTTCGTTTCTACCAACCACCACAACTCCCGGTTCATCAGTCGGATATCGAGCGGTTGGCGAAGATTTACGGAACGCCCGAGCCAACGGAGGATCCGACGAAAAAGAACGACAATTTGTGCTCTTTTGTGTTGATCTACGGAAACAAGCGAATTCAACGCAAATTGCCGTTACATTTGGACATCAAACGACTGGTAATGTTCGCTTCACGACCGCTTGGTTTCTCGGCTTCGGACATCAAAGTTGTTGTTCAAATAATGGAAGATTACTACGAGACGTTCGAGTGGAACTCATCTACGCTGCTTCGGGCCTTGGAACCGCCGTCCAATTGTCGGGTTGAATTCCTCGCAAAATAGTTTTGATCTCAGGTTATTTGTTGATATCGGTAATAAAAAGTAGATAATCAACTAATTGGTTTTGTATGTTGAGGTTAAGGCTACCGTATATTGTTACTAAACTTTTTCATTAAGCCTCTAAATATTCTTGTAGATGTCGAAGGAGGAACATCGCAAGATCTTGGAGTTTATCATTGAATTAGATAAGTTCCATGGTCTATTACAGTAAGTGGTTTTGTTTTAAGGGTGCGCTTGGAGGCTCGAAGCATCACGATCAGCTACGCGGCCGTTTACTTTCACAAACTAAACAAAAAGATTCCAACTGAGTTTTGTTTGCACGTGAGTGATTTTGATCGTGAAGATATTACTTCAAATTCTCAGACCATCGCTTGTGCCTGTATGTCGTTGGCTGCGAAAGCGACTAATGACTATCGGATTAAGATACGACACGTGGTTACGGTGTCACATCGGTAAGTAATCAGAAGTTTTGTTGACTAAGTTTTTGCATTTAGAATCCTGCATCCCGACAAACCGGTGCTGCCGATTGGAGATTTGGAATCAGATTTGCGGAAATCGTTTGCTCAATTGGAACAAGTAGTCCTGCGACTTTTGGGTTTTGATTTGGAGGTTAAACTGCCTCACAACTTTGTGTATTTGATAAGTGCATCTCTACGTGACTATTTTCCAAACGAACTTGCCGATTCGAACAAGTTCAACACAACAATTGGAACGTTGTTACAAGACGCTTCAGTGGATCCTGACTTCTTCTTTTGTCACAACGCAATCACGTCGGCAATCGTCGTGATTTCACTTGCCTTCCAGATTTTGGAGATCCCAATCAAAGATATTCAATGGACACCGATCTTCAACCAATCGCTGAGTATTCATCGTCTGCAAAAATTGAAACGTCGTTTCCTGAGACTTGTATATGAGGAGAAAATTTGATCTCTCTATTGATTTGCTACGAATAAAAGTCACAATAGTTGAACTGTTAAAACTTTAATAAAATGAACAACAATTAACAATTGATGATGACTAAGAAATGCACCTAAGAGTCACGATCATTGCTTTCAAGCGGGCATACGAAGTCCTGCATCCAAACGAATGGTTTCACCGTTGATGTACTTGTTCTCAATGATGTGTTGGACCAGAGCAGCAAACTCCGCCGGATAACCCAAACGATTCGGAAAAGCAGTCAACGAAGAAAGAAACTTTTGAACCTAAACAACGAATCTAATAATCGAGCGAAATGGAAGCTTACTTTCGGCGGCAATCCCATTAGAAGCGGAGTTTCGAAGACGCCCGGAGCAATTGTGCAGACACGAATCGATTCATGAGCCAGTTCACGAGCCAACGGTAAAGTCATCGAATGAATTGCACCTTTTGAAGCGGTGTAGGCGGTCTACAGAATTTCTAATATAAGTTTGACCTAAACACAAGAACACTCACTTGTCCGATTTGACCATCAAATGCAGCCACCGACGAAGTGTTGATGACAACTCCACGCTCCTCGTTAGGTTCCAATTTCTGGTCCATCATCATGTGAACGGATTGACGGATCACATTAATTGTGCCGAGAACGTTCACTTCGAGAGTTCGTCGATAGTTCTCCATATCGGACATTACACGTTTATTCGAATTGTACAGACGAAAAGCGTACGCAATTCCGGCACAATTAATTACCGCATTCAATTGACCGAATTGATTTCTGATCTCCTGAAGTCCGACCTCAACTTGTTTCTCATTCGTGACCTAAAATCCCTTCATTCGTTTTACAGATCAAATAACAAACGTCGGTTGGGATGAAGAGCGCATTTTGGCCCAACTCGCTGGCAACTTCGGCGCCTTTCGAAGTCGGAAGATCAAAAATGGCGACACGAGCTCCGTTCTTATGCAAATGCTGCACTGCACCACGACCCAATCCCGACGAACCACCGGTCACGAGCGCGACTAATCCCTTAAAAACTCGAAACTAACAACCTTAAAAACGTAGACAACTCACTTTGATTGCATCAACTTTTGACATTTCTGTTCAACTAAACCAGTTAACTACAAGGAAATTTTTTTGTCAGTATGAGGTAAGTGAAACCACAGAATTCAATACGCTCGTCAAAATGTCTTGACATTTATTTAAAACTAAAACAACTAATCCCATCGGTTCTTGTTGATGAGACATCGCAGTGAATCTTCGACAGTTCGCGGCTTGTGAAGCAAATTCCCGTAGTTGGCCATGGGTTTGAGTGCTTCACCGTGTTCGTTCAACAATTTTGCATCGCCGGGCATTTTGGCCAATTCAACTTCTTTTTGTTGTTTCTTCAACTCGTCCGCAAACTTTCCGTACTTTTCAACGTACGGTTGTTCGGCTTCCTAAACGAAATCAGCGAACACCCAAAGGATCACTTACTTTGTTCAAATATGGAGTGCACAACCATCGCATCACTTGGTGTTCACGGTTGAAACGTTGACGCAGAAGCTCTCGTCGATAATCGGAGATTGGTATGTGCGGTCGGCCGGTTCTAAACAATGAAACGATACTGAGTGAATTGCAAACCAAAACTTACGCTTTTTTCTTCGGCAACGGTGAACCACTGTAACCGATCTGCCAAACTCGTCGATCCCAATGAACTTTGTTCAAATTGCCGTTGAGTATTGAAGTTAAACGCATTTTCGGAGACAAACTGATGGCCAAGTGAGCAATTGCAGCAATCTCGATTTGTGAGCGCAATCTAACGAGCTATTGATTTCATGAAAAGACGTCCAATTCTACGTTATTCATTTGTGATTAAATGATGTTTATTTCAAGATAATTGACAAATTTGTACAAAAAAAAGTCTTTTTTTTGGGAATTAAGATCGTTGTTGATAAGCACCACTATTCTTTCCTCCAGAGCCACTGCCATTCAATCCGTTTCCAACTCCGCGGATTGGACAGGGGCAGTAGTTGGCATCAGCACCCGGACGACCAACAACACCATCAATTCCTAAAAGATAATTAGTCTTCACCGAACTCTAATGCATCACATACCGGCCTCACCGGACGCTCCTGAAGGTCCGTGTTCTCCTTGTGATCCCTTTGGTCCTTGTGGGCCTTGAGGTCCACTAAATTGAAGCTTACAAGTAATAGCATTAAAAGAAATGAACTCACGCCGGTCCTTCTTTGCCTTCAACACCAATTGGACCACTAAAGATTTCATTAAAAGTGTGCGTTAAGTTCTCAACTTACATTGGTCCTGCATCTCCTTTTTCACCTTTCAATCCTGGACGACCAATCAAATGTTGTGCATCATTGCCTTTTTGTCCTTAAATTCAGAAATAAAAACCTGTGACTTAAAACGAATAAAAACCTTGTAGTCCTTGTGGTCCAACTTTTCCCTGCAAACAAAGCGAATGAGTGATTGTACAGTTGATTTGAAACTTACTGGTGGTCCTGGGAGACCTGATTCTCCAGTGTGGCCCTAGATATAACGATGATTGTGCTGCAAGGGCATTCAAACTCACAGGTTGTCCATCACGGCCTAAAATTGAATTGTTAGAGTGAAATTAAAGACACAAATTACCCGCTTGACCGGCTTGACCTGCTTGACCGACCAGACCACGAGGTCCTTAACAAACAGGTTATTGATAAAACGTAAAACAAATTACTTACCTGGTCGACCGACTGCTCCTGGAGCACCGATGGGACCTGAAAATAGGTGGGTTTAAGGTTGCCAATCATTTATATAATCAGTTACCAGCTGGGCAGTTGAAGCATGTACCGGTGTCTTGGGTTTCGGGAGTAATATCCTCACTGTCTGAAAACATAAAAGCGAATTAAAACTATCGTTTAAAGAACTCACCTTTTCCGGGCACACCATTAATTCCATCCAAACCATCCAATCCAGGATTTCCATTGACACCTAAGAAATGATTAACTTTCGTTAAACTTTCAATCAACCTTTCTCTCCGGGTGGTCCTGAAATTTAGAATTAGAGGCAAGAAGTTAGTCGATAACTACCTGATGGGCATTTGTTGTTTTCGATTTGACAGTTGCAACCACCACTTTCCGATCCAGAAGCCAACGACGGCGGAATAGATGGAGGTGAAGCTTTGTGCGGAGCCGGCGAACCGTTCTGTACACTCGGTCCTTGAGGTTGGTTTTCGTAATTCTCACTTGATGGTTTGACTTCGTAGGCTTCACGACGATTACGCTTCTTCCCATTTCCCAAACGCATCATATCGTCCCACAGATCGTCGGTTGTTGACTAAAATTGGAGTCAGAAGAAGTAATTTAACTCCAAGTACTCTTACACGGAAAGTTCCAATCTCATTGTCTAATTCGGTCCAAATCGATTGAACATCATTGTAGATGTTGACAATGGCGAAAAGACATACAAAGATGGAAAGACCGGAAATGGTCGAAGCGAAGAAGATGGCGGTGTGCAATTTCATTGTTGGAAAGCAGACTGTCGATCCTGAAACCGATCTGTCGACCTTTTTATATCGGAGAAGACAGTCGCCATTGTGTCTGAACGAACGTCGTTATCAGTTTCGCAAATCGGCGTCAGGATTTCTGGTTTCACGACTCCAGATCCATATTTTAACGTTCTCGACGCAAAGACAAAAGATTTTTGGAGCATTGGAATTTCGATCATTTTCATCGACGGGCGGATTTCGTTTACCTCAGGGTTTTTGATCGTCGCTCCGCAATCATGTTCCCCCAATTCTTGACGCTCATTTTTGGGTCACGCCATCGGTTCCACTCGACTTCCGTTCTGCCTCGGGCACACTCGTCGACGTGGGTATTGGTAATGATCTTAAGACCACGAAGACGAAAATGTTGCGATCAATTTGAACTTGTTCGACATTCAATTTGACAATAATCGACTTGTTGTTTGTACAATTTGGTCACTACGAACCCGATGATTCGACTAATTGGATTAACGCAAGACATTTGCAACATTCGATCGAACCGTTGAGTAAAAACATTGACAGAGGGATGACTAATGATCTAACTAACGATTTCACTTCCGACGTTTAATTTTGAAGATGACCGATGGCACACTTTCTCGCCCTACATTCGGAGTCCTGTCGATTGGCGGATGTGGTGTTCGCTCATAATCGCCCGTTTACACGTGCATTAATCATCTGCACGCGTTGGCAGCCGTTCAAATTTCTCTTGAAAATCAGTCAGAGTAAAATGATTAATTGTTGAGTATTGAGTTTACGGTTAAGTTCAAATTTGTTCAACGATCTGATGATCGTAATGCAAAAACAAATCGAAGGAAGTGAACTGGTTTCTGGTGAAAACAACAGGTGAACGCAAACCTCTTCCCGTTTAGAGTTTTTACTCGTGTCTGTCTGAGTGATGTGTGCTCCACAGAAGAAGAATGAACGTCAATTGAACTTCGAGATTTCTGCGAATACTCCAGAAAATTTCAGACTAAGTGACAATGGAGTAAGTTTTCAGCTGTTCTCGCGTATCTTATTCAGTATTTCAGTGGCCTTATCGCAATGCTAACACTCGACTACCGCTTCGCTTTCTACCTTCCTATCTCAGACCGAATGTCGATTAGACGTTTTGATTCGATTGTTTAATTTCAACGAATTTCAATAAACACTTCAACTCAATTGATCTCTGAAATGCGAGTTTTCCCACTTTGCCTTGAAATGCCATGTGAAGATGCGTTTATTTTCGACATTCACGTACACGACAATTAGCCAACAACTCGTGATTCCAACATCGTACGTTTCGACTGCCTGCCGAACATCTTTACTTTTGTTTGAGTGGATTTGACCGGTAGTTAGTAACAAGATGTCTTGAGTTTTAATGATCATGTTGCGACTAAACATTTTACCTTTCGTTAATGAAATCGTTGTTCGGACCCACGCTGCGAATTCGATTAAGAGCCGACTGAACAGTAAAAATTTGAATTGAAGATTCGTACGAAAATGGAAGCGCGATTGAATGTGACTTCTGATGATTGTGCAACTGCTCAGGAATTTGCCGCATCGAAACTTTTATCCGGAATCTTTGTGATTCACTCGTCTCTCGATGTGTTCGCCTGTTTCATGAGTGGATTTCTTCTTTGTTGTTTCGTTAAGAATAGACGACCATTACACGTCAATTTCAAGGTTCTGAGAAGTTCTTTTAAATAACTTGTTGATTGGCTTTAAGATTCTGATTGCGAATTCCGTGGTCCTTACGCTGCTTCTTGCACTAACAACCGTAGGAACGGATGTTTGGAACGGAGTGTGTACAATGATCAAATAAATCTAATGGAATTGTTCAGGTGAACTACAACACTTATGACAATCCGTGTGAACTGATGATCACTGTTTGGATGTCGATAGCGCTAAGAGCTCCATATTACGTCTATGTTGTTGGTGAGCAATTGATTGAAAACACTGACAATATTCAGGTTATACCTGCATTCACATGTTCATGTGTTTTGAACGAATTGCGGCGACAAGTCGTTTCGGTTCGTACTCCAATTCCTCTTCTTTGATCGGACTCATTGGAGTTGGTTTAACGGTGAAATCAAGTATTATTGAATTGAACTAATTCTTATTTACAGTACTTTCTTACTCTGCTCATACTCACTCTCGTTTTCAAAGACGATTTGTTTTATGCTAAAAAGTATTATACGACAGCTTCGTCGAACATCAATGCCGGTCGTCTTCTGCTGATCAATCAAGTTATCCTTGCTGTTGATGTCTTCATTACGTCAATCGATTGTGCACTCTATCGAATTAACATCAAATGGTTGACCACGTACGTTGATCTTGAGAGAACGTTTAGAAGAGTTTTTAAGGAAACAGCACAATTATCAATTGAACAAAAGTTTCCAACTAAAAGAAAACGTGGCGATTGTTCGATTCATGATTTGGTTCTCCGGAGTACACGCCCTGATCTTCATCACCTACTCGCTGTGCAGTATCTTTGTACGAACACAAGTGAATCCGAAAGACACTGTTATTTACGCGACTTCTGTGGAAGTTGTGTTTACAGTAAGAAAATAAGAAGATTGAATTAGCAGTTCGCTTTCATTTAGCTGGTACATTTCCACGCTGCTATAATGCCCGTTACTATCTGTTGTTTCCTAAAACAACACACTCGAATTCGGCCTCAACTCAACCGAATGTACAACGAAACTCAAGAACATTTCAAACAACTTCGACTCCAATTCGATTGTATTGAACTGTCCAAAGTATCATCGACTAGCGAGCCAAGAAATTTGCTTCCGTCTCCACGAGCGTCAAGACAAAAGTCGGCATTGCATTGAGATTATTTGAAAGTTTCCTAATGATCACCTTCGCTTAAAGTCGGGAACGAAATCGAAATTTCTTTAGCCTTCTAAGCTCATCCGATTACTTTAGCCTTTAAACGTGCGAAGCTTTCAGACTGATTAAGAACTCAACATTTTCGTTTACGTGAGTCGGCACCAACAAACCATTGGAGCTCGTTTGAAGTTCGAGGATGCAACCGAGCCTTTTGTTCGAAATTCTACCGGCTTTCGCTTTTCTGCTGATCATTACGAATCTTTCGTACGTTTGGTTCATGCGTTCCCGTCAATCTGATGTGTTTGCGGTGATGTACGCTCTACACCTTTTTGGTATTCAAACGACGAATGAGAGCTTTAACGCGCGTGTTTAGATCTTCTGATGGGATTCAGTTTGTTTTACGCCGGTTTTCACGGTTCAGCCATCGCAGCGACAACCGACGATAATACACGAATCTCGCCGTGGGATTGCGCTCTTCGAGCTCCGCATTTAAGTGCTTGGGTGGTCTTGGACGTTGCATCGGCGGCCATTTTGTTGGTCTTCTGTTTGGATCAAGTGATCTCGGTTATTTGGTCAAAGAAACACAAGAACGTGAGTTTTTGTTGTCCGCCGTTAACTGCGAGAATTGTAGATTAGTGGTTTCTACTTGCAACCGGGAATGATGATCTTGATTTTTCTATTATCTTTTTCAATTCTCCTACCAACTTGGAATCATGCGTTGGAAACCGCAGAAAATAAAACGATCACTATCTCTCCGTTCTGTTCGATGTCGCCGGTTTTGGACGGATTTTACCAAGACGAGTTAAACATCCGCTTATACGTGCCGATTCTTGGTATGAGAGGAACCGAATGAAAATTGGCGAGTTGAAGTTTTTCAGGTCTGGGAATCTTAATCTTGGCAGCTAGCATCCTTTTGGGTTATCAGTTGAGTCAAGAGTGGCAGTTCAAATGGTCGGACAATAACGCCGAGTCGATTTGTGCGTACAATTTCGCGGTGTTGCGTTGTTCGTTAATGGCATTTGCTGCGCATTTGCCGGTTTGGATTCTACGGAATCCACGATTGAACGAAATCGACGAGATTCTTTTGCGTATGGTTTTAGCTTCGATTCTATCGCTGCTTCAGCCGATTGGAGTGATGTGGTTGTTTCCTGAGTACTTGGCCGAAATGCGTAAGTTCTTTTCGAAATACTCGCACGGAACGAAACGCACTTGGCAGAGTGCTGGTAAGTTTGAATTCGGATGAATGAAAATTGATTCGACATTTAGACGATCCACCAATTGATCAAAAATCTTCCGAGCAAGCGGGACTCGACTTTGGAAGTTTCTATTCAAGTGGTGGCAATGTGATTGGAGAATTTGGGGTGCCGTTCGAAGTGACAATGGACGCCTCGAAACAGCGAAGTATATCGTTCTATTACCAAGAAGCTGTTCAGCGGTATTAATCGAAATGTTCACTAGTTTTTGTAAGCCTTGAAATGATCGTACTAAAAGAGATTTCGTTGAGAAGCTTTTTGAGACGCTCGATTACAATAAACGGCTAATCAAGTTGATTGGAACGCACACACTAGCCTACGATCTATCTTCAGTGCAAATAGAAATTCCAATACTGAGGTTCGACATTTGAGTAAAATCGCCAAAGAAATTGGAAGCAAGAAACAAAACGCTTTTGAGACAAAAAGATTAGCAGGCCCGAGACTTTCGAGTCTACGAGGCAAAGCTCCCGAATCCACACGAACTGATCGGAAATGCGGGCGTTTGACCGCGAGAATTGTGTGGGAGAGCAGATCAGTTAGGAGATCAGCCGAAGAAGAAGAACGCACGAGAATATTGCCAGCGGGTGCGTCTCAGGATGTTTCGATCGGGCGGTGTGGGCCAAGAGCCTCGGATACATGATGTAAAAACGGGGAGACCCTCGTTCTTCGTTGCTCTTTCGAACTTTTTTACAATAACTACGACATCGGTGAATCGAAATGACGATTTCCAACTCGTTTTTGTATTCTCGATTGGAACCCTTTTGACAAGCGGGTTATTCGAGCGTCTATTGACTAACATTTCAAACTTGACAATCTGATTGCAAAGTTTGCACGTTAAGCGCGAACAATCGGCGACGCATTTCGCCGATCACACGCTTTTCGTCGAAAACCTCGAAGCGCATTTCGAGTGTCCATACGATCGATGGCCGAACTGCCAGGCGATTAACGTTGGAATTTTTGTAAACGTCACTCTCGCTTCTAATCCGCTTGTTTTTGAGTGCTTGTTAACACCCCAAACCAATTGATCTGTTCGATATTTCTCTTGAACAAATGAGTTGGTCTGAGGGAACTCGTGCATTGATTCCTAATTGCTGACCTTCTTGTTAAAATTGACGTTCCATGTGTGTTTCGTTATTGTTAATTGAACACACATGTCGACGTTCCACGCAGCTGTTTATCGCATATCACCACTTATGGCATCTGTTGAAACGAAAGTGACTCACAAGTGACGTGGTCGAAGAAACAACCAAAAATTGCCATTGACGTGAATTCGCAGCTTCTTGTCATTTGCCGTTTCATTGTTCCTTCTCTCTTTTGCTAGTCGAAGTTTCTTCAACACACCGGTCGGGGCGGTCGAACAACGAGAGCCATCGGGGGAGATTGACCTGCCCGAAAATCCGCACACGGCTGTTGCCCATTCGAGACTCGGAAATCATCGCCTTTGAGGCTTGAGCTTCGTAGTCGTGCTAATCACTCGACTGCCGCCATTCGATCGGTCTTATGATCGCGAAATGAGGGCGAACATACCGCCAACAAAAGTTTATGGATTGAAATCGTTCTTCTCAGCTACTTACGTTCGATTTCGTAATCGCGTTCGTTTCGTAACTCATGTCCATGTTTTAGCGGGTCTTTCGATTACCGTAGCCGTCGACGAAACGGAATGACGGTGATTGTCGGGGCTGCATCGTCGCGTTCATCATCTCGAACGAAAGCACCCGGTCGTTTGAGTTTGACGAAACTTCGACATGGGAGTTCCGGCGGTCAGGGACCGTCGTCGACGGTCGGTGGTCAACCGTTAGCCGGCGCTGATCCCAAACTTCAACGCGACATCAAACATCGTTTTGAGATCACCCGAAAATTGGGTTCCGGTACCTACGGAAAAGTGTCATTAGCGTACGATCACAAAACAGAACGGGAAGTTGCGGTCAAACTGAGTAAGTGAACTGTTCGGTAGCTCAAATTGTTTGTTTTAGTCAAGAAAAGTGCCATTGAAAACAAACAGGATCTTATTCGTATTCGTCGCGAAATTCGAATTATGTCGATGCTCAAGCATCCGAACATCATTCAAATCTACGAGGTTTTTGAGAACAAAGACAAAATTATTTTGGTCATGGAATATGCGGTAAGCTAATCAACTAGTCATTTCTATTACCGAGATTTAGTCTGGAGGAGAGCTGTACGATTATGTGAGTGGCAATCATTTGTTTTCGTTTATCGATCGAAATGTTTAGGTCTCGAAGTTTGGAAGTTTACCGGAAGCTGAAGCTCGTCGCATCTTTCGTCAAATTACTTCCGCGGTTCTTTATTGTCATAAGGTGGGGATATAGGAGTGATAGTCGAACAACAAGTTTTTTCCAGCATAAAGTCGCTCATCGTGACTTAAAATTGGAGAATATTCTACTCGATGTAAATAGCAACGCAAAAATAGCGGACTTCGGTCTTTCCAATTATTTCGCCGATAAAAATCTTTTGCACACGTTTTGTGGATCACCGTTGTATGCGTCTCCCGAAATCATCAACGGAACACCGTGAGTTAAACTAATCATATCATCTAATACTTCTTTGCAGGTACCATGGTCCGGAAGTTGACTGTTGGAGTTTGGGTATTTTGCTTTACACGTTGGTTTACGGTTCAATGCCATTCGATGGACATGTAAGTCGAGAGTTGATGTTCTCGAGTTTCTGTCGTTTTAGGACTTCAATCGAATGGTCCGTCAAATTAAACGCGGTGCTTATTACGAACCCGATACGCCATCAAGTAATCACCGCAAGAATTATTAACGTAAACTCGTGTCTTTAGCTGCATCGATGCTCATTCGCAATATGTTGCGCGTAAATCCGGAACGTCGTGCCGACATCGACGACATCGCCAGTCATTGGTGGTTGAATTTGGAAGAGAATATGCCGGTGATTCAGGAGTTGCCCGAAAATCAAATTCTCGACCACACACCGTTGACTGAAAGAGCGGAAATTATGGTGGTCCAGGATCTGGCCGATGAAACGGACGTCTTCATGGAGTTCGGACATTTGTCTGCCAGTACTCGACAGAAGATCGAAGAGTTCCGACGACGACGAAAAGAAGCTGAAGAGTACAACGAGAACTCGCCGATCAAGCCGCCTAAAGCCAAGAAAACGGATGAGCAGGAGATGACGTTACGAGAGAAAAGTTTACGACACGAACAACCCGATACAACGGAACCGAAACCTCCGACTGGAATAGACAAAGATGCATTCCATGATCCGTTGGAACGTTTGCGACAACTCGAATCAAGACTTCAATCTCGACCATCACCTGAACCATCCACTTCACAGACACGTCGTAACTCCAAACCGACAACTCCAACGCTCACCAAAGCTCCCGGCTTGCCGTTGCCAACAAAGAAAGAAACTCCAACGGCAGTATCAAGTGATGAAGACAAGAAGCCACACTTCGTTTCGGCAACTGAAGCGGCAGAACGAAAATCGCAATCCAAGAAATCGTTGGACAATGCGGTTCCATGGAAAGTTGACAACGATTCCTTAAATGTTCTTATGAATCAAGTAGGAGAGAGTTGCAATCGATTGACTATTAAATCAATTTTAGTTGTTGGAACAAATGGACAGCGGACCTGTTAGCATCAACTTGATTTCGAGAGTCAAAAATCATCCAATGTACGATCAACGTCCGATGGTCAAAGAACTATTGGAGTCGATTATTGCGGCCCAACCGGCGGCCGTTCGCAAAGAGACGTCGAAAGTGATTGATCAAGTACAAGTAAGATTCTCAGTTTGCAACATCAATTCCATTTTCATTCAAGAGTCCTGCTCGTAAACAACCTTCCATTCAAGCGATCAAAACTTCAAATGACAAATCGCTTCCAAATTCACCGCTAAAACCGCAAGCGCCAATTTCCGTCGTACCGGAGGTTGTACAGTCACCAAGAAGCAAATACAAAGTTGCCGAATTGCCGACTGCCGTTGATCTCAAAGCCGCCGTGGCACAGAAACGCATGCCTTTGGAAGAGCGAAAATGGCACAGTGTTGAGGTTGGATTTGAAACCGACGAGGACTCGAATGGATCGTCCAACAACAGTTCGGGCGGTAAAGCGATTGGCAAAGGAATAGGAAAGATTGGAGCTACTGCTCGTATCACGCGATCGGCTGATGAAGCGGACGATGGAGAAGCGGATGATGATGAAATTGACGTGAGTTTCGTTTATCTACGTATATTACACTTTGAAATTTATGACTAAAAGTAGGGAATACAATGTCACTAAATGGAGATGAAAAAGAAGTGAAAGTCGAAGCAGTAACAGGAAACGAAGAAGCAGCGAAAGTCACAGCTTTGCTTGAAATTTATCGGGGTTTAATTGACGAACTGAGTTCTTGCGACTTACCCGCTTTTTTGATGATCACTGGATTTCGAACTTTCGTTTCCTTCGGTGTTTTTGCGTCCACAAGAACCGTCAGTGCTTGTTTTCCAATTGGAGCCGGCGGCACAGATTCTTAAATTGTTGAGATTAGTCATGTTCTTCTTTGCATGCTACCTGTTAGATCGATAACCACGGGATCTTTGGCGGATGGTTGTCGGAGCGTGATTTACTGAACATTTGTGATGACGGGAGTCTGTTGAACAACCCTGAAAACAAAAAAAGGTTATTTCGATGCGATCTCGCGCACTTACGGTCGGATTCGATCTCAGAGCTCGACCAGAGAGAGCTGATCGCCGCCCTCTCATGGGAACTCGGACTCGTCCCATTTTCTTGCAAAGACGGTCACCTCTATAACTAAACCACACCCAATTAAAATACTTTCCGTCACTATGAGCTCGAGAAAAAAATACACAGATCTGTTTCCTCTATCCCAATGTTTTGTTTTCGTGCTCATCACCAAGAGCGATTTGATCGTACCAGTAAGCAGCCAAATAATAGGCGCTTGCAATCTCGTCATCGCAATGTTTCTTGAACAAACACGTCATTGGAACAGTGACTTCACGATAAAGACTAAATCTCGGATTTTCAATTACATTCGGGACTTAAACTTACTAACGAACATTGTGATTTTGCAGAACGACGAATCGGAATACGAAAGTGAAATCGACGAGTTAGCAGAAGTTGTGGAGTCGATTGCTCAATCGAACAGTCGACTTGCACCAAAACCTAAGGCACCAACGATCGTTGAGAGTCGGGTGAAATCTCCGGAACCAATTGCCGGCTCATCGACCGCTCAAACGGATCCAAGTCACTTGTCTACGCTGGAACGTGGATTAGCAAAACGACAAAGTAAAGGAAAGTACCAGGTATCTGCAGAATTCAAAATAAAAAGTCATTATTGATTTATAGCACATGCACATCGAAATGTACGGTCGTGGTGTTTCGACTGAAGCAAATTCACCACCACCTGAAAAACGAAAGATCGGTGGACCACAACCATCAGCCGAACAGCTTCCCGAACTTTTCGACAAAGTTGGTGTATCATTTAATACCATTGTTTAGCGTTATTTTAAGGCCAAACAATACATAATGACTTTCCCCGACAAACCTCAAGATGATGATGTAGAGGCCAAGCGCGCGAATAAACTAGCTAAACCCTCATCGAAGTGGACTAAAAGCCAAGATCCCGATCTTACCGACAAGTCAGCAACTGCGACTCCAACTCCAATGTTCGTTGTTCATATTTTTTCTTGTAATCGTCAGTGTTTTAGACGTCGTACTTCTGATGCAACAAAACAAAAGGCCAAACAAGCGTCGACCGTAGAGAAGAAAACTGACGAAAAAAAGAAACTGCCGCCCGTTGCAGCTCCCGAATCGTCGGAGACTGAAGAAAGTGAAGATGAAGGTGAACCGGTCCGAAAACCTCGTTCCTCGGCAATCATCGGCTTCAGAACCATTCAATCTAATGGTAAGCAACGCGAGAGGCTTAAGAAAATGTTCCGATTCACAGATTTAGACGGCAGTCGACGCGAAGCTCCGATCGTTGAAATCAAACCGCAATCCAAACCCTATGCGGGAATCAACAAAGTCACACCGCCGCCCAATTCCGAGAAACTGTGAGTTTCTTTCGAATAGGTACCCCCGACTAACAACCAATACGTTGGCACTTAACATTTACGTATAATTAGCGACATTTTTTGTTCGTTTGCTCAATTTTTATTTTCACAGCAATCAGACATCAAGAACCAACGAAGTCGAGGAGAATGGAAAGTTGTCCTACGAAACGGCGTCGCAGTACATTCGACGCAAAAGCCGCGAGCGTCGCGCACGAAACTTCACCATCGCGTATACCGAAGAAGCGTGGCAACGCTGTCGAGATGAGCCGTTTGTTTTTTTTTGATTTCGCTTTTTGCCATTCAGTTTCTTTTTTGGACATAAATCGAAAACGGAAATCGACCAAAAAGAACTTTCCATTTTTAGGAGCGTCGAGAAAACGATCGAACCAACGACACCAACGAAATCACGTGCGTCTGTGGAACGCGAAAATCGCAACGCAGATTCTCGACCACGGGCGTTGGCGACGATTGCAGCGAAAGTTGAGCGTCGACATTCGCAGTTGGAGCGACGAAACTCACGCACCTCCGACGCTCCGACGGGAATCGAACGTCGAAATTCACGCACAGCCGTCGACGCTGCGAAACCAACAATCGTTCCGAACGACCCGACGAACGGCGCCGCATCGTATCGATCGGAACGACGTCAAAGTCGTGATCACGGTGGTCGACCAGTGAGTTGAAGTAAAGGACTTCGCGAATGAAAAGCCAACCGTTTTAGTATGGTAACGATCGTCGACAGTCCTTCCACGAGTATTCTCCAGTCGAACACGATGATTTCGCTTCGGTCTATGGCTCTCGAATCGGTCAACAGCCGCCGAGTGGCAACTTCTCGGCATACGGTCGTTTCGGAGCTCAGAGTTCGATGGACGAAGAGGTGGCGTTTTTAACCGGCACTTCCTACAATCCTTCTGGTGTTGGACCGTCAACGTCCGGTTCTAACTTGGCTTTTTTTTATCCAACTCCTGCTGTCGCGGCGTTTATGGCCACACAGGTTCAGTCTTTCTTCTTCGTCTGTCTGCCCGGCTTTTTAAACAAATTTTTTGAAATAGCAAAACGTGTTCATTTGATACTTTAGGGAGTCGATCGCCCGTCTTCCGCTTACGAACCGCCGCCATCGAATCGTTTTGCTGTTTATCAGACGAGAGCTGAACGCGAAGCTGCGGGAATCGGCGGTTCTAGTGGCTATCGTTCAACGGGAACCGGACATTACGATCGCTATACGGATCGACCAGCGAGCTCCTACGGCAGTGGTTATCGTCGGCCCTCAGCTTACGACGATCGTCCACGTGAGTTGAGATCGAGGAATTTAACTGTTTCGTTTGTTCAGTTGACTTCGATCAATTGATGGGCGGCACTGATTTTACTTCAACGTTTGCTGCTCCTCCCGATCCGAACTTCGGAATGGGCTCTCGACCATCGAGTCGACGATTGAGATTACGAGAACGTCGTAATCGATCTCAATCGAACGATCGAAAGTTCTCCGGTGGACTCGAGATCGACGATCGTCTCATAGCAGCCGAGGGAGGCGGGGCCGAGTTTTCTTATGTCGCCTATCACGATACGGGCAACTCACGGGTTTCGCAGCCACGCGAACCGGACATGACTATGGCACCGGCGCGAAGTATCTTGAAGAACAAACAAGTGAGTTTAACGAATGAGACGACCCTATTATCTCATTTGTTTAGGCCTACGAAGTTGAGCCGCGAAATTCGCAAACACGCGAATTGGCTGGTAAGTTGGAAAAAAGTTTTCGGTTAAAAATGCACGTGTGTGCAACACTTTCACTTACATTTTTCAATACACTTTCTTTACTATCGTTGATGTTTGACTCTTCAAGCTCCAATCGGACTGCGACGACATATGAGCGCCGAGAAGGACTTGCATTATTTCGGAATTGGACCGCCATCTACTGGTTATCGGTTCGGTTCAATTGGACCAATGACCACCACCGCACATCAGATGCCGTCGCACAACACCTACGGAACGGCCGCTGGGGCCTATTTCGAACGTATGTCCGCGGTCTATCGTAGTTGGATTTGTGCTGTGCCGAAACAGACACGTGTGAAACAATCTGTTGCTCAACGATGGTTTGAGAGTACTTATGCGGTGCCAACTAAAAAACGTGTTCGATTGTGTTCGTTTATTTCTTTCATTGTCTTGTAATTCATTTGTGTACAAACGTTGATAACAACAGGGTCTTCGATTGCTGTTTTTGTCGTTCTGTTAATGAGTGATGTACACCAATGCACATAACATGTTGAGTTAACGAATAAACTTAAAGTGCTTTAGCTCGTGACGTTTTCGAATCGACGGCGACGACGACCAACAAGAGTCGTGGATCTGCTTCCGGAGCTTCGAATTTCTTAAACATGGCGCGACGTCGAACCGCCGAAATTCGTCTCGGTAAGTTATCGTTATCAAGATTTCGTGCACAAAACTATCGCTTCCTGAGAGTTCTAAGTTGAGATGATTTTGTTGCAGGAAACGATGGAAAACTGACTACAAGTACTAATGGTTATTCCATCGAAGACGATTATAAACGTCCACGTTCGCCGATCGATCGAATAAAGTCATTGTTTGGTGGCGGCAAGTCCACTGGTTACTCGGCCAACTCGAACGGCGCTTCATCGCGCTACGGAACCACAAGTACCGGCGCCACGTCAGGGACTTCGTCTCAGTTCAAACGATATACCGGAGGTAAACACACAATGATATTCACTTAGAAACCGCTTTTTAGCGACGACGAACACACGGTACGGTGCCGGAACAAGACATTGGTACGATTAGATCAATCGGTTCTTTCGCATTTCGACTCGCTCATTAGCTTTCAACATTTAGCCTGTGGTTTTTGTTTACGGTTTTTCGCATTTATCTTCATTTTGTATTTATGATTATAGCCAAACGCATTTTCAACGACTTGCTATTTGAATTAGTTACGTGTCACTCATATCCAGCGAGATAAAACGAACACGCTCAATATTTCTAGTTGTTTGCATTTTAACTTCAAATTTGTAGTTCTATTGTTGCATCAATAAAAGTAAATTCGAATCAACGTCTCCATTATCTGCCAACATGATTGATGGCGAGACTTTGTAACAGAACAAAATGCCAACTACTAGACATTAACCTTAAAGAGGCTAGCGATCACTGAACAGGTGAAAAAACCTTGAGTTTACTACTTCTGAAAGCAGAAACAGATAGCTGCTGGAATCTTCGGAAGTTCGAGCTATAAAACCTTAATCGTTTTTGTAGCTATTTTTCCGATGCACTTGTCGTTTACTCTTCAGTAAACCTCTGGAAAATCTGAAAGCAACAACTTTGTTTTCAAAGATGTTTTACTCAAAGACCTTTAGAGAGATCAACCAATGGAAAGATTACTATGTTAGTCGACTCAAATGGAGATCTTCGTTTAAATCCCATCGTTTTGTGTAATTTATTAGCTAATTCCTTGATTACTTTACAGCACTTGATAACAGAAAGAAAATGTGAAAAAACAACTTTAAAAACGATTAAACAAAAAGCATTTTGAGACTCAAATAGCTGAGTTGAAGACGCTGAGCAGCTTAATGGCGATCTTCGGGCGTTCAGTCAGAAATTCTTCGCAATCGTTCAGTTCGCAAATTGCACTGTAGTTTTTGCGAGCGAACTGGAACACACGATCTTGAAAGTCTTTGAGATGATCACGTTCGAGTGCCAATTCCAAGATCGGAAGCGCCTTCTCGGCGGTCAAATTGGACAGAATCGAATCATAGCACTTCTTCTGAAACCCCACAAGTTCAACTGTTCAATGGTAGAAACTAACCACAAGATCGTTCACTTGATAGTAGTCGGCGACCGGCAAAAGTTGAACAGCGACCACTTCCAATTCCGCAACTTTGTTCTCGTAGATGTAGATGAGCATCATTTCGACCATTTCTGCTTCAAAGCCTTTGATCGTGACAACTCACTTTTCTGTTCTTCAGTTTCTTTGTCGAACATTGCACGAAAAACAGGCGATTTGATAGAAACCATCAATCGTGATACCTAAAGACCAAGATAGTAAGAAACAAACAAGAAAACAGACCTTGAAAACTTTGTCGTCCACGTGAATCTCTGCATCCGAAAAGAGAGGATCGTTAAAAAGTGATCCAAGTTTACTGCGAGAAGAAACACAATGGAAACATGAGTTCGTTTCAATAATCGGTCGAAAGTTGCAGCAGACATCAAACGGTTCATTTTGAGCAAATGCGTAGAGATGTTCTTGATTCACATAACCCGAAAATCCATAACCACTAACAGTTGTATAAGCGCAATTGAAACCTAAAGCTCAGAAAGGTGTAGGTGAGTAAAAGGAAACTCACTGATTTTGCGAAGTCGAAGTTTTGAGTTTTTAATCCACAAATCGTATTGAACTGATACCTTCGAGTGCTCAGCAAGATCTTTGATTACCAGATAAATATCACATCCATCTTTATATTCTTCATTGTCTCCTTTTGAGCAAAATGTAAGTGCAAATTTAACGTCTTTGAACTCAGGAACAGTGAATGTGTCGCTTTGCCACGAGGTTTTGAACTGCGCCGACTTGAAACGCGATTCGAAATCGGAAATTGTCCATTGATAGTAAGTATTGTTCGTAGAAACTGAACCGATTGACTTCACTGGATACGGTAATCGACAGCAGATGAAGACCGTTGATGCATGAATAAACTTGGACTTCTCTTGAGAAGACAAAAACATCAACCATGCTATCCATGTGTTTTCTTCGTTGTAAGAACAACTTCTCCCTAAAATACCAAAAATCTCATTAAATAGAAACCAACTTACTTTTTGCTTCGCTGCGCTTCTTATCCTCGGTCTCCATCCACGCGCTGCATTCCATGGGAATTGAGAAGACCGATGGTGCCTCGGTGATTTCCATGAAAAGAGTAAAATTTGGGCTAAGGGATGATGATGACTTTAATTTTAAATAAAATTCGATTTTCCCAAATTCCGGATGCTCGAAGGCGAACAGGTTGCTGATCATATGATCTCCGTCAATTGACTGTTGGTATTTAGCGGCAAAATCATCGATCTGCCAAAGCGCAATGTTCAGATAATCAGAAGCAAAAACCGATCTCATGAAGAGGTAGATGCTGCAAGTACATCCATCAGTAAACGCGCAAACAACGACAATGAAATCGAAGGTCTACAGCTGCAATTCGAAGTAAAAACGTGGACCAGTTGCTTTCAATCGTCAGAGAAAACGTCTTTGCATTTTCCCATAAAAGCGCCAAAACACGTTCCTTTCGAATTCAGTCGAAATGTCAATCGAGTTGCTGCAAGTCGTCTTTCAACCACAGAGTTCAATCGCCAAAAGTGTAAAATCTGCGGACACTGAAGAGCGTTTATTCAGATTCGAGACTGTAAGAACGAAGCTATTAAACTGTTTGCTTCGGTCTCTTAATCGGAATTACAGACGGAGAATCTGAAGTCAAATGTCGAATACGCTCACTGAATGATTCGACTGCTGATTTATTTTTTCAGAAATAAATTTAAGTTGTGACATTAAAATCGAATTGACATCGTAATTTAAACATTCAGCAAAATCTATTTGATGGTCGCTTAGGAGCACTTGATAACAATGTTTGGGATCATGAAACCTCAAGTTCATGCATCTAATGCTGACTTCATCGATCTGAAACAAACAAAGTGAGCTCAATACATCGAATATTAGAAATCACTTCAACTTGAGCTCACTCTTCTGATTACGAAGTTGCTCGAATTGATCTTGGTAGTTGTAAATCACACAAATATTGCTTTCTAAACATAGTTAGTGGAAGCAGTTGACCTGAAAAAGTAACAGAGAAGAATGGCAACTACCAGACATCGACTTCCGAGAAGTCAACTTCCATTGACTACAACTCGATAAGCAGTGGCTGTAAACGCGTGTACTTAACAGAACAACAACTAACACTAATGAACTCCAAACCCTGTGAATATCAGCGGAATCCAACCAGCCAACGAGCTAAAATACACAACACCCCCCATTCCCTTGTATAGCACGTCCATCGCGTCGATCGATTTATCTCGGAGATTCTAGCAACAACTAGTGTCCATATTATATGGATGGATAACTGAATAAACTGGTTGTTCAATGCGCCCACACTTGTAGGCACCGGATGACTGAGAGAGAAATGAGAGCAATTCAAAGCCAGAGGATTTGTCGAAAATCGTCCAAAATTGCAAAAGTTTGTGCAGCTCTTCCTGCTGATGCTGGTGAGTTGTAGATTGATTCAGATAACAATGAGATCAGAAGATTATGACCCTGAAAGTGTGGATAGCAACGGTCGGTTGGGAGCTGAATTGAAGTCGAAAACATACTCAGAAATCGGCTTCTGTAAGTTGGTCACAACAACAACGGTAGTTGGTCTCTGAGATTGTAATTTGCAAGAACAAATACACAATATTAGATTAGTTGTAGTAAAAATTGTGCATCAATCAGTTTACTGGTTGCAGAATTCAAACTTTAAATCTTTGGCTAAAAATACGGAAAAGTGGGGATCGTGTTTATCGTCATATCTGTACTGCTAATCTAATCGTTGTATGTCGTTTATTCTAATGTTATGATACTTCAAAGGACTCAGCAATCAAGATCCAGTCAAAATCTAAACATCAAAAAAGCCAATTGTCGATTGCGTATTAATGAGCACGTTTCTTCTGTTTAACTAATTGACTAGAATCATTGATGTGTGTTATAGTTATGTACAGTGAAGCCTCAGGAATTGCTTCCCGCAAAATAGTCGATTACTTTATTGCTGATCTTCAAACACAATCAATGCAAAAAGATGTTCGAAGCACCGTGAATCTCGCAAACGATTATTATTTGGCATTCTTGAGCAATTAAACGATGAGAATACGTTCGAGCTAATGAGCATGTTCCTTGACTGGTGGGGCTACGGAGCCAAGTACATTGTGGGCAATCTAGATACCCAATTAGTTGCTGAGAAATGACATTCGATGGAAATTTCAAACTGAATTTGAAGTTACAAGAAGCGCGCGGGTCAAAGACGTTCTCCAAATTTTGAAAGGGCATATTCAATCGTCCTTAATATACTTACCTTCTGGACGGTCTTGTAAATATGCGAAGTGGCATAGACCCCAACGCCGTAGAAGTGAAACTCGGAAGGCGGCGCCATTTTGCGTTTAATCCGAGATCGCAAACTCATGTCCGGATCGAAAATGAAGTCGTAGAAAATAGTGATCCATGAAGTGTGAACTGTCAAATGATCATAATACTCAGGAGCCAGTTTCCGTATCTAAATTTCCATATGAACAAACCACTCGCTAGACAAACCTTTGGTAAATTCAACCCGCAGACGAACGGAAAATCGTGATGTTCGACGTGACATCCGACATTAAACGTCAGCTTGTTAATGAAGCCGTAGTAACTGAATTCGATAATCAGATAACGATGAACTCTACTCACCTGTACGTTTCTTGGCCGGGCGTAAAGACGTAGTGATCGCTAATGAAATGTCCGGCCATTGGATGTAATCCCAAACCAAATAGAAAGCCAATGAACAAATAGAATGCCGATTTGACTCCGAAAAAGTGCAAAATTGCCAAATCAAAAGAAATTTGAAGCACTGCATTGACAACCTCCAAATCGGTTACCGCCTAAACCTCAACATTGATAGATGAACAGTCGACTTACTTTGTTGTAAATCGAAAGCGGACGAAATGCGTAGAAGACCGGCTGTAAGATAACCCAACAGAGTTTGCCGAACGAATTCGTGAAGAATCGGGCTTCAAACTCGGTCGGAACGTCCGTATCGATAACATCTTCGCCTTAACACTACAATCACCAATCGAATACGAAGAAAACGAACCCAAATGACGATGATGTTCTAAGTGGTATTTCTTGAACGAAATCGACATCGGCACACCCATCGGCAGGTTGGCGATGAAGCCGAGAATTCGATTCTGCAAAATCCGAACATTTCGATTTCACTCTTTGGAACTCACGGACATCGCTTTCTTGTGTCCGAATCCTTGATTATGTGAGATTTCGTGGACGGCCAAAGTGAGCGCATGATTGATGGTTCCACTCACGATGTAAGCTTGCAATACAACCAAAATCCACGATGCATCTGAAATCACAAATAAAAAAGTTCTCAAAGCCAATTCACCTTTCAACAAATACGCTAAAACGAATTGAAGAAGAACCATACAGACGACCACATACTTGAAAGATGGATCCAAACCAAAGTATTTTTTCACATAAAACCAAAGAATTTAATCATATTGAAACAGTCGCTACCTCCGGATACTTCTCAAGAATTTCTTTTCGTCTTGTTGCATGTGGTTCGTCCGTATACGACCAATCGAACTTCTGTTTCGTTTGGCCCTGACCCATCGTGCAAAGCCGAGGAGCGATGTTAACCCTGAAATAGCAAAACGGACAGTCGCAATCACATTCGCCATTATCACGCAGATAGTTCAGCGAATGTAGTTCGATGAAATGAAGAGAAAATCGTTCTTTGCTCACGAGCCAGCAAGCGCGCTCGAAGATGAAAAATTGGTTCTTATCTCGGAGAGATGCAATCGAAAGTGTTTGACATGTAAAAGTCGCAATTTCAATCGAATTGCGAAACGACGACTTCCGTTCAAAAATAAGTCCATGGAGGTTCAAAACCGAACGAACGAACGAAGCGATTGATCACAATCAAAGTAAACGGTTTATTTGCTGCGAAATAACAAAAACATTCTCTAACGATTATTCCTAATTCAATCACATCAAAGCCACTAGATAGTCGTCTTCGTCCTTCTCGGACGTTACATTCTCGTCCGTCGACTTTTTCTTCTTTGTCTTCTTCTTATCCAACTGAAAACGATTCATAAACAGCAAAAACATGTCCACCAACCTTTGCAATCTCTTCTTCGGTCGGAACCGGAAGATACTTCGTGACATTAATGGGCACGTAGTTTTTCGGCGGAATCAACGTGAGTAGAGCGCGATTAACGAACGGACCCAACGCTGGATTTCGATGTTTGCAAAGAGCTTCGATTATGGTCGCAATATTCGCTTCCAACTCATGATCTGGCATGTCCAACTAGGCTCTCGTATAAGCAATGAACAAACATACGAACTCACTTTGCCAATCACCGGCTCACAAAGACCCCATTGCGGATAAACCGGATCGCCTTTGATCGAGAGCTTAACACCATTGCGAAAACGTTCAATCAACTCGGGAAGATTGTCGCCCATTGCACCTGAAATCCAAATCCTTAACTTTCTCGTCCATTCAACTTGCCGTTCATTTTCGTTGGAAATCGAGATCGCAAGATTCCACGCAACGGTGCCACTGTTCCGTGCATATTCGAATGTGCAACGCAGAAATCATAGTCGTCGACGCGAAACAGTCCTTTGACAATCTTCTTGATCATATCAGCGCCAAGTGCGATTTCGGCACCCGCTTCAACGGCCATATTCTGAGTTTCTTGATCGGCGGCAAACGCCAAAATCGTTCGCTTCTCATTGTGCTTGAAGATGTGTGGCACGGGAACAATCTCATCGGACGCCGGAACCATTTTTGTCTAAAACACAAAACTAAAAATCAAAATCCATCGACTTACCGCCTTTTCGGTTGTCATATTCAACTCAATTCGAAGCTTCACGGTTCCTTTTGGATTGTTGTAAATTTCCGGTCGTTGAAGTCCTCGATGAATTGCTAAGGCTTCGGAAATTGAATAGAATTGGGTTCGCACTTTAGCTCCAATATAAACATTACAAGCCGGTGCTTCGGGAAGTTCTACTTCGGCTTCAGCATCATAACGGCCGGGACCTTGTTGTGAGGGAGACAAACTGAAATTCCGACATGTTCCAAACGAAACTCGCAAATTACTTACAGTGCTTTCATTCGTCGAATTTTGATGCGCTCCATGAACGAGTACTGTTTACGAGCTGCTTCTTTCTCTTCACGTTTCTGTCGTTTCAACAACTTTTCCTGACGACTTAACGGCTTCTTCAACGCACGTTTCCGTCCTCTGAGCTGCTGAAAGTCGGGGGTTGTCGCAGCCAAAATTCCACATGTCTGACTGAGACGTAGACGAGCAATTCCACCACAAAGATTACCGATCGTCGGTAACATTTCCAATTAGAAAAAAGTTCTCAGTGAAATCAAATGAACAGAAACAAGAATCAAAGAGATCGGCATTCGAGGAACCACTTAACACTCGTCATCACTGCTCTGAGTACAGTAATCGATCAACACAATATGCTTTTGCTTATTTATCATAAGCAATTTAGCAGAGAGAAAAAAGATACTTACAGTGCGTATTTATCGTAATGAGTCTCCAGAAGACGATGATTGTTGTCGAAAGAGGTCGAAAGCTACAAAGTTCGAAACAAAGGTAATCTTTGGTTTTTCTCGGTGTATTACATTCTGCGCGTTCACACAAACTCATCGGTCATATTTTTACAATCGTCCTCTTGACATATCGAAGACGTGACGACCACGTTTTTCGATCAGTTGAGTGGTCGACGATTGGTGCCGTCAATTGACTAAAACTTATTCTCTGACTATATTATTGGCGATATGAATGCAGAACAACTAATTCAAATTCTGGAGACTGATCTTTTTGATCCACTGATTGAACTGTCCGATCCAGCACGATGTCCGAAAATCGCTCATGCGCCAAAACGTAAGCTCCCATTAACTGAAACGGAAAAGAAGGTAATTAGAAATAGTCGTTTTTGTTGACAAATTTATTAGTTGGCCGTTAGTAACATTCTACGTTACGTTCCGCGAAAGCATCATGATGAATTGGCTATGGAGTTTGCTGTCGAGCTTCGAGACTACGGTCACATCTACGCTTATCGTTTTATGCCCAGACATCAACTGAACGCCATTTCTATTGATCAGATTCCGGCGCAATCACAACAAGCAGCTGCGATTATTTTGATGATTCTAAATAATCTCGACCCGTCGGTCGCTCAATTTCCCCAAGAACTGGTAGGATTTTTGATCTAGAAAAGTATTTCATTTTCAATTAAGGTCACTTATGGCGGTAATGGACAAGTCTTCTCGAACTGGATTCAATTTCGTTTGGTTTTACGTTATTTGTTTCAAATGACGAACAAACAAACGTTGAGTTTGTATTCTGGACATCCGTTGGGTTTGTTTCCATCTCACAAACGAGCACCTCGTCTCGTCATAACTAATGGTATGATGATTCCGAGTTACTCGACCAAAGAACTCTACGATAAGTATTTTGCTTTGGGAGTAACTCAGTACGGACAGATGACTGCCGGATCGTTTTGTTACATCGGTCCACAAGTATGTTTGCTTACAATTTCTCTAATTGCAGTACTTCTAGGGCATTGTTCATGGAACAACGGTTATCATTTCATATTTTTCTTTGAGTTTCATATCTTGTGTTTAGATCACAGTGATGAATGCTGGTCGGAAGTATTTGGATGCCGAGTCATTGGCTGGCAAAGTTTTTGTGACTGCCGGATTGGGTGGTAGGTTTTTTAGTTGACTCGAATGTTATTTGAATTCAATATTTAGGGATGAGTGGTGCGCAGCCAAAAGCTGCAAAGATCAGCGGTTGTGTTGGAGTAATAGCAGAAGTAGGTTTAGAAAGGTCACCTTGTTTGTGTATGGCAATCTTAATCCATGGATTAGTACGCTAAGTAGATTAACTAAAATATTAAGAAGTAGACGGCTATTAGTACGTAATTTGTTTAGATTAGTGAAGAGGCGTTGATTAAACGCCATAAGCAGGGATGGTTGGACGAATATAGTCGCGATTTGGAACAAATCATCTCGTGGATTAAAGAACATCGCGAAAAGAAAACGGCGATTAGTATTGGCTATCTCGGCAACATTGTCGACTTGTGGTCAGTAGAAAAGCGAAAAGTTCTAAACAATTGCGAAATTTAAGGGAACGACTGGTGGATGAAAAAGAGTTGTTGGTAGAATTAGGCTCCGATCAAACTTCTTGTCATAATCCATTTAACGGCGGTTATTATCCTACCGGATTGACCTTCGACGAAGCAAACGAATTGATGGCTAAAGATCACGATGAATTCAAGAAACGTGTACAAAAAAGGTTTCCTATTCAAGTTGAGCTATAAACCAAATTGTTTGCAGTTTGATTCGTCAAATCAATGCTATTGAAAAGTTGACTAAACGTGGAATGCACTTTTGGGACTACGGCAATGCTTTTTTGGTCGAATGCCAAAGAGCTGGCGCAAATATTTTGGCTGAAGATGCACAAGACGACAAAACCTTCAAGTATCCGTCCTAGTTAGTTGAAGTAGGAATCAAATGATTGAATGTTTGTTTCAGCGTCGAGCACATCATGGGCGACATTTTCTCTCTCGGTTTTGGTCCTTTCCGTTGGGTCTGTGCGTCCAACGATTTGAAAGACTTACAAACCACCGATCAAATTGCCGCTGATGTATTGGAAAACTTGTCGAATGACAAAGACGGTAAGAGACAATGGAGATTTGAGTGATCTTCAAAGTACAGTCAGTGACAAAATACGACAACAGTACGCGGACAATTTACGTTGGATCAAAGAAGCCGAAAAACATAAACTGGTCGTTGGAACACAAGCGCGGTAAGTTGTTTGAACCTTGAAGACCCAATAATGAGTTTAAGGATCTTGTATTCCGATCAAATTGGACGCATCGAAATTGCTCTTGCATTCAATCAAGCAATTCGCGACGGCAAATTGAAAGTAGGAACGAACTATAGTTATCGAATAGACTTCGACTTTAGGGTCCAGTTGTTTTGAGTCGAGACCATCACGACGTATCGGGGACTGACTCGCCATTCCGGGAAACTTCGAATATCAAGGACGGTTCTGCATAGTAAATAATCGCTCAGAAACAACTAATTTTATAATTTAGCACCGCCGATATGGCAATACAAAACGTAATCGGTGACGCATTTCGTGGAGCCACTTGGGTTTCCATTCACAACGGTGGAGGCGTTGGTTGGGGCGACGTGATCAACGGAGGTTTCGGATTCTTGTTGGATGGCTCTGAGGTGCGTTTACTTCACAACAATCGACAAAACGTTCGGAATCTTAGGATGCGGCAAAACGCGCAAAACTGATGTTAACCTGGGATGTGAGCAATGGAGTTGCTCGACGTTCGTGGAGTGGAAACGAAAACGGACGAGAGACAATTTTGAAAACTATGGAGTTGGATCCTCAACTGCGTGTAACTATTCCAGAAGTTGTGGACGACAATACTGTTGAGAAACTTCAGTTCTAAAGTCCGCTACCAATGATGAGGTTACGCATTTATGTTTAACAAAATTCAACGTTAACAAACAACAAATTTCGAATAATAAAAACATCAATCACAATGTTCCCGATTCAGTTGGATATGCTTTAATGATTCGTACGTCTTGAAGAGGTTTGTCGTTGTTGTCTGAAACCGAACACGTATAATGGAATATAAAGAAGAGAACGTACCGGTCATAACTCCTCCTATCTTTTGTATCACCTTAAAACCTCAAGATAAACAACAAGTCGAACACAAAAACTTACTTTCATTCCTGCGGAAATTCGACCAAAAATCGTGTGAAGAGAATCGAGATGTTGTGTGGGAGCCAAAGTTATGAAGAATTGTGAGCCATTTGTATTTTTGCCGCTGTTTGCCATTGACACCTAAAAGATAAATAAACAAAGTACTTTAAAATTGCCCACAATTCCAGCTCCAGAGTGCCGAAGTCTATCGTCAATTTCGTCCTCAAACTGACCACCGTAGATACTCGTTCCACCTCTTCCCGTGGCCGTCGGATCTCCGCCTTGAATCTGAAAGAAGCAAAGTCATCATAGGGAAATGGCACAAACCATAAAGTCGGCGATGATTCGATGGAAAATCGTGTTGTCGAAGTATCTAAACTCAAGAATCAGCTAATTCCCGTTCATCAAACTTCTTACCCACTACGCGCCAATTCGGCCATATTCTGACAAGTTTTGGGGGCATGTTGCCAATAAACTAAAATCTTTTCGATCTGATCGCCTTCAGAAAGCTTCCAACTCACGTTCAACAACAAAAGTCCCCATTCTAAATGCAAAAGCAAAGTCAAATCAAACGGTCCAGAACTTACGAGGTAGTGAACTTGACGAACGGCGCACTCTGAGCACTCGAGTAGTTCATGATCCTTCTGCAAATGATAAGTTGCAATTAGCAGGTCCAATTTAGAGATCGACCGAAAGCTCGTTTGCAGTCGATATTCGCGCCAAAAATCTCATTTCCTCTTTTTTCGCTTTCTTCCTTCCCCCAACCCACCACCCTCCACCACATTTAGCTCATCGGTCCACCCGCGTGTACGCGTTTTTCGCCCGAGCGGTGCGTTCTAACAAGCGAACCGAAAAGGACGCAAATATTTTCGCGTTGAGCGAAAAGGTCGCACATTTTTGTCAAATGAAATCGTCGTTTTTGTTTATGCGTGCAAAATGTTCGACGAGTGGTGCGGGCTCCGTCCGTAACAAGACTCAGGAGTAACTGCTTATATTTTTCTTAGCTTTTAACTAACCATCATTGGTGCGTGTCTTTTTGCATAAGCGTTGAGGTCCTTTTTCCGAAATCGAAAGGCGTGGATGAGCGGAAGAGGAAAAAAACAAAAAACCGAATCCACCAAAACGGCAACACGTCTCCATTCATCGTATTAAAAAGCATAATTTTTATTTCGTGTGGCCTCTTCGAACGATTTCCGTCTTTAAGCTCCTAATACCCGTATCCCTTATTCTATCGTGATGTTTTCGTTTCGTTTCCGAATCCTCAGGATTTTGGGTTTCGTCATTTTCGGGAATGATTTGGCGCCAATTCCACACCCCAAAGTCTCTATTCGCTTCACGTGCGTGACAATTGCAATACGTCAATTGTGGTGTTTGCTTTTGAACTCATTTGCACGGAATTTCAGTTCGCCTTTTTTTGTACAATTTCCTCGAAAAGAATGGATCGGCGGAAACGACGTCTAATCAACGTTTAGTCGTCGCTTCACAACGTTCTCATTCTGTGGCCATGCGCGACAGATCAATTGGTGATATCAGGAAAGACGAGAATCTCGCTTGTCCACCTCCAAACATTGAACTCAACTCGAAATCTCACTCCAATCGGGACCACAAACGAGCTTCGGAGCATCACAACGAATGCAGTAAAAACGAGCTGAAATCACTGCAGGACAGTCTATCTCAGTTCTTCACTCCTACTAACCCTCGACGATCATGTACGACGACACAAGCTCCACAAACGGAACGAGTAAGTTCGGACAACGAGCAGAAGCACAGGGTAGGAAGAAGTTTAATCGTATTTCTAAGTCTTCAATCACTTCAGCATCCGCTTGAAATTGTCGTTCCGAATAGCAACGATGGAATGAAACGAACGAAAGGTCGTCAGAAGGGGAACGAAGTTCCCGTATCGCCGAATAGTCAGCGGTCGTTGATGGACGTAAATCAATTGGCTTTTTTAGGCTCAACACCTTCGCCCAATCGTCATGCTGATAAGCTGGTCGATTCGCTTTCTCCGTACTTTAGTGCAAATGCGGAAAGAAGACGAAAACACGAAAGAGGCCAATATCTTCAGTTGTGCAACGGAGGAGTACCGCCGAAGAAGAAATGTGAGTGTTTGATGTTTTCGCGTAAACAACGATGGTTTTCAGCACGAAACTCCGAATCGGGCGGCGAAATGAACGGATTGCTGGCGGTTCCTGGACGATCAGTTCACAACCATCGGCTCTTGGACGATGAGCAATTGGATTCGGATTCCGAACGATCGAGAGCAATGGTCAGTTTTCCGATTTTAATTCAATTGCTATTCGAATCTTCAGGTTTCCAATCATTCAACAAAAGCAACGCTTTTCGACGACAAGTCTTCCTTCTCGAACGCCGACTTCGAAGTGCCACGATATTCGTCGCCAACATCGAACAAGAAACGTCCGAATTTGCGAAGTTCGGATTCATCGAGAAAATCTGCCTCCAATTTCAGTCGAACGACGAGCAGCAGCACACTCAACGGTTTGAAGAATCGAACGGTCGGTGAGCGATCAGTTCGAGCACGAGTATCGAACAACTTGTTGAAAAGAGCTCGTCATGGTGAATTGAATACTCCAAACTTCCTTATCAACTCAATTGTTTTCAGCACGAATGGCCGCTCCAACGAAACTCCGTGGACGAGCGGGATCGATTTTGCCAATGACCCCAAAGAAATCCCGTCCAACAGCCAAACCGGCATCGTCAACGATTGTCACTCACAACAACTCCAATCCACTGATATTGTAAGTTGATTGTGGAAATCAAGTCTAACAAAAAATTTCAAGGAAATCTCCGATTCGAAGAACCTCATTTTCTCCAGTCAAAAGCTTCAAAATGATGGGTGAGGTTGGAGACGAGAAGCCGGTGAAAATCACAAAACAAGATGAAACTTTGTATCACAAGACCAGAGTCATCGTACAGAAACGTTTGGACGAAAACTCTCGACTAATGTACGAAAAAGGTGAAGAAGGTGTTTTCCCAAGCAAAATTCGAATTGGAAGATACAAAATCAGCACCTGGTACTCATCGCCTTACCCGCAAGAATACGCCTGTCTACCAATGCTGTACGTGTGTGAAAGATGTTTGATTTACCTTTCGAATGATGTTTCCCACAATGTAAGTTTATTGACTATATACGATCTTTTATCTTTCACCTTTCAGTCAAAATGCAAATACAAATATCCGCCCGGAAACGAAATTTATCGTTCGGACAACATTTCGGTTTTCGAGATCGATGGCAACTCAGCTCGTGTTTATTGTCGAAATTTATGTTTGTTGGCCAAGTTGTTCATGGATCACAAGACTTTGTATTTTGATGTGGAGCCATTCCTCTTCTACGTTCTTACAATGCACGATGAACATGGGTCACATTTTGTCGGATACTTTTCGAAGGTCTGTTACTTGAGTTTATTGTTTGAATTCTCGTTTTGTAGGAGAAATACAGTCATCAGCAGTTCAATTTGGCTTGTATAGTCACATTGCCGTGCTATCAAAAGAAAGGCTATGGACGTTTCCTGATCGATTTCAGTTATCTGTTGTCCAGACGCGAAAAGATGTTGGGAACACCGGAACGACCACTCTCCGAAATGGGTCGATTGGCATACGAGAGTTATTGGCGTACGGCCATCTTCGAATTTCTATATCAACGACAACAAAAAGACGAAATGAATACCATGTCAGTCTCGGACATTGCACAGGGCACAGGAATCGCCGTTCATGACATTGTAGATACGATGAAGGAAGCGGGATTCTTGTCGCCGGCTGATGTCGATAGTCCGAAGTCGCCGAGTCTATGCTGGACAATCGATTGGGAGCTTATCAACGCACACTGGAGCGCGGCAAAACGCAACAACCGACGAATTTGGTTAGAAGAATCGCGACTTCGCTGGACACCACGTGTTTATTCACCTCAAACCGACTTCTTGCTTCGTTCGCCTCTTCGCTCTCCAGTTCTTTCGGTCGCTGCAAGTCCACGAAAACTGCGAGAATTTGCAATTGGTACAAGCTTTCGGGTAACTCAAGACGAATCAAAATCCTCAACAAAAATTTCTGTTCAGCCGTCGAAAATTCAAACCCAACGACAATCTTCGACACCAGCAAATGCACCGGTTGCATCGACTTCGCGTTCATCTCAAAAGTCGCAGCGAAAAAACGGTCAGGCGGCGGTGCTCCAAAACGACAAAAAGCAAAACGCCCGAAACGCCTTCAACGACGATTGTGAACCAATGGCATCGACGAGTCGTGCAGATGAATCGACGCTCATTCAGCCAATTCAACGGCTATTTGACGGTGCGGAAACGCGCAAAGCGTTTGGTAAGTTCCACTCTTCATCTTTAGACTTCGATCGTGATTTAGCCGCAGCTCTCGAACGTTCGGCTCAGAACTTGACCACAAGCGAAAGCTCTGAATCGGATGCCGATTTCGAGTTCCATCGTTCCGTCGCACAATCGTCGGCGAGCACCGCCGCATTTCATCAACGCAAGAAACGTCGTCCTCGACCGGCGCGTGACGGAACGATGAAATATCGAAACCGTAGAGCTTCCTATTCGTCCGATGGCTCCGATTGGAGCGATAATGCCACAGATGTGCGTCCATTCTCCTATCAACGACTGGGTCTCAATTCGACGAATGCTGTCGGATGGAAGAAACTGCCGGCTGAAGTGGAACGAGCGGAGCAACGAGCACGCGGCGTGATTTCGCCCAATCTTCCGGCAAGTGCACAGAAAGGCAAAGACGATGTGGTTGAAACGTCCGATTGCGAATCCTTCGTTCAAACCCGGCCATCTTCCGGCTCCAAGAGCCGAACAAGAGGAAGGAAGACCGCAGCCAAGAAGCCGACGGGCGGTAAATCTCCACGAAAGAAAGAAGAGAATGGAAAGACGGCAAAGAAACGGGCACCACGCAAATCATCAGCACCGAAACGTCCAAGTAGTGGAAAGAAGACCTCGAGAACATCGCCACAACGCAAATCCATAGCTCGAAGTTTATCGCCGAACCGACGAAGTCCAACACATGAAGTTGACGAATTGCGTCATTCAACATTTCGAGCCGAAAGCGATGAGGACGATGAACCTTATCGATCTTCAACGAGTCCACAGCCAATCAACGATCGTCGGTCTCGGCATTCGCTTTTGCACAGAACTACAATGAACATTCGCACCGAAATGATCAACTTGGGAGGTGAACCGGACACAATCAATTTGGGTCATGAGCCCGACGATACAAACAAATTCGAATCGTCATTTACGCCGAGCCAAGCAGAACCGAAAGCACCACAACCGCACAATTTGCTTGAGGATGAAGATGAAAGTGAAGTCACTCAGACCGCTGAAGTCAACTCCAATTTTACGTCGACACTTAATTTTGTTCAGCCAACAAACTCGTTCGTTTCATCGCAACAACAACCACATCGTTTGAATTCCGAACATCATCGATGGTCTTTGCAAGAGATACCGTTGGAATGCAATCAACAATACGATATCTCTTATTCGAATCCTCAGTATCAAGCTTCACAACAACATTATTTAGCGGATTCAGAGCCATCAATTAAATTACAACAAGCAAGATCTGCATTGGAACAACCGCAACTAACTCACGAATTTAGAACTCGTAAGAATGCTCGCTTCTTTACGATCAATAGCTTTTGTTTAGAACCAGCAAACGAGCCGAATTCCGAGATGCCCGTATTAAAGCCCAGAGATCAAGCAATCGATGTGGATGATGAGATGCCAACATTGGGAGAGGAAGACGATAATGCCGACGACGACGCACCACCACAACTTTCGCCGTGTTACGAACGACAAGTCGATAGTCCTGACAATACTGGTGCCTTCGAACCGCCACAATTGGAAGATTCGACGCTTCCAATTGAAAAACCAACTTCTTCGCAAGCACCACCATCCATTTCGGCAGCAGCTCTCAAACCGCGTAGTTTCGATTCAATGACCGCCGAGTCGTCAGCAATGCCTTCGATTTATCACGCCGGTCCAGGATCTTTGGAAGAACAAAAAGTAAGCGGAAATCTCATTCAGACTTATTATCGTATTTTCAGAGCGATTCCTTCGGTTCTGTCGGAAGTTTGAATCAAAATCCATCTCATCAATCGCCGTTGACTGTTCAGGGAGCACCCAGTTTTAAGTAAGAAAACTTTTTCGAATTCGTTTTACATTTGTTTTAAGATCTGTCAACCATCCATCAGCTGCGGTGCCGATATTTTCTCCTCAAACCGCTGTTAACACGCCAAATTCGCTGCAACCTCAATCGCATGCGTCGAACAGCACCGGAGCTTCGGAGAATTTGAACGTCTCGGATATTCTTTCGCCTCCAACACTTCAAAAGGTTTGGCTTTCAAGTTTTTAACTGTGACTAGCAAATCGTTTTAGCAACCGGATCCAATGTCCAACTACCCAGTAAATCCTCAACCAACTGTCGTTCAACAACAAGTGGCCAACCCTGTTTACTCACCTCCAAAAGTGGCGCCAATTAACTCGTCGAAAAAGGAGAAACAACTCATGTCCAAGATCAACAACACGTCTAGTCGTCGTCGAAATACAACCGATGGATCGCCAATGAAACAACCACCAATGCAACGAAATTCAATGGACACTGTCGCGCCGACAGTCGGGAATTCGAATGTCGCTCCACCGTTGGGGTTGAACGGTGTAATGCCGCCGTTTGGTCTACCGAATGTCGGTCCATGGATTCAACATCCGATGACCAACGGTGTTCAATTTCCATTCCAAATGCCTCAAACACAAAACACTGCCGATTGGAATCAACAAACAATGTCACAACAACCCGCCGCCGTTTACAATCCCGCCTTCTACGGTAACACTGGATTCGGTTCGTATGGTCAGCATTACAACATTGGGATGATGAGTGCACCACCAGATCATGTTCATCGATTCTCGGCCTTTTTTCAACCACAAAATCAACAACAAATGACTCAACAACAAACACCCATGATGCCGTTTGGTGCAACACCGTTTACGAATCCGGCAATCGCAAATGCGGCGTCGATGAACGCAAATGCCGCAGCGAATCCACTTTATTACAACAGTTATGGATAAATGCACTGGTTGCATTATTTCTTCTTTTTCCGTCCTTTCTAACCATAAGCCTTTTGTACAAAATTACAGCAAAATTTGGTGTTTTTTAACGTTGGTGTCTTACAAGAAGTTTCTCATCTAGTTCAAGCGTTTAGTCCCAACAAACCATACGACGACCATCTCTCCTGGCTTTTCTCGATTATCGGTCTTTTCTCTCTTCGCTTCGTATTTCTCAATCTAATCGTATCTTCAAGATGTCATTTATGGTAATAGTCTCTTATGCATATTTCGGAAAGATGTTTACTCACGTTTAAAGTATTATGTTGATGTAAAGTCTATAGCCAATCACGCATCTCTACATGTTTACTTGACCATTTGATTGTTCCTTATGATCATCTCTCGTACCTTAAAAACAGAATTGTTTTAAAATATCAATAATCCGGTTTTCGTTTAAAGTTGAACTTTGTACTGGGTATCAGTTCTACAATAAAACGTTATTGTTGATTTGAGATTGTTCGTGTTTAATAATTGAACAAAAAGATCTACACATTTGACTACTTTCGTGTTATTTCAAGCCTTTCAAGGTTCAATCTCAGACTTTCTATTGTTCAAAAGAAATTGCGGCCTTAACAAGCGACCGAAAGCTATGTTGATTCGAAGTTGGCGATTTGAACTTAAAACAAGTTTAATTTGGCGATAAACAAAAGGTCACTTTTCGAATGAAATGTTCCAGAAAATGATTGTTTCCGCTGCAAAACAACTTCGCGACATGTCGACCGTCGGCCAAAACGATTCATTCGATGATTATGCCCGTGTTTGGCTTGAAATGTGAAAACAAACGATAACCTTTGTTTGTTTTGCATTTCAACGTCTGTCCATTTGTTAGGTGGTTGAACCCGTGGCCAACTCATTCAATCGTTTAATCTCATGACGAAAGAACGAGAACCTTCTCCGCGAATCCGATGTTCCAAAAGTCCAGAACAACACCGATTCGAATCGTAAAGGTGTGTTTCCATGGAGAAGTGGTCGCTAATGTGCAGAACTCCAATTTATGCTCCTTAGCGTTCTAATGACATTTTGCGGACTACAAAGTTGATATCAAATGACCAAAGTTTATTATCCGTTTGGCATTAAGAAAACAAAATGGCAAAAATAGAAAACTCTTAACAACTAACTACACAACGGCAATGTATGCAACAACTATGTACAGGAGCAAGAAGAAGAAGTTCGTAAACAAAACAACCGAATTACGAAAACGAGAAGCTTTAGAAAAATGGGTTTAAGAGTTACAATATAGACGTCGTTATTACCGCGTAGCAAAAATGAAAGTGAAGATCTGTGGTCGATTCCGTAAATGTGGTTTATTTTCTCGTCTAACTAAAAGGGTAAGTCAGTAAAAAGAAAGTGAGCACTTGGCAGAATGGCGCGATATGACATTCGATTGGGTGGAGGGCAAAATCAAACGAAAAAAAGGACAAAAAGAAACGAAAACTCTAACCGGTTATTGTTTTGGGATCAAGCAAAACGAAGAAAATTGTACATGGCCAAACAAATCTGTTTATCGACTATGCATCAAGTTTGACATTTTGACCCGCGACCTTGGGTGTTGACTCGGCTTCCGCCGATTCGGCCATTTCGGGCGCACTAGTTGCTCGTTTCAACATCCATTGCTGATCGTATTCTTCGACTTCGCGAATACGATCAAACTCGAACGGCGCTTGTGTTCCGTTCGTTGTCGCCGCTTGTTCCAAGTCGGGATGTGAAACCGATGGAGTCAATGACCAGTTGGGTAGAACGGTAACTGCCGTGTCAGCTGAAGCCGAATCGGCTCGTGATCCAAGCGAACCGCTCGGATAGATGTTAGTTGAACGCATGAGAGTAATGCATGGCTTTTTGGCTTTCGGAACGCGACTGAAATCTCATTCGTTGTTTCTTTCCGACGAATCCGTTAACTCACCGAAGTGGTGGCAAACTCGATTGAGAAATCGTGTTGCGATTCAACCACATCGCATCACGAGCAGAACCCTTTTCCAAATCGTCCATACCTAAAGATTACCAATTACAAACCGTAGAATTATCGATCACTTACTTGGTTTTTCCTCAATCTCAAAGTTGTCTAAACATTTGAAGCATGAAGCAAGTGGTGCACGACCACCAGGTTGGCGTGGGAAAATGAGGAAGAGCGACATCTGAAGTAGCGCCAAAGCCACACCTGCTCCATTTGGAATCTGAATCAAATGTTGTTTATTTCTATCTCTTTGCTAATCACTTACCATAATATAAATGTCCGATACGAGAACTCCGTAAAGACACCATTGACTAGAAACCAATAAGTTCGCAGTGCACAAAGGTAGTGGAAGTGACTCAACTGAGCGTTTCTTGAGTACGATTTGAATACCAGCCAACGGAGCTCCGAAGTTGATGATGTTGAAGGTCATCGAAACGAAACCCAACGCATCGAGAATGGCCATCCCGTAAATTTCGACCAGAATAAGCATGGACAAGATAAGCACAAGAACGACGACAATCTTCGAAATGATTGAGACTCTTGAGTCAGAATAGTAGGTGTAGAAGATCAAGTAAGCGCCCATCATGACGACACCAACGCAATTGACTGTTATCATCGTGCTATCCGACTTGAGGAAACCATAGCGCAGCCAACAGCACCCTTAAAACAAAGTAGATTAGTGAGATAAACACAAATTTCGAAGTTGATTTTAAAGATTTCGCTGTTAAAACATCAAAGTTACTGTTTTCCCCCCGATTTGTATTGCAATTTCTCGAGTCATTGGGCGCCATCTAACTGAGGATATTGCTTTTAGACTTTAGAGGTCATTAATCGACTTGTTGCAAAATATTTTGGTCATTTGTCAATGCGCTTTTATTGCGATTACCGTCTTCTTTAATACACTCTTATGGCTGACAACGAAAAAGTAATTGGTACATGTATCTTCGTGCATAACTTTGTAGAGAGAAGCAAACCGAAGTTTTTGTAGAAATGTCTTTTACCGATCGAAACAAATTCCTCAGGGCCGAAATGGCCAAGAATCTACAAGGTGAAAAGAGTTTCAATCGATTTATTCTCTCGTGTTGTTGAGATGATCCTGTCCGTCTTCAATCGATCTATGAAACCAACAATACCCGATGGCACAAAGACCATCAAGTTGTTCCTGTGAAGATCGATAATCGAGGGATATTGCACATAGGAGCATATTCAATAAAGAAAGGTGCTGAGGTTTGCGAGTATCAGTCGTGGCAGTGTAACACCATTTGGAACAAATGTCCAGCAAGACCCGTCATGTTGAAGGATCAATATATGCGACCGTGAAGCAAGAACATGATTTTCACAACGCGATGAGTTTGTAGACCAGTTTCACGATTAACTTTGCTTCTTTTAAGTGGCGCAATTGGGCGTACAATGAAGAAACAAATCATTTACAGACTTTGGATCTTTTACTGGAAGCAATTGGAAATTTGGAATCGGAAGGTTTCGACGAACGATCAAAGAAATATCAAGATGGATCAATTGATTAATGTAAAATCTTGCTATCGGACAGTATTGTTTAAAGAAGTAGACCCTCAACTAACCACTATTTCTCGATTACTTTCTTATTAATTCTGATTTAACTTTTAAGATTGACTTATTTTGTTGACTCTTTAACGATAAAAAAACCAACCTCCTAAGAATCCCATCAAGAACGGAAAGCCCGAAATCTCATTTGTGCTCTTTCTTCTCCAGATCTCAATGCAAATTGGTCTGAAAAAAAGTGGATCAATTCGAAACCCGAACACTCGCACTTACATCCCGCAAAAGAAGAGTGAAACGGTTGTGACGATGGCGGTGAGACTGAGGACGGTAAGTAGAGAGATCGTTTCTTGTGCCATTCTGAAACAAGCAAAAAAGTTAAACCAAAATCAATCAGTCAAAATGCAAAACGACACAACACAAAATCAAAGACCGTTAACTGCGAGAACTGTTAGTGAACATCGAAGGGATTGAGACATGATAACGCAAAGATCATCATGAGATTACGGTGAACCCAAAAAAATTTAAAAACATCACTCATTGGGTTCCGTTTAATCAGCGCGCGAGATTGGAGGTCATCGGACCCGAGACCGATTGGTATTTTCATAATTACACTACGAACTAACTGACCAGTTTGTCAGCCGCAGCCTTCGCCCCCAGAATCTCGACCATCAAACACGTCCGCTGATCAATTTTGGATCAGATTCCGCGTTGCGCGCAACCGCGAATGTTGTAGAAGCAAACATGTGAGTAAGAAACGAAAAGCTGAAGACTTTCGTTACGCCGCAGCCTGAAACGTCGAGGGCACAAGTCCGGACTTTGTTTTCGAATAAAATTTTAGCAATTTTGGTTTCAAAAAATTATTCAAAAACAAAATCGAGGCGCGTACCGTTGAGGTTGTTTACGTGAAACAACCGTGAGGGAAGACCGAATGGTCGAACGAAATGAAGAGTGAATGAAGACGAATTGACCAGACGACAACAAACTTCACAACAACAACCAACTCGTGGAGTGGTCTTTTACCTTGTAAAATCTAAATACGGTACCGGGAACATTGTGGGAGCGGCGAGAGTCGAAAGGGAAATTAGCTGAAATTTGCGATCTCGCGTTACCACTGGATCAGTTCAATGCACGGCCAAATTGGTCGCTATGAGGGAGAGAGGAAATTCGAGAGTTTAAATTGGATGGGTGGAGAGAAGTGGACGCTCGAGGACACGCAGCAGTTGCACGATCCTGCGGTCGCCTGAACTCTTTGGAACATTCGCGCAATTCCCGAAAGCGCGCAAAAAAAACGTCACGAACGGCCACTTTCTTTCTCTTCGCGATCGATCGGAAATACCGTAGACTGAAAAAAGTGCAATCGTCCTCGACGTTCGCATCCTCCCGCCCTTAAAATAGCGGCCCGGTGTTTTTGTAAAGTCGAGGAAAAATAACACGCAAATATGTTTTCAATGGTCCAAAACTTTTAAGCATCAAACAACAAAACGTTCCTACGGTTTTTCTCTCGCGCACCGCCGATTTCCGGAACTCGAAAATGTTTGCTGCCGCTAATATTTGACTTCGGAACTCGCGGCTCCCACCGACTTCGAAAGTCGCGAACGTTCGAAATGAAAACGCTTTCGACTCGCGAACAATCCGCCGTGGAAACATCCGGAAGTCCCAGCGACTTTAAACCGGTCAACAGCTCAATGATTATGATGAACAGCTGCAGAGGTGCGGCCAAAAAACACACGACCGTGCACCACTTAGCCTTCTGTTTTTGTTATTTTTTGCGGTTTTTTCGATGGCCAAAGAACAGAAATGAGGGCCGAGTGGGACTGTTCCGAAACCCGACTCTCTTGCGGCCATAGAGCAAACGTTGGGACGAGAGTCCGCACGATGGTGTGCGTACGAGCGCGCCCGGTGCTGATGTTATGGCGATTTCAGGGTGTTTACGAAATTCGATAGAGAGAAGTGGATCGTCGGTTCTTCTCTCTCTCTTTCCAGATTTGGCTCTCGTCGAAAAGATGACAGACAACTTAACACGAAAACAAATCCGCTAAAGAGTTGAGAAAGAGGACGAAAAGTTATGCAACAGAAATAAAGAAACGATGAATATTGAGCTCAATGATGTAAAAGAATCAAAATTAACTTACAAAACAACAACTTCGTCACTTTGACCAGCTAATTCCACTTCCAACGACAAGTTCATTTCGAATATGCGAAGACCCGTGGGCTTTGTGTGATACGGTAGGGTTGTAGTCAGAGGTTGGTTTCGACGCTTCGTGAGCTTGTGAACGCCGATGAAGAAGAAGAACGAAGGAGCTGCACGACAAGTGCGGTTTGTAGAAAGGCGAGAAGCTGCAAACAGATGTGTAATTACACAGAGAGAACTGTTGTGAAGAATGTACGAATTCTTCCACGGACACGCGAACTAGAATCGAAAACGTTCACAACCGTCAACAACCGTCGCCGACGACATTTTTCAACACTCAAAATGTCAATCGAACATAACCGAAGCCAATAAAGCAATCGAACACGCGACTACCCAGATCATCGGACTTTGGCAATCTCGGAGCAAAGTTCGCGCGAACGGGAGGAATTAGCCGTTTTTTCGGCCTCCCAATCAAAAGTTGCGCGTCGCCCAATCGATCGCTATCACGACCACGACGACGAACATCACAGCGATCGGTGTGTGATTGTGGCGAAAGAGCGGTTTGCTCCTCTTCATCGACTGATCGAAGTCTGCGCGGTCGATCGAAAACTGACACGACGTCCGTCGGGTTGTTGGACTGATTGGTGTGTTTTCTGAAGAGTTCGCGCTCCAGATCCCCCCGGGTCCTCAAGAACAGAAATCGTAACGCTTCCGGTCTCCATAAAAAGGCAATCAGAAGCCGAATGCGCCGCGTTTTCACGAAATCAAACAAGTCGCCGCGCATGCGCTTATTGTCTTCGATCACAAGGCGGAGTGAAGGGAAAACGGAGACGCACAAACGTGAAAAAATATCACCGATCCGCCTCCCACAAATATTTCTTCTGATATTATGACAACGTCAATCGTTGAAGACACAATGATGAATTAGTGGGACGATTTTCGCAATCGAAGATCAAACTTATGAATTGAAAGCGCGCTCTTTACACGGTACGTTTTCAATACCCGATGAAGAAATGGAAGCGATGTAGTGTGTTAAAACGGCATGAAAACGTGTGTTATTTGCGCTCGACGTACTCACGCGTAAGTCCAAACAGTTAGCGAACGTACTCATTAGTGGAGGACAATAGCGATCGCTTTACGATGACTCACTTCTCGCTTCAACGGACAGTTCTGATTCTCGAAGTTGTCGGATTGATTGTACTTGTCTTTGTGTTCTCTTGGGTTTGTTTTCCGTACGATCGGTTCTTTGTTGCACACGATTTGGAACATGAAGGTTTTGTGTTTGTGTTAAGCTCTTGCGTGTTTCTCGTCGCTCAGTGTGATGGTGAAGCGGACTTCCGAAGCGGTTTCTCTTCGCATCCAACGGCATCATCAAGAGATCGAAAACATTGGAGAGTAGAACATTTATTCTCTCAATAATCAAAAAGAAAAACATATCGGCCAAACGAGTGGCTTAAAGCTTATGGCGCAGCGCAATGGCCAAAGTAAATGGCCATAGTCGAGTAAAGAAACAATCGACCGTTAAGGTCAATCGGATTGCTGATGCAATCTCGTACAGGATCTCGTCGTCTAAAAGAGTGATTAGGCACAGAGCACGCCACGTTTCTTTTAAATTAACTTCCAATGTGGCCGGAAAGAGTCGAATAACAAAAACAACCTCCGTGATGTGCCCCGACTTGTTTTCGGCATTTTCGAATGCCAAAAGCGCAAAAACCCATTGGACACGGGGATTTCGAAAGGCCTTTCGGGGCGGAGATAAAAATCAACAAATTGGCTTCCGGTGCAATCAGTCAAACAAAAGGAAAACAATTGTGCCGCTCCGGCCGTTCATCGTCCGATCAATGATATGTGATCAGCGGAGATCAAGTTACCGAAAACGTTTAAGCACTGGCATTCAAATGAGGTGCTTCGCAATCTCAACCCGACGATTTTAATATCAAACGGCGCGGGGATATGAGAGAAACTTCTCGACACTAACGGGGCGGTCCTCCACGCACGATTCAATTCGGTTGACTGATGTTTGGTTATTCAAAAAATGGTCGACCAAATGCAAAATACGGCGAAAAAAGGGGCGTTCCCCTTCTTCCCATATCTCGACGTATCCCGACTTTACGTCGCGTTCTCTCGCTCTCTTCGTCGTGGCCAAAACCTTCTGGAAATTTCCCGCTCCTATCGAATGGACGGCCCCAACCACTCTCTCTTGCGCCTTTCTGCGGACGGCAAAACGTCTCACTCATCATCTTTGAGGCCGAATAACAAACATCATCGCTACGCATGAACGAAAATGCCGCCGGCAACTTTAGTGCCAAATTGAAAGTGAAAAAGCAAAAACAAGTGGATTACGGTAGTCGAACGGCGGCCAGAAGTTCGACGATATGAATGACGCAGATTGGCGGCAAACGTGCCGAGAAGTGTGTTCGGTCCGCCCGATCATGAACTTCGACCCGTTCGACTCCAATGGGTCGGAACGAGTGTAAAGGAAGGGCGTCGTGAGCTCCCATCCGTTCGCAACAACGACTCCTGACATTTCGCATCGAACGCCCATTCGAAAAACATGCCACTCAAAACGATGAGAAAAACGAACACAAGAATGTTCGTAAACTGTTTTCGTCCGTTCAGTTGTTTTCCCTACAAAAAAGTTGAGCTTTGAGGTTTTGCCAACAATCTGCACCCCAAACACCACTCGAACTCAATTGCTCTGTTGAAGAGATTGTACAGATTACCGAAGCCAAACATAAGCACCTAATGAACTAACGATCTTTGAGGTTATGAGTCAAATTAATCGGATTTGAAGAGCAGTCGATTGATTAGTTTATTTTGCGCGCAATGATGTTTGCAGAGAGACGTGTGGCCGGAAAGCGATGTTGTTATTTTGTCTTCCTAATCAACAGCTGAGACCACAAGCAACGGCCCTCGTCCAAATGTTTACCATCCGAACGTTTCAAGTCGGGAATTTGCAAGCAAGAAAATTGAATTAAACGAAACGAAAGAAACCCGTTAAGTTCATTTGACCTTTTGAATTTCACACAAAAACGTAATGTTACACCGTAACTTTCGCGGTGGTACTTGCACATGATTAACATCCGCTTCTCGACAGCAGGAAGTTCCCAATGAATTTTGATTTGTCATGAAAGAACACAGCTCCCGCTTACCGCCTATTAATCACAACATCGCCCTCCCGGTCGTTCCAATACCGCAAATGATGAATTGAAACTTTTAAAGTCAAAATCGCAATCTTTAAAGATCCCAACCTTCGTATCAGCACTCGCTTACTCGGAGTCCTTTGAGTGTGAGGTCCCTGAGGTTAAGGATCTCTCGTAAAAACTTTCGATTACAACCACCCGATCGTGTGGTCTGTTTATTTTAGCGGTCGCTGTGGCAATTGTTTATCACAAGAGTGAAGGTTTTGAATCGGAACGCCGCCTGGTCATCTCCAACTGCCACACTCCGGTCCATCTGCTCGATTGTGAAGGGAAGGCGAGTACTCGAGGACAAAATTTATGAATGCGCAATAGGTCGCGCGTTCAACTCGTGTGCGTCTGCGAGAACCAACGATCGTATTCGATCGACACGCGTTCACTCGTAATTCCCATGTTATTTCTACGATTCCAACCCTCTTCGTGGCCCAATGGTCGCTTCGACCCTAATGACCACGGTGCTAATTTCGGAGCTCATTTTACGAGCCGACTGATGAACGTGAGAACTAAGTGCCCGGGCCCTTCAAAGTGATCCGCTTCGTTTGATTTATGGATATCAAGCAGGAAAGTTCCGACGCGCCCATTTGTTTTGCATTGACATTTCGCCCGAAGGCTACTCGTCCGGATGGTGACAAAATGTCAACTCCGTGAGTCACTCAAATTTCAACGGTCCACTCGAACTTGCGCTTCTCGTCCTTTTCATCCCCATGAATCAACACCAAGTGCTAATGCTTTCCGATCGACTGGAACATTTGATTTCGTTATTCCAACCACAAATGCGTGTGTTTTCTTGATCGACAGCTCTCAATTCATTCAGATTCCGACACACGGCTTCTCGCGCGTTTTTTACAAGAAACCACAGCATTGAGAAGTCAAATTGCCGTCCGATCTCGGGTATTGTACGGCGACTTTTGAGGTCGATCGTGAAATCCGAAAAAATAATTGGAGTTATGAAGTGGAAAACCGCCGATCGAAACTCCTTCAAAGACATCGACTTCACTTCTTTTGGCCATTTCATTGATCTCTCTGTTTCCGCATTACGTAAGATCTTCGACGCTTTTAAATGTCGAGATTTTACCGCGTTCCTCGCAAACATTCGCATTTCGCGCCTTCGTTGAATCATCGCGGAAGAACGATCAGTCGCTGCACACCATTGAGTGGCCATTCGAGTCCAAACAAACGCGCGGATCAGCGACGATAAACATATTTCTTTCCTTCGATCACTTTTACGACTTCTGTTCCTCAGGGTTGTCATCCCACTTTCTGCTGCCCATCACTTCGAAAACATCTTCGGCAAGTGACATTTCGTCTCGTGCTCAACACCTTCGATGGCCATCGTTTTACGGACTGCGCGTTTTCGTCGTCGGAAACAATTTTCCATAAAACCATTCGCCTTTTTTGTATACGAATTCCAACGAAATTCGACCTTCGACTTTTGCCTCGGTCTCACGAGAATTTGCGAACTCGCCCGACGACATTTGCCGTCGCCAATTTTTCGATGGTGTCAATTTGGCGCCTTTCGTTCCTCCGACCAATTTGATTAAACCAAAAACTTCTGACTGTCGAGGTTTCAATTGGCCCAACTGCCGCATAAGCTTCCAATTTCACACGTGACACCTTTTTTCCTCCTCGTAGCTGACCAGCCATTTAGCTAATTTTATGCCGACCGTCAATACAAAATCCTCGGGTCTTAACGAATTCACGGCGTCCCCCAAACACCGAAAGCTCATTTATGAACTTTCGTCCGCAGCCCATCATTGTTCACTTCCCCTCGGCTGCTACTTCAGAATTCGTGTTGGTCGAAAAGTTTTTCAAACCATTTCGTGATTAAACGACGTGGTCAAAAGTCCCGATGGCGATTGTTCAATTTTACGATCTTCACCACTAATTGTTTCCCATCGGTTGGCCGTTCAGTTCGTATGGTTAAAAGTCCCTATGCTTTTAGTTCTTCCGCAGATCCTTATCCCGCCTTCTTTCATTACGATTGGAATCGCTTCTTCGAGCAACAGTCGAGATTTCTGTGCTCGTAGGGTTTTGCGGTTGGTTGAGTTTACGGTAAATCGAAGCGGAAACTCGACGTCCTTCCGTTTAGGGGTCCAATATTGACACGAAACAAAAGTGAAATTTAATTTGTGGATCCAAAGCGTCTTGTCATCTTGTGGCTAATTGGTATTCAGTTCGTAGTCGCTGCACAAAAGTCTTGGATTTCCGGCGACCACACGATCGGGAGCTCCCGATGGCAAATTGGCGTCCGCACGCCAATTCGACTTCTCGGCCCTCGACAGCGGAAATGAATTGGCGCCGTTTCCGACGAACGCGCGTTGCGCAACGGAAGCGACGAGACGCTCGGATTCTGAGGTCTTGGTGGCGTGACTTCAACCGGTCATCTCAAAAGCTCTTTCATGCATACGAAGGCCAAATCGCGGATTTTCGTGCTTGAATTCATTGGGCATGAAGTGTGTGAGATTTCCAAACTTCACTGTAATTTCTTTCAGCGCTCTCTTGAGTTTCAACTAATTTAACTCTTAAGCTCATCGCTCGTTTATTCGCCAGTTCTCTCCCTCCATCCATATGGTCATTTACCGTGTCGTGTTTAAGTGTTTTCGGCGTACGTGTCAATTAGATCGCAACTTTCAATTTTCTCTCTCCACAGATTTATCGATTGTTTTGTACATAAGATTCGCATGTTTTCAGCGGTCTCAAGTGAAAAGTACTCCCTAATCGGCATTCTCACTCGTTTCGTTCTTTCACACCATCTATGCGTTACTTTTTGGTGCTTCAGGTAAATTTACATCAATCCAACGGTCGTAATCAAATTCTAGATTCTTGTTTTGACGGCTTACAGTTTTCCCGATTTCACACCCAAAGGTCAGTTAACGTGAATTGCGAGCAATTTTGTTTTTCAGTTGAATGGACATGTGCGGACACCTCAGTTTCTGTTCGAGTCGTAAAAAACGCGCCCTTCTTTGGTGTCATTCATCCGACGGGTATTCGAACTCCCGATTGTATTGTCAACGGCACCGGTGGCACAAATCTGAGTTTCAATCTCGACTTCAATCGCTGCAATGTTTATCTCGATCGAGTAATCTTTTATTATAGTGTTTGTTTAAAAGGTTGTTTAGCGTTCTAAGAAACGATCGTTGCGTTTGGAAGTTCACGAGCACGCAGTTTTGATCTTGGATCAGGATCAGTTTGTGAACATTGAATGTGAGATCTCAAGTCTTATCGCCACTACTTTCACACCGTTGACCTCCGACGAAGACGCATTGGAAAACGATGTAGCAGCAGAAAACACTACCGATTCGGGAGAATGGTTGCCGACCCAACGGTTAGTTTTCGCAAACAACTTTTGATAGGAAGTCGTTTTAGAAGTATAACAAAACCGATGGCATTTGACGTTGAACTTATTCCGTCCGGTCAAGATCAAGCCGTCCAAATCGTTTCTTATGGTGATGCTTATGATCTTCGGATTGTGCTTCGTGAACCAACACAACGACGATTTCGCGTACACTCGTGTATCATTCGATCTGAAACCGCCAGTGTTCCGTTAATTGGCTCTAACGGTTGTTCTCAAGACAAAAATCTTATTGGCGATTTTCTGTACGAAAAGAATTCAGCAAAAGCACGAATTCCGACGATGTTTCGATTTCCGAATTCCAATTCCATGCACTTTGATTGCTCTCTGAGTTTATGTCCATTGAACGAGGAATGCAAACCGAACTGCGGAGTTAAATTGGACGATCCGTTGACTGAAGATCCCGAATTAGTCTCAAAGTTACTGCGGTCGTCATTACCCGATGCTGAGGATTTGAGTTCGAGTGGAAATGTGCCATCTTCTGCTACTCGTCGTTCAGCCACTACTTCGTCAACTTTGGTCCACGTAATCGATCAGCACGAGAAACCCAACAAAACCGCAAATCCATCGATGCGACCAACTGAAAGTAAGAAACAAAAAGCGGATCGTTTTAGTTTGTTTTTAGCAACAAACAGCGATCACGTTCCCATTAGCATCACGGGTTGTCGTTGTGATGTGCCGTCAGATCTCGTTCTTCTCTACAAACTTTGCATCGGATTGTCGTTGTTGTTTGCCGTTGGTTGTCTGCTGAACATTTTCTTTTGCTGTTTGAATGCACGTGGACGACATTCAGCGAAGAAACGTCGGTCCGTACCAAAAACCCTCGCACCGAGTGTTTTGACTCGAAATTCCTATTGGATTAACGACCCACTAGGCGGAAATCGTAGTGGCACAGCATTTGGTTTGTTGAATCGTTTTGCTTGAATTCAAACTCTGCATTTTTAGAAGAATTTCCGTCACAGTATACGGAAGCTCAACTTCAACCAACACTTGACATCACTCAGTCCATGAACAAACACAACTCGGTAACTTCATACGCTTCGCTTCGACCAAAAACTGGACCTCCACTCTCGACTTTGACTTCTTCAACACCCTTCTACGATACCGGACCAGCGCTGAACATGAGCAGCTACGCTAATCGCTCATCACCGCCTCGATCTTCCGGATACGAAGCTCCGAGCAATCGCACCTTCCACAGCAACACGAATTCGGTTGGAACGTCGCCGAGAGATTCAATCGAAAATCAAGGAACGTTGAACATTCCCGCCTCCTTAATCGCATCAACAAGTTCAACACCCGGTGCTGTTGCACCGCCATTTCCATCGAACAAAGAGACATTTAGCGTTTTTTAGCTTAGAATCAACTTTCCCACTACTGTACACTAACTTTTCCAAAATAAAATTTTACGTTTTTTCATCAAAAGCGGAACAAATCTCACGAATGTTGTCAGGAGGAACGTGAAGCGGAAATTGGTTGCCAATTGTTTCTGATCGATGATCACCACCACCCCCCAAGAAAACGATTCATTTTCACGGTCGTCGTTGTCGTTGGGACACACGTTTGGTTGTTTTTCGCAAACAGCACAGGGTCAAATCTTATCGGGATTTTTGTTTTTAATCATAAAACTCTTCAAGCGCTCGCGGCGTATTTGTTTTCGGTCGATGATCGTCTTCTCGAACATTGCAATTTAACGGTCCGCCGGATTGTAAACAACATCAAAGAGCACGAGAGAAAAGGACGCATCGTTGCGGACGAACCCACTAGTTGGAAAGCATCAGAAACCGACGAGTTTCGTGGAACATGGCCGGTAATCGTCGTAGTCGATCAATTCGGCGTGTGTATCCTCAATATCGTGGTAAGTTTCAATTAAGTTGATTGTTAACTCTATGGCTTCTCAAATCCGTTTCACTGCGTAGGCGCGCAATACATTTGAGTGTGTGGAGGGATAAGTGATGTGAAGGGGAAGACGACGAACTCAGATGTCAATAGTTCGATCAGGAGAAGCAGACGTCCTTCCGCGAGTGAAACGTTTCGCCGTGATTTCCACATCACACATCGAATTGTTCTTCCTTGACCAAAACATTAATTAGAAGGGGAGTTGCTCTTCGAATGTTTGGTAGTTGAGCGATCTGATCGGCGGTGTTTTCGGTTGCTCGCGTTTTTTCTAGATTGAAACTTTGTGGCTGCCAACTCCAAATGATATTTGGGTTCACGCGTTTGTTCCACGACCAAAACTGCAAAATATTACGAATTTAAGAGTTTATTGTTCACGGCATCCAGTCAACCATATGATCGGTCTGTTTGAACAGAAGATCGTGCTCTTTGGCCACTTCAAACAGTCACAGCCGTTGAAGGGCGTTCGCTTGTGGTCCCAATGCTTTTTGACGACCAAAAATAGTGAGAAATCTTTTTCAATTAAAATTCGCATTAATCATACGTGTTTGTTTGTTGTCGTGTGTTTGAATCCAAATCTCGTCGATCATGTTCGCTTGTAAGAAGATTGGAGGAACGTGATTGCGTAAGTGCATTAGCCGAAAACACTTTCGGTCGAAGCGGATTTCCTCGCTTATCGGCTTCTGGGCTTGGATCTCAAAAACATCGTAATCCTAGTGATGTTATTTTGCAATTTTGTTAAAACAACGTAGTTGAGTGCTGATTTCATTGACGATGAAACCATTTTGTTACACACGTTACAGTCGAATCCAAGTTTCAAGACGTAGATCGGTAGCCTTCAAACTTGTAGTCTATTCACAAGTACAACGTGTTCCAAAAGGTACCGTAGTTGTATGGATATTTTTAGCATAATCTTGGTTTTGTTTGCCTTTTGTTGATATTCTGGTCACTATTGATATTCGCGCCGCTCGAGGCAACGGCATTGCGGCTCGTGATTCTCCAATTAAACATCGTTGCTTGAGGCGTCTTCTTCAGAATGGTCGGCCCGTTTGTTCGAATCAACGAAGTGGGTACTTGACTATTCCACGCCAATCGACTAATGAGGATCGGCGATTCAATTGCATCGTGCAAACGATTCCAATTGCGCAACTTCCCAGACGTGTGTTGGTTTCTTTCGTAAACAAAAACTTTTTGACGAATTTTCAACCATCTTCTGTTTCATCCGCTCGCTGTTGGAGTCGACGATCGTCACGCAAAAAACAATCCGCTCTTCCCAACGAAAGTCATTAGTGAAAATGACAATCCGAACGCGCCAAACGTCAACGATTTCGTTCGTCCAAAAGATCTTATCGCCGGTCAACTTCGTTGTTATGATCGAAGGAATCGAACGCGAAATATTCACGATGTACATTGCAAGCTCGCGAATGAATTGAATAAGAGCAATTGGCGTTTGAGTTGGGGCGGATATCACAAACAAAACGTTTTCGCGGTTATCTCTCGTCACGTCTACTTTGAGACCACCGGTGCTGTTGATTCATTTCGAACAGGTGAATTCGTAGGGTAAACGGAACTGTTCGCATTTCTCGTCGCTCGGTTCAGATCTGCGAGCTGATAACTTTCGTCTCACTTCTTATTGTCAACCTGTTTTTCTTGCGAGGAAAACGGCTGAAACACCAGCTCATTCGCCTTAATTTACTCTTGGACACGCGTATCGTTTGCTTTCCTGCTACGAATTACTCGTTGTCAGACCACTTCGATAATTGTATTATTGCTACTCGACACCAACTCTTGAACGATTTCAGTCGTACGAAAACCCAAAACGTTTCGGTCGCCTGCATTGACCAGAAGCAAGGAACCAGTTTCGGATAACGACCCAGCAATTTGCATGCACTCGGTCGTAGAGGATGAACAATCGCAAGATCTAATGTAAGTATTGGAAGTGTCCGTCCCGTCCAATTCAACTGTTTCAGACCATTGACGGATGATATGGAACGAACTCGTAGCACATCAACGGAAAGATCCGTTTCCTCCGCGAACTCCGTAATGCCAAGCGATCCGCAAATGCAAACGGATACCAGCGATACGAGCTCGTTGGATGAAGTGCCTGTAGCCGATTGTCAAGCCACCAAGTGGAATCAAACACGCACCAAATTGGAAGAGTTGTGGAATGAGTTTCTTCTCGGATTGTCTGAAACGAACGAGCAGTTAGCAGAACGACAACCCAAAGAGCTCGGCAAGTTGTCGCCGAACGCGTTGCGCAGAGACATTTTTCGATGTTGTAAGTTAAAAGATTAATGCTCTAACTGAATCCTCTTTTTAGTATCCGAATCTCAAGGTTATTTGGAAACAGTGGCCGGTATTCGAGAGTTTCTTATTTGGAAACAACCATTAGCGTCGTTGTGTCTTTTTGTTCTTTACATGTATTCTGTCTACACCGAATTCCTAATTCCCTTCTTTCTAACTTTGATTCTCCTTCAACTCGGTCTTAACTATTTGGAAACCCAAAGGTTTGCTTTTATTCTACAACTAAGGTTCAATTGATTCCATTGCAGAAACATTAAAATCGGTCTCCACTTTACACCACGCAAAGAAGTCGCAACACCAAAGTTCGATCTTTCCGGCGCTCAATTGGTTTTTGATGTTGCTCGTCGAGCCCAACAAATGTTGACCATCATAGCGGATATACTGGAAAAATTGAAATCTCTTTTTAATTGGGAAAATCCAAAAGTGACTTTACACTTCGTTTCCATAATCTCATTCTTTCTCTGCTTGTCACTTCTGACTTCTCTTAACACTTTTCTCATTGTCATTGGTAGGTTCCAAAAATGGGTCTTACAGATTCAATCAACTGTTTCAGGCTTCTTGATTGGAGGAAAAGCCTTTCTAATGACATTCACTTATTACCGCTGGCCTCGACTTCGTTACATGTTCGACATTGCTTTCTATTTTTATAGAAACCTGCCAACCAAGAAAACCGCTGCAAAAATGAACTCATCCGATGGTTTGAGTTCGCGACTTTCGTCACATCTTCCGAAATCACGAAACCGCTGCGATTCAACGTCATTGCCACATTGCAATTCCGACCCGGTCTGTCCGTCTACCGCTATGCCGTCTGTTGCATTAAGACGACAATCCGTTGGAGTTGTTTCGTTGTCTGAAGTGGATGCAGGTTCGGTCTCCACCGAGTCAAGTAAAGAGACCGCCGATTCGGAGTCCGGAACCGTTGATGAACGCGAATCGATTTTCAAAATTAGTACGTGAACACATCGATTAGTATCCATTTTTGATTCTTTTCAGCTCGTTCTTGTGCACTTGTCGACAAAGCCTCGACCTTCTCGCGTGTAACCAAAGGCACAGCGATTCTGAATGAGGAGTAAGCAAAAGCAATCTTACTCGTATATTAATTCCACTACCTCTAGAATGCTCGTATTTCGCTATCGAAACACCAAAAGTGCAATGATCGAAATTATCGAAATGCCCTTCAGCTCGATAGTATCGTTACGAAAAGTAATTCTCCAAATCAATCCGCGTGTTCACGCTTCCCTTTTCAGTTTAAGACAATCCGACCGTTGGGCCGATTGAAACCCACACGCAGCAAAGGAATCGAGTTGGAGTTGTCGGGAAGAAACAAACCGCTGCAGCTCGTCGGTTTAGCGAAAAGAAACGACTTCTACGAATCGCTGGTTCAGAACGCGCGAATGTCCGGCGTCGAGTTGGAAGAAGACGCGGTTGCAATCGACGGTGCACAATAATCACGATATTTTTCATTCTATGTCTCGGGTATTCGAATCTCATACCGCAGTTCCAATGCTTTATGATCAAGTTTGTAAATAAAAGTTCGAACATTTGAAACAACGATATAAACGTGAACTACAAAATCAATTGAACTTACGTCTTGTGCTTTTTGGTTTGTTGCGATGTTAGTAAAATAGCACTTGTCCATGAAAATTCAAACAATACGACGTTACAATGAACGAAACTTTGGACGTTCCGACAGTTTACTTTGGAATCATTGGTACACTTGCGGGTTGGATTGCGAGTAGCATCGCATTGCTGTCCAAACCATATTAATCAATGAGTCAGCTCCGCTGAAACACAATGATTAGCGAAGAAGTCTCTTAAATGCTCACTTGTATTGGAATTGATAAATGAAGGTATTGCGATCGAATTTGTAGGAATAAACGCTAACTCGATGTCTTTTGATACACATTATGTGGATATTATCTTCCACTTCGTCGCTCGTTTTCTTCCACTCCAAAGCAATAAGATCAAATATGAAGATAGAAGTCGTGTGAACTCTTGAGTTATAAAATCCAACCAAAAGTACATGTCTAATCCAAGTATGTTTGTCTGATGATTTACAGTGAAAAAGAAAAAGTAAACACTCACTATAAAGGATCGAAGGAACGTACCATTCTGAATGAGTCTCCTTTCCTTGGCAAAAGTGACGTCTGAGATCTCCTTGTTTCCATCAGTGGATCTTTGTGTACAACTCGACAGCTTCTTTCACATCCATTGCCTGTGAACTCAATTTAGAATTCACTTTTGTGATCGCTCTTTGAATGTTCAACCCGTTTTCAAACTGTTCGAGAAGAACGGCACGAGCAATCAACTTACTATTCATGTTAGCTAAAACAAGACTTTTGAAACGAAACCCCTGTTGTTTTACATATTCATAGCACAACAATATTATACGGATATCGTTGGGATACAAAACACGGGTAGTAGCTGAGCACTCATTTGGAAAGACAAAACTGCATCAACTGTAACGCGTTTGATAAACATCCATTTAGAGCACGCAAATGGCTACTAAAAGACACGATTTCTCAGAAAGTATCTTTGTGAACCGGCTGAACGCTCTAATCCACGATACTTAGAAGATAAGTTGATGGTCATTCCGTCATGTGAACTCTTGATTTGAGAACTGGCAATGTTGACGATTCGACTGCTATGATGTTCTTACTTTTGCTTGTCATTAATCATCAGAACTGTAGATTCAGTTATCAGAAAACCACTAAGAGTTCTTTTGAAAGTTGAAATAAACAATTGATCTCACGCAAAGTTGCTCTTACTTCTATTGACGAGCAGTTCTAAGAAGTCGGTTAAGAATCGTTGAGATTGTTGGTAAGTAATGAACGAACGTTCAAGCATTTAGTATGCTTGTTATTCAGAAAAAATCCTCTTGAGTTTTCGTCGAACAAACGTATTACGTGTTAGTAGCTGTTGGCAATACACTTCAACTGTAATGCAGAAAATAACTTCTACAGCAGTGGTTTGCATAAAATCAGTGATATACATGTAATGATTAGAAGCAGTTGGCCTGAAAATGAAACAGAGAAGAATGCTAACTATCAGACATCGACCTCCGAGAAGTCAACTTCCATTAACTACAACTCGATAAGCAGTGGCTGTAAACGAGTGTACTTAACAGAACAAAACCTAAGACTAATGAACTCCAAGTCCTGTAAATATCAGCGGAATCCAACCAGCCAACGAGTCAAAATACACAACACCCCCCATTCCCTTGTATAGCACGTCCATCGCGTCGATCGACTTATCTCGGAGATTCTAGCAACAACTAGTGTCCATATTATATGGATGGATAACTGAATAAATTAGCTATTTAATGTGTCCACACTTGTAGCTACCGGACAACTGAGAGAGAAATGAGAGCACTTCAAAGCCAAAGAACTTGTCAAAAATCGTCCAAAATTGCAAAAGTTTGTGCAGCTCTTCTCGCTGATGCTGGTGAGCTGTAATTTGACTCAGATATTAATGAAATTAGAAAATTATGATTCTGAAAGTTTAGAGAGATGAAGTGGACCGGGAATAGAATTGAAATCGAAAGCATATTTTAAAATCGCCAGATTGGGGTTTACGACATTTGACCTCATTTTATTTCGTATTTAATATCCTCTGGATTGATGTGAAGCTTTGAAATGGAAAACTGCCAATGACTGTTGTTGATTACGATGATTCGACCATCTTTGAGGACTTTAGAAGATCATCTGTGTAAAAACAGTAAGATACAAGTTTCTATAAGGTTTTTCATTCCAAACATTTTGTAACAACTAAAAATCAATGAGGTACTTGAAGAGCAATCGATTGCCATAAATTCGCTCGGAACGTTAAGTTGTGAATTGTCTGTTTCGTTCGTTGTTTGTGTTCTTAAAAATGACCGCAACGAAACCGCGGTCTATTTTGGTTGGCAACAACCATGAAGACAATCGTATCGAATTTCGCGGCTACAAGTTCCTTCCGCTTTTAACGCATCCACCCGCGATTCCCAAGTTTCTTTGTTGCAATGGAGTTCACCAGAACCCTAACGGCCATTCCAATCGTTCGAACGTGCTTTCAAACATTCGCACCGCTCCATCAAAGACTCAAGTGTCGCAATCTCATTCTACGGTGAACCCTTTGCTTCCATCACAACCATCGTGTGTTATGACTCTCGGACGTCCACTACCGCCGCCCAAAGCCGTTGCAACCCAACAACCAACACAAAGACTCGATGCGGTTCCGGCAAAAAGGCCTCGAGTTGAGATCGTAAAACCGACTCGTGAGTTTTTCTTTTATTCTTCGATCATTCAGTTCAGAAACCACATTGACGCAATACTATCCACGTGCCGGCACTTCCTTCAATTCCACTTTCGATGTACAGAAGAATTCTTCTGGTAAGTGATGACTGTTGATCTTCTTGTCTTCATGTTTTCAGTTTCATTTTCCACTCAGCGGCCTTCTATTCTTCGACAAGCATCGACAGATCGAAAAAGTTCATCTCGCGGTCTTGTTGTTGCGGACGAAACTATGCAAATCGAAGACGAAGAAGCGAAAGCTCTTCAGATTGCCGGTTAGTGAGTTTCTTGCTCAAATCCATTGGTCGTTCTTTGCAGATCAACACGGCAAGTTTAAGACATTTCAACAGAACGATATCCGCGAATTCGACAATGATTGTGAGTCGAAAGCCACCGACTTTTCAAATTGCAGTTTTAGCAAAATTGGATGCAAATCTTCGGGTCAAAATGTACGAGGTTCTACGAAATACGTTCGGCTTCCAATCATTTCGTTTCTGCCAAAAATCGATCGTTATTGCTTCCCTTTTGGGCCACGATTGTTGTGTGGTGATGCCGACTGGTGAGTTCTAATTTTCGACTTTCTTTCAACTTCCTTACAGGCGCTGGAAAGAGTTTGTGCTATCAACTACCGGCGCTCATCACCGGCGGTGTCACGGTGGTCATATCGCCGCTTCGATCGTTGATGTCCGATCAGATTTCGAAGCTCAAAGGTTGGGGAGTAAGTCTACAATTCACGACAAATGATCGCTTGTTCTCAGATTCCGGGAGAGTGTATTCAAGGCGGAATTGTCCAGAAAGAATTAGATCGCATCTACAACGATCTGATGGCTGTTCATCCGCGGACTCGACTTCTGTACATCACACCGGAGATGTTGACGTTGAACGAGAAACTTCGTCATGTGTTGCGGGAACTTGCAAAACGCGCAAAAATGGATCGTTTCGTCGTCGATGAGTCGCATTGTGTGAGTCAATGGGGACATGATTTTCGTCCCGACTACTTCAAGTTAAGTCAGTTCTTTCAACAACTCGAAACGAAAGTGCCGGTGATTGCGTTGACAGCGACGGCAACCGCACGGACCATAATGGACGTTCGTCGTCTACTCGGAATGACCAACTCGAAGATCTTTGTCAGCAGTTTTGTTCGCGAAAACTTGGTTTACGATTTGGTTCCGAAATCGGCGTCTCAGTTTCGAAAAGTGGCCGAAATGGTCAGAAATCGTTATCCACACGCTTCCGGTATAATCTACTGTTTGTCAAAGTTTATTCTATGCTTTTTTCCTTTGAAGATACTGGATTTCAGGAAAGATTGTGACAGTGCCAAAGACGTGATGTTGAAGGCGGGACTCACGGCCGCCACTTATCATGCCGATATGTCCAATTTATTGCGCGAGGAAACTCAACGTCGTTGGATGATTGGAGAAATTAAAGTCCTGTGTGCGACTGTTGCTTTTGGAATGGGTATTGATAAGCCGGACGTGAGTCAAATGACAAGGAGCAGTAATCTGAAGTTTGATTTCAGGTTCGATACGTGATTCATCACAGGTAACGGTCAGTCCATGTAGTCAGTTTGTTTCTTTAGTTTTCCACAATCAATCGAAGCGTACTATCAGGAATCGGGTCGTGCTGGACGTGACGGATTGCCAGCTCATTGCATTTTGATGTACACGTTCACCGACTACAATCGTCTCATCAAGTTGATGGACATCGAGAATCAGTCACCGTCCGTTTTCAACACTCAACGACTTGCGAATATCCATCAGATGGTCGCCTATTGTGAGAGTGTGGTGACTTGTCGACGGAAACTTCTGGTCGAACATTTTGGCGAGGTTTATCGCAGCTCCACTCAATTGCCAAATTCTCGTTTTAGATCTACGACTCAAATCGTTGCAAACAAAGTCAAACCCCGTGCAACATTTGTCAGCTGGAGAAGAGCAGTCCGGACGGAATGTACGATCTGTTCGACTTCACTGCCGAAGTTTCGTTGATTCTGCGCTCAATCAAATTGCTGCGCCAATGTACACTCAACCATATGATTGAAGTGTATCGAGGACATGTTTCGAAGAAGAGCAAAAACACGCCAAATGATCAAATCGTTCCGATGTGGAGTCGTGGAAACGATTTGTTGGAGGCGGATGTTCAACGTCTTTTTCATCGTCTTGTTTATGAAGGATTCCTCAAAGTTCAGATTGTCTACAATCAATACGTCAATCAGGACCTATTCTATGCCAAGTTAACACCCATGGGCGAAGCGTATATTGTGAAAAGCGAACCGAAAGTAAGTTTTGAGTTCAATTCAGAACCCTTAGCTATTTCAGTTCTTTGCTCACATTTCGAAACGCAAGAAGTCGAAGAGTGCTCCTACACCGGTGGTCGTCAAAATGACTCCGGTAACCGAAGCTCAAGCGCTCAAGGAAAAGTAAGTTCCTCAAGTCTTTCATTTCAATCGAGATTGCAGATACAACTTGAAATACGTGGACATTTTCCGCGAATGCAAAGCTTTCTTATGGCAGTTCTTTGATAACTTGGCTCAACAAGAGAAAACAACCGTCCAAGCAATAGTCAGCAACCAAGGAATCGAACAGTTGGCTGTTCTGTTGCCACGTACTCGTTCCGAACTCCTGAAAGTGGACTCCATGACAGAAATCAAACTGCAACTCTACGGCCAACGAATACTGGACGTTATGAAACCGTTTTGGGAGCGAGTGGATCGCCGCGAACACGAAGCAATGACGACGACAGTGAACAGTTTCTGAATTTTCCCATTTTTGAATACTTTTTCAATTAATAAATAATTCATAAGATTGCAGTGAAAGAAGTATTCCGATAACTCGTGTGCTTCGTTACTGATCGCAATTTGGATCTTTGAGTCGTTTAAGATGTGAGGTTTTCATACGTTTCTTTTGATTTCAACGTCCGACAATCACAGTCGACTTCCTAACGCGCAGCTGGATTTCTTCTAATTGGTGTATAAATCTTCGTTATATGCAAAATAAAAGTGATTGACATATTAACAATGAGGATTTAATAAACGTTTAAACATTGAATACCTAAAGTGCTACAAACATGTTTACAGTCCATTTTAGCGTCAAAATGGCGCAGAACATTGCGGAGACTCTCAATAAAATCAGTAAACAACTGGAATAAAACAATGCTTTCTTAACTGAAAGCAACCAATAACCGGATTTTGGAGGAACTTCGAGTAATGAGATCAGAGAAACGACTTTTCTCGATCTATGAGTTTTCTAATGGATTAAAAGTGAGTCTCTCATTTTTTTAAAACAATTTGACAAAAAACAAAAAGGTCAACGTTCGGAATTTTTTGGTTATGCATACTTTGCAACTTGCGGATTTTCGAGTAACGTGCTCCAAATCTCATTGGGTCTTGGGATTCTCACACTTGTTCTCGCTTATTGCTTATATCGGAAGTAGGTTTCACTTTTTAACAATCCTTTTCGATCGAAGGTCGGAGTAGTTAGGACAAGGTTTGAGTAGTTAGACGGAAGGTTTGATTGAAAGCAGAAAGTGTGCGTTAATTAGATGATCAAAGTAAGTTCACTGGGTTTCTGGCGTTAGAAAAAATTAGAATGGAAACTTGAAGTATGACGTTAAGCTTAATCTTTCAGCAAAATTGCTGCTGCTTGGCGATGGTTATCGTCTTCTCGAGGTCAAAACCGACGAGATTCAATTGAACTTCCGGAATAACAACTGAAACCGTGTTGTACATCGGAGCGAATGGAATCGCTGAAAATCCTCAGTATCTTCGGTATTTTACGGACGACGATTGTAAAAGATCGGAAATTCGTCGTGAAAGCGCGTGAGCCGCTAGACACTGTGGATTCTTCAGATTAAGCGTTGTCATTTGATCAAATCTCAACCGTAAACTAAATAGCCCAAAAATCAATCAGTTTCTATCTCAAGTTATCTGTTTTCTAAGGCAAATAAACGTAGTTATGTCAGAAGTTTATGAGTTACAAGTCAATAAGAACTTTGAGTGCTTTAGTTCAAGAAGCTTTTTATAGAAAGTAAACAAAAAATTGAATGGTACCGGTTACGAGAGTTAGATCTTAGGACTTTTGTCAGATGGAAGTTGCCATTTGTTTTTGCGATGTTGTTCCACCCTCTCAATTGCCTGCTGAACATCTCGCATCTCCGAGCAAACCAACGACCAGAATCTGAAACATTCGAATGGAAAAAAGTCGCAAAACAAGCTCTTACCCACTGAGATCTTGAATACCTTGAACGGTATTTTCGGCAGCCTGGAAATGGAGATTGAAGAACGGAATCGAAAGCTCTCACCTCAACCAATCGACGAAACGTCTGCAGATTGTTTCTGCTGAGAACGAGGATCTTTCCACGTGCCGATCGCAACTCGCCGTCGACGACTTCCGGCAAATCATCGAGCTCCAAGGTTGCATCGATGCGAGCGACCAGAAACTCGAGAATCTTCACCGCACACTCCGAACTCGTCGAATAGTCGCCCACTGAAATGAACCGAGAATCAAACTGGAGAATTGAAACCGACCTGTGGGACGTTCGTCCGGAAACACGGGAACCGTAAATGGAAAGTCGAGACGTCGAATGGCCATGATTCCAGTAACAAAGCGTCACTTCAATCAGAAATAAGGATCAGAAGAAAGAAGCGACTCGAAGAACCAAAATCGTCTACTTCCGACCACCGCGCTTTCTTTTCCGTTCGCTTCGAAAGTGGAAATGAAGACGACAAGTTTTGTCAACTTTCTATCGAAATGTTTGGCCTTCTACGTGAATTACTGTCGCGATTTGGAGTTCAATTGCAACAACAACCGCAGCAGAGTTTGCAAAGACGATCTGAAAGTTTGGCGACTCTTGGATTGAACCTGTCAGGGCTTACAGCAACAGAAGACGCAAAGACACGAGTAAACGGAACAGAAACAACAACAGAATCGACACAAACACCCGCAGAAGGTTCCTTCTTCCGCTTTGACTAGGGTCGTTGAATTGCGAGGACTTGAACTTGAGATCCAGTCCTTAAAACCCAACGATTGTCTCATTTCAACGACCTGCCTACGTGTGGTAACTGCGGAGTTGAAAAAGAGATCATGTCGTGTTGGGCGAAATAGTTCTGAAGCCAATGTCCATTCGCTTTGTATTCGACCAACCTGTGAAAGTGGCAGCTGTTGAGGTTGCGGTTGATGTCCAACAAAGTTCTGAATTAAACGATAGAATGATTGCCCAACAGAAACTACCTGAAATTGTGGTTGTTGGATCGTGTACGTCTGCATTTCGAGCGAACTCGAAAGACATCGGACTATCAATCTACGACGTGAATTCATTCCTTTCGAACGCTGATTATTGCTATTCATAAGAACTCGAACAGATGGGAATTAGGTGTTTATTAAGAAATGGCATCTTCATAACAAGCATGTCAATAGTAATAGACGTATGTCGTACTGCTGCCATCTACGCGATCCCAACAGTAGCAACAACAACAACATCGTCGCCAGAAGCTCTCTTTTGGCTCTTCGTGAAGATTTTTCATTTGTTTCATTCCGCCCTCGCCCATCATTTGACTGAACATCGGACAAGTCACAGGTTCCGTTGTTTGGTTGGGATTCGGTTCCGGAGTGCTTTTCGTTGCATTTCCATCCAAATCAACAGTCGCTGTGGTTGTTTCTGGAGTCAGTTCAGCCATCAACTAAATTAATGAAATGTCAGACAACTTTAAGATTCGAACACTTTATGAGCAAATAGTTTCACAAAAAACACTCCGAAACTTACTGTTTTCTATTTGACTGTGTTGCTTGGACACACTGAAGTTTGTCGTTTTGACTCAACGTAGCAACCATTGCAAATGAGACTTTAATGTTTGATCTCAAAAATTATAGCAATAAAATTGTTGTTTACAATTAGTTCTACGACGATTGTTATTTTTACATAAAGTCAATTAGTGTCTGCATCATCGACTAAACGATCTTCACTTCGAAGCGCCTTAACAGCATGAAAGAAGATACTGGAATTCTAACGACTCAAATAATCACTGAGTTTTAATTTGTCGTCAATTACACTTCCAAAGCATCTCAAGACTGAACTTTTTTATAGTTCAGAATCTATTCTGATCACTTGACTGGTAAATTCAACGAAATAATTGGTTTTTGTGATTAATAAACAGCTGATATAAATTGACACAACACATACGCTAAACATACTTAATCACTTGTGCAAATAACAGTTGTAGAAATCAATTCCGTAGAGTTTAATAGTCAATTGAAAGCACTCGACTTTAAGCAATTTTTGGAAAGATCGTCGACCCAATTCTGCTCTTAGTCGACGTTTGCCCTTCAAACTTTCAGAATCATAATCTTCTAAGCTCATTAATATCTGAGTCAAACTACAGCTCACCAGCATCAGCGAGAAGAGCTGCACAAACTTTTGCAATTTTGGACGATTTTCGACAAGTTCTTTGGCTTTGAAGTGCTCTCATTTCTCTCTCAGTTGTCCGGTAGCTACAAGTGTGGACACATTAAATAGTTAATATATTCGGCTTCCTATTGATATAATATGACCGCTAGTTGTTGCCAGAATCTCCAAACTACATCGATTTGCGCGATTGACGTGCTATACAAGGGAATGGGGGGTGTTGTGTATTTTAGCTCGTTGGCTGGTTGGATTCCGCGGATATTCACAGGGGTTGAAGATTATGTATGCACTAACATGTTGTGAAGATGACACAACGTTGTAATAACGCATAACTGAGTAGGAACAATTGTCAATTTTGAGAATCTACTGATTTTCCGTTACTGTTATTCGTGTTGATGTCTGTGTAAAAGATGTTCATATCGATTCTACACATTCGCTGGCACTTAATATCTAATTGAGATCATTCATAGAGACTAGTTTATTGCCGTTCTCTGACTTGGATTATGTTCGTTCGAGTTGTAGTTTATGGCTATTTCTATGTTTGCTTGGTTATTCAATCTTGCGAAGAATTTCATAACAAAAAACAAATAGATTTCGACCAATGATTGCGAGCAGTTTCCAAGGCACTAGTATCGTTGGCATGTGCTTTGAAATCTTGGCAACAAAAACGGTAACCAACATGGTTCGCAAGCAAACTTGCATTCTTTTCAGTTGTTCTAAACAAATTTGGCAGCCTTCTTGTCTGATTATGGATCCTGTTGTTGTGGAACAACCGAAACCTGGAGGAGTGAGATCGAGTGTTTCCGTTGAACTAATCAACTTATCACTTTTAGCCGGCTTACGAACGAACTGGAAATCCGTGTGTCGATTGCTGCAAAGGCTGTGGAGAATGTTGTCTCTTCAGTTGCTGTATTTCGCTGTTTAGCTGTTTGGCTTGTAAGTTTACTGAACGAAAAATCTAACTCAAACATTGTAGGTGATGCACTTTGCTGCGGTTGCTGCGATTGTTGTCCATGTTGTTAAATCGATTCGATTTACTTTCTATCAATTTCTTTAATTGTAACTGTTTGCCTACCAATAAAAAGTACTTGGACAATGTGGTTCACAAGAATAAGAATGTAGGAGAAACTTGTTCATTAGTTCAATTCTGTGGATATCAGTTGCTTCGAAAGTAAAAAACGAAAATGAAGTTTATTTTCAAAAAGACAAATAGAATGCGGTTATTTGAGAATCATTATCTGCGTCCGAAACGTGGAAGAACACATGGAATACAACAGCAGCAACATTGCTCGTCGCACAACGCTTCCCCTGAAACCCGACGACTCGAACAAGTGATCGAAAATCAAACTAACCAAGAAAACAACCGCAGCAAAGAAGCAACAAACTCATCAGCCAACTTGTGTTCGGATCATCCCAACGTGATCTTCTTCGTTCCTCGTACACGACTTGAGGTTCCGGTTGAGGATAATAGTTGGGCGGATAGTTCTGTTGTGGATACTGAGGATAAGGTTGATATTGCTGGAAATTTTGAGTCGTTTAGAAAACACAATCATGAAACTACCTGTGGATAATTGGGATAACTCATGATCACTGTCACTGCAGTCGAATGGGAAAAAGACGACCGAAAACTTGTTGTGAGCAAAAGTCTCTTAGCAGCGAGAAAAACAAACTTGTCACGGCTCCCGCAGTCGAACGTTTAAAAGCAACGCGGTAAACGAAAACAACGTTCCAATGAATCGAACTTGAGCAACACAACCTCACGGCAACTATAGGGAGAACTTTTTCCGTGAAGCGACAGGTGACTTTCAATGGTCGCTCTGACTCATCAAAACAATCGAATTTGATCGTGGGTTTTCGCAATCGGTTTCTTACAATCAACAATAAGGTGCACTGGTCATTGAACCGAAGGCGGTCGTGTTTATTCGATTGGGCGACAAACAAGAGAACACGTTTTTATCGCAATGGAAAACTTAGTAGAAGTTTCGAAAAGATGCTTCAATAGATTCAATTTTTTATTCTTAACAAAAAGCGGCAGGACGGACAGAAGAAGAAAGGTCATCGTTGGATATGATGGTGATCATACGGAAGTCGCTCGTTGCCAGGGAGTATTGGACGGCAGCATAGCGAATAATTGGAGGGCGATGAAGAAATTGCAAAATAACAACGAAAACAAAACAACGAGCAATTAGCTGACTTCCGTTTCGATCTGCTTAATGTATTCGTCTAAGTTCGTTTTCTCGGCAAAGCATTGATTGAACGAATGACTGTTGGCAAGGACTTGAGCTCCCAAATAACCGGCATGATATCTGAAAGCATATGGTCTACATCGTTCAAAGTTCTGTTGAGTTAAAGTGTTTTCAATGTGCTTACCGCCAAGGGGATCCATGGACCTGAAAGCATAAAAGTTATTATTACGAACAAAAGTGTTTGCTAAATACCTGGACGAAAATTGAGGCTGGAGCCACTTTTCCCAATTCGGTTTCCAATCGTTCCGCCAATCCGGGCAACAGCGAAGTACCACCGGCCAAGTAGATGTTTCTGAAACCGCAATTCAGCAATTCAATTGCTGTAAACGGACCTGTAGAGTGTACGACGACTATCGATTGGCGACTGTTGAATGACATCGTGAATCAGACGATGCAAACCCTTTAGTTCAAGACCCCAACGTTGTGGATCGAAAAAGCCTTCGGTTGCTTCGTATCGAATTTCATCGACCTAAACATAAGATTCTATGATGCAAATGAATGAAAACTTACAGTGATCTTTTTGCCATACAAATCGCCCAACTCGACGGTCGCTGTCTTTGCACTTTCGTTGGAAGCATCGGCGGAAACAAAACAACTTTGTCGAACGGCTTCTCGTAGCGCAACATGAGCAACAGCCGACGGGTTGTCGATCAACTTTGCGGCTTCACCGCCTTCCAATCGTTTTCGAACGGCCGATCGAATTTGTGCCGCACCGAAAGGTAGAGAGATAACAGCGGAATCTACGATGTACTCGTCGATAACAGGAACAATGTGCAGACGTTCACCCAAATCGACAACCACTCCAGTGGTCACGTCGTAACTGAACAGGATAAGCGACGGTTGACGTGCAATTGTGGCCGCTTGAAATCCGATGGTTTCGAGCAGAATTCGAAGAAGCGGTGCAACATGAATTGCTGGAACATCTTGAGCAACTGATAAGAGAACTTTAAATGTTTCGGGTTGAAGTTTTATATCGTCGATTGCTTTGCGAACACACGCCTCGACAACTTGACTGTTAAGTCGAACACGTTCGGTCGAAGATCCGTCGCCGTCCTCCAACGGTCGATGCAGTCGACCGCGTCGTCGAACCTCCGGTTTTAGCGCATCAATTCCAACAGTCAATTGACCCGAAACGTCAGCAATCGATGCAATGGCTGGGAAGAAGCTCTGCGGTAACGAGGGCTTGTTGGTGTGAATGCCGGCTCGAATATTGCATCGGCCGATTTCGATGAACATCACTTTTTGAGTGTAATGCGGTACGACCGGACGAACGGGATGAACGTAGGCGTCGATGAGTTGCGAAGCTGAGTTACTTAACAACGCAATTCGCCATTTTTCGAATACATTCGATGGAGCACGAACGTAGAGGTTCGCGTTTTCTTTTCCGCCCTCAACTTTAAACGTCCAATCAGAGGTTGAAGCGGTGATCTTCGTGTCAACAAGCAGAACATCACCCATTGGATGTTCATCAGCTCCATGACTCTAAACAGAAGATCTCGATTGAAGGTCTATTCGTTTTGCAAACTTACCGCAAACCACTGGAATCGACCATCTCGAATCTGAAGACAAAATTTGCGTTTGAAATTGTTGAAGGCAACTTACGCGGAAGTAAAGGGATTTCCATGGCTTTTCAATCGGCTCGACAACCGCCTCATCGTTCGGCACTTCCATGTGCCCTTCCATGCTTCGGAATCTTGTCCGTGTTTCCACCAGTGGATTGTAGTCGACGGTGTACATTTTCTGGAGCAAAGAAGTTGGATCGATGTGAGCGGTTTGCTCATTGTCAACGGCATCGAGCAACTCATCAGCCACAACCACTCCGTTCATAAATTGAAGTCCATCGGTCAACTCAGGCATCTTGTTGTAGTAGCGAGCTCGACCGCGAATCGGCGGCGCCCGAAGCAAATAAGTTAAGAAGCGACGCTTAGGGAAATGAAGTCCCGGAACGAAGTCGGGCTCCGTCGGATGACGAATGTACGGATCGGATTCGCGGTGTTCGAGGCGACGTTTCCGACGTAACGATCCCGACTCGACGTGTCGAAGTTGAACTCTCGCGAATTCGTCTCGATTCTCCCGCTCTTCGTCGCTGTGAACAGCCGTACGTTCAGTGGCCGCCTTCGGCGGTTCAACGTGCCTGAAATGGTTGGGCTTGAGAACGAAAGGATTGTGATTCAAAGATCGCGAACTCTCCGTTGAATCATTCGACGACCCCAACTCGGTGGTTTGTATGAAGAGACGAATGCTGGAAGGAAAAGAGGACGAACACGCAATCTTTCGGCAAATGCAGAGCTTCGAAGGAACTTCCAGAAGCCATCTGTTCCCAAAAAATCGTTGGAGTAACCAATTAAACAACCGCGAACATTGCGAATCGATTAAATTCGCGTAAACGTTGAAACTTTTCGGAGGATCGTGGGAAAGAGACTCGACGTTTGGAGCCGATCGCGAACCCAAAATCAGAGCGCAAGTTTTGTCAAAAGACCGCGAGTTTGTAGCGCTAAATTTTGTTTACGCAAAGCGTCCTTCCGCACAGCCGCGAGTTAATCTCCGGAAAAGTTCGTTATAGAGCGAATTACGTGGAAAGTTTGGTGACCAGAAAGTTTTCGGGAAGAAGATTTGCGTGAAATTTCATGCCAATCGACGCAAATCGAACGTGCAAACGTCAAAAGCGCCCTCCAAACCTTCCCGTCGATGTTTTTCTTTTCGCGCTCGTCGCGCAGGAGCGTCGTCCTTCGAAGATCGCGAGAAAGTTCAACGAAAAGACGCGTCCGAATTTTGAGAGCGTGGAAAAAAGGACCATCGAGAAAATGTCGAGCATACACAAACACACGTTGCAATTCGTTAGTCTTCGAGATTGCGATGTTGGTCGACTTTACGACCTTGCGGTCCCGAAAGCGCGTATTTGCATTGATAAGACGAACGCGCTTCAATTCGCACGACGACGACCCATCCCTTGAAAGGGTTGTTGTTTAGACGACCGCGAATCCACAAAACGAATCTTCGCCAAAAAAGAGCGTGAATTTCGGGTCATAACTCGTCAAAAGTTTCCCAGTCGGTTGACACGCTGCTTTCGCGTTTTTTGTCCGTTGGGTTCTTTTTCGGTGAGAACGCACGACGGGAAACACGCCAAAAAGCGTGCGAATTAAAAATTCCAGAATTTTGGTGATCGAATACGAAAATAAACGTCGAGAAGAGGCGTACGCGCAGATTTTCGTGGTTTCCCACTTGAAACCCGAACGATTGCTGGGAAGAAGAGCGATGGCACGAAGCGATGAGCCGAAAAGCTGGGAGGCCACAAAACTGGACGGCCAAAGAGCGGGGCGCCTGAAGAAGACGACCCGCTGCGGTCCGAGAGAGTGGTCAGAAGGAGGCGGCCAATGGGTTTTGGACGTTCTGCCGCTTTTTCGTGGAGAACAATCCGCGCCCTTTACCCTCCTCGGACGTAATAAGACCCATTTGGCCAAAGAGAGCAATCCAAGAAACAATTCCGAAGACTATTTTTCGCTGACATTAGAAAACCAACTTTACCTCAAGCCATGTACTGCCCGATGAATCTCTTCGGCTTCGTCGTGAACTGATCCGACTTCCGTTTCTTCCTCGTCGCCCAACCATTTGCGTCGTTCGCTGGTGAAACTTCGTCGACTTCCGAACGGTGTTAGTCGCTGTTCTGAGTGTTCGCTTGGAGTTTCGGCGGTGCCACTCGGATGTCGATGACGATGCTCGAAAGACGACGTTTTGGTTAGCAAACGTTCGGCAATCGAAAGTGGACGTTCTTCCGATTTCAGCGAGAATGCCGGCGGCATTTTGGGCGGTGGAGTCGAGGGTAACGACGGGGCTGTTGTTTGAGTTAAACGTCGAGCTGCAACGGGAATTGGCTCCGCGTAATGATCGACAGAATCTCGATGATGTTGATGAGGTTCTTCGTAAACGGTATCATACACGTGATGATGAGGCTTTTCGTCGTGAAAATGGTGATGAGGTTTATTGTCGTGTTTGCTCTCCGCAGAGAAGCTAACTGATTCGGCAGTTTTTGAATCCGCACGATGCAAAACCGAAGCAATTTCACGTCCTTGCTTCCGATGAATCGATCCCCAAGCAAAGGCGTCCGCGTGTTGACGAGCGCGAATGAAGGCGGGATTCTGAAACAGCTCATTCGTTTCCTCGACTTCGGCATGTGAATAACGATGAACAAACGGCGAGCTGCGTGAACGAGTTGGACTGCGAACTGACCACGAGGTTTCGGATGGTGCCGGCTGTCCGATGGGTTCGATTTGTTGGAAAACATCGTTCATGTGCAAGTGATCTAAACCTTCGGGTGCCGAAGCGGAGAGTTGTGTTCGTCTTAACATCAAACCCAAAGAAATTCGGCGTCGAGAAGTTGGTCGAATCGGAAGCTCCAAACGTTTATGAGCACCCGGCACCAGAAACATTGGAATTTGCCAGCGTTGAGAACGAACGTAACGATCCAACCACGCATCTTCGATATGATATTCAGTAAACAGTCGTCGCAAATCGGCATGACGTTCGATACTGTATGTTCGACCGTCGATTTCCAGTTTCTCAACGATTCTAAAGTCTTCGCCACCGATGCGAACAATCTCGTCAATATGCCCGTGACGAAAACGTTCTGTTGCTCGCACAGGGACCGGAGATCGTTCATAATTGGACGCTGTTTCGAATTCAATCGTGTCGCGTCTCGGATGTCTGTGAACGTGATGAGTGTGTTGCTGTTGATGAATAGGTTTTTGAGCTTCCATGACGTGTGATGAAGCTACGGAGGTGGCTTGAAAACTAACGTACGAAAGTTCTTCATGCGGCCAAATGCGATGTAATCGAGGAATCGGAACGACGGGAACATCTCGATGTTCGTGTTGACGACTATAAGCTTCGGCCATTCGTTTTACTAACGTTTGTTTCGTTCTTTGAGGGGGTGGAGTTTTAGGCAGTTGCGCTGGTTGTTCGTAAACGTGAGTTGGACCGATTTCTGCGTAAATCGGTTCAATTGACTGGTGTGATCGAAATTCGGTGACTTCGTATTCACGATCAGCTTCTACGTGTTCGACACCTGATTCTGATGACGAAGAAGAGAAGTCAGAATGACCGACCAATTCCTCGGGAATCGGCGGTGGTCTTTCGATTGGTGGCAAATCCGTCGATTCGAATTGAAGCGGAATCTGCGGCAAATCGTATACGTAGCAGAGTTGGTGTTGATGATGCGGATAGTCGGGTGAAAGGGCTTGAGAGCTCGGCGATTCAACGAACGGCACATCGTAGATGGGCGCTGTGTTTCCGTATTGTTCGAATTTCAATTGTGGCAACTCGTGATAGGCGGTCGTTCCAATTGGACCACGATCACTACTCGATTTGCTGTTGGCGTTTGATTCGGGACCGAATGACATCGTCTCTTCTTGGATCTCTGATAAACGTCGACGATGTGGGCGCGTTGAATCCAACTAAAACATTTTTGTTTACCTCTTTTCAACGCCCGCAAACTCACCAAATGCCAAACCTCATCGAAAAGCAATTCGTCCATTTCGGCTGTTCGATGAAACAGCACTTCAATGTCTTCATCAGTTTTACGTCTTGGTAGTTCCAGTGGACGATTGTAAAGATCTTCGTCGTTGATCAACGGTTCCAAGTGTTCACTCGGCAATGTGAGTCGAAGATCGGAAGAAATGGGTTCCATGTGCGGATGAACGTGTGGTTCGGCCATCACACGTTCGAATTCTTCTTCCGCTTTTGCAACGTAAGGAGGCATCTCGTAGATCGCGTAATCCAACGGATGGCTATGAAATTCGTGATCTTTGTGTAACAACTCGTTTTCATAATCTGCTATCGGCTCCCAGTAGACGTGTTCTCTTGGCAACCTTTCCAACGGTTGTTCCGTCCTTTGAGGGGGTGGAGTTTTAGGCAGTTGAACATGCCTGAAAAGAGTCGCGGAGTTAATGGGTCTTGAGCGAGTTGAATTAGTGGCGGCAAAAGTTTAAATCAACTTGTCAAAACAAAGGTGTCAGCAATCACTTGTAATAGACAAGAAGCAGAAATTTACACGGAAACCTTTTGACACATCGGGCTTCCGTTTTTAGATTTTAGGCCCACGAAGCAGATAGATTGGAGGCTGCGAGTCATTTCGTTTTTTCATTATCCGACTTTCCGATTCGTGATCATTTGTCCGCGGTGTCAGATTCAGAGGTTTGTGAATCACTTCGGTTCCCTTCTCTCACCGCTATTTTTAGGATTCCATTTTTGGAGGCTTCGAGCCCGACGAACTTTCGATCGTGCGTCCTGTTGCCAATGGTGGACATCGTGCTCAAAATTTTAAGCGAGGCAAATGGACTGAACAAGAAAACATGGTGCTCGTGAAAGAAATTGAAAAACACAAACAAGCGTTGGATTCGTTATTCGAAAACTCAAAGAATCGCGGAGCGTCGATATTGGTCAATGGAGACAAATGTTTTGGGAGCAACCGAGAGCCAGTCGTAACCAACTTGGTAACTTCAATCAAATACCCATTTTCATATCGGTTTCAGAAATTCAAGAAGGCCGGCCAAACTCTGCACGATGTCGTTTGTGGAGCCAATTGGTTAAAACCTTTCCAAATCGGGAAAGTCGTTTTCCAACGATTCAAACAATTAAAACAATATGGACCAAGGATGGTTGTGGGCATCGCGGGAGAACGGCGAATGACGGCATACGTAGGACGAACAGGTAATGGTAATTGCAATGACTAAACCTAATTACAGCAATAGCAACACTGATCGCCGTACACAAGAAAATGGGAAAACGAAAACTGGAACAGTTCTACATCCGCATCATGACAACTGGAGATAAGCACGTGGAGTAAAATATAAACTCGTCATCATTCTATCCGATCAAATTTAAACATACGGAGGCTTTTCGTGTTTGTGATGCGACAAATGGAAATCTAGTTGATGGGCGTGAATCCGCTCGCTGGGCTCCATTTCCTCTCGATGGAGGAATTCGGTTTTCTCCACGGGAGAAACAACTGGAGTCGGAAGTGATGGAATAGGTTCTAACGGTCGTCGAGGCGGAACACCGCGTTCACGTTTCTCCGGTTCAAAAGTTAACGGCGAAGGTACACGGTTGATAACCAACGGACTGAATGGCATTTCCAGACGCAAGAAAAGATGTTGATCGTAAACGGAAGATATGGTATCGGATGAAATGGACGACATGCTTCTGCCGACCTCGCTGGTGCTTGGACGAAGCTCTTGAATGTCGGAAGCTGCGGTTGAAGCTGAGGGTTGACGACGAACAATTGGATCAGTTTCACGTCTAACTTCTCTTTCGACAACTACGCGACGATTGGGTTCGTATAAGGAGGCTCGAAATTCGGTTCGACGCCACAACAACTGGACATCGCTCAATTCGCTGACTACTGTTGATGTTCGACTACGTCGTGTATCGCCAATATTCGTGTAGGAAAGTGATGGCGGTCGAGCGTGCGTGTACGGCAAATTGTCGAGATCATCACCGCGCAACAAAAGAAAATCTTCGGATTTCTTGGTTTCAGATCGAGCTCTTACTGGTTGCTCGACTGGAAGCTCGTAAACGTGGCTTTTGCATTCTTCAATGACCAGCGGATGTTTGTTGAAATCAGGTCGATATATCAACTCATAATCGTATTGATGAGATTGACCCCAAGTCGGAAAATCAGTAAAAACTGGCGGTTCATCATAGACAGTGGCTGGTGGTGGCATTTCATAATGCGTTTGTTTTTCGACTTCGAAACCCGTGAATGGCATTTCAGCACCGTAGTGCATCTCGTAAACTTCAGATGGTGGTAGATCGTAGATCACATGTTCAGGTTCTTCGGTTGAAGGTTTGTGGTGTTTGTGATGACCCAAACGAACGTGTGGTAAATGGAAATGTGGTTCGTGATGCTCGCGCGCATGTTTCGAATGCTCCGGATGTTCGTGATGATGAGTTTTGTGTTCGGGATGTTTGTGTAAATGCTCATGTTCATGTTCCGGCTTCTCGTGTTCCTTGTGTTTATGCTCGTGATGTGACAAATGAAAATGCGGCAAATGAACGTCTGGTAAGTGGAAATGGGAATCATGATGCTCCGAGTGATGTTCGTGCTTGTGAGTTGAAAGTCGAGGTGCTGGTTGAGGCAAATTTTCCAACGTCTTTTCGACAATCCAAACCGACTGCGCGTGTTCAACGTATTCAAGTGTTCCAACGGAAGTCTCAAAATGTTGACCAAGCGGAATTTCTTCGTATTTGTATTCAGAAGGTGAATGAACGTGGTAGTGTAGATCGTATTCAAAGTAGTCGGGTCGTTGGTGTATAAAATCATTTAATGGCCACGGACCAAATTCCTCGTCACGCAATAACAGCCGACCAGTTTCCATATGCTGAGGCAGATGCTTGATTTCGACTATTGGTTCGTAGATAGAATATGTCAAGTCATGAGTTGGTTCCAATAGGTAGAGAGCTGTTTCGGGAGTATGTGAAAGCGGACGTTCACGATAAACGACGTGGCCAGTAAACGTTGGCTCCGGTTGACCCAACGGAAACTCTTCGACTCGGGTTGTTTGTTCGGGCATTGGAATCCATTCGAAAGTTGTCGGTCGTTGAGACAAATACGAATCCAACGGGTATCGTCCAAACTCTGTGTCGCGCAACATCAAGCGGCCGACTTCTTCTTGTTGTCTCGATCTCTCGTCGATTACAACTACCGGTTCGAGGGGCTGCAAAACTTGTTGAACCAACAAAGGACTTTGCAGCATTTCAGATTCACGTAACAACAAGGTTTTGACTTCTTCAATTACGCGCTCAATTCGAATCGGTTCAACAACCGGCTCTTGAACGGGAGCAACTGGACGACGTCGAATGTGAAATGGTAGATGAGGCATATCTTGATCATAATTGAGCAAATGGAAAACAAGTCGCTCTTCGAAGTACGGCAATTCAACGGTCGGCGAACGAATCAACTCCTCGAGTTCTTTGATGTGTCTGATCGCTGGACTTTGTTCAAAAGTTTCTTTAATTTCATAGCCAATATGTGACACTTCTTCTTCCAGAATGTGTTGTCGTTGTTCGGATAATGGTTGCAACTCCAAGGGTTGTTGATGAATTGGGTGTTCGTGATGTACGTGCTCGTACCACCATTCACGAGGATAGCGATCCAAACTGATGATAAGTGGGTGGGGTACGAATTCCGAATAATGCAAAGTCGACAGTTCTCCACGCAAAATGTCATCTGGACGACGTCTTCGAATCTTCGGACTTCTTTCGGTGGTCACTTCTTCTTCAATGTCAAATCGCGTTGTTGTTTCGTGAACGGCGCGTCCAAACTCGTCGTATACGACCACTGGTTGCGGCAATAGCTCGTAGTACCATTCGTGCGGATATGTGTCAATGGAGACAACAAGTGGATGTTCGGAGAATTCGCGATACGACAAAACTTCGTATTTTGACACTCCTTGTCCAATAGGCAGATCGACTTTTTGACTTGACGGTCGATCATCCGATTCAACGGGTTTTCTTCGGATTTTCGGACTATGCTCAGTTGTCTCCTCGATTTCGTGAGTGAAAATCAATTCGCCAAACTCCGAGACCTGTCGACGTTCGTCCATTTTCATGTACGGCAATTCACTTCTTCTCCACAAAACTTCAGTACGAACTTGGGGTTCCGGTTGTCCGAGTGGCTCGATCACTTCGAGAACTTTTTTTGTCTTAACAGTTTCGGAAATTTCGGTCAAAACTTCAGTTTCATCGGTTGACTGAACGCGTGGAGTTGAAAGCATCTCGTAGTACCATTCGTAGGGATAACGATCGAGAACAATGATCAGCGGCTTCTCGGCCATGAATCCCTCGTAGATTAAAACTTGAGTTGGAGCTTCTGGTTGCGGTAATCGGCGTCGTGTGTGTTCGATCTCCTGCTCCTCTTCGACAGTGTAGTTGGTCCGACCACCTTCGTGTACATGAGTGGTTGCTTCGACGACGAACGGCGCCAATTCGAAATCATCAGAACGTAAAAGCAAATGACCGTGTTCATTACGTCCTTGTACCACTTCAACTGTTGGCGTTGGAGTTGTTCCATTCGACGAAATGCGAGTCGTCGCATCGTCGGCTTCTTCGTCCTCTTCGAAAATCGCCGATTCATCTCGTGAAGTCAAAGAAACGGAAATTGAAGCGGTGTCATCACGTGAAGTTGCGGTCGTTGATTGCGTATCCACGATCTTGATTGTTTCGAAATCATCGCCTCGATGGTCGTGTTGATCGTCGTCGCTGTCGTGTCTCCACGGCTGTTCGTCACCAAAGTGTTTTCGAAATAAATCGGGATCTTTCTCGTACAAACGTTGCAATTCGGCTGAAATCTCGGACCATTGATCTCTTTGCAACGTTGCTTCCAAACGATAAGATCGGACGTGTTCGTGAACGTAACGAATCTCCTAAACAAAAAAGTCAAAGGAAATGAAGGTTCTTTACCTCATCAGTAACATGTCTTTGATCTCGATAGTGATCGCGTCGTTCGATCGTTGCGTTAGCGGACGCGCCAACTGCTGCGTAGTTCGATGTTTCGTTTCCACCGAATAAAATCGTTTCGCGGGATGTCACCCATGATTCGTCCTCGTGATCGTCGCTAATCGGCTCAAATCCACGAGCAAACTGTTCCGCATAAAAACGACGAGCCGCTTCGATCGTGTCGCAGTTTCTTCTCGTTGTCGTCTCGTGTTCTTCTTCGTGATGTGAGCCATGAAGTCGATCAAAAAGAGCGTTGAAATAGGCTCTCCAGGTCTCTCGTTTGGCCTCATGGTTTCCATGTGAGTGTTGATGAAAAGACGTGGAATGGCCATGTCCCGCATCGGTGGAATGACGGCGCAAATGATCTTCCATCAAGCGCACGTCTTCGGTTGTCATTTGTCTGAGATCTCGCGCTTCACGAGCAATGCTCTCCATTTCATCTCCGGGCAAAGTTAAAGTTCCATAATCGGCGAGCTGAAACGTCTTGTTCTATCGTTGGAATAAGTTAACTGACCTTTTTCAAAATTGCAACTTTGCGAACATGATAACGTGCATACAAGAGTCGTTGACGTTGAAGACGATAAATCAACCAACTTCTTTCATCCTAAGAAGGTTCAGTTGTTTGAGTTTTGAACAGTCGAACTAACCCCCTCATCAAGATCACGTAATTTCCGTTCGGTTTCTTGACAATCAGCTTTTATTGCACCGATTCGCTCGTCCAACGCTCGAACAACTTCAGAAGCATCCTACAAACAACGTGATCAGGAACTTCGGGATTCGGAACTTACGTTCACATTTCGACTCGTTTTCTCAGCGAATTGCTGAAATCGACGTTCGTCCGGATCGTCAATGCCCGGATCCATGCGATCAACCTTCAAAAAGCCAATAGATTACAAGTTTATCAAGAACAGGAATTGACGTCAAAGTTTATTGCTAACAATCGGCGATTGTTGAACTCCGCGAAAAGTGCTGATTAGAAGAAAGAAACGGGAATCACGCCATTCGAAACAAAAGCACAGAAGTACAAGTGATTTCGTATAACCCTCGCTATTACTATTGCTAATTGAAATGGGGCTCAGATTTGAGTACGAAAAGTCGGAGGTGGCAATGCAAAAGAAACTCACGGTTTGCGCCCCACCCGAACTGATAAGTTGAGGCCGACGGCGCATTCCAACTCGTTGGGACAATTTGCATGCGGAGTTGTCAACTGCAAACTTGCGGACTGACGACTCTCGTAATGACTGGGATCCTGATAAGGACAAGTGATGCATCTTCTGCTCTCCGGCCGCCTCGTCTTTTGCGTTGGCGGGTTCGGTTGAGGGATGGAAATTGGGTAAAATGCGTAAGAGATCACAGCGATTGTTCACAAAACTTTGCATTCCATTAGACAGCTGATTAGGAAGCGAAAGAATTTTGTTTTTATTGGCGATAAGGTCAAAAAATGACCAACCAACTGAGTGAGTTAGCTGTGCGGAATGGACGAAGAAGATTGTTGATTAAATCGATACTCCAAAATACCAATGGAGTCGTTTTTGTTGTGCAAAAGTCTATTTCGATTGTTGATGTTGCGGATCGACGGAACGTTTTCGGTCGTAATAATGGAAACAAATTCAATCGACACACAACCACACCCCCGTGAGCAAAGATGAAGATTTTTAGGTTCGTGAGTCAATGGCGTTTATGTTCAACGATTGATGGCAAATCAAAAGCGATCGACAAAAACATTGGGCAGGCTTGAGACGAGAGGAAACAGTCTGACATCAGGAAGTTAGTTGACATCTCCATTCTGACTAATGTTCCACATGTTTCGAACCTCTTGAGTTGGAACAACAGTTGCACCCACGTAGCATAAAAATTTGGGGTTGTAAATTTGGGAGGCGGTGTTCGCTTTAAAGGTTTCATGAGCCGTCTAATAACTGTTAAAGGAAGCACATAATACGAACGACTTTGTGGCGCCAAAAGTCGGAAGTCAACGAAGCGATTGGAGGAACGCTGCCGTCGTTTCGCTTGCTATCGCCAACCAGCCTAATTTCTAGCTGCGAGTTGAAGCGGAACTTTTTGCGTGTCGTAAAATTTGCTTATTATCAGCAAACGTCGGAGGGAAATAAGCCGATTTGTTAACTTTCATTTCTCCAATTGGCATCCTTCGAGTTGTGAGTTTTTGGATTGAAGGTCGAATTTAATCGAAAATGTAAACGAGATTACAAGAGAAATTTAATGTTGACTATTTCGTCCGGACGAGAGATTTCCGTTCCACGAGCTGTTCAATTGCTGAAAGTGGGTTTGGCCCTCTAGTTCGGGGGATGGTTTCACATAAACGGTCGCAGCCACATCGGTCAATCGCATTCCAGATTGACAGCGAAGGTCGGCTTTGACCATGTTACACAGTTGCGGATACCAAATTATGATGTATAGAACGAAAAGCATGTCGAACAGGTCGAATAACATCAATTGAATCTAAAGGACATTTTAGGGTTTGTTTTGGCTTTTAAGTCACTTGTCCGGCTACGAAGTTTTTGTTTGTGAATTGCTCTTCGCCCACCAACAAAAACTGCGCAGCAATCTCCAATGCCAAAAGAAGTCCGAACAACGTTATCCCGACTAACAAGGTTCCAACGAGCGCGACGTTCTCTTTGAATTGATAGCGAACACTAAGTCGTTGGTTAAGACGCTGACTGAGCATAATTTTGTTGTGCTTGTAAAGTAGAAGGAGAGTCTTAAATGTCTTTGTTCATGGCCAAAAACGAACAGAACGTACCATAATTTCAATACAAAACGCCGAACCGGAAACGCTCCAAACGAATTGGACGAAATTGGGTTGTCGCTCATGAAATAAAAATGGACCCCGATCGGCTCGCAGGTCGATTTTCGACGCTGTTTGAATGTCGTAGATAAAGTAGTAAACAACAAGTGTCAACGTAATGATACCCTACGAAGTGTTATTGTTTGATGAGTGTTCGTTTTACCTGTAGAATTAGAAAGCCTATGGACATGCTACCGTTCCATCGCTCGTAAGTTCCTCTCATAATCGTCGCAATCAAGCGTTCCAGAACCAGGAATAACAAGAGAAATAACGCGAAAATAATCGAAAATGCGTGAAGCAAAGAAAAAAGAATCGAAAACAAATTTGGAATCAGTCGATCGTCGCTTGTGTTCTGAGACAGAAATTGAATTCCGTGGACCAGTGAAGCACATATTGGACTCAAAGTCAACTGAACAACCAAAGAACTCTGAAGATCGCCAATAGCTTGAGATTAGTTAACGACTTACAAAAAGAATACGAAAGTTGATATGAACGACGGACAATCGACGGAAACGAGAAATGAAATAGACGTTAAGTGCAATGATAAGTGGCGTATAGGAAGCTTGAAGAAGTTGAACAATAAACTCGAAATTCATCATTTTGGAATGAAAAATAGCCGAATATAAAATCGACTTGTCGTAGAATGAACTGCAAAATGAGTTTTTCTTTTTGGATTACTTTTGGCCAGTGCCTTAAAAGTACGCTAATCTCTACGTAATTGTCGGATTTACAGATTACGATGCCGATACGTTTGACACGTCATTTTGTTTATAAACCATTCCAAGTTTATTGACTTGCATTCAACTTGGATTTCTGCAACTGATGAACCGGCTGATGCACAATTTGCAACATTAATTAGTTTAATATTGTGTATTAGTATTACCAAACTACAACCGAAGAGGTCAGCTACCGCCGTTTTTGTGACCAAATTACAGAACCGAATTTTTGAGTATGCTTTCGACTCCATTTCTATTCCCGGTCCAGTTCATCTGTCTAAACTTTCAGAATCATAATCTTCTAATCTCATTAATATCTGAGTCAAATTACAGCTCACCAGCATCAGCGAGAAGAGCTGCACAAACTTTTGCAATTTTGGACGATTTTTGACAAGTTCTTTGGCTTTGAAGTGCTCTCATTTCTCTCTCAGTTGTCCGGTAGCTACAAGTGTGGACACAATAAATAGCTAATTTATTCAGTTATCCATCCATATAATATGGACACTAGTTGTTGCTAGAATCTCCGAGATAAGTCGATCGACGCGATGGACGTGCTATACAAGGGAATGGGGGGTGTTGTGTATTTTGGCTCGTTGGCTGGCTGGATTCCGCGGATATTCACGGGGTTTGGATTCCATCAGTAGTGTTTGTTGTTCTGTTGATCACACGCTTTTACAGCCACTGCTTATCGAGTTGGAGTCAATGGAAGCTGGCATCTCGGAGGTTGATGTCTGATAGTTGACATTTTTCTCTGGTACTTTTTCAGGTCAACTGCTTCCACTAACTATGTTTAGAAAGCAATACTCGTGTGACCTACAAATACCAAGATCAATTCAAGCAACTTCGTAATCAGAAGAGTGAGCTCAAGTTGAAGTGATTTCTAATATTCGATGTATTGACTTCGCTAATGAGTTGTGACAAATTTGGCGTCTACGTGATTCCAGTGATTTGTTCAATAGTCGCAAAAGAAAAAACAGGAAATATAAAACTTTGAGTAACTAAATTTGTTTTCTGTGATATTTTCGAAATTGTACTTTTTTCAGTAGACGATTAGTTCGCATTTCATTAAAAGCTGCTTAGATATGAAAACTTATTGACAGATACTTGATCTTTGTGAGTCATCTGAACATGTTTGGGTGATTGCATTTCGCGCAATCCACGTCATTTTCCGAAATCAACGCGCGTTTGAAGCCGATGAGTCAGAGCGCAGAGCTGAACGACTGCGCTCGAAAGTTGTGCTCTCGAGTTGACGTGGTTATTTCGTCAATTGAACCCTGTGAAATGGTTTTTTGGCGGTGTGTTAGAAAGACAATTCAACGATCTTTCGACAAACCTGCAGCTGAATAGTCGGGTGTTGTAGTGCTCCAATTCTTTTCGCGTCGTATTGTTCGTGCGATGGTTTTTATCGTCGCATTTGCGTCTTCACGGTGTTGTTAGTTCTTTCGCATTGGTGTTGGAGATTCGGTGTTATCATCGAAATGTTTGCGGTTATGAATATTGAATCATTGGTTATTGAAATTGTGTGTACGCGAACGCCTCGGCATTCAAAAGATTGTTAGTCGTGGAAGAGTGTATGAGTCATGCAATTGTTTCTTCTTCACTCGTTACCTCACGATCCGGTGCGAGAATTCGGTCCCGAATTGCCTCTCGAGTTCCACCTTTTCGCCTCCGGGAGTTTGTTTGCGAAGTGGAAGAAAACGCGCGGAAATTCTCTCGCCATCGAACGTCGACCAATTCGATTCGTCCGATGGGTTTTGCTCGTAAATTTGCGGGTTGAATTATGAGCTGTGGTAAGTGCTTAAGCGACCTTTTCAGCTTTTGGGAAGCAAGTCTCGAATCGTCTGTGAAAACGGGTGTTATTCGCTGATTAAATTTTCGATGTGACTACAGAGTTTGTTTTAGTCACGTACGTCTTTGTCGTAGGGGTTTCGTATGAGAGTTGCGAAATGAATGTTCTCTCCCCATGTGCACTGCTACGTCATTGCTTCCTCTTTCGTAATCCAATTCGCTCGGTTTGTTGCAGATCAGTTGTTGAAAAGCATATGAACAGATTAGTCGTGATTTATCCCGTATTGTCGATTTGATCTTTTTTCGGCTCCATTCAACCGCCCACAATCATAATCTCGAGTTGCACGTGAGAATGCGTTTTCCATTTTGTGTTTCCAATGACAACTCGAGAACGTTTTTTGCGGTCTTTTTCGTGCATTTCCGCGTAGTTCATTCTTTGGCCTCTTGATATTGGAGCTTCATTTCAGAGTTTACAGTCCAAAATGTCCGCACCACCGCCTTACAACAACTCGTATCCGAACTCATATCCACAGCAGAACTACGGTTACGGACAACCGATGCCTCAATATAACAACGGATATCCACAACAAGGTTGGTTTTGAGGATTTCAAGATTGTGCTTATATGTTTGAAATAGGCGGCTTTGGATACCCTCAACCAAATCAACCACAAGTTGTGTATGTGGAACGGGAACGAAATCGTGGAAGCGATAATAACGTGAGTGTTTTGGAAGCGTACAAATCGTTGATTTCTTGTGTTTTAGTGTTGTCTTTACGCACTTTTGGCTTGTTGTTGCGGTAAGTTCATTTCCACTTCTCCGTTTCTTCTGTCATTAATTTGAGCATCTTTTCTTTCGTTTTGAGTCTTGTGTTTATTGTGCCTTCAATTTCCAGCTCTGTTGTGCTGTTCGCGCGACCATCATGGTTCTCCAGACTGTGATTGCGGGATGGATTGTTGCGGAGGATGTTTCGATTGTGACTGTGACTGTTGATATCATTGAGTTATTTGAAAACTGTTATCCGTCGATGCTCAACTCTGTTTTCTCATCTTCTCTTATTTCGTGCATTTGTGTACCGCAAACTAATCGATTCGGTTTTTAAGGATGTCTTATCGGTGAAGCCTGTTGCGATTAGCTTCTCCATCAGGTTGTTGGATCGCGACGTTTTTCATCTCAACAAACTCGGCAATCTGTTTCCCCTCTTCACTCTAATCACTTAACTTTATGTTCTTTGCTCTGTTGTAAAATTTGCATCACACATCAATAAAAAGGAAATTATAATTAACGCTTATCACGGTTCGAGAGTTATCGGCGATTCGACGAATTCGTTTTTTGGACGAATCGCTGCAAACCATTAGGTCCAGAACAGTGAATTACGTACATTCAGCGCAGAAATTGGATTCTCTTATCGCAAAAACACGAGGTTTTTCTACATTCCCGAGCCACTCGCAACTGCTCATATAATTAGCAACCGTTGAGTTGGGTTGTTAGATCAAGAAATGTGGTTAACATATTCGGTGCTTATCTTTTTATCGGTTCCATACGGTAATTCAACCGTTGTATTGCAGTTCTTGAGTTTCTTTTAGTTTTTGCAATTAAACAATGTCAGAAGAAGGTCGTTGATGCCGGTTTGCACAAAGAGGTTTGTGTCTGTACTTCGACCTACTGCGATGAAATTCCACCACTCGGCAATTTGGATCGCAATCAAGTAGCCATTTACTCGACTTCTAAAGCGGGCAAGCGATTCAATCGAACCGATTCCTATCTTTGGACAACTCCGGGTATGAAGTTTCTGAAGATTTGAGCGTTCAGTTGGTTCCAGCCGGACATGTGGATCACGAAATTACTATAAATTACAAGAAAAAGTATCAGAAGATCATTGGGTTTGGAGCGGCATTTACGGACGCTGCGGGAATCAATCTTCGCAATTTGACCAGCGATCTTCAAGAGACTTTGATTACACAATATTATGGTGCAAGTGGTATTGAACTTACAATTGGACGAGTGCCAATGGCTTCAACTGATTTCTCAACTCACGCCTATACGTATTGCGATGTCGAAGATGATTTCGAGTTAAAAAACTTTGCCTTGACTGACGAAGACTTGAAATTGAAGGTCTGTCGCTTTTTAGTGGTTGTCGTAGATGCTCACTTTTAGATTCCATTCATTAAAATGGCTGAGAAAGTTCGAGGACAAACACTGACCTTGTTTGCAACGCCCTGGTCTCCGCCGGCTTGGTTGGTAAAACGAAATGTTCCGACGATTTGATTGCGAGTTTAGGATGAAGCAATCCGAAAAAATTGTTTCTGGAGGGCCATTGAAAGGAGAAATTGAAGGAGCTTATTACAAAACTTGGGCTCAGTATTACATTAAGTTCTTTCAAGAATACGCCAAAAAAGATATTAAATTTTGGGGCGTCGCTGTTCAGGTGAATTTATTGAAGAACGACAATCTTAAACGCTTTGTAGAACGAACCGTCATTAGGAATTGTTGAAGACTTTTGGTGGCAAGAACTCTATTTATCTCCAGCAACTGAACGGTAAGAGCGAATTGTTCACACTGAACTTATTCAATCGATTTAGTGAGTTCATCAAAAGGCATCTCGGACCCGCTCTGCGTGGAGATAAACTGACGAAGAATTTGAAGCTCATGTGCACGGACGATCAGAGGTTCCAATTGCCTGGACGGCCCGACGAAGTTCGGTTGTTTTTGACGACATGAATGACCTTATGTTTAGATTTTAAATGACACTGTGGCTGCTTCTTTTGTTGATGGAATCTCTATTCACTGGTAAGATTCAGTCGTTGAAATAAAATAAGGGTATTTTCAGGTACGAAGACTTTCTTTTCTCGAATGAGCGTTTGGATCAGGTTCACGCTCGACATCCTAATCATTTTATCTTGGGTACTGAAGCGTGCAATGGTTATACGCTGATTGAACGTAAGAGATAGACATTAAAAGCAGATAAAAAGTTTTGTAGCCGGTGTCAATCTCGGCAGCTGGGAAGGTGGAGAAGCGTATGCCACAGATATCATTGAAGATTTAAAGCATTGGGTTGCTGGATGGACTGGTAAGTTAGTTTTTAAAATATTGGGTTGTTAATAAAGTTTTGACGGTTGCGCAATGCGTTTTATAAAATTGGAACGAAAAAAATTGACCGGTCGGTTGGAAATTAAACGAAGTGTCAAATTTGAATTATTGGATCTGCTGTTACTCGACGTCGCTACTACTGTTTTCTCGACTAATTTTGTCAGAATGGGCCTCACTCGCGAACAAGTACGACTTCTGCTTCTCAACTCGTTCTTCGCCTCCCGTCATCGATCCTTCTACACGCGCGGAATCACCCAATTGCCCGAACGGTGGCGCCGAACCATCAACTCAAATGGCGAGTATTTTTGATGATTTGTGTTAATTTTAATAAATGAATTCTAATCTACAACGAAAACCATACTTAGGACAGTAGGCAGCTGAACAACCGAACTTCGTTCACACACTTCCAACCGACCGGTCAAATTTTTTCATTCCAAATCTAGGTCAACATGCCCCGCCCCTCCAAAACTTTATTAACAACCCAATAACTGCAACCATTCGCTTTAGATTGGAATCTTTGTTTGAACGAAGACGGCGGTCCAACTTTTGTCAACAACGTGGTCGATGCATCGATTATTGTCAATGCAAAGAAGAATGAATTCTACAAACAACCAACATTCTTTGCGCTCGGTCATTTCTCGTTGGGTTTCAGCTGCTTTAGAATACCGTATGATTATTTTCATTGCAGCAAATTCATACGTCCGGATAGTGTTCGAGTTGACATGCAAATAAGCAACTTGAGTAAAAGGCACATGGTCGAAGGAGTAGCATTTTTGAGGCCAGACAATCAGTTTGTTGTTGTGATACAAAATCGAAATGAAGAGTCCGACTTTACCTTCCGTTTGAAGGATCCGGTCAGACCGTTGAATTCGATACAATTGACCTTGGAACCAAGCAGCATCTACAGTTTGATTTGGAAGATGTAAAAAACCGAAGAATGTTTAAATAAAAGTTTATTCGAAATCAAGTCGAAGATTCAATGGCGAAACTTTGTCTTAACTTCCATGGTTCGAGCAAAAATTTTTGTCGATTTCGTTTCTGCTGTTCTGTTGCGTAAAACGATTGAAGGGGATCGTGCCATTTAATGGTCTCAACGTATTGATAGCGGGCATTCAGGCGATCTCGTTTCGTTTCTTTGCGTTCAATACGCTTCTTCAGCTTCGGTTTTTGACGTCGTGGTGGTGCCCGTCGAATTCCGTGCGATTCGTCTATTACCTCGACTGTTTGTTGCGATGGTTGGACTTCAATTGGATTCATCAGTTCGTTTAAAAACGAGGAATCTGAAGAAACAACTTCGCTGTCTTTTCTCGTATTCAATCTCTTTTTCGAATCCACGCGATTGTGTTGATGATCAGTGGGAGAAAGTGGAACGTGAGCGAACTCGAGACGATCACAGAGAACCAGTTGTCGATACAAATTGCTAAACAATCTCATCAGAAAGTTTCCATCAAAACCGTCTTGTTCACATCCCGAATCTACGACCATCTTTTCGGATTCCAGTTTAGCGATTGGCAACGGCGATCGGCGAATTGGCGGTTTGTCTTCGATCGCTGGTTCTCGACGTTCGTGCACCGCATATCGTGCCGCACATTTTGGCGTGAGAATCCCACGTTTTCGCAGCGAATTGCAGTCGAGATCTAAACGAGAAGTTGTACCAATAACAAAAACTCGCCAACCAACCGATGTGAACTCGTCGATGAGCCGCAAGAGGGCCAAGAAACAAAAACATAAGTACCAATATGTGAATCCAAAACATTCCAGTTGGATCTGAAAGAACACTTTTCACTCATTCTACGCTCCCATCGCTTACCGGATTTCACCTCCGCATCAAAGCGCCGTCATTTCGCTTCTCGAATCGTCGTATCTTAATGCGGTGGTAAAAGGAGAATTGTATCCGACTTCAAAATCACATTTCTTCTGCTAATTGCGCTCGCTCTCCATTAACGACAAGAATATTTTATAGCAATTATGCTCGAATTCAGTGCTTCTACGATCGAAACCGTTCATCGAGTTCATAAGCGACTTCAAACTCACTCCGATTCACCGCACGTTTGTTGTGAAGTTCAGATCAACGATTCAAAACATAACCCTTCACGAATCGCTTTACTCAGCGAACCAAGCAGCTTCGACAATTGTCTAAAATCAATTAATGAACTTGCAATTCGTTAAATTTCTTGGAATACCTCGTCGAGAGCTCGTGAAGTTTGTCAATTGTAAGTTTCGAAACGCATGATTGTCGAGATGATATTTGATCTTATATTCAATCAAACCAATTCAAAAATAAGTAATCAAAAGTAACTAAAGAGTACAGAAACGTTTTCTTTTTTCAGTGACCGATGTCAAAGAAGAACGCTAACTGACAGCACGGTCAGTTGAAAAGACGGTCGGTCAGAGATCGTGCATTTGGCGCTCTCTGACCTCAGCGCAACCCATCAGGAGCACTAAACGAGTGATTATTGCGTAATTAAGAGTGTGGTCACAGAAGTCAAGAACGTTGACAACAACGTGGAGTTTGTGTTGTCTAATCGGCTTCGCAACCCATCGATTTTTTGATGTATCGTGGGTGATAATTGAAGCAGAAGGCTCGGCCGCTTTGTCCGCTCATCAGCTGGACAACTTTTGTATCGTCTGGAGCTTAATGGGCCTCGCGTGCAGCCTGTCTGAGTTTGCACTTCACCCACGTAATACAGGGCCCACCGTGATGCAAAACTGAGCCAGGTTGCTTAAAGTCCTCGCGTCGATTTGCGGCGTGGGGATTTGCAGTTCTGAAGCAGCAAGGCTGATAGTTGGAAATAACCATCGATTTTTCAATTTTTGGGTGGAACTGAGGATTTTAGTGGTTGAGTATTTGAGCTAATCACGAGTCTTCTTTGATTGTTCGTTTGATCGAATTGAAACGAAGTTGATCGCCACAGGTTTATTCCTTTTCTCCGGCAATCGACTTGAAAAGAACTAACAATAAGAAGACAAACAACGAAAATAAAAGAAATGAGTAACAACTGCGTGACAATCAACTACACGAAAATACTCGACCGCGAACTTTCGAAAACCGTAATTTGTAATTGGATGTGTTTTTAGAAAACAGCTGAAACCTAAACGGTCGTTTCGGAATTTTAAAGCTACGAAATGGAGACGAAGGTCAACTGCTACTGATGTGAATCCCGTTTGATGATTTTGAAGAGAAAACGTCGCGAACTACAGGAAGAAGGTCTTCAGTCCAATCATGACAAGTGCACTCAACAGTCCTGAAAACGTTGTGACTTCAACTTTTGTTCATGGAATGTAACTGACCTGTGAGCGGAAGGGTGACGAGCCACGAGAGAAAGATGTTCTTGAAGACATTCCAATGAACCGAATGTCCACGTTGCACTAAACCGACGGCTACCACGGCTCCAACTTTGCATTGAGTTGATGAGATGGGAATACCGAATTTGCTCGCAACAAGCACCGTGACTGCCGATCCAAATTCAATTGCAAATCCACTAAAATCGAATAAATTTTAGTGTTGAAACAAACTCGAGATCACTTTGAATGTTCCCGGATTATTTCTACTGCAACTTAATCGCTCGCTAACTCAAATAAAAAACCTCAAGTTAGAAGTCGGTAATTGATATTCGCTCGCTCATTCTCGTATTAATATCTTGTGTAAACGAAAAAAGCAACTGACTTTTTTCCCGCGAATGTCCGAGACACAACTTTAAAACGAGTCTGTGGTTGACGATTGAGAGTATTGGAGGACGTGTACCGAGAAGCCGACCGATGATCGTTGCTCTCTGCTTCACGGACAATGGGCAATAAATTAAAACGCTTTCTAATGCAGCTCATGATTATCATTACGTCATTATTCGGGCTCTACGGTCATGTGAATAGTGATCGATTGGCGACGTCAACGGCCGAAGTCGACACTTTGATTCACGTCCATGTGGTAAGTTGTTTTTTGAAGTCAATAAGCGAAGTTCATTGAAGATCTTTCGTCATGGCGATCGAACTCCGTGGCTTCTGATGCCGAGCGATTTGGAGAACGCGCTCGAAAGTTGGCCAGAAGGTTTGGGCGAACTCACTCAACTTGGAATCGAACAGCAATTTCAATTGGGACGAATTTTGCGTCATCGCTACGATCACTGGCTACCTCAGGATTATCATTCGACTCTACTTTATGTTCAAAGCTCCGACAGGAATCGAACTTTGATGAGCGCTCAAGCCAACATGGCAGGACTCTTCCCAGTTCGATCCAATCTTCCCGTTTACCCAATTCCGATTCACACGAAAGCATTTGAAAACGACCGAATCTTCAACGATCGTGTGGTTTGTCCGGTAGCCGAAGAAGAAGAACGTTTGGTCTACAAATCGACGGCTTACACGGAACAGGCGAAGAAATTCGCTCAGTTACTGCAACTACTGGGCGAGTCCTCCGGTTTTGGAACTGTGCCGTTGGCTTACAGCGACGTTTGGAAAGTCTACGATTCGCTTTTTGCGCAGGTAGAAATAATCGCAATTTGTTCGAACATAATTTTAGTTCTCTCATCCTGATACCCACAAAATGCCGCGTTGGGTTACACAGAAGTTATTCACCGAATTGTCGCGAGCTTACGATCTCTCGGCTAACGGTCTTTATGCTTCAAACAAATTGGTTCGTTTACGCGGTGGTCCAATTCTAGAGGATGTTGTGAATCGCATGGATCGCAAAATCAACGATGGATCGGATGTCAAAGACCAAAGACTTTACATTTATTCGGGACATGACACAACGATCGGTTCTTTCTTGGCGACTCTGAGCATCATACCCCAAGTGTTTCCCGGCTATGCATTCGCTGTCATGATCGAATTGCACAAACAACCAGATGGTCGACATGTTGTTCGACTTTTTTATCGAAACAACACGCTCACCGACGACATTTTTGAATTGGAGATACCCGGTTGCCAACAGTCATGCAGTTTCGATCACATAAAAGAAATTGCGACGAAAATGGTGCCAAAAGATTGGATTAAAGAATGCGGAATCGAAGAGACAACGCCAATCCACGAATCGTCGACTCTTTTGATTGGTATGAAGCTTCGATCTTTGCTATCTCACGACACGTTTTCCAGTGACTACGATTTTGTCTGCTGTTGCCGTTCTGTTCACGACATTGATTCTTGCGGTTCAATTTTATCAAATCAAAAAGCAACGACAATGTTCCTTAACTTTACCCGACCCATGAATCGAATAAACGAACCTCGGTGGTGTAATTTTCGAAATATTTGTTCCGACCTAAACGAGAAAAGTCGTTTCAATTGAACTTTAATCAACTTACGGTGTAAATGACGCGGTGGCCAAGAACCCAAAGTCCGAGACACATTCCAGCTGCACCGTAGAGCAGAAGATAAACGGAAGTAACTCCATCTTGTTGCACTGATCCCTGAGCGTATATTGAATACAAAGAGACCAATGGTGCAATCGCATTGGAAACGTCATTTCCACCCTACGAAAAGTTTTATCGTATTTGAGTCGAGAACTTACATGTGCAAAGCCACCGAAACAGGCCGTCAGTACTTGAAGGAAATTAAACAAACGGGCTGCTTGTGGATCTTCCGGTTTCTCCGAACGGAAGAAGCTGAGCAACGACGACGTTGGTTTGATAGTCGTTGTAACTGAAATACGAAACCAAATGATATGGAAAACGTTTTCGATTACCGTGTCCATTGGCATGTTGTTCGCTCTTAATCGGAACTTGTGTTTGCAGAGTTGGCTTCTCGTTTTCCAATAAACTTTTGCTGCTCGGATCCGTTCCCTTGTCGAATTCGTTGGTCACGGCGCGAACACCATTGATTTGCGGCGAATCCGCAACTGCCAACGACTCCAAATCTCCACCGCCGATGATTGATTGGCGAAGTCGATTAACGAAAAAGGTTTGAATAACAACGGCGGTCAACAATCCGATTCCGATACTTGTCAGAAGAACTTCCAATAGCGACCATTTGTTGAATCCGAGATCTGAAGTCGCTGATTAAGAACGAGAATTCGTTTCGTAAACTCACAAACCGATCCTTTGTAGGTGATTGCAAAAACGTTGAAAGAAACACAAATAAAATAGAAGAATGGTAAGAGATAAAGACCCCATTTTAATGGACGATTCTAAAAAGCAGACAATTAGAAACGAAATCACGTGTTTTGGAAATCATACCCGACGAAGAATTGTATGATCAATAAATAGGAAGATAAGTACTGAGACGATACCCGCAAACAATGGAGAGACAAACCATGACAAAACTAAAAAGATGGTAAAATGATTGTAGATGTGGAACTTACAAATGTTGACGACTTTTGCCCATCGAATACCCTCAGATCCCCGAAGCAAAAGTGTGTAGCCGAGGGTTGCACCGACAATTGAATGAGTTGTCGAAACGGGTAACTTGAAGAACGTTGCAATCAACAACCAAGCACCACAACCTAAAGATCAAAAGTCAATTAACGACTTTCAATCGAATCAACTTACCGGAAAGAACGGCGATTTGCCCCAACATCAACTCTTTCTCAGCTCCTTCGTACAAACTCAAATCGATAACACCTTTGCGCATTGTGTCCGTGACTTGATAGCCCAAAAGCGTGGCGCCTAGAGACTCGAAAATACTTCCCAATATATAGGCCTGATACAACGTAACAACTCCGCTTCCCACCGATGTTCCAAACGAATTTGCGGTGTCATTGGCTCCAATAGCGAATGCAAGAATAAAGGCGATTGCAAACCCAACGATGACCGTCCATCCAACTTCATTTTGAAAGATTCCAAGATCTTGGATCATTTCACCAGCTTCCAAGACAATCTCGAGTTGTCTCGTACGCAACGAAAGCGCACCAAACCAATCGGTTTTAAGGCCAAGCTAAAACACAACAAAAGAGATTAGTGTCGATTCTATTGAACAGGACGCGAAAATGGATCGCGGATATTCGCGACCCTGTGGATTCGAAAACGTAAAATTTTTTTGAACGCCGCCGGGATTCACGAAGTCCACGTAGTCCCGATTCGGCGACAGCCCGCACAAATGCTTATGACACGTTAGTGCGAATTGGGCGTGTGTTAACGTTGTGTGACAAAGAGCCTCTAAACTGAGTAACTTTTCTAATCACCGCCAACTCAAAAATTTTTCTGATCAAACCTTTTTTTTTACTAAAAGGATTGTGAACAAGAAGTAAATGAAAACGAAAACCAACCTTTGATGTCAGAAAGAAAAATTTCTCCCTATTCTCCGCCGTCGACATCTCAAACACCAAAATCCGATCGTTGCCATTTCGTGTGTTCGGTCACATTCTCCCGACGGCGCATCGTCCACACTCTTGACATCCTCGTACGGTCAAAGAAGAAGCGCGCAAAATGGGAGTCAAAGTCAGAAGAAAACTCATTTGATGGTAAAAGCGGAATTCGGATCGCCGAGGTCCGAAGAAAACGGCGACATAAGGAGTGAGCGTCTTCGGGGTTTTCCAACACTGTGGACTTTGGGTCTCTTCCTTCACTCTCTGGCACACAAAGCGGATTCTGGCGGAAAAAAAGAGCGGACGTTTCTCTCCGCCCCGTCGTTCTTTCCCGCCCAATTTCGTTTTGGTTTTCGAAACAAAAAGCGACGTCGGCCGACTGTTTAGGTAGCAGGGAGACAAGTTCGAATGAATGGCCAGAGAGAAAGAAGCGGAGATTCTGTTTACACGTGGACGCTTTTAAACGACGTTGCGAAACGGTTTTTGAGCTCTACGTTTGCGCGCAGATTTCGTAAGGACGCAAAAATGTCATAAGTTTCGGGACTTAAAGACGTGAGTCAGAGGACGCAGACGAGAGGAACGTCGCCAAACAACCACCGACTTGGGCGATGAAGCGTCTCGTGTTCGGAAACGTAGGCGGCGAGCGAAGAACTCCGGCAAACGAATTTGACTACCGATAACAAAAGACCGCCGATCGTGAAACTGTTTCTCCCGCCTTTTTCGTCAAACCGCTGATCGATTGCCGCACGTTTCTCCGACGGGGCGATTTTGGATGGACGACGACAAGGTTACCTTTCGCGGATGATTAATTGGCACGCTGAGCGGAACGTTGACGAACGAGTGGCACCATTGTCGTTGCCAACCGTAAAAGCGTTCCGATTCGGCGCGCCATGGAAGCAACTGCAGACAACCACAGTTCAAAGAACCAAAAATTGAGTGGCAATTCGGACGGCGGCATTTCCCGAGACTGGGAAATCAGACGGCTCCGAGAGGTTAAGTCCTTTCCATAGTATTGGAAAGCTCCTCTTCGACCAGACGGACTCAATTTCATTTGTCGGAAAAGAGAAGATCGCAGGGATCCAAAAAGAAAACGATCGGCGTATTTGAGAAGAGGAAGCAAATGGAGAGATCGCTCTCGTGCTTTCGAATTTGATTCCCGATCTGTATACATCATTGGCGTAAAAAACCAATCAGTCGAACGATTTGGTTTGACGTCTCGCCAAACAAATCGAATTCGGTTACGATAAGCAGACGAAACGGAATTCAAAGTCCGTGAAATTGAATTTGGTTTGTTGGAAGCGGAAATGAAATTTGTGCCAAAGTTTTTGGTTTTGCGTTTTGTTCGGGGATTCACACGGGCAGATATGCGATTGCTTTCGTATCGATGGGAACTTTTGGTCTTTTGGAGTCGTGTGAGTTTCGAAGAGCAACTGTTCGTAGACGAAGATCGTTTTTGTGTGCGTGAACAACGAAATGGCCAGAGTCACTTGTCGCGGACATGCGGCGACTAATCGACGACATTCGAGCGAACAGACATCGCGCCCTCTGACTGGTCGTCTGATTTGCGATTCAAAATCGTAAAGACAATAGTTGAGAGATTGAAACGAAGGTGTCTCGGGGAATTTCTCACGAGCAGCCGGGAATTTCATGTGCACAAACAGAGGACTCGTGGCCGCAGGTGATTAATGAGAAGCGATGTGAAGATGATCGAAGGTCCGAATGCTTTCGATTCTCGAGTTTTCCGAAATTCGCTTCTCGCTGCTCTTTGGACTTTTGATCAGAGAGATGCGCGAGACGTTCGAAATCCAAAAATCAAACATTAACGAAATGAGGTCGCTAACAACCACCGTTCTCGAACGCTCATTAAAAAAGTTTATTTTTCTGTCATCGAAATTTGCTCGATTGTCTTGGTGTTCTGCTGGAGAAGAGGTCATCGATTAGAGCAATATTGTAGTAATTTATTTGTGACGATTGCATTTGGGAATCGTAATTTATTTCGATTACAAAATGTCATGAGGTAAATTTGGAATACACAAATTCGATGGTTGTTTATTTTCGTCCGACCGAACCAATCGCAGCTCCTTCTTGCGCACCGGCTAATGCTCCTGAAAGATGGAACTACTTTCGAAGAGTCCAATCAAATGAACTTACCGGCAATTGTTCCTGAAGCTGCGCCCACTGCGGCACCCACAGGGTTAGGGGCAACAACTGGAGTTGCAACAACCGGAGTTGCTACAGCTGGATAGACGACTTGAGCATTCAAGGTGGTGAAGAACAAGAAAAGGAAGACGAACAATTTACCGAACATTTTGAAACGAGAACTTGGAGTTGAAATGAATCGAAGGAGTTGTACGAGTTGATTGCTTCCGCTAAACGTTTCACGTTTATATATCAACTGATAAAGGGCGTGGTAGTAAACTTATAGCAAGTTAGCGTTCAACGACCGAAAACCCCTGAAGGCATCGACGTTGTGATGTGAGGCGAGAACCCGGGACGGTGTTTTGCGCCGAACACCAAACGTCCGGGTACTCACGTTGATGATAGTCGTAAACAAACGGTGTCACATTCTCTCGACTTCATTTCGCAAATCACACCAAGAAACCAAAATGAAATCAAATTTATTTGTTTATCGTAAACAACGAGAAGAAAGAGAATTTCAAGTTGAAGTGTTGAGAGTTATTGATTTGGAAATTGCGTCGAGAATCGGAGTAGTTGTAATGAAAAATGGAGCAGTTAAGAAATCAAAGCTCGTCGTTGTCTATCGACCGGCGATCTGACTGCCGAGCTGAGCGCCCAGTTGAGAGCCAATCATGCTACCGACCTAGAAAATTGACATCATACGTAAACTGAGCGGAGACTCGTGGTTTCAACTGAGCTCGCAAACTCTTACAGATCCTCGTCAAAAGACCAAGTTTGCGATCGTCAGTTGGCCATCTATCAGCCGTTACATACCATTGCCTGAAAACAAGTGTTATCAAATTGGAGATGCTTCAACTTACTCCCGGATTACCGAAACCACCACCGAAACCCCCATATCCCATTCCTGGGCCATAGCCTCCATATCGCGGGTATCCACCGTAACCTAAATCAATGAGAAGTGTGTTTAGTTGTTTATCAAAAGTTCGAAACAGTTTCCGATTTACGACCAAAAACCTTTAATACTGTTTCACTCACCCATATAAGGATTATAACCATAGCCCCATTGTCCCGACACAACGGCAATTAGAAGAAAGAAAACGCAGAACTTGATCATCATTTTGACTGAAATAGCAAACTCTGTAAGTAGTTGGAAAAGTGCCGATTAAAAACAAGCGAAAGTTGACCGTGGGGTTGTGCACTTTTGCGAGAACTGAGCACTCCTGTTGTCGGGTACCAACGGCTTTTATACGCAGCGACATTTACAGCCGTAGACTCCAAATGAACAGACCGTGGCTCGTTCAGGTTTTACAATCGAAAGTAACGAGTTTGACTAACGCCTCTTGTGAAATTGGTTTGCTCGAAAGAAACCTGTGAGTCGGTTGTTTTTGGTGTAACTCGGCGAACTCATAGGTAAAAATTTTTCGAAAAATGACATCATTCGAACAATTCAAAGATTAGAAATTGCAACCAGAAACGAAGCACACGTATTTCAAGTTGTGTCTGCAATCTCGATTGAAATGAAAGACGTGAGGGACTTACTTCTCCTTGAGAGCTTGAGCTTCGGTTACCGGAGTCGTTTTGACGACCACCCACGTAGCACCATTCTTTGACTTCTTGCGTTTCGAAATGTAATGTCAATTACATTCGGTGCAAAGATGCTTATTATACGACAGCTCGTGCGATCTGAAGAGTCTTTGCTTATGATTTCAATGATCTTTAGTGGCTATTTTTTTTGCGATGAAGTCAACGGGATGTGTTTACTCGTACAATATCAATATTTTCTACGGGTTAGTCAACGTTCCGATTGGACTTCGAAAACTTTGGTCTTTAGTCGTTTGGCCATTGGATTCCAGTTAGTCAGGTTAGAGGAATTGGCGTTAGAATTGCAATCTAGTATATTTGGGCTCTTAATCTCGGTCAACTGAGATTAAAGCTCTTTATTCCTATGATGATAAAGTTAATAGCCATTAATGCTTCAAATCACTTCGTAAAACGTTATGTTTTAGTCATCGGATCTTTTCCGACTATCTGTCAAGTCAACGTCTTCAATGATTCTGTTTAACTGTAAAAGCACTTCGATCGTGTTTTGAAACCACAAATCAGTTTATTGGCATTCAATAAATTGGAAGTTTATGGTGTGAACATAACGATCAAAAGAAATCGACGTTGTAAGATCGATAAAGGACCGTAAAACTAGAGAGTATGCTGACAAATTAAAAAAATATTATTAGGAAGTGTTTTGTTAGGACGGTTCACAGTTCATTTGCCTTTGTGCCACTTCTTGAGATCATCCAAAAAGACAGTGGTTATGAAAATAAATAAAATAACTGCCGGAATCGATAAACTACATGGAGATAAAAAGACATCTGGACAATAACCTCCAGCAAACGGTGGAATTGAGACAAAGCCCAAAAAAGTAGCAAGACCAGTACAGAAAGGTAACGATCGTTCTCGACGTCTTTGAATGCGGTTTTCGGTTGTTTCCACTCCCTGTTTCACCGGTTCAACTATTTGGATACGAACTTGTGGTGTTTGCGTCGTCTTATCAACGTGATTAGATGTTTGGTGTTTCTCCATTTCATTCGGATCTCCATCGACTTTAGTCAAAGAGCAGGTTGGTCGGCCATTATTGGAGTAACAACGTTTAAATGACCAGTCAGAAAAAATTCCAAAAGTCGATAGTCAGAAGATCAAATACGACTTAACGTTTGTACGAATTCATCAACTGGATACCCAACTTAACGAGAATTTCGAGAAACTTTGGGTTCTGTCAGAATCAAACGTTGTCCAGTTAAGCGAAATGCCGAGAGCAACAGAAAGCCACACAAAAAGTCCAAAGAGATTTGTTTGAGTTCACGAATCGACCGATGTGTGACCACAGAATGTGGATCTTATTGTTTCATTAAACAAACAATAATCGTATAAATGTTTAAGATAGTTCTTTTAACTCTCGACATTCATGATCGATCATTTATTCGTTAACGAGAGTTAAAGCATAACAAATTGATCATTTGGTCACTAATGTTTACTTAAGTTGGAGTGTTGATACGATGACTTGAAGCTCAGAACTTGGTGCCGTTGGTTTGCGCTGGAGGTTTCGGAATGTTCTTGATTCCACCGTTGACATATTTGCTTCGAGTTTTGTATTCGAACACACCGGCAGCCATTCGGCCCTACTTTCTGATGTTCATTCAAATGATGGGCGAGGGCGGAATGAAACAAATGAAAAATCTTCACGAAGAGCCAAAAGAGAGCTTCTGGCGACGATGTTGTTGTTGTTGCTACTGTTGGGATCGCGTAGATGGCAGCAGTACGACATACGTCTATTACTATTGACATGCTTGTTATGAAGATGCCATTTCTTAATAAACACCTAATTCCCATCTGTTCGAGTTCTTATGAATAGCAATAATCAGCGTTCGAAAGGAATGAATTCACGTCGTAGATTGATAGTCCGATGTCTTTCGAGTTCGCTCGAAATGCAGACGTACACGATCCAACAACCACAATTTCAGGTAGTTTCTGTTGGGCAATCATTCTATCGTTTAATTCAGAACTTTGTTGGACATCAACCGCAACCTCAACAGCTGCCACTTTCACAGGTTGGTCGAATACAAAGCGAATGGACATTGGCTTCAGAACTATTTCGCCCAACACGACATGATCTCTTTTTCAACTCCGCAGTTACCACACGTAGGCAGGTCGTTGAAATGAGACAATCGTTGGGTTTTAAGGACTGGATCTCAAGTTCAAGTCCTCGCAATTCAACGACCCTAGTCAAAGCGGAAGAAGGAACCTTCTGCGGGTGTTTGTGTGTCGATTCTGTTGTTGTTTCTGTTCCGTTTACTCGTGTCTTTGCGTCTTCTGTTGCTGTAAGCCCTGACAGGTTCAATCCAAGAGTCGCCAAACTTTCAGATCGTCTTTGCAAACTCTGCTGCGGTTGTTGTTGCAATTGAACTCCAAATCGCGACAGTAATTCACGTAGAAGGCCAAACATTTCGATAGAAAGTTGACAAAACTTGTCGTCTTCATTTCCACTTTCGAAGCGAACGGAAAAGAAAGCGCGGTGGTCGGAAGTAGACGATTTTGGTTCTTCGAGTCGCTTCTTTCTTCTGATCCTTATTTCTGATTGAAGTGACGCTTTGTTACTGGAATCATGGCCATTCGACGTCTCGACTTTCCATTTACGGTTCCCGTGTTTCCGGACGAACGTCCCACAGGTCGGTTTCAATTCTCCAGTTTGATTCTCGGTTCATTTCAGTGGGCGACTATTCGACGAGTTCGGAGTGTGCGGTGAAGATTCTCGAGTTTCTGGTCGCTCGCATCGATGCAACCTTGGAGCTCGATGATTTGCCGGAAGTCGTCGACGGCGAGTTGCGATCGGCACGTGGAAAGATCCTCGTTCTCAGCAGAAACAATCTGCAGACGTTTCGTCGATTGGTTGAGGTGAGAGCTTTCGATTCCGTTCTTCAATCTCCATTTCCAGGCTGCCGAAAATACCGTTCAAGGTATTCAAGATCTCAGTGGGTAAGAGCTTGTTTTGCGACTTTTTTCCATTCGAATGTTTCAGATTCTGGTCGTTGGTTTGCTCGGAGATGCGAGATGTTCAGCAGGCAATTGAGAGGGTGGAACAACATCGCAAAAACAAATGGCAACTTCCATCTGACAAAAGTCCTAAGATCTAACTCTCGTAACCGGTACCATTCAATTTTTTGTTTACTTTCTATAAAAAGCTTCTTGAACTAAAGCACTCAAAGTTCTTATTGACTTGTAACTCATAAACTTCTGACATAACTACGTTTATTTGCCTTAGAAAACAGATAACTTGAGATAGAAACTGATTGATTTTTGGGCTATTTAGTTTACGGTTGAGATTTGATCAAATGAACAAGTTCGTTGAAGACCTATAAAACAAATTGGTTAGGTGAATCTTATAGGCATTGAAGATGTTTGTTCTTTCGCTTTCGATACAAACTCATTGTATCGAATATGCGAGATGATCGTGTTGGCAAACATTTCGAACACGTGCAACAAATCGGCTGACCGGTCACCCGATTCGATGCACGGAAGTTTGGATTAACAAAAAGAGTTTTCGTTAGCTTACCTCCAGAAGTTCGGGACCATCTTTTTCCGACTCTTCTTCTTCATCCATTTCCTCTGGAATTTGCGTGAATGCCAAATTCTCGGGTTCTTGGATTTTAACCTGAAAATCGTTCTCATTAGTTTCTTCGAACAGCAACAGATGTCAATGCGCGCATTTTGAGACCAATTAACAACCGCAACTAATGGGAAACATTTGGACTTACTTGCTTCTTTCCCACGGTTATGATCGAATCGCCAGTCGGATTGTTACATTCGGTCATGTCTTCCTTGTTCGTTTCCGATTCAAAACCGCTTGACGAGCTAAATGAAAGTTCAAATGAATTACACTTGAAGTTGAGTACTTACTTCGATGGTGTTGGACTGGTCGATTTAGGATTGAAATCACGTTGGGTGCATTGTTTTGCCAATCCAATTCGTTTGGGTGGTCGTGAAGGTGTTTGCCCGACTGTCGGCGTATAGTCCGAAAACTCAAGCAACGCACGAACACCCATCGGAGTTCGACGATGAATCAAACGACTTGGAGTGGCGTAAGGAGTCGATGGTGGTGCTTTCGGAGTTTCAACGGGAGCGCAAGCAGTTGGTAACTCGCGAGATCGCCGTGATCGTCCAAGCAACTATAATCAGATTGTTTCGGAAGCTTCTTGCAAAACTCACATTCGAGAACAACATTACTCGACAATGCGGACATCGTTTTGGTCGCTGTTCACTTCGGCATTGACGATCAAGACGTGAGATGCTCATGGCTACAAGTTACGATAGATTAGTCAAGAGCTCAGAATTGCGTACGACCACAAAACGCGCCAATTTCACGATCAACACGAACAACCCAAATGACCAAATCGGTCGAAGGGGCGGAGTCAAGAAACGTTGCGCGACAAGGGGATTGCTGTCATTTGTCAAAAAGATCAGAACACGGGAATAACAAAACAAGCGATGGGAATTCCGATGAATAAACAAAGAAATTTTACATTAGAATTTGTTTTAATTGCCTTGAAAATAACAACAAACATCCTTTCGAATGGTTGAGATACCCAAAAAGCAATCTGATCAAACTCAAGGTCAACATGTCCATTTGACTAAAACCAATTGAAATGCTTAAGAACATAAAACTAAATGCCGCGACAATCAGATAAACCAACGGGCAGATGTACCGAACTAATTGGCGGCTAATCGACACAAAAGGACGGTAAGTTCTACTTTTAGAATCGCCCTCAAGCATACATTCAATCAGCGTTACGGTAGAAGAGAGAGACCACCGATTGCGCAAATGGATGGTCCACCATCAATCGAAATGACTTGCAGTCATTTCCACGCGTGTTCGAACCTTCCATTCATCTAATAGGATTGACATTTAGGCCACGAATACAAACAAAAACAAAGGGTAAGTGACCACTGAGAGCGAACGGCAGGTGGCACAACTTCCTGAGGGCTGTTGGCAATCGCAACATTGCGAATGAATGAACCACACGCGTCCAAATATGGACAAGTGGCCAAAGAAATGAGGAGGCGCTAATTAAAAAAAACGTAGAGCAGGTGACAATTTGAAGTGTCAGAGGACCACTTGAACAACAGATTGAGAGTAGAAATCCGATTAATCAGCAAAAGACGTCCGAAGTCATAAACTCACTGAACACCAAAACTTCAACCAAGAACGGAGAATTTAAATCGTGGTGAAAGCCGACTGACCTCCTTATTAGGCCAATTACTTGAAGCTCAGTTGGACATCTAAACTCTTTCTAATTGAGAGCGAGCAATTTGAACGAACGGTCTTTTCGCTATTCGCCGACAATCGACACAAACAAAAGTTTTTGGATGGATAATAACACATAAGATCTTCTCGCTCGTGGATCTAAGCCCAAATGTAAACGATCGGACAGTCGATATGATCTGTTGACAGCTGCGAAAGCACAGAAACCGCACGCGAATGCCGACGCGACCGGAAACGTTCGACATCTGCGAACGATTCAAAAATTCCGAGACAATAAAAGTGAGAAAGCAAGCAACTTTTATGACCATCAGCATTTGAAAAGCGCACGTTTTGGTTCGCAAATTCTCAGCGACCAAAGTCGATGGGTGGGCCATTGATTCGAATTGTCAACTGTCTGTTGCCATTGAAATGTTAATGGAGTCCAGCGAAATAAATGAGCTTTTGTGATTCAGAAAGCCGCTGCACGAAGTCAAGAGTCGAGATCAGTCCGTCGACTTTCTCGTGACATTTGGACGATTAATGACCATTGACATAAACGGTCGTTTGTCCTTATTTCCAGACATCGCAACCCTTCAATTTTCGTCAATCACCATGTTAACATGCCGAAAACGAGGACACCGATCCGATCGCAAAGCGGCTGATCGAGATCTTCGGCCAATCGACAGTTCGAATGCCGACACACATCGCAGCTGCTTTTCAGCTAATTACCAATCAATCGACCCGCAAAAATTGACCGTGTTCGATTACATTAGCTCCCGACTCAATTAACCGTATGCTCAGCGAAAGGTCGAGATTCCTTTTGTTGCCAATTCGCTCCTGCAACTTTTGTGAATGGCGGTGTGCGTTGACTGAAATTTGAGAAGAGTGCTGCATCGATCGTAAAACATTCCGACGAAGAGATTTCTGGCAGGTGGTTCTTCGCGCCTTCGGTTGATCCGATAGCGTCAGTTTTTGATGATTAACGGCCAACTGAAAGTAATTTTTCGTAGCAAATTGGGACTTGAAGTTATAAATAACATCGATTACGTGTCAGTTGAGACTTTCGAGTTTTTATGACCACGCACATCTCGACACTTTTGACCAATTAGTCCAAAACCCTTTGCGGCGTTTCTGAACTCTCACGTTCCGGTCAAGAATCTCGTCGATGTTACGCAAGAAATTGGGCGTCGATGCGGCGTCTCGACAAACAGAAAAACCGTTTGGACACGAAAACAATTGAAAGGCGACCACTGACATTTGCATGCAGATTGGGAAGACGAACAAAACGCTCCGATGGTTAATTGGACATATTTGAGAGCTTCTGGTCGGCTGCTGAGCAGCGAAAGGTGATGATGAGTCCGCAAATGACTGCGAGCAATTCACTTGATATATTCGGGTAACGGAATGGTCGATTGCAATAATGAGCTTAAGTGGCATAGGCCACGATAAGTGCTCGAAAGAAAACAAATGGTGAACTTTGACTTGCAGATCGTGATGATTAAGAGAAGTTCACAGCGATTACGTAAAACTCGATGTTCATCATCAATCATTTTCGGTAGTTGCTTCCAATCTTTCGAGGTCAATGCTTGTTTTCCCAACTAATGGCCATTGATAGAAATCTCTTCATCGTATGCAACGACGTTTCCAGTCGAGTGCCAAATGCGCATGAACGACGTCGAGAGTAGGAAATTGGAAAGTCAATGAGGTCGACAGTGCACTTGTTTTTTCGAACGGTGGTATATTGGAATTTTTGCGTAGAAACCATCTCATCCATTAAAAATGACTCACGGTCCTCCTTCGAATCGTCCATCATTTGCCCCCAGAAATTCAAACCGCCAAAAAACTACCCAGCGGTTTTTTCGCTAAGGTGGTCGGTGAAAAATGGCGACCGCCAAAAAATTGAAATGGATGGCTTGGGAATTTTATTGCAGTTTCGAATTCCAAGCTTTTGGAGCCGATTGTTGTACGATAAGTTTACGACAACAATGAACATCTGCCGTTGAAAGGATTCGAACTTCCGCTTTCTATACCAACCACCGGGTTATGTACACCTGCTTCTCCCATTGATTCACACGATTGCTAATAGCCATTTCCACAAACAAACAAGAACAATTGGGACCTCCGAATACACACAAATCCGACAATTTGGACTTTCAGCAGGCTTTTGCGTTACGTCGGGATTATATCGAAGGTGCGAAGCAGATGCGGGAATTAGTAATCGCTCTCTTCGAACAAACTTCTTGTCAACTTTTTGTTCTGTAATCTCGAGGATAACTCTGCTGGACAACTGGCATGTCCTCAAATATGTGAGGCAAATGGTTTCATCCCGCTGTGACATTCGAGATTCCATTGAATGAGCATACGGAAATTGGTTCAATGCTTCTCGGGAGTTCCAACTTGCGCAATTTGTTCGGCCATTGAAAAGGAACTTACGAATCCAAACGATCGCTGACCCTATTTAGCGATGGCGATCAAATTTTGCGCTATCTCGCGAGATCAAATTCTCTGTCGACGCCACAAATTCCGGAATAAACAATCGTTGTAAGGACATGTCGTTGTGCTCGACAAAGTCTTTTAATATTGACCATATGTGCAAAGGCAACAGATTTATTTCCAACAAAATAAACAGAATCGGTGACACGATAGCCGCTCAATAACACAGACCACACGTCCGACGACAATAATTGTATCGTTCGGTATATGTGTAGAAACTGTTCTGACAGAAGCCATTGACCGCCTGTAAATGAGCGTTTAATCACTAGTATCGGAGACAGGTCTTCTTGACAACTCAAGTTGTGTTATCATCGAATCAACAATTTAACGAAAAGTAGGAACCTAATCAAAAATCCAACTAACCCAATAGATGCAGCTGAAATTGGAGACTTAGTTTTATCTCTTTGTCGTCTACTTACTTTTGACTTATGTCAACACATGTTGTTGGATTGAAGGTTTGTCCAGGAGTGAGAGGTGAAACTGTAGCCCCACTGTCATAGAAGGAACAGTACCCACAAGTAACCTAAAGTACACTGTTCAGTTCACTTTCAAATCAACAACTCACGGGACAATACTCTCTCATGAGACTGCAATAAGCAGGATTGTTACACAAGTATGAGCTCTCCGCACAATTCGTTGCTCTGTCCACACAATTTTGACTCCTTAACATTGACATCATGCTCGTGAACAACAGGATCGAGAAAAGCTTTTCCATTTTGCGTTCCAACTAAAAACTATTTCAAGAAATCAAAAACGTATTTATACTGAAAATTTGGGTTCTGTTCACGAGTGTGTAATGACTCACTTGTCAAGAAGCCGACCGGAAATTTTGGGAGTCAATCCGATCAACGCCAACGTGAACTCCGAAATTCAATGGGTAAACAAACAGTTTGAGTGAAACAGTCGATCCGCAGGTTTTTAATCGGTGCATGACTGCTCATTGACAAATAATCTTAAGTAGATCTATTGGCATGAATAACCTTTGAAGACGTTTAATTTTAAGTTTTACTGTAAGGTTACTTTCCACATTGCACTCAATTGCTATTTTCAGCTTTGCATTCTGAAGTTTAAGCAAAGAACCTAACTGGAAAAGTATCATTCTGATCATGCATGCGAAGAAACTCGGAACCAATAGCAAAATTCAATACCGAACACTCAGTTGAGCATAGCGACCTGTATAGCGGGCCTCAACTCTTTATGTCCTTTCATTATCACAGCACGACCACCAAATGAACAGAACACTGCGAATAAGGTAAGTTCACAATGTTAATTTGACCGTTCATCGCTCGATTCGTCAATTCAGAAGAACCAAAGTCGACCACACATACGCGGATGTTTTGAACGATTTTCACGGACCAATTCGCAAAAAACGAGTCCCGTCCATTTTGTCCCAAACCTTACAACCCACTATTAGAAGTTCGACGAACGGCGATAGTGGAAGGTACGTCGACTTTTATCCGCATCTGTTGACTTTCGTTGTTAGGCCTCGAATCAATGCACTGGTTAAAGTTGGAAAAGAAGTGAACCTCGGCGATTTCACGATTTCCGACCAACCCGAAGAGCCGCAAACCGTCGACGCCAATGGTACGTTGTTGTCAAAAAGTCGCGAGCAAAGCTCCGAAGAAACCACAGATCTCGATCAGAACAAACTCATCACGGAAATAAACGCACTAATGAGAAGCGAGTACCATCGATTAAAGCAGTCCGAGAAGCAGGCCAAAGTCTCATTAAACTCCACGGCGAATCGTCGTCATCCCAGAGCTTTACCAGTAAAAGAATGTGAACGACGACTGGCCGAAATTCCCAAACACCTTAGAGCTCTGTCCGACATGCGAACATTATTTCGAGCGTTGGTTTCGTATGTTGCAAAGAACGAATTAGACGATCAATTTGCGTACATGTTGAACGTTGAGCAGTTGAGTATTCTCGATGTAAGTTCATTAATTTTTGATTGTTTTCGATTCGTTCATTTCAGTCAATTAACCGAATTGTCAAGCCGTTGAATCAATCGGTAATCGAATCGTTTATTTCGTGCATCCCCGACAATCAAAAGCGCTGGTGCTCGTTAATTGGCAATGTCGAGAAATGGAACGACTATCTTAATTGATGTACAAACTTGTTTTGATCATAAAATCTATTCATTGGTCTCAAATAGGATTCTTGTTTTATCTTATACGGTTGCTTTTTGTATACAAAAGCAAGTGATCTTCTTGCTTTCGACTCGAAAACACTTTGTTATGGGCAGTTTGTTTATTAGCGAATAATTAAACAGTGAAATCATCTCAACGTTATTAACATAACTGACATGTTCGACCGCAATATTGTTTCTTGAGATCCGGTTCGTAGAAACTGAAATGCTTTGATTACGAATACGAGTGAGATCTTCTACCTCGACTGACAAAATCCGTTATTGTTCCAAACTACAATCATCTTTCGATTAATCGATACCTCCGCTTTTTACCTGAACAATGTTCCGAAGAATCTGCACATCGACCAGTGACTACGTTTTTGGTCAAATCGTTTGGATCAGTATAATCAGGGCTGGGAAGTTTATCGTATGGATTCGGAGGTCTGACTTCAGATTTTCGTTTCGCACAGAAGTGACACTCGACTTTACAGTTCAAATACATGACTCGAAAGTAAACGTGATTATTGCACAGTTGTCTGGACGAGAGTTGACGACAATTTTTCGCCAAATTAACACACCCAGTGGTGTCTCTTCGTTTCGATTTGGATCCAATAAATTGAAGCAAAAAAACAAGCGAAACTAATAAAATGAACTCAAATCGTCTCATAGTGTTAATCGAAAATGCCAATGCTATTCGCTCGGCTTCAAACCACAGAGTTAGATATGCTTCGAACTTCCTTTGGGCATCTGAACAAACAAAGAACCTGCTGAACTCATTCTTTGACGTCTAACCCTCAGGTTTCTGTTTGAGATCTCCAATCTTAGTCCCAACAGAAAACAAAGTTGCGAGAAAAAAAGTTTTATTCAACAAAACCATTTCAAATCGAGCGTATAAACTTTCGATTAACCACGACCACAAGTCGAACAAACAATCCACAGCGCATTCAGCTCGTCACCAACACGCGCTCCATTATCCGAAACCTCGATTCGATCCGGATGCACACGAGCAATATCCGCGTATTGTCGCGAGTAATAACTGTATCGTGGAATGGAGTCCATTGGACGCCAATAGTTCTCATATGGATACAATCGTTGACCGATTCCGAAACCGCTCAACAATACGAGAAGCGTAGAAAGCCGAAGGAACATGTCGACGTTTAAAGATTCGAGTTGCGATCGGCGCCATTTGGTGTTCGAAAGAAAGCGGATCTCGAAGTGATCAGCACGCGGATTAACTCACACGCGATCGATTGCGCTGACGAGTTCCAATTCACGTGACTAAAATAGATGATTAGAAGCGAACTAAAGCTTCGAGGTTTGTAACTGCAGAAGAAGGTCGAACAATTCTGCGGTGTAAAATGCGCGATTTCCGTCTGCCCGTGTAGTTTGTTGTCCAAACGAATGTTTCCGATCACAACCTCGCACACTGAAGAACACATCAAATTCTGTAGTGACCGAATACAAAGCAGAAACTTGACGGAAAAAGTTACATAAAAGTGGTTGTTCTGAGGTTGATTAGCACAGTTTTCCGAAGTTGTTCCCACCGATTCCATAGGTATTTTTGCGTAAAAACTATTGGGGCGGATTTAGACAAAGCAAAAACGTTTAATCCCTACCAATAACCTTTTTGTTTGATCGCCATTGCGACGTTGTTTCGGTCAGAACCCAACATCCGCTCATTTTCAGTGATGGTTAAACAACGTTTCGTCGTCGAAGAGCCTGTGAGTGCTGCGATTCTCGGCGAATCGCTTCGATTCCCCACGTCCGGTCGTGTGTCTCAGAATCGTTTCATGAAGTCGGCAATGTCCGAGTTGATTGCCACCTACGACATCAAAAATTTGAAGCTCTCCGGCATACCAACACAGCGAATAATCAACTTGTACGAACGTTTTGGACAAGGCGGTTGGGGAGTTATACTTACGGGCAACATTGCCATCGATCATTCGCATCTCGAAGCCGGCGGTAACATGGCAATCAGTCGTGAAGGCGATTCTAAAGATAGTCGTGTGCAATTCAGTCGACTGGCATCGGCGGGAAAGAACGGCGGTTCGCTTTTCATCGGTCAACTGAATCACGTATGTCTCCAATAAAAATAACAATCAAAACTTTCGTTTAGACTGGAAGACAGACCTTCGCAAATGTAAATCCACGACCGTTTGCAGCATCAGAAGTTCCGTTGACCGGAGTCGAAATGCGAGGATCAGCTTTCGGTCAGCCGGTACCATTAACTGTGGAGCAAATCAAGACGGAGGTGATTGAGCGTTTTGTTTTTGCTTCCAATCGTCTTCACGAAGCAGGTGAGCAAATCGATTCAAAAGTCAAGTTGATTTCATTCGTTTAGGTTTCGATGGAGTAAGTTGTACGCTTGACTGCATGTAATGTCTTTGATTCTATAGGTCGAAATTCACGCCGGAAATGGATTTCTTTTAAGCAATTTCCTCTCACCAACAACCAACAAAAGAAACGATCAGTACGGTGGAAGTGTGGCCAATCGTTTACGTATTATCGAAGATATCTATCGAGCAATTCGGTAGACAATGAAGTTTGCTTGTGTTCAACTGTTCAGTTTAGAGCCGAGATTCCGGAGACTACAGGCTTCGTTGTTGGAATCAAATTCAATTCCGCCGAATTCCAAGATGGCGGTTTAACCCAAGAGGAGATTATTGAAATGGCCGAAGCAATCGATGTAAGCACCAGATTTATTACTTGAACACTTTTCGTTTCAGCGTATTGGTTTCGATTTCTTCGAATTGAGTGGAGGAACATACGAAAAGATGCAATTTTGGCACGTGAAAGAATCGACTCAACGTCGTGAAGGTTTTTTCATTGAGTTCGCTGCTGCTCTTCGACCGCACATCAAAAATGCAAAAGTCTTTTTGACCGGTGGATTTCGAACGGTTCCCGGAATGGTGCAAGCCATCAGAAACGGCGATACCGATGGCATTAGTTTGGCTCGTCCGGCCGCCGCTGAACCGGGTATGTGAATTTCGAAGGCGTATTCACCGATCAAACACTTAGATTTACCACGCAAAATTCTCAACAAAGGAGTTCAATCAGCCGCCTTATCGTTGTTCGAAAGCGACTTCTCTGTCGGTCTTCCCGGAGCGCAAACTCAATTGGCGCAAATTGGAAGTTTGCCGCTTCGTGATACAATGGGTGATGTCTGCTATGGCATCTCAGACTTCTCAGATCAGCAACAAGCTGATGACTACAAAGAAGCAATGTTTAAATGGTATGGCGAGGTCTTGAACATCGGAAAGCAGGGCCGAATGGCTGCCGGTGTGTTCGAATACAAAACTCGAAGCAAATATGTCAACGGTGGAATCAAGAACATTCCGAAACCTCCAGCGCAAACCAACGGCACCAAGTTCTGAGCTTCAAGTCATCGTATCAACACTCCAACTTAAGTAAACATTAGTGACCAAATGATCAATTTGTTATGCTTTAACTCTCGTTAACGAATAAATGACCGATCAGTGAATGTTAGGAAAAAGCGAAAACTGAAGTGAAACGATTTTTAGTCTCAAAAATCAAATGTCAGGTTGCATTTGATCACATTGAACTGCCATAGTGCCGTTCACTGTGCCAACGTTCTAAAATGCTGCGGAAAACTAATGTTTACGACCAACTTGGATCTCAAACGGATTTTTGGCGCGCTCAGCTTTGCTTTGATTTTCTTGGCGACTCGGTTGGTTTGGCTGAGAAAAGACGATCATCCGCTTTTTGGTTGTGACTCCAAAACGTTTTCAATATCTCATGGATAAACAACACGGTCACAACAACCGCTTTGCACGTCGTAGCAGCATCGCGCCGTCGACATTGCAGCCCACGGCTTTTTCGTGGCAAAATCGACCGAATGGATTTTATGGACGAAATGATCGCCTCCACGACTCGGAAGCACTGGTTCGACGTAACGCCGTTTCGGCTGTGGACATCCTTTTTGCTTTGATCGAGCGAGAGATTCTGAAGGTCCGGAACCTCATTCCGCGTGTCGACTTATCGGAAATCGGCAAGAAAGTGGCGGAGCAGCTTCCGAAATGGTGGGACCAGATGTTGGAGTTTCTATCCAAGCTATCCGGCAAGTGAGTTTTGTTGTTTGTTTTCGTGTTCTAGTTTCTGTTTCCAGTCCTCAGCAACGTACGTTGGCCGGAAAGGATGCGCTCTTGGACACCGATTTGCTGAACTTCGAACGGGTTTCGTTGGCCGACGATTCCGATGATTTGGATTCGATTTCTTTGGGCAACTCGACCGTTTGCACGGCAGCGGACAACAAACGTCTTGCCGAACTGGAGGCCCAGTTGGCCGAGTTGCGATCCACCGTCAGTATCTTGACAAGCGCGTTGCAACAGCGTTCGGGAACTCAGGTTTGCTCGACTGCTTCGTTTCCATCATTCGCGTCTTTCAGTCCGGTCATTCACCTTCTCCACCTCCCGATCCCGCAAAAAACGGATCGATTCCTCCGGTTAGTTCGAGTTTCTTGTCATTGTTTTGATTCGTCTTTCAGGTCGCCAAAAACATTCCTCCACCACCTCCTTTGCCTGTCAAATCGACTTCTGTTCCAGTTGCTCCGCCTCTTCCGAACTCAAAGACCGCCGTTCCAGTGGACAAGCCGACGGTTCAACCGGAAGATGCTGACGAGGAGAAGGAGAATCTGCCCAAGGAAGCGAATCCGCTCGAGTCGACTGGTGGCGATCTGATGTCCGCATTGACGGCCGCGCTGAAGAAACGCCGCAAAAGTAAGCGAGCTCGTTCATTGAACGACTTCATTCGGATTTCAGTGATGGGCAGCGGAGTGTCGACGAGCAAGTTCGACGAACTGGAGAAACCGAAACTCGGACTCAACTCCACCGGCGACCATTTGCTTTGTGCAATGAGAGAAAAGGTAAGAAGCCAAATCCTTACATTCAGGTTTCCATTTGGTTTTAGGTTCCACCACCAGAAGTGAATGATTCTCACGATTCCGACTGGTTCGAACGGGACGACGAGGATTGGCGTTAGACTCACTAGAATTCGTTTATGTATCGGGTTTCTTTTTGCAATCACATCGCCTTTACACTTCTGTCCCCTAACCTCAGTCTAATCAAAGATCTAAATCGACCACTGCTTCACGTTTCTGTCCTGTCCATCGTTCCGTCGTACTCCAGAGTTTTTTGCATCGGAATAAAGCGTAACGTAGAAACTAGTGTCTTTTGTGTTGCCTTTGCGAACGTCCTTGTCGCTGCACATTTCGGCTAATCCGCCAGTGATCCGCAGTAATTGCGGTCAGAACCAAGAACTGAAATCGAAGAGACGAAACAATCGAATGACTTTCTGGTCGGAGATGATTTCAATCTTTGTTTTGATTCTGTTCAATCCAACACCCGGTTTGGCAAGCCAGGCGACGATTGTGGAAGTTGTGAGTTCATTCGTTGCAATGTTTTGAACTCATTGTTTGTGTAGCCTCACAAGCTGGTCGTTTATTCGAATCCACTCATTCACATAACTCCGGTTGCCGTATGTTCATCGAAAGACCATTCCTTTATTCAAAACTGTTTAGTCCAATTCGTCGGTTTCAATGCCACGCGATGGTGAAGCGACCGTCGTGGAAGAGCAAATGGACACCAAGAATGAAGAGATCTTCAGAACCGGACCCAATGAGCAGATTCTGATGAGGACGTTGGTCAAATTGGACACCGAATTGCGCGCAGTCAACGAATCTACGACTGAATCAGCTGCGAATGTCGGTTCGACTGTTAACAGCAATCACTTTGATTGGTTTTTGCTTTTGTTTTCTTTGCTTCTCTTTCGATTTTGAATGAACTGCTGCAAAACGAACAGAACTTTTGTTTTAGTTTACTTCTTTGTATTGCAATGGATTAGCAGAATCTTTTATTGAGAAAACAGAAAAACGTCAAAAAAATATGAAGACGTTTGAACAACCTGTGACTTATTGTTCTTCAATTTTGTGTGGAAAAGTCTTCATCACATCGTAGATTCGGGACATTTCGTTCTTGATCAGAGTGGCAACCGAGACGCGGTCAATTTGGGACTGTTCAAGAGCATTTGTGAGCTCATCGATGATCTTCGCTCGATTCTCAAGCTCCTCATCGCGTTGATGTGCTTTGTCCTGAAAAGCAAATTGATTAGATGATCACAAGGCCATTCAACTTACAACTGCTTCATTGCACTGCTTCAGCAAATTCTTCTGTTCGGACACCAGATTGATGTTTTTTTGTCGTTCCGCTTCCAATTCGGCCATCAACTCGGTGTTGACGGGAATTTGACGCGAATTCTCCGTTGCCGCTCGCATGCTTGTACCCAGAATACTGAGTTCTTCGGCTACCACTGAAACAAATCATTGAAAAAAAAGAGACAAGAAAACTTGCTCTTCGATTGATTCACCATCTCTTCGGCGGCCGTGTTGTTCTCTTGGATGTTCAGTTGCAACGCGTCGATCTTCTGGAGCAGCAACTTGACTTGTTCATCGTCCTCGTCGGAAACACGACGGACGACTTCGGCCAAAAAACGTGCCGTTCCCTTAAGCTGATGGTACAGAGTGACAACGTTGGAGCGATAGTTGAACAGTTGATCGGCGTACGTCGTGATGTTCGCAGCCACCTTCTGCGTTTGATTCATAACGTCTTCCATGTCGATCTGGAAACAAAAATTCCAAAAATGATCAAAGAAAATCAAACTCACGGTTCCAAAATCAGCGACTGTACGAATACAACGAACAGCGCGAGTTTCAGAGATGATCGATCCTTCAACTGTTTGGCTTTCGTCCATCGTCGAGAAGTAAGGTTCCAGCGACGGTTTTCGCATTTCCACGTACTGTTCCATTTTTTGATTGACATCGTTTTCTTTTTCCAATCCACTCGATGGGCGTTGTAGCTTAGCCATTGATTCGCTTAAACGAGCACCATCAAACTGCTTGCGGAAGTACATCGATTCTTCGTTCAAAATTCTCTTCTCCAATTCTTTACATTTTTCCATATACTCATCGCGCTTCTTTCGCGCGTCGTCTCTTTGAGCCTCCATATTGAGAAGTTGGGTTTTGTAAGATTCGTTCAACTTCCGAATTGTTTCTTCGTAGTATTCCTTCATGCTTGGCTGATGCTGAGGCGCCGCTACGGCGCTCGAAGCGTCTTCTGAAAATCGACGGTTGTCAAGAAAAACCAAAGGAGAACTTACCGAGAAAATCTAATCCATCGTACAAAGAAATGTCGTCCTTCTCCATTGTTTTCTAAGACGATGATAACCAAAAAAACAAAAATTCTAATGGAAATCGACGCTTCAACGCCTACGATTCGAATGACAACTCCCGCCATTGGCTCAAAGTTTCCATTTCAAACACAAATCTTGTCATTTGGTGTCAACAAAAACTTTCAGTCTTTCCAGCAAATATCCCCATCAATCTCTATTACAACCAATTTGATGTGTTTAATGAGCGGAAACAACGAGCAATACTTCTAATCTATTTGTACAATCAACAAGACCAAAAGACTAAGGCACTGGGTTAGAGTTGAGGTTGTCGTCGAAAGTGGGAAGTTTGTTAGAAAGAAACGAAAGGAAAGAAAGTTTCGAGAGGCGCCTGAGATTGGCGGTAACCCGTCAAGTAAGTCAAAGACTCGAAGTTGTTTCACAGTTGAAAGTATCAGTTGATATCGATCCGCACGTTCCAACTGAAAGTTGTATTCCAATTCACGGACGAACGGAGCACATTTCTGAAAACAAATCGTTGCTTATTCTCTCTGTTAACTGCTTACTTTCTCCAGTTTTCCAATATGCCAATGCTTCTCGGTTCGATTGGAAAATGGATCCACTCCGTACCATTGAATTTGAAGCAGAATAAACGATTCACGAGTGTAGCGTTCCATTAGTGCAACACGACAAACCGTATCATTTGTTAACACCCGTTCCAATGCGAACTGCAAACGAGAAGCGATATCGTTGGCCACTGATATACTCGGCGACACAAGTCCACTCTTCTCCAAACTCAACTTCGGAACCTTTTCTCTAATCATTTTGATTTCTGCACGCGAGAATCCCAATCCAATGTAAATCCCGGGATCTAATTCGATTTCGTCTTCACTCGTATCGCAAATAAATTGACCCGAAACACACAAACAGGTCCCACGACCTTCGACTACCAATCGCTCACCGAATGCTTAACGAAAAGATTAGTACCGAATTCTGATGGCTACGCATTACCGACTGTTGTTTGTGGTGTAGCACACGACTCTTCCGGTAAACCTGAAACGCACAATCAAACCGACTTTTCATTCTGCAACCTACACCCCAAGTTTTGGCAGCTATACGTTTCGTTATCCGAACAAGTGCACCATTCACTACAACGTCCGGCAAGATCAGTGTACAACTGAAAAGATAAATTTAACTTTATGACTCGACAATCTAAGAGGTTGAGTGGTGGTCGTTCAAAAGACAAATGACTTAAATTAAGGATCACCGACCCGAAAAATTGACTTTTTGTAGTGAGTTATATAATCGCCATCCAAACTGCGTGTCGTACATCCGCCGTCTCTTGTTGGCGGTGTTTGCGTAATTAAACGTGGAGCATTGACAATACGAGCAGCGGTTGCAGTACCTGGCTTCTTCGTTATCTTCACGCCTTTCGATGGAACTTCGGTTTTCTGAACGTGAACTATGGGTGACAGAGCTTCGGTTAAGTTCCTTTCTTCACGACTTCCCGTTTTGTTGTCCGCAGATTTCACATCGTCTTTTGACTCTTCGTCTCGTTCTTTGCTTCCCGACGTGGTTTCTACGGTCGGTGACTCAACGATCGTTTGCATCGATTTGTTGTTTTTGCGTCTTGAATCATTAATCCTCTGTTTCTTTTGTCCACGACGTTGATTCTTGGATGCAACAACTGGCGGATCGATATTGTTTTCGTTGTTTAACGTAGATCCTGATGTAACATAGTCCATCATTGCGTCTTCTGAATTCTCAAGTCAAGCGTCTACGAACAAAAAACTAACCAACACACGGATTGTTAGGAAGAACCATGTTCTGATAGTGAAAACATTTGTCGTCACCTTTCTCACAAAAACATGGCGATTCCAAATCGGTTCCTCGTACTCCAATTAATGCCATTCGACATTGATGTAGATCACGAGCCAAACAACCGCCGGCTGCACCGGCACTTAACGGGCATGATCGATTGAAAGCGTTGAGTGTTCGTCTGAATCCACCAACTCAAAATCGGTCGATCAACACGCCTCAACTTACAAGCAATAGGAGTCGTGTTGACACAACGTAACGGTTTGTGTGCAACTCCAACGCGGTTTCGAGCGATGGGTTTCATGTTCGTACAAACATCGTGGATACATCCATTGCTGTAAAAGTCCTTCAATGAAACAATTCAATAGCTCAAATCCAAGCGAAAGTCTTTCAATCTTCTGGTCCAAAAGGCAAAGACGAATTTTAATCGCAACAAAAAATCTCGAGACTGCAGTTCTCGATATCTGACTTTTGCAATGTTGTGTTACGGTCACGTATTCGTACTAATATCCGCAGCTACGACCTACCTGTTGATGTTTGCATTGAACATCGCTGAAGGCACATTGACAAAACATAATACCTGAAAATTGTCAATTAGTTTTCAGTTTGATGTAATCGAAAGGAGAACATTCAAATTAAGTCAAAGACTAGAACTCATAGCTCATTTCAATTCAAATGTCATTTCATATCCTCATCAAACTCTCATGCTACCAGTCACTTGCCTTCAAGAATCGATTTCGAAACGTAACGAGAAAACCGTCGCATAGCCTGCAAATCGAAAAGAATCAATCGTTCTCGATGACCACCTACCGCCGCGCACTGTTCGCGTTGACAGACTTCGCCCGTCTGTCGACATTTCATTGCCAACTCGCTATGATGCCATCGACACGTGTCGTCATTCTCGCATCGTTCGTGAGCAATCGCACAGTTGCTCTCTAAAAGCAACAGATTAATTACGTTAATTGCGTGGAAGATAAAAGAAGACGGAAGTGTCTCTAATTACTTGGATCGAAGTGTCTTTGATGATAGGCCGAGTAGTCAGGGATTAGAAGCCAAAGAATAAGAAGTCGAACGGACCGCCACTCGGATCTCATCGTTCGAAACCGAACGTCCAAAAACCCGGACAACTTTCGCGACTGTCAATTGGACACGAAAGAACTTTTATCGACAGTTCCCATTCATCTTCTTCATCGCAAAGAGAACAATACAAAAGCAGTGACTATACGGCTAATTCGATTATATTTTTTGCTCGATGGTCATTCCGCGACACGTCCTCCTCGACCCTAGTGGCTAAGAGCAGAGAGGGGGAAAAACCGGCGACTCAGGCGGAGGTGGGACGAAATCCGCGCCAACAAATCTCCCAAATGTTTTCGTTGAAACAGAAGGACCGGCCGAACGAAGAGGCCGAAGGGCGGAGACATTTGAAATTGAGACTTTTGGGTGCGTGGAGGTCTGTGGATTTCTACTCAAAATGGTGGCGCGAAATCGTCGGGTAAAATTGAGCGCATCCATTCGCCTCTTTCCATGTCATTCAAGTGCGTGAAATTGAGTGCTAACACTCTCGGAATGAGTCGTTGAGAAGTCAAACCTTTCGTTGACGCAAGACGTTCAATAGCCGCCAATTGAAATTGCCGGTCTTCGGTGAAAGGGACCTATGACGTTCACAGACTTCAAAAACCACTTCGTCCAATCCGCCAAAATACAACTAATCGACCTCGTTTCTCGGCTACAAAAACCGATTTGTAGGCGTTGGATGTTCGGTGATTACGAGCGAAAGGCTTCGAAATGTGCGAACAAAAGTTCGGCTGAATCGGTCTCCTCGCCACACACAAACATTTCGGTTCCAAAACTCCACGGCAATTCGGATGAGCGAATCGAAACAAAGAAAAACGGAAACGTCGTCCACGAAGCGTTTGAAGATTCACGCGCCGTCCACTTCACCTGTCCAATTCAATTTGGACCGAAAACCGTGGGTTGCAACACGACGATGTCTTGTGCACTAATCCCCCTCCAAACTAGTCAACTGATCCTCTCAATCAGCATCGATTCACCGCGCATCGATTGTTCCTCAAACTTCTAATCAAATCGAAAACCCAAAGTCTATTGAACTTGGAAACGTCTACAGACTTCGAAATCTGCAATTCAAAATCTTCGGTCGCATAATTCGAAACTCTCGACCGGCGCCCCTCAACCAAATCCGTAGCTCCCACAGCGTTTGGGAGGACAAGAAAAAATAGTAGTCGAACAACCGATGGGTTTTCTATTGTCTTCTCTTGACTTTTGCCGAAGTGCGACGAACAAACTGAATAGCAAACGCCTTGAGTCGAAAACCTCAACGGTGGGAGTACGTACAAAATTCAACGGTCATAGTGAAAACAATTTAAGATCGAGAAAACAAGGAAACAATTCAGTTATCGAAACGAGACTCACGACTATTTTTGTTTGTTGGCAACTCCCATCGATTCACATAAACTCCACTTTCCAGTTCCTTCAAATTGCTGCTTCCTTCTTTTGACTCTTTGACTTTTGTATCATCACGATTGGAATACTCATCCGATAACTCGATGTCGTCTTTTACGGTTTTAATCTCCAGATCACTTGTCGTCGTGATTTCCGTTGAGTTGGCTTCTTCAGTCTCAGTCGTATTGAACTCCGCTGTTTCGTATGATTGCGACTCACTAGCCGTGCTCTCAACAGTAGAAGATGGTACGGGAGTTGTCATCTCTTTTTTCTTAAACGACTATTAAGTTAAATGGGAGCCCTAACAATAACTGATTACCACATTAAACGACAATTGCATTGGCAAATGAGTGTTCGATCGAACGTCATTTCGATTTGGAGTTTTCGTAGAAGTTAAACTCGGAATGTCGGTTGTTGTTGTCGAAGGAGTTGTGCTTGTACTGGTTGTTGTTGTACTTTCTATCGTTGTAGTTGTCACCATTGGAGTTTTTGTTACTGGAATAGTTGATGTTGTCTTCGGTACATCGGCAGTTCGATACTCATCTCGACTGCTGGAACGATAATAAGGTCCGTTGAGTCGATAAGTTCGACTTGTGTTCGCAGCATCACGTTGTTGATTATAAGTGGCACGAACATAAGAGGCTGTTGATGTGACAACTGGACGCATAGTTAATGGTTGAGTGGTAGCAAAAACGATCGCAGGCACTGTAGCGACAACAGTTTGCCGAGTTTCCATTTCCCAACGTCGACGTTGTTTCTCGTATTCTTGTAATCGCTGTTCGTGTAGTTTCCTTTCATTTTCTCTTCGAGCTTAAAGGACATTAATAGTTTTTAGTTTCCACTTACCAACTTCTCGTTGATACTGCTCTTGCGTCATGCTTGCAATCGGCGGCTGCGTAGTCCACCAGTTAGTTTGATAGGAATAAGATTGTTGTTCGGACGGTCGAGTCGTTTGCTGACTCCAATACGGAACGATCGGTGTTGTTGTAATCGGGCGTACAATTGGGGGCAAGCGAACAGAAACGGTAGTTGGAATTTGGCCAGAACTTGTGATTTCATCTAAATATTGCAAAAATTGCAAGTAATTCTCTTCATCTACGTACATATGCACTTGTTGTAATTGGTTTGCAATCGAATCCAATGACAATCCGAATGATTGGTTTCACATGTGCAACTTCCAAGACCCTACGACTTGAACATTAGACTTCAGAGGCCGGAGAGCTTACCGTCCACGAGATTCCTTCAAACGATTGCCAACAATCATTACGATTTGTCATATGACAAACATTTTGCTCATCAACTGCACACGTCTGTCGAAACAATTTCCAAAGCTCGCGACAAGAAATGTGTTTCAAACACAAATTATGCAAAGCGTTGTCACAAGACGTCGATGAAAGAGTCCCTAATTGAGGTGCCAGCTCTTAAGACAAACAATTCAAACATCTCGTTTAAACACTCAGACCTTGACTCAACTCATGTCTCCATCGTTGGATACGTTCGGCGTTGGGTGAACGCGTAAAACGACGTTTAACAGGACGGATTTCTTCAACTAAAATCACTCATTTCGTATCACAAAGAATCTTAAATTCTTACCAAAACCCGTTTCACATTCATTGTTCCAAATTGAGTTCTTGAAAGCAATACAATCATCAAAATCTTAAAAATTAGAAGCTGGTTATTTTGGTTAATGTAAACTAACTCGTCGAATTCTCGCATGTGCAGCTCGTGATAGTGCTTAGAGCTCCGCGAATTGAAACCAACGCTTCCGTACACTCTTGTGAGTTGTTGCATGCTAAACACCATCTTAAACTTCAATCAACGCTGTTCATTTACCCGCTATTCCTTGTTCAATACCACAACTTGCACTCAGATCTTCGAGATAACGACTGCAGTCGCTGGAATTCCAACATCCATCCCTCACATCGAGACAATCGGGTTGATTCCCCGAAGCTAAAACCACAGATCTCATACTAAAGTGGCTTCGCTTCGTACCATTACAAAAAAGACCAAGAAAAGTAAACGCAAAAGTTAAACAAAGTAACCAGCGAAGTAGACGTAACTCATGGAGCATCGATAGAAAGCCAAATATCGTGTCTGATGCCTACGACTCACATTCGCCTCCGGCGATTGGCAGTGAAATGAATTGGGCAGTGGATTCTAAAAGGCGTAATTAAGCGACGAACTTGAAGCCAAAACACGATCGAACTTAAAAGAAAACTTTTTTTGGCAAACTTCTTAAAGAAACGATACTTGGCCGACTAATCAAACCAGCCTCCTGCTCGGCTGTTATAACATGCAATTGTGAATGTGACCTCTGTGTTGAAACCGAAAATAACTCGACGCCTAAAAACCCCCGACAAGAGCGCAAATTCTGAAGGCCAAACAAAAATATTTTACTTCATAAGCCTTCTGTCCGTTTGTTCATTCTGACAACGACGTTAAGGCGGAAAAAAGTTAACAAAAGATGGAAGGCCGTGTTAAAAACTCGGAGTCCAACTATTCCTCATGGTTAACACTTCGATTAGCAGCATCTTTGCCCTTTTTGTCTCCCTCGAATTGTTGTTCCGAGTCGGCCGTTCCCCAGCCCAATTGCCAATCCATGACTTTAATTGTCGGTTAATTTAATTAGTCACCAAATGTGCTTCGATCAGCACGTAACGTCGAATAAGCGAAAGAACGAAAAGTCGAGAGGACCAAAAGCCGAAGACGTTTCGATTATCATTCGTCCATGAACTCACGTCCTTTCGAAAATGAGTCCCAATTGAACAGCTGCCGAACACGATCGTTGTCTATCAATTTTCCACACATTCCCGACTTATGAAACAAGGGTCAACTGACAACTTTTCATGAGTCCCGATGACACGAATTGCGATCGAAACAAACGTTCAAGCTTCGCAATCCAAAGAAAACATCTTACAACACCTGTGGCTTTCAATCTGTTTGATTATGAAAAGGAGTTCATGAATCTCAAAGCTATTTCAATGATTGTATTCTTGTAAATGTCTTCAATGATCAAAATTTTTGTAGCCAGCAGAGTAAGCTCCATGTTCGTCCAATCGTTCGCTTGTAAATCAGCACACATACCGCAAAAGCAAACACCTTTCAGCGAACATTTCTGAGCTTAAAGATAGTTTCCAAAAGAGATAGTTTAGTTCATCTAATCAAATTTCAGGTCTGCAATGACACCGTCGATAAAGTTCTATCCGGTGAATGAAAAGGTAGCGGTGTGTCGAAAGTCTGTGAGCGAATTACTCAAAGGCGATCGGGAAATTCTCAACTATGTCATCGTCTTCAACGTAAGTGCTTTTGTTTTCAAATCAGTTAGTAATCTGTCGTTAAGGAAGATAGTGACAACGAGTTTTTCATTGGAGCTTCCAGCGCATCGCCGATACAATCGTTCGACTACGATTCGGTTGACGACTTTTGCTCGTTTGTGAAGTTCGAAGATGCCAACACGAAGATTCAACCACCCTACAAAATCGGTACTCGCATGTTCCTTATGATTCGTAGACCACCAGGAGCAACGTTTTTTGAAATCGCTGTCAAAGTAAATTCGTCTCGATCGGGTGTCTATGCCATGACCACGCGACCCGGAAACGACTATCTAACTATTCACTGTCATAACACACAGTTATTGGTAAGGGAATTGCCAGCTTTTTCATTGTTCTTCGTATCTTTAGATCTCTGGTTGTATTCTAACACTCAACCTCACCGAATATTTGATGCTCATGACGGAAACGCAAAATAACCGCTGTTGTGCTTGCTATCATTCCATCGCCACTGTTCAAAACAGCCACTGCCAACACGTATGTTGTTCATTGAGTAAAACTCTCGACTACTTTGTTTCAGCTCGTTTATTGCAACACATGCAAACCGGATAGTAAGCTTTGCCCAATCTGCAACAATACGCGTAGCCCAAAACCGATCCCTTTTTATGAAATTTGATTTTGTCCGAAATTTGTTATTTTGTTTTTTAACGTTTACCGATTAAATTGCTTATCAGGAAGTTATCAGAGAGTCATGAAAACGGATGCACGTACGAACCTGTTAATCTCGAAAATCCTTCGGCATTCTGCGGTCCACTGGACGCACAAAACCACCGGGTTGAAGGTGAAAAGATTTTGTTAACTTTTATTTCAAGTAATTCAAATGTTCCGACATATAATTCGATCGACATTCAACGCTCATTCATTGGGGTTTCGCTCCGTTCGATTGGTCGCGACGGCGAAGACTGCCGCCACGAACGAAGATATCGAACGTGTGTTGACGGCAATTGATCAGTTGGAGAGTTTGCCCAAACACGTCAAAGGATCCGACGAGCGTTTCACTCCGATTACACGAGAGCTATCCGACGTGGTTCCGTTGATGAATCAATCCGAACTGCACAAGACACTGGATCTTCTGGCTGCTCGTCGCCATCGCAACATTGATGTTATGAGGTTGATTACGCAGAAAATGATGGAATTGTAAGTTTTCGTTGTTATTTCTCTGATTTTGCTATTTCAGGGACGCAAATCCTTCACCAAGCATGCTGATTAGAACGACGGTGAATCTGAAAATCCTGTCATTTTACTACCCGCCACTCTACGATTTTATCGCGTCGAAGTTCATTTACCGCATCAACGAGTAAGTCTCCAGGTTATGTGGTGGATACCTCTTGCTGTTTAGATTCTCCAGATGGTCGCAAATTGCGTCCATAGTCGACGCGTTCGCCGGAATGCAAATCAATAACCGCGGCTTCTGGAAGCTCATTTGCTCGTGGATGGACACACACACGAACAAGTAAGCCAACTTTGGTTCCTATTGCATTTCACATTCCTTTCAGTATTCGCCCTGATGAACTGAATTCCGTTCAACGAATCGTTTCGGGTTGTGCAGTCGTCAACGTTCCGTCGAAACTTCTTCGTCGTCCCGTTCAAAAAGTCAATCAACGATTGATTGAAAGTGTTGCGACGAAGCGAAAAGCAACCGAATGGTTGAATTTGGTTCACAGTTTGGCGATTGTCAGCTCGTTGACTTCAGAAGCGAATCGAGTCTTTCTTCCCGGATTCTTCAACGAACTTCGCCAAACACTTTCGCTGCCAGCACTCTTTCGTTCCGCCGTTCATATTCTTCAGATTTCCAGCGCCTTTCGTCACGATCTCAAACAAGAACCAAAATTGCCGAGTGAGATCATAAGCTTCTTGAAAGAGAATGTGAGTTTTTCGCCTTCTGATTATTATCTTTTGGTCCTCAGGAAAGTTTGACCGAGAAGTTTCGCTATCGAAACAACGTCCACATGCAATCGGACTTGGAAGTTTTCCGTCAAACTTTGTACTTGATTGCCGATGTGAACACTCATGCCACTTCCCCTCATTTGGACATGAACACCGGAGCTTTTGTCGATGCGATGTTGTGGATTGATCCGAAACGCAAAGTTGTGTTGCCGTTGAGTGAAGGCCAGAACAATCCCGACGCTCAACAAGTTGCTGTGATCTATGGCACACAGAACTTGATGACTCGCAAAGATGTCGGAGCGCCGGACAACTTTGATTTGCCACCCACAAGACCGTTGGGTGAGATTCAAATGAACCTCCGGCACTTGCATGCGCGCAACATTCGCCCGGTTTTCATTAGCTGCCATGAACTGCAAAGCCTGGAGTCCAATGAGCACAAGCTTCCATTCATTCGCGATTGTATTTGGTCCTCCGATAGATATGCCGAAGAGAATTGGATTTGAAAGAGGCCAGGATTATGAGGATTAGGATTGTTATTATGCTTTGTTGTCGCATAAAATTCGTCTTTATTACGTCATTTTTTATTGCGAAAACGGTTTGATTTACGATCATGATACCCCGCCTCAGTTGATTCGTTTGTTCCGAGCGAAATGACGGGCTCTATTTAATGGCAAACTCGTTCCATTCGCGCTCATGAGTCGCTCGGATCGACCCGTTTTCGGCGGAGCTTCCGGAACCCGTTTCCTTCTTGGTCCACTTCCCCAACTCTTCGCCCATTTTTCGCCATGGAGCGAAAAGAACGCCCGATTGACCAATTCGAATCGCTTCTTGGCGCGCAGCTTCTCCCTCTTTTACGCGCTGCGTCGTTGCTTCGTGCGGCGCAATCGCACTGCGAAGATCGGGCGCACAAAATTTGGCGAGGACACACTTTTCGGGTGTTGGAGTTCTGTGTCTTCGATCCGCACCGAGCGACCCGAAACGTTTTTTCAGCGCGCAATTCGGCAACTGAAATGACCACGAGAGTCGGCAGCTGTGCGTGCGCGATTGGGACCCAAATGGATCTTCTCTCACTGTGACATACAAAAATTTTGCGTCCGGTCTTCCCAAAACCCGGACGAGTAGTTGGACGGTTTTGGCGACTCAAACGGCCGATCGATTTGGGAGTGGGCGGAGAGTGTGGGAGAGAGAGCGACGGCACAGATCGAGTGAACGACGTTGTTGTTGAGTAATGCTGAGAAAATTGGGCCCACGATCCCGTTAGGTCGATGGCACTGTTTTTTGCTTTTTTCTCTGCCGACCTGTGATTCGCGTGTAAACGCAATAACCGCATTTACGATCAAACCCTTTTATCAACTTCTAGAGCTCGTTTTCAAACGCCATTCGCTCCTCGTCGCCTGCCTCGACGATTGAGCTTCTGAATTGCCGCTTCGACACTTAAACTCGGTTGTGAATCATGATACAGTAAGGATCGATTGAAACGAGAATCTCGGATTAAACAAAAACATTTTCAGCTACGAATATGAAGACGAAAACTCGCTTCATGACTTTAAAATGCCAATTTCACGGAACGAAAACTCAGAAGGCTTCTCATCGGATTCTCAACAACCTCACATGCCGGACTCGCATCACTGGCCGTCGTCATTGGAAGCGGATTGGTTGAATCAAGATGATGCGGCAAATCAGATCGAGCATTATTGTGTTCGTTTCTGATTTTGTTTTCAGGTTCTTGACTTCTTGTTTTTCAGCAGCTAATCGATGGCGATAATCCATTCCCGTTTTTCGACAACAATCCCAGTGAAACGTTTGGTGATTCGCTCTTAGATTCTCAACAGTCTTCATACTACGGAAACAGTACGGTCGAGGATCCCGCATTGATTCATGTCTCACAATACCACGAGCTTGAGCGTGTTTCGCCACCTGTCGAATCCTATCAACATCATCAACCTCAGCACGTCGTTCAACACATTCAAGCACCGTTGTCGCCGCTTCGCAGACGTGATTTGAACGTTCCCACCTACACGCCACAGAAAAAGATCGTTGTGCCAAAAGAGAAATCCTCGAGACCAGCCACTCAACGCCGTCCGATCGATGAGTTTCCGACGAAAAACGGATTCAAGAAACCGCTCTTTTCTTACTCCTGTCTCATCGGTTTGGCGATGCGAAACAGCGAGACTGGTCAGATGACCGTCGCAGAAATCTATCGTTTCTTATGGTAAAAGGAATTTAAGTTTTGAAACTGATACTTTTTGTTTCCAGTGCCAATTTTCCGTTCTTTCAAGAAGCACCCAGCGGTTGGAAGAACTCGGTCCGACACAACTTGTCGTTGAACAAATGCTTTCAAAAAGTCGATACTCAAGTTCCTGATCCTCAAGGTCGCCGCTCCTGCTTGTGGTGCATTAATCCGTCCAAGGCCGACAAAATGACTTCCGAAATCAACAAGTGGCGCGAACGCTGCGAGTCGACAATCGAATTGGCGATGGATAATCCCGCCGAATTGGACGACATTATAAATGGCCGCAAGGGTATGCCGCCAATGGAAGAAACGGTTGCATCGGTTGACCAAATGGATTGGTCAGCGAACGGCTCAACGCGTCCACGAGACCGTATAGTTATTGTCAAGGTAAAGGATCCAACCAACTCGTTTCATTCACCTTTAATGTTTAGCCCGATAGGAGTCGTCAAATGAAACAAATTGAATCGTACAACATGCCGTCCAATTCAAGTGTTGTCGTGCGAGCCGTCAGATACGAACCTTATGACGAGTATGCCGTCGACGAGAACTACGTACCCGAACAAAGATCACCGAACGGTAGCCGATCGATTCACGCACAAGCTACTATGAAGTTCGGAGCGCTGTTGGAGCGCAAGAAGTTGGCGACCGTTCATCCACGTAACGAAGACAATCATTCCCCCTAAGTATTTTCCCATTTGTTTTTATGTTTATCGAATTTTGCTTGAATAAACAAAAAATTGTATACTTCGATTGCTCGTCGACGTTTAGGTCCTGATGTCTAGATATCGCACGACTGTTCAATGCGAATAAGAAGCCAAAAGAGAACGATGGACAAGGATGCCCTGAGGTTATGGAATCAGAAATGGCGTCTTCTGATGGTAGCCGAGTAAAGAGTCCGGCGATGATGAGTGTCCGTTGCAAAAACCGCAGCCTAATGGACGACCGTTGACATCTTTCACGAAGTCAACACGCACGTTGAAATTCGCGAAAAACTTTAGGGTCCTGTGTTTTTTTGTATGGAAAAACTCTCGCGGTTCATTTCTTTCGCTTGCACCTGATCGTGAATTGTTTCTTTTTAAGCGGTCCGCTTTGAATCAGCCCAACGGCATTCGTCGCTTATGGCCAACGATCTTTCGGTTGTGAACACACGAAAATCGGTCGATGAACGTGGTCGATTTTCTCGGAATCTTGGGTTTGTTTGCATTGCCATAATCGTGTTTAATGGTTGGCACCGTGTTTTCCGTGACTTCTCTTGCAACAGGTCGCTTCGACTTTGGAGCTAGGTGTTAATTCAATTTGATGTCCAAACCGAATTTCTCGTTAAGCAAAAGCTATTGAGTTTTGGGGGCTTGCAAATACTTTGTGGTTTCGATAATTGTAGTGTCGTCGACAGTGAAACGGTTGATTTTGAAAGCTTTGAGTTTGTCTCGTTACCGTGGAATCGTGAACTTTTTCGAGTGCTAAACTTCAATTCCATTGATTCACCTCCACGCTGTCGATCGTCCGCCAAGCTCGAAACCAACGGAATCGTGTAGTCGGCGTTTGCATCCATGAATGCAGTTAACCGAATTATTCTTCTTATCCGGCTCTCGCGCAATTCCCGAGAATCGGAAGGAAAACACAATTGGAAACAAATGGGAACAAGTCGGGAGTGTTAAAGTCCACGGATATTTTCGCTTTTATGCGCCACTAGTTTCTTTCCACATCAACTAAATTCTTGATTTCCAACAAACTTTGACATCAAATACGTAGGTTGTTTCATGACCCTCGACGAGACCAACGAGGAGTCGGAAGAAACAGTGGTCTTTAATTCGACTGTTTATTGCGGAAGATATTTGCTCTCAATTACAAGTTCGTGTTCCCTTCTCGAATTCTTTTGATTTTTGAGCAAAATTGTCGCTTTACAGTACATTTGACCGATTGCCATGCCAACGCTTTTCATTTAAGATTCTCAGTTGCATCGTCGTTATCATTCTGGCTGTCAGCTGAGTCCACATCTCGGTCAACATGTTGGACAAGAACTTCGATCCGCCGCCACAATGTCGACTTACGTTCAACGCAAGCGTAACGGGGCCGACATTCGAGTTTCTTAGAGCGTACATGGACAATGATTGCAACTGTCCATCGCTTGAGCGTTTGAACTTTCCCGGACATATTCACGTTCATTGCGATCAGTTTCCGGTCGATCATGCGTTTTACGTTCAAGTTCTTTGCTGCTTGATGTTTTGTCTGTTGATCATTCTATCGGTTTCTGGAAATGTCACAGTCACATGGTAATCGAGAAGCATTGAAAAAGCCATTTGTCGTTTAGGATCATTCTAAGACACGAGCGAATGCGCACAGTAACCAACTACTATCTGTAAGTTTGTTTCGACTGTAAATCAATGTAGTCGTTTGATTCTTAGACTAAATCTCGCTATTTCGGATCTCACAATTACGATCCTAAATACGGGCTTTTCGTCGATCTACAATCTCTATTACAACTGGTTTTTTCCCGATTGGTATTGTGGTTTCAATAACATGATGGCAATTACGCCGATCTGTGCTTCCGTTTTTACAATGATCGTAAGTCTACGAAAAACCGAGAATCGTCGTATTTCATGATTTCAGGTAATGAGCATTGATCGATAGTGAGTTTTTGACGGTCAAAACCAAAAGTTTTGAGGAACAACTTTGATTTCAGTTTGGCAATCGTATATCCGCTTCGTAGACGTCCGGGACGAAACGCTACTGTTTCGATTATTGTTATCATTTGGATTGTCGCATTTCTGTTTGGTATTCCCGCTTGGTGGGCCTCGAAAATGGAGATCCACTTCTTCATGGACGTAGAGAACGGGAATGTCTTCGAAGATCGTTTGTGTTTGGCTGACAACTTTCCGGATGGTGACAGCGGAAGCAGTGCGATGTTTTGCATGTAAGTTTTATTAAATAGACAACAATCAACAACGATCTTTTAAGTTACAATCACACACTTGTGGTTATGCAATACGCAGTTCCACTGTTGATTTTAAGTGTGACCTACGGTCGTGTTGCGTACGTCCTAAGACGAAACCACGATATCGGCGATACACGACATTGCGAAAGTATAAAAGCGAAACGAAAAGTAAGTAGTGAATTTAACGACATCAATCAAGGAGCCGAGTTCAGGCAGCGAATATGTTGGCGTTGGTCGTGGTCACGTTTTGTATCTGTTGGCTTCCATATCAATTGTATTTTTTTGTTCTTGTCGATCGTCTCGGTAACAAGTTGAGCTTTCAAACAACCCTTTACGTTTATATGGTAATTGATTACGTAACTGACTTTGAGTAATCTTCCTGTTCAAGTTAATCTATTTCATTGGCATGATGTCCTCATTGACCAACTCGATAATCTATTTCGTCTTTAGTGATCGGTGAGTGTTGCGGTTAACCGAAAAGGATGACTGACGGGCATTAGCAATATCCGCTAGTCAAGTATTACCGCTCGTACCTTTGCATTTCGTAGCTAATGGTCATGATTTACAGATTTCGAATGGGTTTTCGTTACGCTTTTCGATGGTTACCGTGGATTCATGTAAAACGACAAGACTATGAAGCAATACTGTTGACTCGATCTCGTTCATCGCATTTGGCTTCACGATTCTCCGTTGCCAACACAATCTATTCCTCACAGAAGAAGAATTCGAACGATTCTCCCATTCAGCTTTGATTCCCCATTCTCCGGTTCCACATTTCTCAATTCCATGAACTCGAATTCCTCCATCTACGGGTTACAATGTTTTTAGTCTGTTAAATATCTTTATTACTCTGAAGAATGCTTAAGAGCAAAACTGTATTTCAAACCAAGTACAAAATGAAATAGGAGTAAGATATTTGTCCATTTGGAATCAGGAAAAGATGAGTTTCATGCAAATCTGATGAGAAAAATAGTTGATGCAATAATCGTTTTGAGTGCCGCATCGAGAAGAATTAACACAAGTGAAACTACTAACTAGCAGTCAAATGCGAGAATGCCAAATCCCATTGACTCCAACTCAAAAACGATTAACTGTACAAGCGTGTGATTAACAGAACAACAAACACTACTCATAATCTTAAAACCCTGTAAATATCAGCGGAATCCAACCAGCCACCGAGTCAAAATACACAACACCCCTCATTCCCTTGTATAGCACGTCCATCGCGTCGATCGACTTATCTCGGAGATTCTAGCAACAACTAGTGTCCATATTATATCAGTAGAAAGCCGAATAAATTAGCTATTTATTGTGTCCACACTTGTAGCTACCGGACAACTGAGAGAGAAATGAGAGCACTTCAAAGCCAAAGAACTTGTCAAAAATCGTCCAAAATTGCAAAAGTTTGTGCAGCTCTTCTCGCTGATGCTGGTGAGCTGTAATTTGACTCAGATATTAATGAGATTAGAAGATTATGATTCTGAAAGTTTGGAGAGCAGAGGCTGACTGTGAGTAGAAATGGAGTCGAAAGCATACTCAAAAATTGGAGCTTTTGTAGTTGGTCACTACTACGAAAATAGTTGATCTCTAGGCTTGTAATTTGCAAGAACAACTACACAATATTGAACCAATCAATGTTGCAAATTCTGCATCAACCTGTTCATCAGTTGCAGAAATCGAACTTCACATCTATAGTTCAATATAAGGAAAATGAGGATTACGTTTTTGGTTAGTTAAACTCTCAGGATCACCGTATCGTGTTGTTTTTGTTCGACTGAGCTTTTATCAGTTTTCTAACAAAGCTTGGGACTAAAAGCGGAGATTGGAAACCCGATTGATGCTACGTACTATATTTAATGGTTGTTGATTGGTTATCAATCTCTTTTTTGATGACTTTGACTCGTGTAAGTGATTAAGAATTTAGCGGCACTATGAACCTTTTGCAATACAAAGACCATAAATCCACGTATGATCATAAACGTAGTTCTTATTTCTTACTAAAGATGGAGGATTTGAATTCGGGAACTATTAAACCGAACGACTAGCAATTAAAACTATTAATTGTATTAATATTGCGTAGTTTTTTCTGCAGATTACAAACCAAGAAATCACTTACTGTTGTTGTTGCGATCACGTCGACAGTGGTGTTCTAGGAACCGGAGAACTTGTGAGCAATTTCAAGCGTATAGACATGGCTAATACGTTTGAGGAAAATTTAGCGGCGATTGGCTTTGAGCTTTTTGGGTGAGTACTCCATTTAACTAATGTCATTTTATTTGCATCGTACTCAAATTGGAAAATGGTGATGACCCAAAGGAATTGTTTGCGGCTCTAGTGAGAAATAAACTTATTATAGAATGTTTGAATTGATTGAAACCAAACAATTACAGCCTTCGTAGACATGTAGAGTAGGAATTAGATCTTTGATTCTGAACAGTTTTTGATTTGTCAGTCGAGGAGATAGTTGAAAGCTAGGTTCGGCTGAATGGATTTGACTACTAATTACACGGTGTTGGGTTCATTAGTGCATCTTATTGTCCTGTTGATCTCTAATCCTTGTGTTTCAGCGGAGCTGACTCGTTGGTTAATTTGGTTTGGATAGCAATGCGACGCTACTCGCGATGCAAGCGCCACTTCTACCAATGGTTTCTAAGTGAATTACACAACTTTCATCGTAATAATCTGATTTCACTTGAAATTAGGATCAACTGTTGGAACGTTAATCTTTAAGTCTGTGCCCTCGTTTGTCAAATCGTTTCTGCACTCATTTTTGTTCTCCTTGTGAATATCTTCCTTTTTTAAGAAAATGTCTAAATAAAGTTTGCTAAGAGTACAAACGCTATGTCTAGTATATTCTAATGGTTTGTTGCGCTTTAAATTGAGAAAGTGATCTAAAGAATAACATCAATTCGCCGATATACTAAAGGGCGATACACGAATAAGCTCAAAACCAAGTGCTGACAACCGTTAGCACTACAGTTTATGTGACGGTCTTTTCGTTTAATTCTCGTCTTTCGATTATAATCAAGTGGACTACAGTCGATAGCTTGTCTCAACATGACTTCAGCTTAAGGTAATAAGTTCGTTCGTCTAAGCTCGAAATCTTGTTGGCTTCATTGAGATTACTTGGACGAGTGAAGTTAGGAGATCTTTCGGTTATCGTAAGCACTGCTGGTTGTTCTCATTAAACGTCTGCTGACAATCAAAGTTCCGGAAAATTGTTTTCCATCGAATTAAAGGCTGCAGTAACTCGACGCTTATTCTCGACCGCAAATTTACGTCACGTGATTTAACCGTGCAAATTTGAAAGACGAGAATAAGCGATCCTGTAAAGCGACAAGTTTGGATAAAACTTTCTTTGTTATTTTTGATCGTGTTGCCGAAGTTGTTAAACGAATCTGATGCGTGTGCATGTTGCCATGTCTTTTACATTCACATTCACTGACTTCCATTGGACGGTCGTGGACGGAAGAATTGGCTGGAGTAATCGAAACAATTCGAGCTGGTTTTCCTTTTGGATCGCGTGCACATCATGCATGCACAAGCGGGATGCAAAGTCAATACCGATCATTTGACAATTATCGTTAGTTTGCCCTTCTCTTCAATACGTCCGTTTAATTTCAGATTTCTACGGGGCTGGACGACCAAATACTGTCGTCCAATGTACGACTGTCAGTCGTCTCCTCGAACTTCGTGTACGCATCTCAATATGCGACGGAGTTGTGCGATCAGGAATTTGTTGAAGAACATAAACCAATCAAAATTTAGTTTAATCTTTTTGCTTCAAGCACAGTGATGTCAATCGACCGAGCTACTAATGGCGTGAGCAGACATTATTCCGAAGAGAAACTGACAGTTCGATCAGTAACCCGACATTTTCATTTCTGTTTTCGCTAAGAACGTCGATTACTGCAATCAGTGAATCTATTGTCATACAGTCGTCAATAAATGAGTTTTCTGCTGCTGTTCGAAGAGTAGTTTTGTGCTCAACGAGTTGTTAGTCTAATCGAATTTAATTGCCTTTCACTTCATTGATCACGAGCAGAAATTGGCGTCGACTTCATTGTGCTTTCGTTCACGTACTCGAGCAATTCGAAGCGCCGGATTCGAGTTCGTGAGTGAACCCCATCGGTTTCGAGCGTCCCACCGCGATTCGACGTCCGTTTGGCTTTTTCAGCCGACCGGAATGTTTCGCTTTCTCTCCACGGGTTTTGCTTTGAAGACACAAAATAGAGAGCAAAGGGACGCGTTATGCTGCCTCGTCAAATACCGAACGTTGTCATTGCTCAAACTCGACGCATTTTCTCATCGGCGATGGCGGCGCAAAACTTTCGAGTCGAACGTGACACATTCGGTGAACTCCAGGTGCCCAGCGACAAGTATTATGGAGCACAAACGGCACGGTAAGATTTCCGGTTTGATTTTTGAGTTTCACGATTTTCAGATCCGTCATGAACTTTAAGATCGGTGGTCCGGAAGAGCGAATGCCGTTGCCCGTGATTCACGCATTGGCGTATTTGAAGAAGGCGGCTGCCATCGTGAACAAGGACTATGGATTGGAAGCGAAGGTTTCGGATGCGATTGCTGAAGCGGCTGGTGAGTGAAATAGAATCTTCATTTTGTTAGCTTGGGGTTTAGACGACGTGATTTCGGGCAAATTGGACGATCACTTTCCGTTGGTGATTTGGCAAACCGGTGAGCTTTCGAGCTGACTGTTCTTTCTCATGCGAAGTTTTAGGTTCGGGAACTCAAACGAACATGAACGTGAACGAAGTGATTTCCAACCGAGCAATCGAGAAGTTGGGCGGAGAATTAGGTTCAAAAACTCCCGTACATCCCAACGATCATGTCAACAAATCTCAATCATCGAACGACACCTTCCCAACGGCTTTGCACGTCTCCGTCGCGTTGGAGATCAATCGCCGTTTGTTGCCGTCGTTGAAGAAATTGGCTGATGCATTGGAGAGCAAACAAAAAGAGTTCGACTCAATCATTAAGATAGGACGTACGCACACTCAAGATGCCACACCATTGACTTTGGGTCAGGAGTTCAGCGGCTATGTTCAACAAGTGAGTTCAAAACAATTTTACTGTGATTCCCGAGTTTTCAGATTCGAAATGGAATCGAACGTGTTGAAGGTACTTTGCCGCATGTCTATCAATTGGCAGCCGGTGGAACGGCCGTGGGCACCGGACTCAACACTCGCGTTGGATTTGCGGAAAAGGTTGCTGCTAAGATTGCTGATTTAACCGGCTTACCGTTCGAAACTGCACCGAACAAATTCGAAGCATTGGCAGCACGTGATACCTTGGTTGAAGTTCATGGCTCGTTGAATGTCGTCGCCGTTTCGTTGATGAAGATCGCCAACGACATTCGCTTTTTGGGTTCTGGTCCACGTTGTGGTTTGGGCGAATTGTCGTTGCCAGAAAACGAACCCGGAAGTTCGATTATGCCCGGAAAAGTCAATCCGACTCAATGCGAATCGTTAACGATGATCTGCGCTCAAGTCTTTGGGAATCAAGTGAGTTATTATTAGTTTATCAATCTATCAACATTCATTTTTCAGGTTGCAGTGACGGTCGGCGGTGCAAACGGTCATTTCGAATTGAACGTCTTCAAACCACTGATCGTCAAAAATGTTCTTCAATCGATTCGATTGCTGGCTGATGGTGCTGTTTCGTTCACAGACAACTGTGTTAAGGGAATCAAGGCCAACAAAGATCATATCAATCGTTTGTTGAACGAGTCGTTGATGTTGGTCACGGCGTTGAATCCGCACATTGGCTACGACAAAGCGGCGTTGATTGCCAAGACGGCTCACAAGAATGGAACAACATTGCGCGAAGAAGCAATCAGTTTGGGATTCTTAAGTGGCGAGGACTTCGACAAATTCGTTCGTCCGGAGGAGATGCTAAGCCCAAAGTAGAAACCTCGTTATCCGATGTCTTAGGCCAATTTCCTGTTTCATAATAACCCGTGTGTTCTAATGAGTGTAAACATCAATAAACGTTTATACAGTTGTTACTTCTGTTCCCATGAATTTACAGTCGTATAGAAGGGTGAGTGCATTTGGTGACTTAAAATATGCTGTGAAACATGAAGTGCAACAGAACTCCAAAGACAACAAAAGGAGCGTATTGTAAGAAGCGAACCATCGATCGTGGAAGAGAACGTCGAGTTGTGAGTGCCATCAGAGCCGCGTGTTTGTTATTGGTCATCGGTGGATATCGGGCCGAGATTATCCCATCGGCAAAGAATCCGCGTTTCACTATCGACTTCTTGTGACTGAATGTTTCGTAGCCATGTCTTCCACGATATTGTCCGTAGCCCTTGAATATCAGAACTTAAACGATTAAGAAATAACAAATTACCGAATTTCCAACACCACCGAATGGAAGTGTGTCAACTGAAGGAGAAGAGTTAGATTCTCGAAATTTTGGTTAAAAGTTACCAGTAAAGTTCAAAATCACATCGTTGACTAGCACCGAGCCACTGCGCGTTTCGTTGATTAGACGATCGGCTTTCTGGTTGTTTTTCGTGAAGATATAAGTGGCTAAAGGTTTCTCTTTTGATTTCAAGTAATTGATCGCTTCATCGAAGTTCTCAACGATAAGAATTGGAAGAATCGGAGCAAAAAGCTCTTCCTGCATCAGAACGTCCGATTTCTGAACTTCCACAACGGTAGGCGGTACGAACAAATCGTCTCGGTTTGCTTCGCCCGATTTAATTAGCACTCGTCCTTTGGTCTTCTCGAGAAGGCTATTGATTCGACTATAAGTCATAGGTTAGGTTTGAGATGATCAAAGAAAACGAACTCGAAATGCCGTTCGTTGATGATTCGACTGTAGTCGTCGCTTTGTTGAACGTCCATACCGTAGAATTCGTGGATAATACGTTGCATAAGCGGAATCAATTGTTGTGCCACAGTACGAGTTGTTAACAAATAGTCTGGACTCAAACAGGTTTGTCCATTGCTCATGAATTTGCCCCAACAGATTCGTTTAGCCGTGATCAACAAGTCGCAATCGGGTTCCACAAACACGGGACTAAGAAGTATATAGTTACTGGAAATCGAAAGTTCACTTGCCATTTGCCGCCAAGCTCTAATAAAACTGGAGTTAAATGCTCGCTGGCAGCTTTCATAATCAAACGTCCGACAGTCGTTGATCCCGTGTAGCAAATGTAATCGAAACGTTCTTTCAAAATCTCAGCCGTTTTCTTGGCATCTGCTTGGACCACAGCGATGAAGTCCTTCAATTCGTTCTTATGTTCGATCAACTGAAACGACTTCACGCACCTGATCGAAGTGCTCCAAGAACAACTCGGACATCACTTGCGCAACATTGCCCGTCAATTCACTCGGTTTGAAGACTACCGTGTTTCCTAGAATTCGAACAATCATTTCGGTATTCGAGGTTGGTAATTGCCTGCGCCAATCAACGCAATTAATGGCAAGATCGTTAATGAAATCGGATAATTGAAAGGTCCGATTAAGAGCGCGGTACCGAACGGTTCGCGAATCACGTACGTTGAATCGATCATTGTGGTGAGTGTCTTTTCGACGTATTCCGGTTGCATCCATTCGTGTAGATTCGCCAGAAAGTAGTCGATTTCGGTTAGACATGTCGAGAGTTCGACAAAGTCGGTGAACTTCTCGGGCCTCTGAAAGTAGCGAATCAGCGGTAAAATCGAAGCTTAGTTGGCAAGAAGAACAACCTTTAAATCTTTTTTCACCGCTTTCAACAATCGATCCTTTCCGCTGGTCAACAAATGACGCAAACGATTCAGCGCCCGAATCCGATGCTCGAACGTGGCCGGAATGCCGGTTGAAACAAAAGCTCTTTGCTTCTGGATGATATCGATAACCTGTGACAGATACGATAAGAAACGTCTAATCTTACAAGAGTCGACTCCCTCACCTGCATTTTCTCAGCGTGATCGTTGAACCGCAATTACGATGCGAAAAGTAAAGTAGACGAAGGACGAGACGAACTCGGTCGGCGGTTGGAAGAACGATCGAGTGAGTTCGAATTTCACGTATTTGACGCTCCGTGGACACACACCTGTTGAGGTTGTGGTGGAGTTCAGAAAGTTTAAAAACCCACTGCGTTGTCGTATGTTCCGAAAGCAACGTTACATCGACCAGACGTAAATCGATGCGATCAAACTGCCCGCCAGCGACAACTCCCCGAGAAAACAAATCAGTCGAGAGTGCTGAACGTGTCAGTCATTTCTTCAATTCAGACGATGAGCTCGGACGGTTTTGGTGGGCGTGTTCGAAACCGATTTCACACCTTCGAACCGCCTCGTGGCCTCGAAGTGGTTGTCTTAACGGAAATACTGTAATTTGAAAGGTTGAACTTGCGAACTCGTGAGTTAATTAGTTAATTTTTAAGTAAACTTTGCAGCTTCGGGAATGTTGACGCAAATTTGAACTTTCGAATTCGCAAAAAATCGAACACAACAGAAACAAACGTTGCAACCGAAGGGAATCGAATTACAAATTGAAAGCTGATTGTGCTGTTAGAGTCGTTGTAAGTGCTTCAGCGGTTCGCATGTCACGTGCGTGCAATTCCGAATCCACCGACGTCTTTTCATATCGGCGATTCGTCGGCGTCTTCGCCCGTCGACCATTAAAGGACGAGTAGTGGCAGTATGATGAGTGAAAGAAAACGCCGCCGCAGCTCCACGTCTCTTTCGTCGCTGCGCTCTTTTCTTCTGCGGCGCGCTTCTCTCTTGCTGCGCTGTAGGTTTTTTGAAGAAAACCCGTGTGTTGTCGTCTCGTTGCCGCCGCGAGTTTTCAGGGCGACAAACGAAGCGTCGACGTCGTTCGCTTGCGCACTTTTTTGCTGTTGTTGCGTGAACGAATGTTTTTGGGGGCGCTTTGGATATTCGTGATAATCGTGGCGAAAAACTAGGTCCATGGAACGTTTTCAGATGTCCGAAGATCTGCTTCTGTCTATCTTTCCACGAACGCAAACGAAACAACAGCGTCGAACGTCGCGACGTTTCTACGTTCGACCGGACAACTTGCACGGCAACAACACATTCTCGGTCTTCTACTCAAAATACGAGTCCGCTGATCCCACGGAGTTCAAAAAGTTCGTTGGAGTCAGTCGAGAGCAGTTCGATCAGATGTTGGCGATCATTGGCGAGAAGCTTACGTGTAAGAAGCGACATCTGCGTCCGGTACCCGTGGAGGTGCGATTGGCTATTTTCTTGCGCTATCGAACCGTTCCAAACATCTCCATGAATAGCATAGCACGAGAGTTTGGAGTCGGCTATTCGACTGTTCACATGATTTGGAAACAAGTAAGCGAGACGTTGAATCTGCCGACGATCACCAGCGAAACTCCCGATTCACCAGTTGCGTCACCGAAATCGAACGACGAAGCAGAAGCTCCAACTGGTGAAGTAAATGAAAACAATTGATTCGAAGCTTACAATTCGTTTTGTAGGTTTGGAGCAAAACGTGGACCGATCGAGAACGTGAAGTTTTGATCGAACAGATTCGTAAACGTCCGCATCTCTACGACCTCAACGATCCACTCTACAAAGCGAAAGAACGACGTGTGAATGCGTTCGAAGAAATTGGAGGAGAAATCTCGCGCCAAATGGGATACGTCGAACCGATCGAAGGTAGTTGGTTTGCGTCGACTATAATGCCAACTGACTTCAGGACGATATGTTGCTTCACAGTGGAAGATTCTAAAGGACACTTTCAATCGGACACGCCGATCGTTGAGTGGGCCGAGATCAAGTGAAGCACCGGTCTGGCGATTCTACAAGTAAACAGAATCAGAAATCAGAAAACTTTTGGTTTTAGTCGAATGTCGTTTTTGGCTCAAACTGATTCGTCAACTTCCGACACGTTGAAAAGCTCCGATTCAAGAGCTCCAAGCACCAGCGCCATAGATTTCTTCAGCGGTGCTGTTGATCTTCCGTGGGCACAAGGAAACGTAATTTTGGTGTGACTGCAACATTCGTTTAAATCGACTACTTTAGATCGACCTTCAGAGCTTATTGCCAGCGGCTGCGGCAGCGTAAGAATAGTTTTTGCAGCAGAAATAACCAGTGAATTTTCAGGATAGCCAATCATACGGACAGTCCAACGAGCATTGATGAATCGCCGGAATCAGTTGTTGGAACGAGCAGTTCGTTCGATGAGTTCGGTCTCGAAGACTTCATTGTCAATGTTGTTCAACGTCGAATTCTGGATACGAAACAAGAGAAAGACGAGTTCGACTCGTTTGGCAAAATGGTTACAACGACATTACGCAATCTGGCGCGTGTAGACCTCAGTTTGGCTTTGGTATGTTGCTTTTTATTTTTAGAGAATTTATATTTTTTTTTGGTATTTTTTGAACTTTTTCTTTTTTTTATCTTTAATAATGATTTAAATTTTTTTCTTTCATTTTTTATAAAAAATATGGAGACTATGATAAAGTAATGTTTTACTTACAGGAGATGCGAACAGAAATCAACCAAATCATCTACAGATATGGAACCAAAACAGATAAGAAATGAGTTGCAAAGATATATATTGTGCGGTTAGCATATCTCTAGCTTCAAATAATCCTACTTATTAACTAAATAAAGAGTATAATTGCCCGGATTTCGTTCTTTCAATTTTACCATTCAAATGCTCAGTCGTGAAATCCGACGTCCTTGGCGCCATTCAAGAACAATAATCGAACTCTGTAATGTGCGCTCAATTGACCCTCCATCGTACAATAATCCTCCGGAAAATGCTGTGGTTTGTTTCGGACTTTCGATTGAGTCGAAATCGAGAATGTTTCGATCTCTTATTCTGGTCTTTGTTTCATTTATTCGCTTGGAAGCCTTGAAAGCTGTTTTCTTTGTTCCTACACTTTCCTTTTCTCATGTGCAGTTCAATCTGAAATTGGCAGAGTTGTTGGCACAAGAGGGCTATGAAGTCGTAGGTTGCTGAAACAAAACTCGTAAGTCTTCTTTTATCATAGACATTACTCGTTCTTGACATCGATCCAAATGTCAAATACGATAAGCTATCCAACATTAAGGTTTGTGTCTTCTGTATTCACCACTCATTTCTATTTTCGAAGACTTTGCACATTTCCGCCAATTTGGAAGTGAATCGACTGAAGAAGTCGCTTTGGGAAAATCCAGGACCCTACGAGGTAAACTGTCTATTCACTGGTGATTACCGTTCTTAGGATGCGAGTCCGTTGAATCCACGAATCTTCACCAAATTTCTTCGAATTTCGCAGATCATGATCGATGCCTGTAAAAGTGAGTGATCGAAGTTTGTAGAACACTAGCAGTTGGGTTTCAGGTCTGTTCGATGACTCGGAATTGATTGCGCAACTGGAAAATGAGAGTTTCGATTTTGGATTTGTTGAGCAATACGATGCCTGTGGTTTGGGGCTTTTGCAGCGAATTGACGTTCGTTACGTCATCTGGTTAAGTGCAAGTAAGTTCCTGTCAGTATGATCGTCAAAACTATTGAACAGCTGCTTTTTACCGACTTCAAACTAAATCGATTGGAATCGATTTTCCGTTGAGTTATGTGCCAGGTAATGAAAGCTTTTGGTTCTAGGAGATTAGGTGAACGTTTAGAACTCTTTTCGACCTTCTCTCATCACATGTTACTTTTTGAGCGTATGGAAAATGTGTTGATTGGAGGAGTAAAGATATTCTCGGAGATGGTTGCTAATCATTAAGCTTCTAGATCACCGAAATAACACACAAAATCTATTCAATTGATGCAGAGAATCGTTTGGCTCGAGCTAACAGCGTCGACAACCAACTTCGCTTGGGACTTTTGCAATACGCATCAAACGCCGCTGCAGTGATCGCCAACGTCTCGCCTCTGTTGGACTTTGCTCAACCAACCGCTTCATCGATCATTTCCGTAGCTGGGATTACTGTCAGCGAACGACAACAAGTCGAGAATTTAAATGAGGAGTGGTTGCAATTTGCCGACTCGTCAACCAATGGCTTTGTGCTCATAACCTTCGGCGCTATTGCACAAACATCTAAGATGCCTTTGATTCTATGGAATTCGTTGATTTTTGGGTTGGAGTCGTTTTCAAAGATCAACTTTGTGATTAAACACGAGCAGAGCGAACACGGAGTACACAAATGGAAAAGAAACGTTTTCTTTACGAAGTGGATTCCGCAAATTCAGTTGATGTGTGAGTTTAGTTCTCGGAAAACTCGACAGTCTAATTCAGCACATCCAAATTACATTGCTGTGATTACTCATGGCGGCTGGTCGACGGTTTTGGAGTCACTACTTCAGGGACAACCAATGATCTTGATGCCTTTATTCGCCGGTGAGTAAACAGAAAGAACAAAAGTGCGATTGAATACTTTAGATCATTTCAAGAATGCACGAGTAATTACCGAAAAAGGTCTTGGGATCTTCGTCGACAAGATGGCAATCAAAAAAGATACTTTTGTTCGAGCACTTGGTTTTATAATTAACGATCGACGGTAAGGAAACGAACAGCAAAACTCTAACTGGAGAATTTTTCAGATACGCAAAACGATGTAAAATGTATGCCGAGATCTTACGAACAAGTGCATTGATACGTCCACAACAAGTCGTCACTCACCGTTTAAGACAAATCTCCAAACATTCGATTTCAACGTTGGCAAAGTTCTACCACCCGAAGAAGATCGAGGTCCCGTTCTATGCTACAAACTTCCTGGATCTCTTAGCTGCTAATGTGATTGTTGTTGCGCTTATTTCTCGATAAACTTTGTGTTTTCGCTTTGTTTTCATCGTTGGATTGCAAACTCAAAAACCAACGGTCTATTGGGTATGAGAAGTCTTATCAGCGTCTTCCGTGTTTCTCAATTGAATTGACGAGTTTGAAGCGACGGACGGAAATGATTGTGAACTTTCTAAACAGAAGGCTTCTCAGCGGTCAAATGATTGGAATTTAGCAAACCGATTGGTTTACGTTGAAAATGAGCACGAACAAACGATCGAATTCAACGGAAATGACCGGTGGTGAAAAGTGGTGAGTCAGATGCTGCAAAATCGAAGAATTTGCTTTAGTCGGATCTGTGGTGATCGAGCTTTGGGTCTCAACTTTCAAGCCATGAGCTGTGACTCATGTCGATCTTTCTTTCGTCGAATCGTGACTACTGGAAAAGTGAGTTGCAGAACCATGTTCTGTGTTGACCATTCAGTGCAGATTCCACAGTGTCCATTCAACGGAAATTGCGAAATCAATTTGAAGTCTCGACGGTTCTGTCAAGGATGCAGAATTCAGAAGTGTTTTCGCGTAAGTACTACAACCGACTTTTTTAGAAGGATTTTTGTAGGAGGGAATGAAGCATGACAATTACAAATCACTCAGTTCACCGAAATCCGTCGAGTCGATTGATCCACCAAAAGCAAAGAAGCTCAAACAAACATGTGTTATGGAAAGTTCGTCGAGTAATCACACTTTGAGTTCGAATACCCCACCACAGAAATGCACGTGTAGGTGTACTTGTGGGTATTACAATTCAACACTGAGTCTGATTGCCGCTTCACCGCTCATACCGCCAATTCCTCCGGAGGTTGTCGAAGATAACTTGACTAGTTCACAGTCCGTCAATCTGAACCCTAGCAACGTGCTAACATTCAACGATCTGTTTTATCTAAACGTAATGCCTAATTTAGAAGCTCAAAATGTTTGATGTGTTTTAGGAGTTGATTTCCGCTAATTTAGTACTCAAGGAGCCATTGGAGTTGACGTTACAAGAACTTGATTCAACTGAGATTTCGCTGAAAACGGTAGTGCGAATCTCGGATATGGCAATGCGTCGTATAGTGTCGATGGCCAAACTGTTGAGTGCATTCCGTTCTCTGCAAACTCAAGATCAGGTCGCTCTGTTGAAAGGTGAACGAACTACATCAGTAACTAAATGAAAATTTAGGCAGTTTAAGTGAACTGCTCATCCTACGCGGTGCAATGGTTTTTGATTCGCACAAAGGAGCGTGGAATCACAACATTTACTCTGGCAGTCGTTTCATTAGTTTGAAGGTGGATGTTCTGAAGAAGACCCCGGTCGAAGAGCATTACGATGTTCATAAACGGTTTCTGAACACATTCGACGAGAAGTTCAAGCAAAACGAGAACATCATGTTGATCTTGAATGGTATCACGCTTTTTGATCCAAATCGTTCAAACATACGCGACGTGAATTTGGTTTGTCAAACTCAAAAAGTTTACATCGATTTGTTGGAAAGGTCCGAACATAATGTTAAAGTGCTTTCAACTCATTTCCAGATACTTGCGCACGGAGTTTACGCCCAATGATGCGTTCGTAGCATATCAGAGCTTAATGACCAAACTGATCGAATTGAAGGAAGTGAATCGATCTATTCAACGGGTTTACAATCGTTTCGATCAAAACGAACTCGACCCATTGCTTCGCGAGCTCTTTGGTGGCAAAACGTTATCCGATAGTTGAAGAAGCCAATAAACGTATTCACACAAGAGCCGTTCGAATTAATCGATAGCGAAATAATTGGAGTCGGCAGCAAATTTCAGTCGGTTATTGCAAATCAGCAATAGACTTAAAGTCATTTTACGAGCTTTCAACGATGCTTCCGATTATGATGAAACGTAAAGACGCTCAAGAGTTTGTAGATCAACTCAAGAAGATCAGAAAGATTGTTGCCTTCCAAAACGTTCACTACTCACAGTTCCGGGAGCTTTTGAGGTCGACGGTAAGATGGAAGGTTGAGGGCTCGTTTAATTGGGTTTTTATAGTGCAAACGAAAGGCTAAACTGCAAGCCGCAATTGCGCAAAAGGAACAAGAAATCCAAGAAATAGAAGAACGCAAGAAGAAGAATGAGGAGAGGAGTGCCGTCAAAAAGAAGGCCGATGACAAGAAGAAAGCCATCGAACTTCGTAACAAACGTCGTGTCGAACGTCAAAGGATCAATCGCGAAACGTTGATGCGTGCGAATGCAGAACTCGCAGCTGAACGCAAGACTCAAGACTGGAAGCCGAAACTCGATCGATCGCTCTCGTCCAGTCAACCCGTTTCCTCGCATCGACATAACGTCACAATAGCATCAAGTTCGATTAGTCATGCCGAGAAGTTGTAGGTTTATTTCTGTTAATCATTGTATTTTGATTGTTTAGGCGTTTGGCTTTGAAACGTCAGATCATGAATACAACTCAAAATCAAGGAGTCAACAACGATAAGCCAGTGGTTTTGGGCACCTTCTATCGTGACGCATTCTCAATTGGACACCCGACTTCGAAGAGCCAATCGAATCGACGTAACGTCGCCCTTCACACCAACAAACTGATCGCAAATTTCCGAGTCGAAGACGGTTTTTGAATTTCGAACTTTTTCCAATTTCCCATTTCGTTTGTCCACTTCAACTTATTTGTTTCCTTTCAAATGATAGAATTCCAGTCTATTCAATTGTCCACAGTTATTTGTGTATTATATTGGTTGCGTAAACACTCTTTAATAGACACCTTCAATTACAACTCCGAGAGTCCCTTAGATGTCCGAATCGTGCGAAGTGGAACATAATCAAGTCGGCATTCAACTGGAACAACCTCAACGTTATGTTAGTCAACGCTTGCGCTTTGTCGTTCAATCTGTAGAAAGGTCGTGTTTACGGTTCCATTGAGCATTTCACACGCTTCTTTCGTTCTTCGATTATATCGCTGCGTGATTGTGAGTCAAAAAATGTCTGGCAAAGTGCGGGCCGAAGAACGCGAATCGTGGATGTTCGCTGCAAGTTAGTTCGAGTGAAACGGATGCCCAAAAATGTTTTGCTAACCAGAAGGCCCTGGATTTTGTTTTGAATTGGATCAGAAACCACTCGATTTGATAGCATAAGGAAGATGGACGGTTCTGTTCTTTAACCTTATTGACAAACAAAAATCCGCTCATCGACCAGTTTGAAGAAGAGACCAATCAATCCAGATTGGCTTCACACCAATGAAGACGGAAGTGCGGGAAGTAAGCGTGAAATCACGGAGTTGAAGAAACCACTAGTTGACGCTGGTCGTAAAGATTCGCCAGAGCTCAATATCCACTGAAGCCCGACGCAACTCGCTCTTCCGCATAAGCCATTCACTGTCCCATTTAACCGCAAGCAACTACAAAAATACTACAATCACTCTGTGAAATTACGCGTGCGCAGTAGAAGTTCGTTTCACAACATGAGGTTTTCTGTCATAAAGATCGGATTCTTTTGTGACAAAAATTAGATCCTTTTTACAGAGAAAGAGGCTCTCTGGATAATTGATCTTACGATGAGTCAAATGCACAAACGCGACCTTCTCATCAGCTTTTTGTTGTCTGTACACGCTGTTAGCACCCACCGTAATAATGTGTCTGTGCTTCATTATCTGAGATAAGAATCGACATCGTTAAACACGTGAATATTCTGCTTCGTCAGTTTTTTGGACGCGCATCTTAATGCAACGGTCGATACAGTAGCTTAACATTGCTTGTCGATGACAACAATTTCTCGTCCAATACACATCAAGTTCTCCAGCGACGAGAATGAGTCTATTGCAAGGACAACAAAAATAACCAAAAATAAACTCAAAGAACACAAGAATCTGGTGCTTTCACAGAAAACCTCCTGTTAATCTTCTTATAAACGACTAGTTGCTATGAGTTAAATACGACGTGCAGGAACATCCAAAAGGAACTGAATAATACATATAGACCAAAGGCCTTTTAGCAGTGTACAGTGTAATATCATTACTATGGACAGTAATCATGGTAGCCGTAGTTCTGTTCATGTTATATCAACGCCGTAACAACCTTAATGAGACAGATATTCGAAATGGATGTTAACATAGTCTAATACTTCTAGTCGCTCTAATTGCTGTATTTGCAATTAGTTTGTTCATGTTCAACGAAAAAGCAAACTTTTAAGGCATTTTGATCTTATTCAAATTTAAAAAAGTCTTTTAGGGCAAATACCAATTCTGATTCTCCGTTGTGGTATCATCTTCTGCTTTCTTTCCGCTCACATTTCATTATTTTTGAGCAGCGTAAGTTTATGCTAAGGCTATCTAATAGAACAGAATTTAGGAACGTTACATATCGAATACCACAGCACTACGGATCAAAGGAATAATCGTTGATTTCATTGATTTGACTGTTCTCGTGAATATTATCGAAATTATGTTTATTGAAGGACCATTAGTGCTCCTTTAAAGATTTTTATTTGAACAAACAGATTTAAAAGACATCATAGATTACAACTCCAGCCAATTGAGACCGTTAGAGATTCTCCGAATAGTTCGGGTGATCCGAGTCGTCGTCTACGGTGCCCACGTGAATTGTCTTGCCGGCCAAATTGAAACCATTCAATTGAGTCAAAGCCTTCTTTCCATCATCCGCATTTCGAAAAACCACGTAGCCAATACCTTGCAATTGACTGTCCATATCACAGCTCTCAATCTAAAAACAATTGACGTCCAAATTCGTGATGGTGTTTGCGACTTACGCGCCCAAACGGTTCGAAGATCTGCGACAACATGTCACTCGTAATGCTCGGATGTAAATTGTTGATACGCAATTTCAACGGTCCACCCACAGCCGATGGACCAAAGCCAATGGCACTTCCCACTGTTCCACTGGCCAGTCGATTTCGTTCCGCACATGTTTGTTGAATCACGAGCGGCGCATTTCGAAGTTTCTGTCCATTCAATGCCAACGCCAGTGGAACTGTTTCGGCGCCCCAAAACTCGACGTAGGCGATTCCTTTGGAGCGGCGAGTTTTCGAGTCGGTAATGATTCGAACATCACGTACGGGACCCACGGACGAAAAAAAGTCTTCAAGATCTCCGGGCCGAGTTTCGCGTGATAACTGTAGAATAAAAATGGTCCGTTGATCTCGTTCTTCTGGTGTCAAATTAATCTTTGCATTTGGTGGTGGATCACTACGAGCTGTGAATGGCATCCTGCAAAGAAACGAGAAATACAAGGCGAAAGATTGTTTGACTTACACATCGCGTCTTTCCGGTCCCGGCAAACGTTTTTGACGATCAGGTCCACGCCATGGTGAACGACGACGTGGTCCGCGATTATAGTCCCGACTAAAATATTCAACAAAATCAAGAATCAAGAGCATTGACTTACCGATAACCAGAAGAACGATCAGAATCCGTGGAAGGAGAACGACGACGCGAACCGCTAAACGACGTGTTAAAACGCTCATCCACGAAAATTGAACTCACCGATCCCGAGAATGATAACTTCGATCTCTGTCACGCGATCTCGAACGATCGCGATCTCTGTCGCGCGAATCCGAACGTCGACGGCGACTGCTCATGACAATGAAGCCAACAGAATAAAGGTATTTAACCGCTCATTCCGCTTTTCATAACCGCCAACGTTTGGCCAAGGCGTCATAACGGGTATTTCGTTTCAGGATGTGGAAACGATAGTCGATCGGCAAGAGAGAAACGTCAAATTTGTTTACCGTACCGATTAGACTTCCACATGATTAGCGAAAGTAATTGTAACCCGAAAAGCATTATACAAACATAACAACAGGACCTCGAACAAGAGAGTTTTATTTGATGATTGACAGTGACTGCGAGGGTATTTCGACCAATCTAGTTTATTGGTTCCATGAAATTTTGTTTGATGATCATGTCATTACAGGATTGTTTTTTACGCAAAAGGGTTCATGAATTCTCTCGACGCAATGACACATCGCTTATCGGCGCTCGTCGTCGCTTTGCGATTCACGGACGAGAAAACCGAATCAGGGCGCTGCGCACTTTTGTATGTCAACGGCCTGCGTATTGTACGAAAAGGACCCACGTCTCCTCTTTTCTCTCACCCACACCTTTCAACCCCAAACTGACCGTCGCAGAAGCTTTGTTTTCGGGAAAATGAGCGAATCGTGAACTTGCTACAGAAATCAGTGGACTTTCGTTTTTTGGATCTTCTTCTCGGTTCGTACGTTCCTTTTTTATCTTCGGGTGCTTTTCATGTCAACCGGCGCAAAGGCGACCAAGACCGTTTACATTCTCCTGAGCCACGTGTCGGTTTTCAGTCCACACGAAACCCATCCATAAAAGGAAGAAGAGACACGAAAGTGAAGATTCTCACTTTCCCCTCCAAAAGTCGTTAGAAGAAGCGTCGGGTTGGAATCATTAGAACAAAATGGCTTGCTCTTGTATCTTCATTTTAGACATGAAGGGAAATGTACGTTTTGAAGCAATGAAATCTAGTCTGTTCATTTGAATGTGTAGGTGATCATGTCCAGAAATTATCGTGGCGATATTGAAATGTCGGAAATCGAAAAGTTCATGACTCTGCTAATGGAACAAGAAGATGAAGGCCGTATATCGCCGATTGTACGAAATGGAGAATTGAGTTACATTTACATCAAACATATGAACATCTTTCGTAAGCCTTCAATTTTGACTACTCTATCCATTCATTTCAGTTGTTTCAATGTCACGGAAAAACACTAACGTCGCATTGATTCTTTCGTTTCTGTACAAGTGTGTTGAGGTATTCACGAACTACTTCAAAGACTTGGAAGAAGAGTCGGTGCGAGACAATTTTGTTGTTATCTACGAACTTTTGGATGAAATGATGGATTTTGGGTAAATTGATTGTTTCCAATTTTAGCACTCAGTTAATGTTTAGGTATCCACAAACTACCGAACCAAAAATCCTTCAGGAATACATAACACAGGAGACCCGACAGTTGGAAATTGCTCCGCGACCGCCGATGGCCGTAACGAATGCCGTGTCATGGAGATCTGAGGGTTTGAAGTATCGAAAAAACGAAGTTTTTCTTGATGTTATTGAATCATTAAATCTCTTGGTAAGTTGGCAGAATACTAACCTTCTTATTCGAGTTGAAGGCTGATGCAAGTGGAACAGTGCTGAGAAGTGAAATTATCGGGTCGATTCGAATGCGTGTGATGCTCAGTGGAATGCCCGAGCTTCGTTTGGGACTCAATGACAAGTTGCTCTTCCAAAGTAATTCGTTCGTTTCAATTTAACGTCAAAACTTGACTTTAGGCGGTGGACGAAGTGGAAAATCGGTTGAGTTGGAGGATGTGAAATTTCACCAATGTGTTCGATTATCTCGATTCGAAAGCGAGCGAACCATTAGGTTAGTTGGATTTTTGGTTATAAGCTTCTAAAGAAATTTTAAGTTAAATTGAAATTTAGCTTTGTTCCACCTGATGGCGATTTCGAGCTCATGAACTATCGATTAAATGCGACGATCAAACCGCTGGTTTGGGTTGAGGTGTCCGTAGAAAAACACGCACACTCGAGAATCGAGTTTATGGTTAAGGTAAGTAGCAATCGTATAGCAATTTAATTGATTTAACTTTTAGGCAAAATCACAGTTTAAACGTCAGTCAATTGCAAATCACGTCGAAGTTCTGGTTCCGGTTCCCAGCGATGCCGACAGTCCGAAGTTCAAGACATCAGTTGGCTCGGCGAAATACGCTCCGGATAAACGTGCGTTTGTTTGGACGATTAGAAGTTTTCCCGGAGGTCGTGAATACTTTTTACGTGCACACTTCAGTTTACCATCAATCCAAGGTAACCAACTTGCCATCTGTGACTGCTTGTTTGCTTTATATAATCAATTGCTCATCAAATCTTTTTTCCCATTTGTTTTCAAGTTAATATTTTTGTAGGCGAAGAGGAGGAAATGCGACTGCCAATTCGAGTTAAATTTGAGATTCCCTACTTCACAACTTCGGGACTACAAGTTCGATATCTGAAGATTATTGAGAAGTCTGGTTATCAGGCATTACCGTGGGTCAGGTAAGCAAGAGGGTTTCAGCATTGAAAAGCGAACTATTTGATTTCAGATATGTGACTCAAAACGGTGACTATCAAATTCGAATGTCTTGATTTTTACTTAGAACAATTCGATTTTCTCAGGTATACTCGCTACCAACCCAAGTGCCTGCAAAGTACTAAAGATATTTTATTTCACATATCTCTCGTTACAACGAATATAACTTTTGAATAAACAGATTAATTTATCTCGCAATTCGCTTTGATTTGATCGTACGATGGACATCCTAGAAAGGTAACAGCGACGAGGTTGTAGAAGTCGATCAGCGAATCTCTCAATGTCTTGTATATAACTTCCCACAATTTTCCGCTCTTGATGTCATCGCACTGAAATTGAAGTTACGAGTGTATGACATCTCGCACTTACAAATGCTTTTAGCTCGGGTATTGGATCGCAGAACGCGATTACTTTTTGGCGTAACTCCTCTTCGCCCTCGCCGCCAATGATCGCGTCGTTTAAGATGTGGAACACGTTGACGACAAGCTCACATTTGAAGCAAACAAGTGGATTCGTGTCCAGCGACTCGGGCTTCGGCTTCGAAATTGGATTTCGCGAGTAAGCCAAAGGAATGGAGACAAGAAGCAGAATTACGAAAATCAATCGCATTGCGTCGCCTCGAATTGAACAGAACTAATAATATTCTTCATTGTCGATTCCTTTATTTCTTATCAGTTGTTTGTTATGTGCAATGACTTCGATAGTAGTGGCCAATTCATCAAACAATCATTAGTTAATTTATTTGAAAACTACGATTTGTTTCTACGCTGTAAGATCACTGGGAGGTTAAATGCAATATGAATAAGGAAACCAAACGTAAGAAACTTGCTATTTACTTTCACGTTCATCACTGAAACTCACAAAATGGTTATTTACTGCAATTTCTATCATACCTTAGACGTTTGTATTCGTCTCGTTCGGCCGAATTGTCCGGAGATTCGTAATCGTAGGACAGCAGTAACATGTTCTTTTCGTTGTATGTCGCACCAAGAAGTACGTATTGTAGGACATTGGCGTTGCGTTTAAATGGACACTGTCGACCTTTCCATTTGACCAAATTTGACATGTGATCAGCGAACTGATTAAACATCTAAAGTCATCCGGTTATTGAAGTTGATAAGTCAACAACCACCGCAATGTTTAGCTGTCCATTGGAGAGCGGCTCTAAACAGGCACAATTGATGTAATAGAGATCTTTGAGCAGAAGACCAAAAAACGGGATGATCACTTTTTCGCTCTCGTGCTTTCCGTGTTCGTATCTCCAAATAGCCGCATTCTAAATTCACTGGCATTTAGCAAGCAAGAGACGTTTTCTTACCAAAGTTGCTCGATACGATGAAAAATTAGCGGAAGGATTCAGTTGATGTTGCAAAATGTCGAGTTTGGCTTTTTCGACTCGACACCACTGAAATTGCCTTTTAATTCGTTTAACTGTCTGCGCACTTACAGTTCGTTTTAATCGTGAAACTGCCGAGGTTGTCAGACCGGCGACGACGGCCATCAAAGAGTTGAAATTGGCGATGTTGACACATTGCATCCCCAAGTCAATGAACCACTCGATTGTACGAACACGATGTCGTTTGTGTTGATGTCGAAGAATTTCGGTAGCTACTAATGAACTCAAGTGATTGAAAAATTGAATGTAATGTTCGATGTTTCTCAACTGTCCCGGCACTCCTTTAGGCTAAATCGGAAGATATTCGATAATTGAATTGATGAGTTTACTTGTTGGAGATTGTCAAGAGTTGAGTTGGATAACATGTCGACGATTTCATCAGGACCAATCATTTGTAAACGCTCCATTTCGATTTGAGCCAATTGCTGAGCCACAACCAATGGACTCGCACCCAAACAAACCAAACCACAAGGTATGGGGCTTCGTTCCGGCGGATCTTCAACACTTTGACGCAACGATTGTAATGCATTTTCGTAATGTTCACGACGTGCCAGAGCCGAATGTAAGGCCTCCATAAGTCCATCCATTTGCTGTCGATCATTCGGATCAACAGTGCATAGACTGAAGAGTTCAGCCAAACGTTCGCGCATAGTTTCGTCTCGAAAGTCGTAGGGTATGTTTAGGACCCATTCCTCGACGAACTCAAAAACATTTTTGAATAATCGACTACTCGTTTGTTTACGAAAATTGGCGGAATTTGAGTTCTGTTCAAAGATAACATTCTGAAATGAAGTTACAGCAAAAACACAAATAAACAACCGACTTGAATAAGCTTTTGCATTACTTCCGACGGTGACACAAAGGAGCGTAGATTGAGTAGCATTGTAAAGACCAAACGACGTGAAGGAGTGTATTCACGTGTCGGGAGTAACATCTTCCAAATAGTTTCAGGTCCGGCGGATACGATCGATCCGTCTTCATCCAAAATTACATTCTAAACTTCCAATATCTGCAATTAGATCACCGAGCACCTACATTTGAGTCTACCGAACTGAGTGTTAGATTCGATCCGGCGGCACTAGTAGTTGCTGGAGCGAAGGGATTGAAACGCGGAGGTTCGGGCGATGCATTCGAGAGAGTCGATCCATTGATTGACGATGCTATGGACATGACTGGCGGTTTCTGCAAACAAACAATGAGAAAACATTCCAAAAGTCATTTCGGCGTGTTATTCGTGGACGAAAATGTTTTTTCTTCGTCGTATTTTGAAAAGACGCGACAAATTTGTGGAGAAGAAGACACGCAAAAAACTTTTTGCCACTTCGCTTGTGCAATTCCCAAAAGTCAAAAATTGTTGGAATCCAATTGGACAACAAACTGAAAAGGTGGAGAAGACGATTGAAAAGGGAACTTAATGGCTGTGAAATTGCAGTGAATAGACGACCTCCAGTTCCATGGAAATCGCGCGATTTGACAAATGTCTGTCAATGCGAAAAGTGCCAACGCGAAGCCCACAACTCCATTTTTGGCAAACAAATTGGCAAAATGGAGAGGTCAACGAGAGCGGAGGAGAATGAGCAATTTCGACAACCAGATTGCACACCACACGGTCAGTCGCTGAGGTTGTTTGCTCACTCTCGAAAGCTGATGGTCAGAAATTGCGGCTGAGTACTCGAGGTCGTTCGACGAGTCGTCGCGCACTTCACGAAAACCGTCGGCAACAGAAAAACTCTCAAGACCGCGGGGTTTCGGACGTGTGAACTCGTATGTTAGTTGAAATCGGTTGGTGGAAATGCGCGAAGATCGTCGCAAAGAACCAGTGAATCTGGTTGATGTTCTCGTTTTAGAAATTGCGCGCAAACTCCACACCATCTGACATCGATCGTCGTAATCCGAGCGGTGCTCTCGACTGCCGGAGGGTAATCGACCGGTCGGTTGCATTACTGAAATTCCGCGCCATCAAAAACTTCGCCGTCAAAATGCGATGGCGGGAATGTGCCACGGGAAGAAGAAGATTGAGTGGAGAGTTTTTGCCGTTTGTTCGTAATTCCACCGCCTTTTAAAGCGGATGCGGGAAGTTGGTCGTTTTGTTTATGCGAAAAGGCCAACGAGTTCGCTTTCTTGCGCGGTTCAAACACGAAACATATCGGGAGTGTGAAGGTCGAAACGAGGAGAATCAAGAAGGCGGTCCCTTCTTGCACCTGCTCTCAATTTCGCTTTCTTTCCGTTGTAGTTTTCGGGACCAGAAAAACAATTTCCCACGACTTTTTAGGATGAAGAGTCGTGAATCACAGGGCGTCGCATAAACGTGATCAAACACACACAAACGTCTTGGTCGAACAGTTTGCGATACAACGAAAAAGCCACTCATAAAACACACGGTCGAATATTGCGAAGAAAAACGTGTAATCTCGAATGATCGGACGACTCGTAGGATCGTAAATCAACGGCCACACAGCCGTCAGTTTACTACCAACAAAACGAACACTTCTGCGCAATTCGCTCTTCGTCCCGTTCGCCACCCCAACATCACTGGTGGTCATATCGACGACGAACGTGGTGCGCGTGAAACGAATTCCGAACAATACACGATAGACGTTTTTTGTTGGACGCTTGCGCGAAACGTCAAACGAAATCACGCGGACATCAAAACGCAGAAGTGGGCGGAGTCGACGTGCAGTTTCCAATTAGTTTTGTTGGACCTGGGACCCGACGATTTTTCTTACTTTCGGATGCGCCGAGCGACTCAACACGTGAACGGAACGATGCGACGGAATTCCAGAATGATTGCGTGTATTCAACGCCTGAAAGTTGTGATGAAAAAGTTGTCAACGGCGACATTCACGTACCATAAAACTTTGTAGGGACGCGGACATCGCCGGCTTTAGGCTTCCGACATTCGGCTGCGATTTGGATCGCGAAACGTTGACATTTGAAGAGCGACGACCGCCCTGAAAAACGATAGGCTTTAAAGTCGAGAGTGGAATCAATTAAATTTCAAGATCCCGCCTCAAAAAGTTCGGTGCTCATTTTTCACGTCTAGAGCTAATTGCTCACACAAATTGAAAGAGCTTGCCGCTATCCATTTTATCACAAAGACCCCCAGAAACGTCTTCTTAAGTGTTCGACATCGCATTGCTTCGTAAATCGTTTCCAACGCCCGAATTCCTCAAGAGTTGCGCACTTACAAGAAGAATCATCCTTGAGTTTGGAAGACACCGTACAATCACACGGAATCGAAACAACCACCGAAAAAGACGTCGCATACTTCGACGGCGTGCAATTTCCCCTTCTCATGATTAGTCTTCCGAAGTCCCAAAGGAATAAGCGGCAGACCGAAATCAAGACATAGAAGGTCGTCTCACCGCCGTTCGAACGATTTCAACGACGCAACGATGCGTGATTATCGGTCCGACAGTCGTCGAGAATTTTGGTAAAATTGAAAACAACTGGCAACTCGATAGTAAATGCAAAATCTTCGAAGATAAACTCTCCACTTAGTCGGCTCAGTTTGCACAGATGTCGTAACAGAGATATCACAGAGAGCTTCATTTTCACCTTAAACGTCGAAGACAAATTTGATTGTCTTTTGTTCCGATTCCCTCTTTATTGGCCCTGACCGGCGAATAAACGGGCGACCGGTGACCAAACAAAAACGAGTCAAATGCTGGGTCGTCGAAGCTTCTTGTGACGTTCATCTTTCCGGTTTGAGCGATCCGACCATTGAAACCTCCATATGTGTGTTTGAGCACATTAATCAACTGATAAACCTTCCAAGTTTCTGACTCACTTCATGTATCCGCATTCCCACTGTATATTCCTGTGCTCGAAATGAGTCAGAGATAACTCCACTTTTATCTCGAAAATTTTGACACAAATTCCCGTTGATTTCCTTTTCGTTTTCAAATCACACAGCCGCCGGAAACGACGTCGGTCGTCTTCACCATAAACAACGATCCTCATCGTTTCTTTGGGCCCGCCAATGCATTTGATTATTGTCGTCGTATAATTTGGTTTTGCGACTTTAAAATGCTGCTTTCCAAGCCCAGTGTTCGGAGAGTGTTTTTGGAACGTCATCCAGCTCGTCGTTATCGTGATTTCAAATTGAATAGCCCTCAACTCAAGGGGTTTTGTTCAATGAATCGAAAACGGTTTTTGATTTCGACCAACAGTTTCGGTGTTCTTGCAAAAACGCCGTCTGAATCAACGATTTCACACTCATCGTGTTCCCCGTTCTTTCGATTCTCACAGTTTTAATTTCAGCAACGCGACTGATCGGTGGTGAGGTCGCGATTTCATTGGCGGCAATGCGCAAAGCTTCGGTTTCGGCCCAACTAACTCGACAAGCTCGAAAGTTTTCGGCAGCCTTCGTACCGCAACTCACACGTCTCGAACCGATCAACATCCTGACAAAGAAGCGAAAACTTTTGATTCGAATCGCTGACATTGAACAACTTCAGCACGCGTTGAAACAATACGTTCTACACAATGGCGGCTATTTCGATCCGATCGATTTCGAGATTGTGGACGAACAGACGAACGTTGTGGTCTTGAGTGCTCAACTTCTTTCCGATGAATTCGTTCTTTTCGAAGGAACCAAACGTGTGCTGACCATCTGTTTGGCCGAAGCAGATACCGATGTTGACGAGTGTACGGTGGCAAAGATTAGACATCCGGTTACGGGAATCAAAATCTACGAGATTGTTCACGCACCGAATCGACGCTCCTTTTACATCACGAATCTTTTGAACGAAGCCGCCAGCTGTCAGTTCGCTGTTCATTCGAATTGTTGGCGAGTTTTGGCATCGATGTGCGGTTGCATGTTTGGACCCAACTACTGGATGGTTGATCAGGAGGGAGTAAATGTGGGGAAGGTGGGAGTCGATGAGTGTGAAATAAACCATACGTTTAGGTGACTCCGGATTCTGCGTTCTTCGACGAAAACGGTATTCGAGTTGAATGGTGCGATGAAGCGGACGTTGAGTGAGTCGAATCGCAACATGGAGTAATGGACAAGTGTTTAGATTAAGAATGTTGATTCTTTGCATTGGACTTGTGCAGATCATACGAGAAGCATTTCCTCCACTTCTCCAGCTTCTCAAGGAAACAAAAGTGAGACGTGTGTGAAGATTCGAATGTACAGTTTAATAGTTAGGTTGTGAATCTTCATTTCAAATTGTTTAGTTTTGTAAATCTTCCCGCTATTTGAAAGTAAAAGTTTGGTTTTCAAAAACTTTGAAGTTGAATGCACAATTGAACATAAATAATCGACGTCTTCTGGTCCGTTGAATTCAAATGACTGAACTCAACGTTTCGAAATTTTCTAACAATTTTCAGCGTTGGACCTCAAGCCGTGATAAACTTTCTTTAACTTCTATATTTGAATGAGATTTGAGGTTGAGAGCTCGGAAGTAATCGGAGGTGAATATCGAAAAACCAAACAGTGGAACCTACCTTATCGCGAGCTTCACGTGTTAGATGACTGTGCTTGAACATTGAATTCGCCGTGCAAGTACTTGGATTAATTAACAGAACAACTGCAATTAAAGTAATGAATCAAACGCTTTTTGATGTCCGCAATAAACACGCCAGAACAAGTGTACAAGATAGATGGTCGAAGAGCATCGACGAAAGGTGTTTGACATCCGAAAGGTTTCCGACAACCAAAAGTGTCCATCGAAAAGGAACAGGAGTGGTGAATGGCGACAAAGACGAAAATCCCGCCCGTTGGCTTCAAAACACACGGGAATCTGTTTAATTTCCGAACAAACGGTTGGACATTCCGCTCGGCCAACCTTTCAAAAACGTCCGCGCGCAGTCGAAAACGTTTCTTCGACGGTTGTGTGTGGACAGAAAGAAATGAGGACCACCGGCAAGTCTCATTCTTGCGCAAACTATCGACTCACAAACATCGTTGGAGGTAGTGACTGGTTCGTTAACATGTCACTTGTTATGAGCACTCGGCAACGAATTCCCTCAAGTGCACACAAGATTTTGGTTGGAAGGCAAATCAAAAACCGATTTGTTTTTGCGCTTACTCAGTCAATAGAAATATTTATTCCCAGGCGACCAGTAACGAAAATATACAGTAGAGAAGTTAAGATCTAGAAAGCCAAGAATCGATCGAAGTTAGATAGTCACGAATGTCGCCTTAGGGTTTCGCTTCCACGTGTCCCCATTGCTGGTTGATCCACCTGAAGAGTTCAAAAGATAATGAGCGATACCTTTTAAAACAGTTTACCAAATTGTTTTCACCGGAATCTGCGGTCCAATCAACGGATTCAGTTGATGCAAGTAGACAATAATCCAAAACAAGTGACAGCATACAGCGGTTAGAATGATCATCGTTTGGATGATACCTAAAAAGACAAAATGTTTTTGAAGGTTTTCATCGATTCAAAAAGAACTTCGAAAACAAAACGTTTACCTCGATTCGGACCACTGGGAACGAGAAACGGACCACCGGCACCGACGAGAACCCAAAATGCCGTAACGGCAACCAATGGAATCCAAACGGACATCGCAAAACCTAAAAGAACGATTAAAGTAATTTTCCTACAAAGTCGAATACACGGATGTTAACGAAACTCCCGGAAATGACGAGAAATCGACTCGAACAGAAAATTCAATAATCTCGTGAATTGTCGTGGAAATCGATTGCCGTGGACGTTAATCGAATTCTGTTGATCCAATCGTCTCAAGTCAACTCACAACGACACAAACTCGCGAGTCGCAAAATCGAAAACGCGCAGCCTCGAAGACCAAGATCGAAAACCATTCGACGGCGGTGGTGGTGCGGTGTGCGTCCTTTCATTTGCAGTTGTTCGTCGTGAATATTGGTCTTTTTCAGTCTCGATCTGTGCACTTGTGGACTGTGCTTTCGGATCGTTGAGACTCAGTCGACTCGTTTTTTCTGTTTTTTTGGTCTTATCAGTCACTCGGCGAACTTCACATTCCAATTGCGAGTATTCTCGGACGCGTCATCGTGGCTTTCAATTTCACGTGAATTCTCGAAATATTTTTGTTTTCAGTTCGACCAAAATGGGAAAATTCTTTCCGTTCTGCGGACCCAAATTGTCCATGTTCTGGTGAGTTTTTGTCGTAGACATTCGATCTTAATTTTGTGTTCGATTTACAGCATGATCATGTCAATTTGGGGAGTCATTTTCCTCGGCCTTCTCGGATTGTTCTTCTACATGAATGCCGTCACGCTGTTCCCCGATTTGGGACTATCAGAAGAAGAGGAAAAGAGTCTACAACGCGAGTAAGTGACTTTGATTTTGATTCCTTTTGCTTTTGTTTTCAGTACAATCGAACAGAAATACTCCGAAAAGGCGACGCAATGTTGGACGGCTGCCGGCATGTACTTGGTCACGTTCATCGTCGTTTTCTGGCAAAACAAATTCAACACGACTCAGGTTTTCTAACTTCCACGACCTTTTCCTCTTTTTGTCGCATAATTCCTGTAAACTCCCCATTGGCATCAATGTCACTTTTCGCTAAACTTCTATTAGTGTACGTTGCGAATAAATATCGACTTCTTAAAAACTCTGAAGACCTTCATTTGGCACTCAAGAAACAAACAATTTGAACTTAGAAACATTCAATCTTCTCTTCGAACTCGTTCAAACTTCGAATTGCTCAGTCAAAGTAACTGATCGTTTGAAATTCGCCAGAAAGAGTGGACACGAGCACTCAACAGAAATTGCTACGTCTTAAATTAACGAGTATATTGCTGGAAGAACCACAAGTTTTGTTGACATCAAATGACAAGATTTGTGTTCGAAACGGAAAACTTTGCGCCAATGGCGGGAGTTTCGTTCGAATCGTAAGCGTTGAAGCGTCGATTTCCATTAGAATTTGTTTTTGGTCATTACCGTCTTAGAAAAGAATGGAACAAAACGAAATACGACACGATTCTCTAAGTAAGTTCTTCGTTTGTTTTTGTCATTAACCCTCGATTTTCAGATGACGATTCGACGGCCCAGAAAACAATTGAAGATTTGGAAAAAAAGTTTGGGCCTTAGAAACCGAAAGGGACGACCTCCGAGCGCAGCTCTTGGAGTACAGGACCAGATGCAAAGACTTGCAGAAAAGACTTGCACGAGGTGAGCCGATGTTCGGAACGGAAAAGATGGATGCTGCAAGTTGGACGTCGCATATGCGGCCAAGTACATCTCAAATTCAAATTGCTGCTATAAGTAAGTCCATACTTTTTAGTCCTTTAAACAAATATTGCAGGTGTCACGAAGGAAATAAACAAGATGACAAAGAATTTGGATGGTAAGCAATAAGTCTTACCTGTTGTTTTATTTGTTTTTGTTTTCTCAATAAAAGATTCTGCTAATCATTTGCAATATAAACGAGTGAAGTAAAACAAAAGTTCTGTTCATTGTTCAGCAGTTCATTCAAAATCGAAAAAAAACAAAGAAAACGAAAGCAAAAACCAATCAAAGTGATTGCTGTTAACAGTCGAACCGACATCCGCAGCTGATTCAGTCGTAGATTCGTTGACTGCGCGCAATTCGGTGTCCAATTTGACCAACGTCCTCATCAGAATCTGCTCATTGGGTCCGGTTCTGAAGATCTCTTGATCCTTGGTGTCCATTTGCTCTTCCACGACGGTCGCTTCACCATCGCGTGGCATTGAAACCGACGAATTGGACTAAACAGTTTTGAATAAAGGAATGGTCTTTCGATGAACATACGGCAACCGGAGTTATGTGAATGAGTGGATTCGAATAAACGACCAGCTTGTGAGGCTACACAAACAATGAGTTCAAAACATTGCAACGAATGAACTCACAACTTCCACAATCGTCGCCTGGCTTGCCAAACTGGGTGTTGGATTGAACAGAATCAAAACAACGATGGGAATCATCTCCGACCAGAAAGTCATTCGATTGCTTCGTCTCTTCGATTTCTGCTCTTGATTCTGACCGCAATTACTGCGGATCACTGGCGGATTAGCCGAAATGTGCAGCGACAAGGACGTTCGCAAAGAAACACAAAAGACACTAGTTTCTACGTTACGCTTTATTCCGATGCAAAAAACTCTGGAGTACGACGGAACGATGGACAGGACAGAAACGTGAAGCAGTGGTCGATTTAGATCTTTGATTAGACTGAGGTTAGGGGACAGAAGTGTAAAGGCGATGTGATTACAAAAAGAAACCCGATACAAAAACAAATTCTAGTGAGTCTAACGCCAATCCTCGTCGTCCCGTTCGAACCAGTCGGAATCGTGAGAATCATTCACTTCTGGTGGTGGAACCTAAAACCAAATGGAAACCTGAATGTAAGGATTTGGCTTCTTACCTTTTCTCTCATTGCACAAAGCAAATGGTCGCCGGTGGAGTTGAGTCCGAGTTTCGGTTTCTCCAGTTCGTCGAACTTGCTCGTCGACACTCCGCTGCCCATCACTGAAATCCGAATGAAGTCGTTCAATGAACGAGCTCGCTTACTTTTGCGGCGTTTCTTCAGCGCGGCCGTCAATGCGGACATCAGATCGCCACCAGTCGACTCGAGCGGATTCGCTTCCTTGGGCAGATTCTCCTTCTCCTCGTCAGCATCTTCCGGTTGAACCGTCGGCTTGTCCACTGGAACGGCGGTCTTTGAGTTCGGAAGAGGCGGAGCAACTGGAACAGAAGTCGATTTGACAGGCAAAGGAGGTGGTGGAAGAACGTTTTTGGCGACCTGAAAGACGAATCAAAACAATGACAAGAAACTCGAACTAACCGGAGGAATCGATCCGTTTTTTGCGGGATCGGGAGGTGGAGAAGGTGAATGACCGGACTGAAAGACGGAAATGATGGAAACGAAGCAGTCGAGCAAACCTGAGTTCCCGAACGCTGTTGCAACGCGCTTGTCAAGATACTGACGGTGGATCGCAACTCGGCCAACTGGGCCTTCAGTTCGGCAAGACGTTTGTTGTCCGCTGCCGTGCAAACGGTCGAGTTGCCCAAAGAAATCGAATCCAAATAACCGGAATCGTCGGCCAACGAAACTCGTTCAAAGTTCAGCAAATCGGTGTCCAAGAGCGCATCCTTTCCGGCCAACGTACGTTGCTGAGGACTGGAAACAGAAACTAGAACACGAAAACAAACAACAAAACTCACTTGCCGGATAGCTAGGACAGAAACTCCAACATCTGGTCCCACCATTTCGGAAACTGCTCCACCACTTTCTTCCGATTTCCGATAAGTCGACACGCGGAATGAGGTTCCGGACCTTCAGAATCTCTCGCTCGATCAAAGCAAAAAGGATGTCCACAGCCGAAACGGCGTTACGTCGAACCAGTGCTTCGGAGTCGTGGAGGCGATCATGTCGTCCATAAAATCCATTCGGTCGATTTTGCCACGAGAAAGTCGTGGACTGCGATGTCGACGGCGCGATGCGAAAAACAAACGACCGTCTTTTGTCGGTCAATCAGATCGCCAAGAAAGTTGAAGGAGAACTGAACGCGCTAATATCCGTCTCGGAGACAAATTGGTCTTTGACGTCTCCCACTTTTGAGCTCGTTTCTTAGCGAGTCGATCGACGTTACCACAGACTATTTTGTAACCTCAACTTTGAGATAGTAACCGATTAACAACAAATAGGAAAGCTGGGCAGTCGAAGAGTGTCATTGAAATCTCACTTGAACTTTGTCCCAGTGAAATGTGGAGGGATTGAGAACTAACGGTTGTAAGCTCGTAGATAAGTTCCCAAACAAACCGTGTTTTGAAACGACGGCAAATACCGATTTCGACAAGTTTGTTGAATGTATTGACACTATTCGAGTTGGTGTTCGCTTATTCAGAAACTTCTGTCTTCCTAATTTTACAAGCTCTTTGAGTCAAATCGTCGGCTCAAAGTTCATTCCGATGCTTGAAGAACAGTCGTGTGGTTTTGCAAGCACACTCAGCTTCACATCTAGTGATTGCTTACTTGAACGTTGCTGTTGTTAATAAGATTGTCGAGTTTAGTTAGAAGGACACACGACTTCAAGCAACTTTCGACGCGCGGTCACGAGAGACCGGCAACTGGAGAGACACGTTTACGATCCGGCGTTGCTTTTGCGCCGCGTCTTTGGCAGCGCATCCACAAATTGAGTCGCGGTAGAGTAGACCTGCAGTAAGAAGGTTCGCAGTCATGTTTTCGGTTCAGAAACTGGCATCTTCGTGAACCTTCCACTGCAGTGCTCCAAGTAGCGCCAAGAACTTATTTGAATACCCGAAAATTGGCGTGTTTCCGAATGACTATCGCAGTCACCCAAAGATCTTGTATCTTCGAGTTGCTCTACGTTTCAGTTGGGCAGCTGTAAACTCGCTTTGGACAACTCGAACGGCATCAAGATTGTTGTCTTACAACGTTTATAGACTTCCGTTCGGGCATTATCGTTGTAGATCTGGACTTCGAGCTTTTCACTAACCGTTTAGATTTTAGCAATGACGGAAACAAACGCTCCACCAGTCGATCGCAACTGCATGGGGAGATTTTGGCCACCAGGCCGTCCTTTGACGTATTCTTTTGAGGGTCGTTTCTTGATACGTAATTGCGGTGACGACTTTACGGTCGTCGACTTATTCCACACGAGGACAAAGTAATTATACAGGCATTTGTATTGAACTTTTCATTTAGGAAACTTTCTTCTGAATTTTCAACGGCAACGATTGGAGGTGTTCCATTGAAAAAAGATGACGAACGCATTAGGAGTGCTTTTGCATTTGATTTGAATACAATGCTCATATTGTTCACTCTGCGCGACTCGGCATATTTGGCTATTGGAGAAGTCGACTTCAAACGATCGACAGTGTTCGTCAAACAAACCACCAAAGTGACACTCTCCTTTCAAATTGGTTATGCTAGATGGTTTCCACTATCTTACCCGCCAAACTTGTACGAAGGAGTGGTCTTAAATGTTTACAACCATATAGACGGCTCTGAATTTTTTATCGTTAAGATGGAGACCAATGACGAACTCCAAGTATCTCGCCTTAAAGCCCCAAGGAGTATGAAGGGTGTTGAGTGTTCGGACGGCGTTCTTTACGGTCTAGTTTATAACGAGACTGTTTATGATCGACGAGAGCAGATTGATATGGTCAAGTTCTCAATCGCAAGCGGCACGTATGTTCAAGAACCGAAAATCAATTGGCAAATAGTAGAATGTCCGATTTTGGTATTAGTACTATTCTTGACGCAATAATTACAAGTTACGGTTTAGCTCGATCATGTGGTAACAGAAAGTCCATTTTGTTGTATCGGGAGAAAACTTTTTGTGCGCGATAAGTGCGTCGATGAATATAGATCCAGAATCATATCATTAGATTTGGATACGAAAAAGTGGCAGAGAACATCCTTCGAGTTCAGTCATTCAATTCAAGCAATGCACAGCGATGGAGAACGAGCGCTTATTGTGAGCACAGGTGATGAAAGGACAAAAAGTATTCATCGATTCGTCTTCAAGTAAGTTGAGGTTCAAATCAACGATTCACAAGAAACACTTTAGTCAACCAGATAAACTTTCCGATTTGGTCTGGTTGCGCTTGAAACGTATCTTCGACGCTCGGTTTTCGGCTTACGACTTCATTCTCAGCCAACTGCCTACCAATTTCAAACAAATGTCTCTCTCCATAGCCTTCAAATAACGCTAATCTTATGGGTTTCAGACAGTGAATTCAGTAGCCATGTCACCACTCCATTACCTAGTATCAAATCAAACTTGGAAGCGGAAGTGCGAGAGAAGGTGTACGAAGAACAATTGCGCGCTTGGATGACAAACCACGAATCCATAGCCCGCAACACACTAGCTCAACTAAACGATGTGCAAAAGAAGCTCGAGGAGTGCCTAGAGATGTGCACGGAACTCAAAAAGAAGAGCTTGAACGAAAAGTCCATGTACAATCGGCAACAATTCGATGGTGCTCGTCTTGGCAACACGGTTTACGTTCCTACACAATCAACCAGTCAATCGACCGAAGAAAACAATGTCAGTCAAAGAATAGAACAGTCCGTGAAGACGCTTCAAAACCGCGTCGAATGTTTTTCTGGAATGTTTCATGCGGCGCTCGAGTACTATGAAGAGGCCGAATGAAGATTGGACGTTTCAAATCCCTAGTCTTGATCTCGAACTACTGGATTGTTGTATTGATTAACAAAGAACTTTCATGTTTGACATTTGTTGTATTAGGAAACAAAAGAATCATTTGGACCAAACGACTACTTATCATTGGGCTTTCTATTCCAATTCTGAAGAGAAATCGAAAGCCGATCAGAGTCGGAAATTGGTACTAAACCACGTTGGAAGTCAATTCTGTTTGGCGTAATATCGTCGTTGCAAGTCTTTGTACTGCAATAACTTTGCTGGAGATAAGCTTCAAGCTACTGAATCGAAACCATGACTCTGGACTTTTTGTTGACTTCATATTCTTCTGGAGATTGTTGAGTACATTATATGAAGGAAGTAGACACTAATTTGCTAACACCCGACCTCTCACTACTCAGCTCTGACCAATAGACGTTGTCAGAAATAGCTGAAGATTGAGGTGATAAGTTAAACTATACAATCACTCAAAACTCAACTCTACAACAATCAATCGCATAGAATAGATATCCACAAACTAACTAGTGGAAGCAGCTGACCTGAAAAGGTAACAAAGAAGAATGTCAACTATCAGACATCAAGCTCGGAGAAACCACCTTCCATTGACTACAACTCGAGGTCCAGTGACTCTAAACGCGTCTAATTAACAGAACAACAAACATTACTGATGGAATCCAAACCCTGTCAATATCAACAGAATCCAACCAGCCAACAAGCTAAAATACACAACACCCCCCATTCCCTTGTATAGCACATCCATCGCGTCGATCGACTTATCTCGGGGATTCTAGCAACAACCATTGCCCATATTATATCAATAGAAATCCCAATAAACTGGCTATTCAATATGTCCACATTTTTATCTACCAGACAACTAAGAGAGAAATGACAGCACTTCAAAGCTGAAGGATGTGTCAAAAATCGTCCAAAATTGCAAAAGTTTGTGCAGCTTTTTCTGCTGATTCTGGTGAGCTGTAATTTGACTCAGATATTAATGAAATTAGAAAATTATTATCTTGAAAGTTTGGAGAGCAACGGTCGATTGAGAGTAGAATTGAAGTCGAAAACATACTCAGAAATCGCCTAAAGTCGAGTACCTTCGATTAACTATAAAACTCTTCAGAATTGAGAATGAAGCTCAAAATGTTTTACTACCTTATTCAACTCTTGTAAAAACACTTAAAGCGATCGTCTTCACCTTTGATTCTAAATACTTTATTCTACGTTTGAAATTTGTTTACTGCAAACTGCATAATCGATTGTGACCATTGATTTAAAGAAATGAATAAGATAAAAGTTTATTATAAATAGTTTAACAGCTTTTTAAATTAACTTAATGGGGATGTCAAAGGCAAAAGCAAATTGTAAAAGTCTTTTTTCTTCCAGAAATTCGAACTTTTCCAAGCGCACCATCCACCGGCCAACACTCGATCCAACTGCTCTTCACCAGTGTAATGAGGATCGAGAACAAGGTACCGACAGTCTCCAGTCTTTGTGTTGTAGTCGATTCCAAGAATCGTATGAGCCAATTGACCACCTCCTACAAAAACAAACATCTAAGGCTGCCGCTTTTCACTTACCAATCATCACGGGACCGCCGTGATTCTCGAAATGATAGAGCAGTTGTCGAGCATGTTCACCAATTTCAGCACCCGAGTTTGTGGTCAGAATTCGAGAGTTAATTCCGAACATTGTCTCCATACAAAAACTCAACTCAGTCGATCCAATCCATTGCTTACTTCCGACAAACTTTGCCGTTTTGTCTCCAATATCAACCAAACACTAAAAAATCCAGTTAATGAGAAATGACTTTGACGCACCTGCTGAATGTCCTTGTGTGTTGGAATTGGTTTGTCCGTGTGTTCCTGCGATCTCAACCATGAGCATACGGTTTGAAATGAACGATATGCACAACCCCATCCCGAATCATCAAAGCCATCTTGCATGTAATGGTGATAATGATAAATACCACTAACTGTTGCCAGTTGTCCAATTGGATTGGCTGCAAACTCAGTTCAGGATGAGCTCTTAACTTTATGTTCTCACCTTTCAAGAACTCGTGCGGATTAACGAGCAATCCGTTTTGAGGCTGAGCATTGAACTGGAGTGCACGAGTCGATGACAGCGACAACTTGGGATGTGTGAGATTCAAAATGATTCCAAATTCATCAACAAATTCACCTAAACAGTTCGGTTATCTTAATATCGTTGAAATCATTTTCACTTCGAAGCTCATCGCTTGTCGGCAGCACAACGGTCGTCCAATGACTGTAACCCGGGAATTGGAATGTGAAACAGTCGACATCAAACACTTTATTCTGAATCCAATTTAAGCACAAACATAAACTGATAACCAACCTTTTGTGTGAACAATCGATAAACTTGTTCAAGTACTTGAGTTGATCGCTGACAAATTTCTTTGTGAAGCTCCTGATCAGAAATCTCAGTGGAAACACGAAGAAGAACGGAAAAATCAAAAGTCCGATCGTTTGACGAGTTCAAGTCTAAAAAAACCTAATACTTTAGGTTAACGAAACGATTTGCTTGCGTGATTGACTCAAGCGAAAGATCACTTCGTCGACGGAATCTGCGGCTGTCGGCACACAAAAGTACGTCTTTTGATTTGGCGAGTCCTTCAAAAAATTCGAATTGATAGCTCCGATAAAACCACTCACCTTCTTCACGTTCTTAACGCCCGACTTCACGCTGCTGTTTGTTTGTGTTCCATCAATTCGAAACGTTTGTTCCTCGTCCACAAAGTGCAAACTTTTAATTTGACTCTTGAACTCGTCGAGTTGGGTAGCAAACGTGGAGACCTCGGTTGGTAATTGGACCTTGAATTGTACTCGAACGTTAACTCCATCCACCGGAATGCTGAGCGTCTCGTTTGCTTTGACGGTGAGCATTCGAGTTGCCAATTTCTAACTTGAAATGAACTCAAAAGAAGTAATCAAAAACTCACTTGTGCGCTCATCGCCTTCAAGTTTGAGGCGTTCAATTTCAAATGCTGAAACTTCGGAACTTCCACTCCACAGGGATCATCGCTTCCCAACAACTCGCAATTGTTCGCAATCATCAATCGCAGCCATTCGACGGCTCTTTGGATTTTGGTTGGATCTTTTGGTACGAAGAAAACGTTGCTAATCGTTTTGTTCGAGCTTGAACCGAACACAATTGCCGCCAACGACTCGATTCCATGAGCTGAAGAAGCGTTTTTGAAATTCTGAAACACATTCGATTCTTAGTTCCGAGTTTGTTAACTTACGTTAATTAAAAGGTTTAAGTTAATCTCGTATTTTGTAGTCATTACAACAAGCAAGATGTAAAACTAAGTCGCTATCTAGTCCAGTTGGCAGTAAAATTACTTCGATTTGCAACAAGAAACTCGATTGGTAACTTCGTTCTCGTGATGAAATTGAGCATTTTAGCGCGTTGAGTTCTTACTCTTAACTTTTATCTAATAGCCGTCATTGATGTCCGTCGACTACACCGCCTGCCCGGCTCGAGCCTTGATTACGGATCTCAACGAGTTGATTGAACACGACGACGTTGGCTGTGATTCATGTACCGGAGCCTCCAAAAGCATCGATTGTGCTGGCTCGAAGGTTGATGACAAACTGGGTATGTTCATTGGGTTATACGCTCGTTATTCTTGTATTTAAGACAACGATGAACCTATGCAAACGGAAAAGACGATTGAGACGAAAAGTCGTGTTTCCCGTCTTCCCAACCGCAACAACAATCGAAAGTCGGCGATTAAAAAGGAACTGACTGCCGAAGAAAAGGAAACCAACAAAATGGCCAAACTGCCGGTGAAGTTGCAAATCAAGAAACTTCAGGAAGAAAAGGGATTGAGCAAGTGAGTTCACTCAACTCTTCTAAGTTCACTGTTCGACGATTTTAGAGGAGCAGCGGCCATCAACATCACGGATCGAAAGCGTCAAGCGCCGCAGATTCGCTCCGAAAAGGAGTCAGTCGATCGTGAACTGATGCCGTGGTGTCCACCGGCGATTCATCTACCATTCAACGAAAACGGTCAACTGCCAATGTCATGTTTACCGTTTGATAAACACAAACGTTACGTTGCCATTGTTTCCAACTTTTTGCGTCGCGATCCGAACTTTCGTTTCGAATTGAATCGTTTGGAATTACAAGTGGGTTAGCTTTCTAGCTATTCGTCTTCAATCGTTTCTTAGGGTTACGACGAGATTTTGAGCGAAGAGCGACAATTTTACGAGACCGAGTGTATGAAACAAATGGATCAGATGTTCAAGAATCCGTACGGATTCTATAAGCCATACATCCACAAGCTCTATAAGGTTGGTTACTTTTGTCTTTGCATTGAATTTCGAATATTTAGAATCGAATGCTCGAACGTGTTTCCAATTGGCCGGAAGCCGGATTCCAGAAAGTGATCAACACTTTCGATTGGCAATTTAGCGACCCACGATTGGGAGCCAAACAACAACAACCAACGATTTTGGCGAAAGCGCATTCCGGTCGAGCGACCAAAATCGTTCTACCCGAACCGCGTCGCCGTTGTTTGTTGCCAAACGACGATGGCGAATTGATCAAAGAGAAGATTCCAGCGAACAGAGTAGGCGACCAGATCATTCAAACATTCACACTTCTGTTTAGAACCCGATCGAAGAGGACGAACAAGCAGTTCGATTCATGATGGACAACAACATTGAAATCCTAATGAGTGCCTGTACGCTTCGAAATCTGCTTGTAATGCCGTGGGTTTATCGCGATCAACGCTTTGCAATCAAAGTCTCCGTACGACGAAAATACGAGGATGGCCGCTTTCGTAGCTACATCGTCTTCTCCAAACCGGTTCTTGCATCGGCACTTAGCACTACGGGTATGCAACGGCAATATCAGAAATGGATGTTGAAGTGCGAAGTCATGAAAGGAAGTGGTGGAGCTAGAAAATTAAAGCGAAACGCCTCCAATCTCTCCACTGAAGAGCCGGCACAAAAACGCGTCTGCGAGCCGATGAAAACCGAAACCATTGATCCAACGATTTCAACCGACGAACTAATGAATTGGTTTGGAGACTCGAAAACGAATGAAGACAAAAAGAAAGATCCAATTGATGTTGCAAGTATTCCAATCAATACTGATCTCGAATCATTTCTGAAGGGTGAAACTCGTCCTTCCGCAGCTTCGACTACGTCCACAGCCAACGATCTTCTCGGCGACATTCTCAAGGATATGGGCGGTGATATCGAAGAGAAAGTGAACATAGAAAGCGGTGTATTTGCCAACTCAACTTATCGCTATTCGGTTGTTCAAGTCGGCGACGAGGGTTCGAACTGTAAACTTTTGATTCGGTCTACAACACACGGTTTGGACGAGAATGGTCAAGAGATCAGTTTGTCGACCAAATTGGACTATTTCCCCGCTATTGGAGCAGAGGTCTGTTCAACCTGTATTTTATGATCAAACTCAAACATCTGTAGAAATTTTGCGAAGAAGAATTGTTGTGGAATTACTTCACGGGGCTTCTCAAAGGCTCTCAAACTCATTTGACGGTTCGCGTTCATCCCAACACTTCGAATGTGCTGCAAATGGAACGTCGAATTCCGAAACAAATGTACGTAGCATTTTCACAAACAACACGTCAATTGTAAGTTCTGTCCGACGTCTTCATTGTAACCTGAACTGTTTAGGGTTTCTCAACGAACAGATCGAGTCTCCAAACTCATCGAATCGATCAAAGAGCTGACCGCCGGCGAGTACTTGCTCGTACAGTCCGGCGAAACCATGAATCTTTTGTCCCAAACAATCGATAATGAGGAAGAAACGTAAACAAGCATTCAAGATCAAAATGACAATCATTTCAGAATTTGGAACGAACGTCACATTCGATCACTGACCGAAGCCAAACATTTGCCGTTGAATAAACCGACTGAAATGTGGAAGGGGATCGACATTCACTTACCGTTAGTTTGGCACATCGTGACCAGTCGAGCGCCCGGATCCTTGATGCCCTATCGTGAGGGCATTCGTATGCCGAAACCACAGAAGAAGCCCAATACGCAAAAGAAGCATAAGAAGTCGAAGAATCGAGGACAAAAACGAAAGAACTGTCGAAATCGATCGAAGTCCGAACACACGAATTCCACTGAAGGAATGAACGAAGAGCTGAAGAATGAAATCAGTAACGAACACGAAACCCTTGATGATTTCCTTTAATTGTTAAGTTTTTCTTTCACACTGTTAATCGTTTTGTAATAAAAATTTATGTTTGACAAAAGGACAAACTCAAAAGAAGATCTCCTGAATCGAAGAAGCGATTCGAAGATCCGCCGTTGAAAAAAATCGATAAGTAATAAATAAATTACAAAAAATAGTTGATTCAAACTCAGAATTTTGTTGTAAAAACGAATGGGAAGATTTAAGGCAATGGAATCTTCTCAGCTTGTGATGCTTATCTACGACGATATGAAAACATGAGAGAGTAAGTAGAAGGTGCTTCTCACTGGGAATGTGCTATTTAATGGTTTCCATTGGACGTTCCATTCGAGTGATGTTCGTGCATGTTCGGTCGATAGTCAAGAGCCATCAAAGTTGCGAAAACCGTCAAAACCATTTTGGGTTGGACTTCGACGATGTCTTCCGGCAACGCGTAGATCTTGGCACCAATCTTGCGTCCTGATGTAATGGCATATTTCGCGTTCTCCAAATTTGCCTAAAAATTGAGAGTAAAATTGAGGACCTTGTATCTGATGTTTACCTCAGGACCACCATTTGATTGAACCAACTCGTAGTTGATGGTTCCCGGCTTAATTGCATCGATCAAATGAAGAACCGGCCACGCATTGGAAATGGCCGAATCTTGGAAGCTCTTGATTCGTGAATCTTTGCCGCTAGATTTCAACTTCTCATTCACCCAATTGATGATCTCGCGGTCTGTCGCCAATCGATCACCACTCTGCGCACATTGAGCCAAAACAGTCAGCGTGTAAGCACGCATCAACTGCCAAACCAAAGCTAAAAAACCAACAGTTACGAACTGAATTATCGCAATGAACGTACCAAGAGTCAACGTTTGATTTCCATCGTAAATGTCTTTGCCTTGAATTCCAACCAACGAGAAGTTGAGTTGTTTGCCGAGTTCGATAGCGTAGTTGCAGTTTTGAATTTGATCCATCATTCCTTGCAACTACAATCCAGAGATCATTTCAAGCTTTCAAGCAACTTGACCTACTTTACGGAAGACTTTGACAACACGTTTCCAGTTTACGATTCCCGGACGAATGAACTCGAACAGCTGAAGAGTTTTTTAGACGATCGCAACAAAAGCATTTGCTAACCTCAAACATAACCAATCCATTTTGAAGATCCGAGTAGAGGAAGTGAACGTACGGATCAACGCCCAAACTGTTCATCCAATTGCGATAAGTCTTCTCCTCACGAGTCTCTTCGATTCCCTCCATGTCGGTGGTGACTGAAAGACGAAAAAATGTCATTTTTCTCTCAATTAAACTCACTAATTTCATCTGCATCCGGATCAGGCAAAGCTGGATACTAAAATCATCAATAAGAACAATTCCCGAACTACTCTTCAACTTACACGATTGAACATGTTGGCCACGAATGCGAGATTCAACTTGTAGTTTCCGGTCGCCACGTCGTTGGCGGTCACAAACTCACGACATTGAATTTTGTTGGCTTCGTTTAACATCGAATTCGCACGATTCACGTTTCCTTGAACATTTAACGGTGATAGTGAGACTCCGGCAGCCGATGGTGCGATTTGATGGATAAGATGCGTGTAGATCTCCGAGTCCGTGACGTCCGAAGTGAAGTTTGACAAATGTCGTCCAACACCCGCACGATCCATGTGATAATTGACCCAACGAATGAGAATTTGCTCGGGAGTCAAGCGCCGAAGATCGTCCAACGTTTCTCCTTCGCGCAACAGACGGAACAGTCCGGGAACGTGAACCAAATCGATTTCACGAAAAAGTCCAATCTGAAAGTCAAGAATACGAAGAGTTAAGAACAAGCACCCACTCGAATAATCTGCCACAACAATCCCAACACCAAATGCGGACGTCCCTTGGAAAGGTCGTGATTGTCAATGTTCACGATGTTACAACCAATGGCTTGAGAAGACATCAAGCAGAGTGTCAGATTCTCGAGCTTCGTGTATGTGTTCAAATTCTTTTTGTTGACTGCACGCTCATCGATGGTTCCCGGAACGGCCAAGTTGATCAGTTTGCTGGAATCGAATGGTTGTTTGTACCGATCAATTCACTTACCATATAATCAAACCGTCTTGAATCTTCGTATACAAGTCGCCGCCCGTGTTCACTGGCAAATGCCGTTTCAGATCGGGATCCTCGGAAAGATTGCTGTTGATCCAATTGGAGAAGGCCAACTCCTCTTCTACTCGAATAGTGTGAACGATTTCGTCGACTCCGACTTCCGCTGCCGACTGAACTTGATAGACGCCGGTAACCGAACCGATTCGCTTCTTCCATTGATTTGTTTCCGCGTTCTTCTGTTCGGCAAGTTCATCGGCCAATTCCGAGAATTGATTGTAGTTGAGGGCTTTCGGATCGCCGTATTTTTGTAGACGTTCACGAAGCTGAAACCACAGTTCATCGTCCAATCGACTATGGATTTGACTCACCTGATAGCCGGGAATGTCCACTCCACAAACCTTCAGCGCACTTTGCAGCTCACCGGCGGAAATCTGTCCACTACCGTTGATGGTCAGCTGAAAGAGATGGCGATCAGATGTCGACGACAACCCGCTTTCACTTACCGTCGGAAACATTTCCGTCAACTCGGCAATTTGTTCGGTGGTCGGCATTCTTGAGGAATCTCGGCAATGCGGTTCGTGAACCTGAAGATGGAGAGTTGAATTCCCAACAGAAACGCGAAAAAGAGCGAATGTCTTCGGACGAAAAAATGTTCCGGAACAAATCGAACGCGCGCTTTGCGTCCAAAGAAAAAACCAACACCGGACATCACATTGTCCTTCGGAATGCGCCGTAAATGCCAAAAAAGCGCTTTCTCCTCAACATCCAATCCGCCCGGCGGTTTCCACCTGTTAACCAATTTGTTTATACGTCAAAAGGCCGAAGCCAAAAACCGATTGGAAGCAGCAAAATGTTCCGCAGACGTTTTCCATCGGATGACGCGTTCTTATCAACGGAAAAACCTGCACGCACGCTCTTTCGTCTCGATAATTACGCTTCTTGCCCCGAAAGGAGTGGCCGCAAAGACAAAAAGATGCGTGGAATAAACACGCAAATGCTGACAAAATGATTAGACTTAAAGTCTCAAAATCGCCACAAAAATTCGCCGAAGACGTTTGGCGGAAAGCGCGGCGGTCAAAAAACCACACAAAATGCGCACCAAAAAACGTCCCGACGCACAAAAAAGATGAGAGCGAGCATCGCTCGTCCAACAATACCGCGAGACAACCGGTCGATGGTGTTCAATTAAACGGGAGGATCAACTAACCACGCTCTTCGATTTGCTCAACCCGCCTAATGACTCATCGACAATTTCGACGAGTTTCATTAAACGGAAGACCCCCGTCGACTAATCACTTCGATCATTGACCTTAGGAGAAACGGCGTCATTGGCGGATGACTCATCGTTTCGAAACGGTCGAACGAAAATGGCGCGCTCGATGGCACATTGAGAATTTCGAAAGGCGTCTAATTTCCAACAAAGACCGAGTGGACAACTCGAAATTTCGCTCGCAGATGTCCGACGACTGCGAAGTAGTGGGTTGTCCACTGGCGAAAAATGGCTGAAGTTTAAAAGCTTTCGATGGGCAGTCGTTCCGAATGGGAGCTTTTCGGAGCGCAATGAGCGTCCGAATTGGCAGCCAAAAACGCCGGGTCCCTAAAATTACCGCCAAAAACGGGACAATTCGAAATTTCCACGGCGGTCGTCTATCAAATTGCGCTTCTGCCCAACGAATCGAGTCGGCTGTTTGTTTTTTGTTGTCGACGTTCCGGAGACGCTCTCCGATCGGTCCGCAGATAAACGCAAATTATCCGGCGCACGCACGCCGTCGAAATGAGTGGACAACGAAAAGCGTGTAAACAACGCGAAAAAAATGACCGAAAACGCCAATTTGCGTGTTCGACGAAGCGGACAAACAAAAAATTACACGATCGAATTCACGGCCGCGGAAGTGCAACGGATTCTCCAAAAGCAGTTCCATTGACTCACCGCTGAACGGTACTTTTTGTTTGAAAGCCAAAAAGTTTTTCGACGTCGAGATTCCGCGTGGGTAAGAGGATCCCAGTGACTCGACGTCGGACTCTCTTACGTTTATGAATCAAACGCCAAGTTCAAAGCCGCGTTATGATCAGCCCACTTGGTCGTGATCACAAAACGAAAAGATGTGAGAAAGTTTGGTCACGAATGACTGAACAAAATTCCCATTTGAATTGCGCGCCATTTTCGTTTCCTGACAACCGTCCGGTCAACATGTTCACAGAGCACAGTTGCTATGGCCAATTTGAGTGGACCACCAATTGCACGCGAATGCCGAGTTCTTGATTCGCCTTCCCATCGGTCTATGCGTTTACTCGTGTCGAGACGACGAGCAGAACGTTACGTCGAGTGGCTTCTGTTGAGCTTGGGAGCAATCGCGTGGATCTGTGCGCTTTTTGTCGGTCTGTCCATTTCGAAACGACATCTGGAGAAGGTTGTGGAGCGAGCGATCAACGATGCCGCTAACCGTGGTCTATGAAGAGGTAGGGGACCCCGAGAATGACTCGATCAATCAAAAACATTTATCCCATAAGGTCACTAAAACCCGTCTTGCAAACCATAAGTTTGAAATACGTTTAGTCATGGAATCGGATTTGTGGACCAGAAAACGCGTAATGTCATCAAATTTTAAACGCAAACACCGCTGCTGACTCATCAGTGAAGGGAAGTAAACATGTGGGCTACGAGAAGCTTTTGATTACTCAGCTAGTGGACGGGAAAGGACAAACACACGACCGAGCAGTTTTTCTATTGGCCATAAAATGCGAAAGGAATTCCGATCGAAGACGTGTGAAACCCCCCGCTCGAGTTGTTTTGGGGTCTTTGAAACTCCGGTGGTGTGGCGGGAAAAAACGTCGAAAATCGGTTGAAATCGCACAGTTGGCGGTCGATGATGAACGACGACGTTTTGTGCGCAAATCGGAGGGTTTTTAATCGATGACAAAAGAAAGGAGAGAAGCGGAGTCCGGAGGAGTCGAACCGTCCGATCCGTGGGGTGTGAGAGGTCAGTTGAGGAGCGACACAGAGGTCAAACCGTCGGGGTCGACATGAAACCGCGAAAATTGCAATAAAGTCGGGAAGTTGACGAACTTTCATGAAAACACACCCAATTCCCAACCCAAGAAAAACTAATTAGATTTTCAGAGTTTACGTCGAATCTACCGCGCACCGAAATGGTCGAGTGCCAATCTGTGGTTTTGGTTGAGTGAGACGTTGGTCATTACGATCACAATAATACTTGCCTTTGAGTCGCAGGTTTTAATTGCTTGATAACATAGATAATCGCAGATGTCTAGGGGTTTTGGAAGAAGACAAACACATATCTTGAGCAGCCGCTGATCGAACTGAGCAAACGATGTATGATCGTCGTGTCCGACGGCTCTTCCGATCCCTTCAATTACTATTTCTGGAGCCCATTTGGCGATTTGAATCGAGCACAAGCCGACAGATTGGTTATGCCGATCGTTGAGATTGCCAACCACGATGCAGATGCCGACGGACTTGTGGATCAAGTTGGCTAGATTTTTAACAAGATTCTCAAATTTGTTGCAGATCAAAATGGATGTAACATTGCGAATGACCAACGAGTCTTTTCGAATTCGTTCTGTTTATTGGATGCTCTACTACACCATCAAACTTCGTAATCGCGCTCGAATTGATGTTAGTTGATACCCTAATTGTAAACGTATAAGTCATTTCAGATGACTGGAGCAGTTTATGGCCAACTTGAAAAACTGATTCCAGCGACCGATCTGTTCATTGCTGCGGACTTACAGTTGTTGCAACGAAAACCGCTACCTTCTTTTGGCGATTTCGATTTGTCTCAAGATCTCACCCAATTCAATGAAAGCGAACTGGTATTTGATTCCACTGCTTATATTCCTTTTGAAATGCAACGACGAGCTTTGAACTACAACTACACTCTTCAGCTGAATAGGTTTGTATCTTTTTGCCTCATTCTCTTATCGTTTCAGGCCTATTGAGCGTTGGAGTATGATGAATGGAAACCAAAACTCCACGACTTTCGGTCTCAGTTTCTATTTCTACATTCCGGAGCAGGAGCTCACGTACAGATGCGGTGCGTTGGAAATGTTGAAATGGGTTTGGATTCAGTATTTGGCTCTATCCGTTTTGATTCGATGGATCTTTGACAACCTGTCCGGCTTCCTCTTTCAGAATCAGGTTCTCGCCACTACGGTGTTTATTGAAGAAACAAAACAAAAAACAAATTGATGCGCGTTGGCAAGCAATGAGCAAATTTGAATAATACAAGTAATCTGATAGGGGTCCTCAACGAGACTATGAAATGTTAAATAAAACTTCGTCCGATTATGAAAAATAGCAACACCAGGATATTAAGCCCACCCGAGAGTGTGTGATAGAAACAGTCGTGCAAGAAATGATCGGGAAAAGATGAGATCATGGCTAAATGGAATTTGATGAATCGGAAAGTATCCCTCGCTCTGCCTGTACGATGTCCATTTCAACGTCCGCATCGCTTTGATTGTTCTCCGCTTCGTCCATCAACGCCTGGTAGGCGCCTTTTCGTGCTCTTGGCGCTTTTCGCGGCGTATGACTTGTCGATCGACGGCCTGAAAACGCCGTTTATCGAATCCGAACTGTTCGTTCGCCTACCGTTAATGTCGCCGGAAAGCTCATGGATCTGCCAGTGACGAGCAAGCGGATTGACGGATCGTAGAAGAAGAAAGAAGCTGATAAAACCGAAAAATGAAATCCACGTTATCAACGACAGAGCACCACGAGTCGACTGTTCATCGTTGAGCATCCAAACGACAATCAATGGTGCTGTGATTTTGCTCAACGACAGAGCGGCAAAGTATCGACGTGATAAAATGTAAGGCGAATAGTTGAGTTTCTGTTGCAACCACGTGTACGTAGTCAACGGCATCGAAATCAACAGGAAACCAATGGCGAGAAGACCGACGAAAAGTGTCAGTTCCGATTCGGTTGATATGTTGTGTAGAAGAAAGGAAATGAAAATACCCAAGATGTAACATGATTTCATCAACTTTGCCGACACAGACAATGAGGGACTGAATAGAAACTAAATGGTAGCTATCTTATATTTACTTACCGAATCGCAACGAACATTCGAAAAACGGCGATCGAACTCCAAAAGACGCCGCAAAAGAAAGCGGAACCGTTTTGAGTATTTACATCGGGGGTACGCGAATTCAAAATGAAATGTGGAAGGAACATGAGTGAAATTGATTCGGGCAACGATTGCAAATACCAACAGGCAAACGATACAAGTTGAATAAACATCGGAATAGCTTGACTTGTTGTTGAATTGAATTCTAACTGGAAAGGGTAAGAAGTCATTCAATCGTTTTCACCAAACAAACCTGAGCAATTCGAGGATCCGCAATTAGATTGCTGTTAATACAACATGCACAGAATCCGAGGATTAGTTGGACCATGGTCATGAGCATAAACGCCAAAATCAACAGATACGCCAATTGAGACGAGTTATCGAATTGAGAGATGTCTTTTACATGATCCGCAACATTCTGTTTCACTTGATCGACGATTGAAGACGGTCGAAGAGTTTCCGTTACGCGATTTCGAGCTTTGTTTTTCGGACTTGAAGTCGCTCGAGTCGTCTGTGTGGTCGTAGTCGTGGATTGAGTTGTAGACGTTAGAGTTGTCGTAGACTGTGTTGTTGATTGTGTCGTTGTTGGTTGTTTGGTGGTTGTCGAAACACTTAAACACATTGATTATTCAATTATTTCAACACCAACTAATACCTTTCATTAGTAAAACATTCAGTTTCATTAGCACATTTGACAGATGGAGCTTCCGTTTTAGCGGCAAGAGCCTGCTTTCGACGTTCCTCGTTTTCTTTTGTTTTTGTGTCCACCACATCGACGATTCCGATTGCAGAGCTCGGTCTATAGAAATGGAAATTTTCGATGCCAGATGTACGACTAACCTTGTAACTGGTTTCGGCGCATTAGTTGAATTCTCTACTTTTGAACTCAACGGGGCGAAACTCGGTACTTCGGCATTTGCGATTTCTCGTTTCTTAATCGAATGAGTTTTTCCGATCACCGATGTTCGTGCAAAAACTTCCTCAGTTGAGAGCAGCGAACTCACAGCTCCTCCGATGGCTAAGCTCATGTAAAACATGAACAAAACTCGTTTGTCTCCTTTCCAAATTCCAAAGATCATCAGATGTGTGCCTAAAACTCAGAATAAACAATTCGAAAAGTTTTGTTCTACCTCTTTCAATAGCACCAAACAATATGCCTTGAAATAGAAGGAACATGTTGATATGCGATATTTTGGTCTGATAGACGATAAGAACGGAGAATGGAATTGAGATACCCAAAAGGAGAACCAAACACAAATATGCGTTCAGACGAGTGAAAATCAACGAAACTAAAACAACAGTCACGAAATAGTGAAGATCGTCAACTTACAAATCCAAGTGCCAATAAAGTAACCGACTCCCATGTAAACGAAAATATGCGCATAATCGGTAAGCTGTGTAGACCTCACATTCGACATGATGTCCGGTTTCGTGAGTCCAACAATAACCGTTGCTAAGCCCTATGTCAACCAAATAGCTTTTTCCATTTCTCAATCACTTACAATACAGAAAAATGTGCAACACAAACAGAAGAGTCGCCATTTCGTACTCTCATCCGTGGGTAAGTTCGTGATTCGCGTAAACGAACGACGCTGTCGTCTTCGTTTACGGGCATTGAGAAGGGCATTCTGAAAGCCAACAAAATTATTCACCCACCTAGCTTCAAATACCCTATCAAAGACGATCTCATCATCCGAATCATCGCTCAATGAGCTCGTACTTGCCGGAGGCATATTCAGTGCAGCACGAACTCGTCTCGCGTTTTTCATTCTGTTCGGACACTCTAACTTCGAGTTCAAAACTGAAAACGACGAAAATGAAAATAATCAAAAGCCGTCGAACTTACTTCCCAACTTCGTGAGGATTTCCGTATCGTCGGCATAGTGGGTCATCGAATAGCCAGAATCCCAAATGTCGAATAGTCGTCAGTCGATTTGCTTTTCGTTGACACAAACGCTAAAAAACTCGTCAACTGTGACCTGTAAAACTATTCACGGTTATCAGGCTAAATGGCGTATTTGCACAAATGCGAGAGAAAGGAAGTCACGCAGAGGTCGTATAAATACGATGAACAAAAAGATTCGAATGCTTTCTATTGTCCTCCAAATGGATAAAGTTCTATTCACAGCTCAAAAATGATTGCCATTACATACGAAAGATTACACTCAATGATAGACATCTCCAAGTATTTAGAAAGTAAAGCGGTTTGGCAATTGAAAACCACCGCGTTAGCCCAACAGTCTGCGGACTGCACACCATTTCGTATTGCGATCGTTCGCCGAGTTGTCGCCGCTCAAGTGTGAATGGCGGTTAATCAGTGAGTTGAAGCGAAATCATCACATTCAATCGATGATTTGTATTGGACGTAGAAAACAAAATTTCCATTTTTCTAATATCTCTTTTCAAGATTCTTTTTTCTCTGAATGATCTCTTCAACCGCAAAAGTGCTTTTCGTTGTTTCGTAAGTTCAACATTTGTATGAGTCAAGAACCGCGGCAAATACCATCGAACTTGTTGGGCAAAGAGAACCGAAAAACAAGTTCCAACATCGAAGATTATGAGAAGTTGGTTGATCTTATCGATTGACATTTCTCTCATGAGTTTTCGATCACTTTGCAAGTTCTCTTCTTTTGATAAGATTGTTCGAAAAGACAACTCGCATTCCGTAAGTTTGCGAAGCATGTTTTTTCAACAACTGCCATTGGGTATGTGTGTGCACATGGTTGGACGCACAAATCGCATCGATTCAGAATGGCGACATGCGGTCGACGGGTCTCTTCGACAACGCGTGTTCTCTCTCCTCATTCCATCCTCCCAACCACCACCACGACTCAACTGCTACGCCCGTCATCTCCATCGGGGTCCTCGCCATTCGTCAGCCGTCCGACCGATTTCGTCGGTCGCGTATATTTCGGTTCGCAGAGAAGTTGGAAAAGTCGGCGTTTTATGTGTATAGAAGCAGCAAATTCATTGATCGGTTACCGTTTGTGATCATTATGCAAAGGTTTCATATTTTGTGCAAGACAACAGTCCAATCTTATTCTCGCGCCTCATTGCTTACCATCAAGACGATGAGGAGCCTCGACTAACCATCACTACCAATCTGCATCAATTTTATACACAGAGAGAGTTAGAAAGAAAGTTTGGAGTCGACAAATTGGCAACGAGTTTGAAATTCTCGTCAAAGTCGATTGAAACTAAAGTGTTAAAGCGATTGAAGTTCTTTTACCGTCGACTCAACGTTAACTCATGAGTCCGTGGACGCAGTGGTTCGACGTCAATGACTTTGGTCCAGTGGATGCGGACCTGGACGTTTAAGTCAACGGTCATAGAAAACAATCCAGAGAATCGTTAGAAATCAACAAAAGTTTTCGGGTTTGTTTTTGATGTTTGCAAATTGAAGGTTGTTTTCTTATTCTGCGCGTTTCTATTTCAATCCGAAAGGTTCAGATTGTTAATTACAAAGGCTTTTGACAATCTTCCGTTTCCTTGATCCTTAAATTAAACGTGTTGTTCGATGTTTTTGTTTCTCTCCAAAAAGACAAAAGACCATCTCGTGACTTGTGAGTCGGCCGTTTGGGATGTGTGTGTATGTGCGACCGCCATTCCATTAAGCCGATGGAAGCATGCTGTTCAACAAGAGAGTTTCGATGGGTGAGTTGAGAGGTTGGTGCGCATACACCTTATGAAATGGGGGGCTCGCGAGACCTCCAAGGCGTGTCAATTGTTTGACAGAGATACTTAACTCGTCATCCACTACTTGGGCGTTTATTTCCAGATTTAGCGCGTCGAATTAAAAGACGGAAATTGCGAAACCAATTCGAAGCACTCAAAATGGGATCCGTAGTCTGTTGAACTGCAACGAAGATTCTTAACAGATTTCACGTCGAAGTCGACGATCCAAATAACTTCTTCACTAACTCGAAACTCAAATTTTTCCTCGTTGTTTTCTTCTTCTCATTCATCGAAATTAATGCAAATTCAAACACTCCAAAAGTTGTAAGAACAAACGTCAAGAATGAAAGTGGTTTTTGCATTGACGAGAACTTCTACGCGTTATTATTACGAGATTTGATTTGATAGCAATCGAATCGGTTGACTTTCTTTTTTATTTGAAGGTATGCTTATGTAAGCAAAATGGTCGACGTACTCGCACAGATCAAAGACATGAACAACGAGAAATTGGAGATGCACGAGGAGGAAGAGAAACCGTCGGTCGACGATGTTTCGATGGAAGAAGGCGAACTGCCCGAAGAGGGCGAAATAACCGAAGACGAGGACGAGACCCCAACAACCGCTCCAGCTCCACAAACCCAAATCCCAACATCGCGTGCTCATGGCCGCACAGCCAAAGGACGACAGAAAACAGGTTAGTCGAGAACACTGATTGTACTTTCTCGCTAATCAATCACGTTCTATTTTCAGTCCCAACTCACGGATCGTCGCGACAATCGAAACCGCCACCCAAGTACAAGGATTTCAGCTCCAAATCCACGGTATTACCTTTTTAATCATTTTAAACAAAACGACAAAAACACTCTTTTCAATCAACAAAGAAACACAAGTGAATTGAAAGCAGTCGGAATGTAAATACAGAGAAACTCAAATCGCTTTTTTGTTTGACATCGAAAACCACAAAAAACAAATTGATTGCAGAAACCGGTCGTTAGTCAAGACACAATGATGGCATCGTGGCTAAACGGGGTCCAGAAAAAGAACAAGCCTTCACCGTCGGGTCACGATGCAAACGAGGAATACTATCGACTCGGCACCGAAACAACGATCACCGATCAACGCGAAAAAGTTCATTTTCAGCCGGAAATCGACGAATTTGGTGACGTCGATTATCGGCAACAAATCGACGAAAACACTATGACACGACCGGAACGTCGACTTCGCCGTCGCTCCGACTCTCCTATCGACGACTATGGAACCGTTCCGGTGCCGAAACGAGCTCGTCCAACTCCCTCGGCAGTTCCGTTCGATGAGCAATCGGAACGTTTGCCGCGACGAACCGCCGTGCCCAAATGGGCAGAAACGACAATCTGCAAATTCTTCCGCGAAGGTTATTGCCGTGATTTGGAGAACTGCATTTATTCCCACAATGCTGCTGACTCAAAACGTCGTCCCGAATTGTGTCGTTTCTATGAACGTGGCCATTGCAAACGCGGATTGACTTGTCCGAACTTGCATGGCGAATGGCCGTGCAAAGCGTATCACAAAGGCGAATGTACCAACGAGCCCTGTCGTTTTTCTCATCGACCACTCGACGATTATACACGTCCATTATTCGATCAGGTAAAAGACTCTAATTACTAGCGAACTAACTTTTCAGTTTAGATGCTATGTGATGAGGAAGTTGCTCAACGGTTTTCGAATGCCGCAGCTGTTCGACCGAAACGTCGGGTGTTGTTACCTGAAGGACCTTCAGAATGGGATCAATATTCACTAGATGAAACAATGTAAGTTTCTTTTTGAAAATATTCTTCAAGAATTTTTGTCGTTTAGGTCTATCGATCAACAATCTCGTATTCCACATTCTCAAGCAAGCTCTCAACATGGGCGTCAAGCTGCTCAATCGTCTTCCTCATACGGTTTCTTCAACGCTGTACCTTCGCATCATCGCACTACGACCGCTCATAACGCCGGGAATTCGGTAAGATCGTCCATCTGCTTGTGCTCATCTTTCATTCTTTTACAGCCCGCAATCACTCAACCACCTACCAGTCAATCGGGTTCACAGCGAACTGCTCCGCGATCTCCAATCGACGAATCGTTTAATTTGAGTGATGTTTTGGGCAAACTAACTCAACCGATTACTTCAACCGACTCTTTCACCGCACCCACTGGTTCGGTCTCTCCATCGTTGATCAGCGATTCCCTACAATCTTTACAACATATGTTCGACTCAAATGACCATCGAATCATCGACGAGTCACCAGCTTCACCACCTAGTCACGCGGTTGTTGCATCGGACTCGGCACCCGTTATTCCGATTTCCCGATCTTACGTTGCAATTCCGTTGATTGTTCCTGAGCCATGCAGCAGTTTGGACGTGAATTTAATTCAGGTAACTACAACTTTTCGTTCACGATCAATGATTCCTTCCTTCCAGCAAATAACATCAGGACGCAACAAAAACGATCCCAGATTGCAGCGAATAGCCGAAAAGCAGTTCGATTTGGTTTCGAAAACTCTCGAGAAACAAGGCGGCATTATGCTCAACCAAACAACTTCATCCAATCAAATTTCGATGGCCGATCCGACTGTTCGTTCTACGTCATCAATTGCTGCGCACTCGTTACCAGCCGCTCAAACCGCAGCTCCAAAACCCGTCGATCCGAGGGCCCGGGATCCAAGGATTGCTCGAAATGCACCAGCGGGTCTGGATCTAAATTATCCTATTTCCTCGACTTCCACAGGTCCATCTATTTCGAATCAGTTGTCAAATGATATGGACTTTCAATCGATGGTTCAACAACAAATCAAAATGGCAAATGAAATGGCTGTTCAACAACAATCCGTTCATCAAACCCACAGCGAGTTGGATATGCGCACTCAACCGATGCACGAACGATATGACGCTCGACAACAACACGAAGGTTATGGACGTCGAGTCGATTCGTCGCCGACCTATCGTTCTGCACCTCGTGGTCGACATCGCGGTGGGCCCTCAGTTCGCGGCGTACGAAACACGAACTTCGTGCCGTTGGGACCACGGTCGGGACGCTTCGAAGATGATGCGCATTTACCGCCACGACGTCATCGACCAGACGATCGTTGGACGACTGATGGAACGCGAAGCAGTTCAACCTCGCCTCGAGAATTACCATCCGATCATTCAAACGAACAATCAAATGCGCCAATGACATTACGAGAGAAGAGAAAGAACAACGAATACGAGTCTCCACTGGCAAGAACTACCCGTTTTTAAATGCTTGTACTTATTGTTTTCGTATCCTCCATCATTTGTTCTTAAACGGGTCTTGGTTTTAGCAAGTTCATAGTGGACACTTTTTATGTTTGATTCCCTTATTAAAAATGTATTTTCGTTGATTTCTTTTTAATAAATTTTCATTCTTTTTAATCAAAATTAACGTAAACAAAGGCTCTTTGTGCTTCAATTGATCGCGTCTTTTGGTGATGAGGTTGATTTGCCTTGTAAATGGTGTGTACATTTACGGTGTAAGTACCAAAGGTTATACAACAAACAATGCGAGAGCTTTCACTCATTTGATAATCCACCCGACGCGTTCGCATGACGGTCCGGTCGATTCCATCAACAAACTTCTTCTAGTGGATAATCCGTGCGTAATGAAATCTAAAGAACAATATTTAGTGCTTAAAACCTCATAGCCGAAATGTTTTCTGATTCTTGTTCGTCGACTTAAATCTAATGCTGAATTGTTTTTCAGGAAAAGAAGGTGATTACACGCTTTAGCGGTTGATCAGAATTTAGCACTGACCAGTTTTTAAACGTAGAATAAAGTATTTGGAATCAGAAGTTAAGACGATCGATATAAGTGTTTATACAAGAGTCGAATAAGGTGGTAAACATTTTAAGCTTCATTTCTTAATTCTAAAGATTGGTGGATTCCTTTTGTGACTGTCAGTTTTAGGGTAAGAACAATCGTTGGGCTATTGAAATCGGCTTTTTTTTAGATCAAATGGACGATACAAAAACCGAGATTACAAAATTATCGGAAGATGACAAGTTGACTGGTGGCGAACGTTGTTGTGTGAAAATGTGTCTGTTGGCACTCTGTTGCTTTGCATCTTAGATCTTCTCGTAATCATGCTCATGAGATTGTGTTTATCGATGATTGTGTTGTTTTCTTGAGTAAAATCTGCGTACCCAACTTCCTTGTCACATCTTCGTCTAATTCAAACTCTTCAAAAGCCTAATCAGCAAACTGAAGATACATCTGGAGGCTGAAGCTCAACATCTTTGATTCACGTTGAGACTGCGAGATCGTCTTTCAATTCACGAAAAATGTTTTGAGCTCCGAGTTCACTGGAATGTAAAGTTGAAATACGAAGCGGCGATTTCCAGCGCTCTGCTGCGTCGCTGTGCTCTCTCTTTGTTGTTGCGGCGCCCGGCGGTTTTCTACGTTCGAACGAGAAAAGCGACCGAGATTTTTGGTTCGGGTTTCTGCGTTGCGTCAGGCAAAACGTCGAGAGTGTGGGTGAAAAAGAATTGGGAGAATGATTTTTTGGGCGCATCTTTTCGGACATTTTTTCTCTCGGTTCCGACGTCCGAATTGCTTTTGGCGTCTTCGAAAAGGTTTGCGGATCAGTTTCCCATTCGGACTGCCAATCACGACGGCGAAACAAAATGGACGGCGCTGACCGTGGACACAAACGTTTCGCCGGCAGTCGCTTTTCGAAAAACGCATTGCGCCACATCGATTTTACAAAAAACTCACGTCTGATATCTTTTGGCGGAAGCACCGTGACGCTTCGACGTCTTTCGCGCGTGTTTGCTTTTACGTTTGCAATTACGCACGATCAGCCAAATTGACGTTTCTTTGTTGTGGGAATGAACGTGTGAATTCCCAAAAGGTCAAAAGTCGACGATGATGGTGGCCATTGCGTTTTCGATCAGTGGGAACGAGCGCGTTTTGACGACACCGATGAACTTTGGCGCCTGCCGATTATTACGACCGGGAATCTCAATCAGCGGGGTCGCCAATCTTCGCTCCGCTCACACTCTCGAGTGGACAACACAAAGGAGGTGGGAAAGTGGAAGCGGCCTTCGGTGTTCGAGTTTCCGTTTTGCCAAAAAATTTCCGGTCGCGGCAAAGGAATTCGAACGTTTTCAATAATTTGCGCACGACCTTTTCATTTCTCAGTTCGTTTCCTTCTGACTCCGAAGAAGACGAGGTCGCTCGAGACGCGTGAAATTGAGCAGTTCACCGCGCCAGCGGGCTTATCGACCGTTAGCTTTTGTGGGGCCGCTGTTTCGCAACGGACGTTCCGCCGAGCGTTTACTTGTGAATCATCAGTTTTCACTAATTACTCAATTTCCGTGTTAGTTTCTTTGAAAGTTTAGTCTTAACTTTGCAGTCTTCCTGCTCCGCCATTTGTGCTTATGATCTAGAGCTGTGAGTTTGTTGAAATCGAGGACTCCACTTCTGATTGACCGCAATGGCTGATAGCAACGAGCTTCAAGCGTTACAGGCCGAAATTGCAAGTCTGACCGAGCGATTGGCCACCGCGGAAGCTCACAACCAGAAATCAGGAGAGTTGGGCCTCGAGTTGTTGGCGAAAAACTCGCAGCTTAAAGCCCAACAAGAACAACTGCAACGAGAATACGATCAGGCAAAAGAAGAGTTGGAAAACACACGTGAGGTGAGTGATCGGTGTTGGTTTGAGACTTTGTTGTGGCTTCAGGAGTTGAACAAAGTCCGCCGAAATGCCGCCCTCTCCGAATACAGTCGGGAGGAAAGTTTACTGGAGGACAAAGAGAAATTGGAAGCCGATTTCATGGCACGAATCACTCAATCAGAAGCGGAAGTGAAGAAAATGCGTGAGGTAAGTGATCGGCGTCTTCGACGATTTTTCGAATCTTGTTGTTTAGGAATTGGATGAAACAACACAAGAGAATGATCGTATTCAAGTCGCTTACAACGATTTGACAACGAAAATGAGTGAAGTGGAGGAGCAACGGAACGAACTTCGACAAGAACTGCGCGATCTGCGCGATCGTGAGCAACGTTTGCTAAACGACAATTCGGAGTTGGAGGAAGAGAACATTACTTTGCAACGGCAGGTTTGTTATTTGCAAAAATCGAATCGAACTCGAAGATGCATTTTAGGTATCAACCCTCAAATCGGCACAAGTCGAGTACGAAGCGATGAAAATGGAGGTCACGCGTATTGTCGAAGACAACGAAATCTTACAAGCGGCCGTCGAGGAACATCGACATCTGATCAAGATTGCCGAGGATGCGACCGAACAAGCCCTTTCCACGGCTCAACAGGAACGAGAACAACGATTGAAAATGAAACGCGAATACGAACATCAACGACACGCCGATCAAATCAACTCATTGAATAGTCTTTACGTTGGAATTAATGACGCTCAACAACAGAACGATCAGGATCGTTTGACTGCTTTGCACACTTCGTTGATGGGCAGCGAAGCGTTGGGTGGTGATGGCGGGAGTGGCGGAACAGATCTGTATTCCGAGCTGCACGGCACCGAGTTGGCGTCGTTGAAGTCGGAAAACGAACGACTAACTACCGAAATGGAGGAGTTTCGATCGACAATTGGTCGTGCGCTGACTCCGCTGTTACAGAAATTCCAAATCTCCGGATTGAGTGGTAACGCAAGAAAACTCTTTGAAGCAAATAAACGAATTGGTTTTCAGAATCCGGAGATTTTGGCAACCTAAAGGACATCGTTCAAGAAGCAATCGGTCGTTTGGACGAACGATTGAAAACTGTTGGAGCGGAACGTGGAGCCGAAAAACGAGTGGAACAACTCAAAACCGATTTGCGCAAAGTGATTCTGTTGGCCGGGACTCGTGATGCTCAATTGCGAACCGCACAGGAACGGGTTGTTCATTTGGCTGAAGCTGTGGCTCAGTTCACATCCGAATTGGCGGCTGGAGATTCTGAAAACTCCCCCGAATGGCCACGACTTCAACAACTTCAAGTGGCGCTGCGATCATTGGCCGAACAAAATGTCGAAAAAGATGAAAGCAAACGGTAAGCACTGGAATTTGAAATCAAGTCGATAGCCTTGAAGTGTAGAACTGGTACCGATTCTCCACCACAAGCGAATGGCGAAGACGAGAATGCGGAACGAGACGCTCGTTCACCGCGACTTCACACTCCCGGGATTTCGCGTTCGTTGATTTCCAGCGATTTTGCTCGTGAAATTGAAGCAAAACTTCACGCAGGACTTCGTCTTGAGGAAATCATCAACGAGACGGATCGTCGTGAGCGTTTGGCCGAGGAAACCGAGCCGGTTGTGAAGACGTTCGACACGTTCCACGAACTCGTTAAACTTCTCCGCGTAACTACCGACCGTATCGCTCAAACACGAGTTCAGATGATCGACAAAGACAAAGCAGAGCTGATTCAACAGATCTCCAAGTTCAAACAACTTTTGCATGTGAAACGGTAGGGAACGATTGATTACAAGCGTTTAAAGTTGGTCGTGTTTCAGCGAACAAGTAAGTTCCTTGCGAACGGTATTGAGATCGAACAAAACCTGCAACGAGAACGCGTTGAATTCTGTGCGCAGTAAATATCAGTCGGAAATGAAGATCAAAGACGAGACTATCAGTCAACTTCGACGCGAATTAAAGCAGTTCAAGGAAGACGCCGCAACATTTGCATCGAATCGAGCGCTGTACACGGCTCGCAACGAAGAACTGAAAGCTCAGGTAAGTCGAAAGTTTTGTTTGTGATTATATGAACAATCTTTAGATCGATCAGTTGAACGAAAAGCTGGTGAAATCACAAACTGAACATGAAATCGTTGGGGCGCTGTTGCGGACTTCGATTAAACAGAAATTGGACGTCACTCAACGACTCGAGGATTTGGAAATGGATCGCGAACGACATGTTCAAACTTCCAAACGACCGTTGCGAAGCGCTGTTCCTCAGCGTGACATCAAGACCGTTCGATATCCGGCTCCAGCACAAGGAACCAGTGGGCCACCGCGTCCGCAGAACTCCAATTCACCACGTGGTAACAACGACGGACAGAGATGAATACGCTACTCAGTATTCTCGGAAACACGGGTTTGCACGATCATCGACTGCTTGGTCGTGGGTTCTTTCGGACAAATCGCATGTGCCTTAATATCTTTCGAAATACATAATTTACGAACGACTTTTGTTTTATTCGTTTGCTCACATTTATTCCACTTACAATTGTTTCTGTTATAAACCTTCATGTTTGGCAATAGCATTGTACAGAGAGGAAGATATTCATTTCCAAAGGACAACAAAAATGATTGCTGAAATGAGCCGACACATGCGGGCAAGGGACTTTCAGATCAACGTTGATCATCACAAACTGACCAATGCCTAGTAAAGGGCTCTGTTGTCATTTCACAGCATCACGCGTACCAGATACAAATGATCATAATCGAGATAGTAAGTGCTTAGTTGGTTAACAGAAAAATTGGGTCGTTGAAACTCTCAGTTTTTATTTTAAGCGTCCACACAAAGCAGAACTATTCTATTGGGAGCCCACGGTTTGATTCAATTCAGCACAATCTTGGAAAATGACCGTAATCACACGACATTCGGCCATCAGACGATTATAGAGCTCGAGAGTCAGTGAAATTGGTTCTGAATGACTAGTTTCTGCAATAGAAAACATACCTTATAAATGCAGGGCTTCTTGCGGTTTTCAGACCAGTCGTTGAAAGCGGCGATTTGTGCGCTTGTCATCGGTGCATTGGGAAAATCGAGACGTATAATCATGGTGTCGATGACCTCTGAAGTATAATTAGTGGGCCAAACTCAGTTCTTGATCCAATCCTTTTTGTCCACAACCGGTTGAGTTGCTTCATCGACGTTCTTGACTTGTTCTTCTTCAGAATAGTCTTCGATTTGTCCTGTTGCGTCATTACCACCCTACATTTATTCCTTATTCTGTTTCTCTATTTACTGTTATCTCATGAATTTTCTTGTTTACCAAGTTGCTTTTTTATTCATTGCATGTTGGACTTTAAAGTCCTGTCTTCTTTGCCTTAAATCCACCTATAAAAAGCCGGTTCTCTTAGACCCAAAGTTCATCTTTTTCCTTGTTTTCCGATAAGCATCGGTTTCCAATCAGCTTAAGTCCACCGCCCAATCGTTCAATCAGTTTATTGTTCAACTTTCGTCAAACAAACGACTAAGACTTATTGCCGTTTAACCGCTTCTGCGATTGTAAGTCGTTGGCAAAATGTGTGTTCATAGACCGTTAATTAGTTAGCAGATGCGGTGACAGTTGGTTGGTTCTTCGTTTGGCCTCGAGCTTTATCTTGCGCTTCATCGTTCTTGCGCATTTTGACCACCAAAAAATGATGGTAAATTTTTGAGATTTAACTCGATTGTTGAAAAGGTTAGCGAATTATTAGGGTGGGGAGAAAGTTTTCGGACAGTTGCATTATGCCAAAAGACCAAAATTTGTCCAATTTTTTGTTTTTGTTGGTTGTTTAAAACTTGTGAGTGTTAAATCGTCAATTTGCAATGAATTTGAATCGCGAACAAGTTCGATTGTTGCTCCATTACGAGTTCGTACACGGTTCGTCAATCAGCAACGCGGTTCATCGAATTTGTCTTGCTTATGGAGAAGGGACAGTCACAAGAAGTACAGCAGGAAACTGGTTTAAGCGATTCAGAGAAGAAGGAGCCGAATTCAAAGACAAGAAACGAACAGGACGACCACCAAAGTTGTCGAAAACTGCCGTTATTCAAAAAATTGAAGAGAGCCCATCAATGGCTTCGCGAATGCTTGCTTACGAGTTCAATTGTGATCACAAAACAGTTCTCAAAGTACTCCACGATCATGGAAAAGTATGGAAACTGTCGCGTTGGGTTCCTCATTTGCTCACGGCAAATCAAAAAGAGAAGCGTGTTCAAATTGCTCAACAACTACTCCGTCGACAAGCACGCTCTTCGTTTTTGGATAACTTGATCACAATGGACGAGAAATGGGTTGCTTTACGTAATCCATTTCGCGGCCATCAGTGGTTAAGTGAAGGGCAAGCAGCTGATAAAATTCCAGTTCGCGATTTTCGACAAAAGAAAGTGAGTTGCACATTATCTTTTTGTTCAAAACTTGTACTCAGGTTATGATATCAGTTTTCTGGAGCATTCATGGAGTTTACTATTGGGAATGCTTGGAACAAGGGCATACAATAAACGCGGAACGCTATTGTGAACAACTGGAACGACTGAATCTCGCACTTCTCGATCGTGAATCTCCCGTCCTCTTACATCACGACAATGCTCGGCCACACATTGCTCAAATCACTCAAAAGAAAATTCAAGAACTGAATTGGGAACTGATTCCGCATCCACCGTACAGTCCGGATATCGCACCTAGTGACTATCATCTCTTTCGATCAATGGAACATTTTTTGCGTGATCGTTCGTTTGATACAATTGACGAAATTCAAATAGCAATCCAACAGTTTTTCAACTCAAAAACTAGCGATTTCTACAGGCGCGGCATCCTGAACTTGATTGATCGTTGGGAAGTGGTTGTAGCATCTAATGGCGATTATTTTGAAGATTAAATACTTAACCCTGATCTTCAATTAATTAAGACATTAATCCTCCAACAAAAACAAAAAATTGGACAACAATTGACATTTTTGGAACAAAAATTTTAGTCTTTTGGCATAATGCAACTGTCCGAAAACTTTCTCCCCACCCTAATACCTAGAATAGACATCCACAAACTAATTAGTGGAAGCACGACATGAAAAAGTAACAGAGAAGAATGTCAACTATCAGACATCAACCTCGGAAAGGCCAGCTTCCATTGACTCCAACTCGAAAACAATTAACTGTACACGCGTGTGATCAACAGAACAACAAACACTACCGATGAACTCAAAACCCTATGAATATGAGCAAAATCCAATCAGGCAACAAGCTGAAATAAACAACACCCCCCATTCCCTTGTATAGTACGTCCATCGCGCAAATCGATGTAGTTCGAAGATTCTGGCTACAATTAGTGTTCATATTATATTGATGGATAACTGAATAAAATGGTCATTCAATATGCCTAAAGTTGAAGCCACTGGACAACTAAGAGAGAAATGAGAGCACTTGAAAGCCGAAGGGTTTGTCAAAAATCGTCCAAAATTGCAAAAGTATGTGCAGCTCTTCCTGCTGATGCTGGGAAGCTGTAATTGGACTTAGATATTAATGAGATCAGAAAATCATGATCCTAAAAGTTTGAAGAACAAAGGTTAACCGAGAGCATAACTGAAATCGAAAACATACTCAGATATCGCCTAAAGTCGAGTACCCTTGATTGACTATAAAACTGTATAGAATCAATCTCAGTGTTGGTAATTTGCACGAATAAACGAACACATTTAGTTTTACGAATGATGTTAATTATGCTTTTGTATGATCACTGGTTACGGAAATCAAATTGTTTGAAATCGTAATTCGCAATCGTACGGTTAATGAGCGCAACTTGAAATGTTTATTATAGTAAAGTGTTTAATCACAGAGTTTCAAATTGCTGCTTTGATGCGTACGAATAGCTTATTACAACTTTCTGATGAGTTGACAGATTGTAAACAAAGATTCTATTTACGACTTGATGTCTTCAACAAAACATAGTGCCGTTGAAAACAAGTGAAGAAGAATTTTACGTGTATCTGAACTATTATTTGGCTGCCAAGTGATCTCGTTTCAGAGTTCCGACAAACAACCACTCAGATAACTCTATTCATCTAATCGTTTGTTTATTTGACTTCTTGGATGACTATCATGTTCAATCAACAAATTTAAAGTTTGAATTTTTGATCTTGAGACAAACACATCGTCCGACAGCTTTCTGGAATTTCCGTTTGGCGGAATCGAGAAGCGGTTATTCGAAGGTCAAAAAGCGAATGAACATGATCGTTGAGTTCAAATTTGTGATGAAACGCGGCAGATAAGCGACCTTGTTCACACCTTTCAAGTTATACAGTTTGCGAATGTCGTCAGGAATTTGATTTCAGTTTCTCGTTGTTTTGTTCCAAGATGTCGAGTTTTTGTTTGGATCGTTTAATCCCCGTTGAGTTTGTGTTGTAAAATCTGATCGGTCTGTCGACAACATTCGGATGATTTACGACGATCGGCGTTCCCTAAAAGGCAACTCACGACTATCTCGACATTTTTGAGAGGCGTTGGAGATTTACTTTGCCACCGTTGAGCCGCGAATTGGCAGCCAAATTTACGAGTTTGGGCCAAATCACCGCTCCGTTCGACCCATCGAATAGAGACCGCATCGTTGTTTTTGATTTACGTCTTCGAGTTTCGCATATCATGCAAATCTCAGAAGTTAAGCGGCCGCAAAGTTCCAATCGATCTCGTTCCTCAATCCATCACTCAGCGTGAGTGTGTGGCCGCAAAAGGCGTTCAGTCCTTCTCACAAGTGCCGTTTTGAGTTGTGTAATCGGAAGAAAAACAAAGGCAAACTAAACGATGATTGATGATCTTGAGTCACGCCGAAACGAACAGCTCTCGTGAAAGCATTCATTCAAAGATATGAAATGGTCGACTCACTTCAAACTCCCTTGTTCGATGCAACTTTTCTGCCAAACTTATTCTCTACCGTATGGTTCCGAACATTCCTTTGGTTTGGGAAACAAGCTTCTTCGCTTCAATCAAGATTGCGGATTAGCCGATATCTTTTAACACTTGTGTGTTTATGATCGTATCTTAATCTCATTTTCTATTCTCACAGATCATCTCTACGATTCTCCTCTCAAATCGATAAGTGGTTCCGGATTTCGTGTTTGTCCTCCAACTCCATCGATCAATTAACTTTTGTGCTCGGAAACGAAGCGGAAATTTGGCGGGAACACACGTGCAACGGAAAAAACACACTTAAGATGATGGATCCGAAATTGCACAATCTCGATCTGCTATGCGATAGTCAACGGTTTAGCCGGCGGTTCGATCGATCTGTTTACCCACTGGTAAATTGGATGGAACGCGAAAAAGTTCGCGTCTGCTCAACTCTCGATTTCTCATCTCCAATTCCCGTACTCTTTTTGCCGAGTTGGCCAACAAGTAGCGCTTCGACTGTCGCTAATCGAGGCCGACTGTGCGTCTTATGAGCGATTATGCACATTAGCAGATCTGTTGCTCTCAAATTCGCCTTGTTTTATTCATTACGAATTCAGGTTCCCATTCGGTAATCTTTCGAGACTCTCGCTGGGAAACACACAGGACGGCATTTCTTTGCGCGGTCTGTTTGTGTGGTGTTTCCGTAACCGATCTCCTGGTCAGAGAGCTTTGTAATTAGCCGGTTTCCGCTTCGTGGGTTGGCATAAGGTCGTGAAGTTGCTAGGCGGTTTCTTCTCAGCAACTAATCACAGTTTACCGCCGGTTAAAGGCACACTTCTGCGTTAAGCTCGAAGGCATCTTGTTGGCTGTTGTTTTACGTGATGCCGAAGTTTGCACTTGGCATTTGACCACGAGCTCCTTTCCACAGCCGTTTTCTCATTTTCCTCGATTTGCAGTGATCTGTAACTCGCAAATTGGTTTTCGATTGTTTTCGTTCCAATTCAAGAATTGAGGTTAACGTCCGCTCTTTGAGTTGCCGGCTTCGCGTTTTTCGTGTGGTCATCGAGCGGCGTGAAGCCGAGAACGTTGTCATTCGCTGCTGGAGATGGGAAGAGAGCCTGTTGAGGACGAGTGATGGCGCGCTAAAGAGTTGTCACGAGAGTCGATTTGACGTTTCAGAACGAACAGCTCAGTTCGATGCATCCAACCGCCGACGAGAGCGTCCGATTCGACTTATTCGCTTGATCGTTTAACGACGAGGTGCCAATTAAGACCATTCACTCATCATCAGCCTCGTTCGACGTTCCTGTGACCGGTCGTCAGCCGACTGCTTTTAAGTTCTCAGTTTACATCGCTCCTTTCCACAAACCCGCTAATTTGCCGTGAACGACGATCAATTGGCGTATTTGCTACTGCGTGCTATGTCCATCGGGCTTAGTTTGAAAACACAATGACTGGTGGGCAGAAATCCTAACTTTAAGAAATCGACCTTCATCCTTTTCAATGTGCTTATCGCTCGCTTTGGACTCGGATGTTTTGCCGCCTGAGAACCTTCGCACAACATTTCCAACCTTTTTCGTGGCCATTCGCCGACTGTTTTCCTTGATCGAAGTCTTCTGAGTCTCGTCGTCCATTTCGCGCAACCCGCAGCGATTCTCCAGAAAGTGATTGAGGTCGTACACTAATTGCAATTCGTGTCTAATCGATCTCCCCGATTACGCGTCCTGCTGCTACGCCAACTTTTGGCGCATTTTGTATCAACGTCGATCACTTCAATGAGCTTTTGGAGGTGAAGAAGATGGTCATTAGTTTTATTCGTTTTGTTTCCCAATTTAAACGGAGATAATCTGTCAAATTTTGCCGATCACTCCACACCCGCGGCTTCTCACCATTCCAACGTCCATAAAATTTGACGGCAAAATGATGACCACCTTCGCAAGACCAATTCGAATCCGACACTTCGAAACCACGTTTCGACTGCGAGGGCCACAGCTCACGACTTCTTTCTCGCCCATAAAATCGCAATTCCGACGCCCCAAAACGTCGCAGCGTAAGAATCCGGACGGGCGATAAAATTGAACGTCTCGAACAAGAATGGACACCAACCGTCCGACACCACGAAAAAGATTGCAATCAGTTTCCTTTTTGTCAACTTTTTGCCCGTTGCGCAACCCCAACAAAATGACCGCAGTGCAATTTATGGGCCACGGTTTCGAGAGTTCGGCACAAATTCCCCGATGAGCTCGGGGAACGTGTGTGTTGTCGGTCGGGGTCATAAGTCCACTTTTATCACCGCGATTGCTGCCGATAATCGCGAGACGGTTGTTTGTTTTGACCGACCGTCATTTTACGAGCTTTTCGGTTTTTGCATGGGAACGCAGTTTAATGCGCTGGACATTCGTTTGTGCAGCTTTTTTGTGTCCACTTTCGCCGCCTTTCATGACCAGTTCCCGACGAGATTAACCGTTCAACAAATCCCAACAACATCCCTTCGAACACAAACATCGAAGAGTCCAATGCTCCAGAAGTTCAGTTGAATGAATCGCCCATATAAACATTGGAGCCCTCAAGTCGTGTGTTTGAGCGATTGCCGCACGAAAATGCGCAATCTTCTCCCGATGGCAAGAAATTCATCACGTCGCGAAGACATTGGACATAAACCATTGCGCAATTCTTTTTTTGGTAGAAGACCGTTTTCTCGGTCCTTCGGATTTGTTGCCTTCCGATTGCGCAATGTTGGTTTCCGTTGCGTTTTTTCGTCCCGTCATGGCGTCAATTGTGTGCATGAAGACGTCGAATTGATACATACGCTTTGCGTGTAATTCATCAAACTTTTACGAGACGTTTTGGATTTCATAAAAACAATTTCTGCGCTCTTTTGCTGTTGGGAGAGAATGCCGAAGACGATGGTTTTTTGATTGAATACGATCGGGGAGCGTTTGTTGCCGCTGATCGATTAAGTCGGCAAAAATGTCAAACCTGCCCGCCGTTTCCAAAAAGTTATGAGAAAGTTTTTGGCCGCCGCAAATCGTCTCTTCAGCCCGGTCATACGGTAGTTGGTGGCATTCGAGGAAACCGTTTTGGGAATCTCAAGGTAAAAGGCGGCCAAGCGCAAAAGTTTGTGACGTTTTTCGCGTTGATTCAATTTGCATGCACATCTTTTTTATGAGCCATTGGCGTTCCTTTCCGAGTTCGAATTGGAGTGACCAGAAAAAAGTTTTTGTTTGACTACTGGACAATTCGCTCAAGTGATTCCTCTTGGATTTCAATCGTTGACGCGCGTTCGAGCTTTTTGACGGCAACTCTCTTGAAAGACACTTCGATGACGCGTGATTTTTGTGGGCCACTCAGAAACTTCCCTCTCAACTGTTTATTGTTGTCATTTGATCCATGGGCTCAAAGGAACATGATCGTCAGTCAAATGGTATCGGCTTTCAGTTTTTGCTGTCCCGCTGACTGTAAGATTCCGAAACTCGTTCACCCAATCTTAACGGCTTGAACGCTCCCAGTTGACCCGAGATTCTCGACTTCCGTCCGGTTTCCCAAAGGTCAAGGAAACGCGAGGGCAAATTAGTTGAGATAAAAAAAGGAGTGAGCGTTGACGAGTGACCGGCTCTCAAATTTCACGTCCCAATTTCGAACTCATGCTCTCAATTGGGGTGTCATTTTTTGGGCTGAAGAAGTTCGTAAATTGACGTCCATCAAAACCTCCCAAGAGAGCGAAAGTGGAGCGTCGAAATTTTTTTTGAATTTCCTTCAAACGAGGTACCTTCTTACGGCTCATGACGAGTTTTTCAAAAGCTGCTCGTTTTTCTTCCTGTCGCCTTTTCGACGTCAATTTCGTTTCTTTTGTGCGCGGCGAAGTTGACACTTCGGGGACGAAAACAAACGACGGTCACTCTTTCCGTTCGCCTATTAGCCGAAGACATTTCGATTTCTTTTGATCAGCAATCGGCTTGTTCGTAGACGATTAGACGAAAGGTCGACGAATCCGCACATCCGGTCGTCTGCCGGCGGTTTTCAGATCGCAATTTGCATTTCGACGTCTTGTCAATTTGGCCCCCAAAAAACGTGTGTGCGCAGTCGTTTTTCTTTCGCACCTGCTCGAAAACGTTTTTTCGAAACGCGCATTCCATTGTCGATCATCCGAAGGCCCCGGGGAGACTTTTCGGGATTTTTATGAGTCCAAAAACTCATTACTCGCGTTTCCCACCTGCTGGCAGAGAGTAGTTCGTAAACGAAAGTTCGAAGCGTCGACGTGCGTTCGAGCGTGCGTCAGAGAAATCGAACAAATACGCCGCTCCAGAAACGTGTTGTTTCAAAGTCCACAGCTGTACAAGTGGAGCAATTAAAAAAGGTCACAGTGGGCACCCGAAGACGTTCGAGAATGACCTCTCAATTTGCGCGTGTTTCCATTCATTGAGCCATGAACAATCTGTGGCCGCTGCGATTTGCAGCTGTTGCGCTTCTCGTTGAACCGATTTGTCACGCGGTTTATCCGCGAACTTGGCGGGATTCTCGTCCAATTTTCGCCATCCAACTGCCCTCTCCCCAAAATCTCTCGACTAATCGAATCCAACGGATCATTGGGCTTCTGTTTACTGTACACTCCCAATCGAAAAGCCCAACTGCTGTATGTAAGTTTAAGTGACTCACAAGGGAACTTACTTTTGTTACCACTCGCTATCCACGCATATTATATACCAAAATGTGCAGCTTCGAAAGCTGCATTGAAAGCTGCAAACAACTTTTGCTAAAATCCACTCTTCATGGAGATACGGCCACACAAATTCCCGTTTAAAAACGCGAATTTTTAGACGCTCGTCCTTAATTTCAAGCAAAAATATAGCCAAAAAGACGATCAAAAAATTTTTCACTCGATGTTTATTTTTTGCTTGGATGTGATCAAATTGGCGAATTCTAACGCTTTCCTTATAATTTGCCTTGATCGTAAGGCAAACGTCGGAAAAGTGATCGTCCACTTACTTCGTCCCGACGCTTTTTCGGAAAGCGCCCAAAAATTGCGGTCGACGGGGATCGAACCGTCGACTTCGGTTTGCGATCTGCTTGATCGAATTATTTGATTCAATGCAGACCGCATAACCGCTGCGCCATATTAGTAACTAGTTTGGGACGTCAATTTGCATACTTAAACCTAATCTACCGGAGGATGCGCTTTCTTCCAAAATCACCCTTTTTGCGTGGTATTTGTGTGGGCCGTATCTCCATGAAGAGTGGATTTTAGCAAAAGTTGTTTGCAGCTTTCAATGCAGCTTTCGAAGCTGCACATTTTGGTATATAATATGCGTGGATAGCGAGTGGTAACAAAAGTAAGTTCCCTTGTAAGTGATTCAAAGAATTCCGCGAGTTTTCTTTTTTCGTTCATCTGCGTCACAGTGAAGTTTCGCGTCTACCGTAGAGCTTCAAACTTTTTTGGCTTTACAATTCCCATCATAATGTTTTTGCGACGAGTGGTTTTTGATCCGACTGAATTTATGATGTTTTTGGGATCAATCCGATTTTACGACGCACGCTCACGGCGCTTCAGATCATGATCGGAATCTGGAAACGTTTTTGCCGCTTCGACATTTTTACGAGTCCAAATTGCTCGCGCGTCGTCGAAACTCCGCCCACGACATTGAATAAAATACGATCTTGCCGTCGGAGTTTTTGCGACCGGTGGTTGTTGGGAATCTTCGGGCTTTTCGCTTTGCAGGTCCTCGGCTGTTCGTGGGAATTAATTTCCGTTCAAAATCGGTTTCGCTGCTCTCGAGTCGAAAGCGGCGTATTCGCGCACGTCGAGTTGTTTATTTCAAAAACCTTAAAAATTAGTCACTAGCATCAACGGATTCGCGTCCCAACGGACGTGGAAAACTTTTTCGGTTCGAAACTCCCGCAGCGGCGATTTTTTTCCATTGCGACAAACGAAATTCTGACAGAAGAGTCCGTTGGGAGGGAGTTGCGAATTCATTTTTGCCAACAAAACACTCTTCTATTGTGTTTCACACTTTGGCTCATCCCTGAGTCCACACAAACCTTACGATTGTGGTCGTCAAATCCGTGGATTTGCCAGTTAATAAGTGAATGGGGAACCCAAGATTGCGGAATTCTAAAGCGCCTGTTTTCCTGTCACTTCGAACTGTTTGCAAAAGTGACCACCGTATCGTGATGGTTGTTGATCCGCGCGAACAATACGCGCCGTTACGCGACGACGTCACACAGCGACCACCACTACGTTCATTGATCTTTTCGAATGCAAATTTCGTTGGACCATCGCGTTTTTTGGCTGCGTCTTGACTGAACGCCGAATTTACATTTCCGTATCTCATGACCATCCATTCGATCTGACCGTGCGGTCCGAGTACAAAAGTCCACGAATCCACTGGGGAATCGTCGATGGCGGCAATTTCACTTTTGTTCGCGTGGTCTTTTGCCAAATGGAGGCCGATTGGAATTCCTTAATTTCTTTCCCTCCCCAATTTGGCCTGTCAACAACAATTCTCGGCTCTAAATCAATCGGCGGCACGATCGTAAAGTCTTGGGTTTCATCTCGAGATCGCCAACAAATCGCGCCTGCCAAATCCGATCGTCGCTTTTGTACGAATTGCGGGAAAGTGAATGCCGACAATCGATCTGATAAGCGTGCGTCGTAAAACACAAACGCCGTCGACGTTCACTTGCCCTGGGAAATTGGTTTTTGTAAACAAGTGCGTCGATGAGCATATGGAAATGCACTTGTTAGTACATTAAAGTCCCACAATGACTCCGCCCGCGTTTGTTGGTCCAACCGGCCGATTTCTGCTCCATTTCATTCCCGATTTCCCGCACCGCCTTCTGTTGTTTTGCTGCGCTTCATTTCTATTTTTGCGCGTGTGGACGATCCGCGCCGGTGAAAGCGCGAAATTGCGTAGTCCGGGAAACCAATTCGCAAATTTTTCAGTTGTTTGGTCAATGAGCATCACGAGTTGCAACGGCGTTTTCGCCGTGCGTCCCGATTGTCTTTCACCGGCAACCCGTCTGCGCATCGCCGCCGACGTTCATCGATACTCGACAAGTGACGATGATTCGGGATGTATCCTGGACGAGTACTCGTGGATTCCGAACGGTCTGAAGCCCGATACCGTGAGTTCGCCAACACAAATTTCCTTTTCTGATCGTTGATTTCCAGGTTCACGAATACTTTTCGGCCCTACCACAGGATAAGGTTCCGTACACGAATTCCGTGGGCGAGAAATGGCGACTCCGACAACTAACGATTCAACTGCCGGCTCATGATTCTGACGCCGCTTATTGCGCTCATTTGACCGAGACCGAGCGTCAGCAACTGGCCAACTTCGAAGCGATGCGTAAACGTGATGCACTCGGACGTGGGGCGATAGTTCGCGTTCCGTTCGATCATTCTCGTCGTTACTGTCATCAGGTTAGTTGGTCTTCGAACCCTACGATCGATCGCATAACCCCAGGGGCTCGTAAATTGCAACACTTGAAGGGGAGAGGGTAATTTGATCACAATCGTGAATGAGTCTAATCGCGCATTCAAATCGCTCCCTATTTGCTCATTTTAATGTGCTCGTTGAATCGATTCCAAACGACGAGCCATCTGCCACTCGCGCGTCGACTTCGCGCACTCAATGAATTTCGAATCACGACAAATTGACTGCAAATTAAGAATTCAAAACCTATTTCAGTGTAAACAAGTGCTCAACGGCGACGATCTGGTAGTGGCGGCACCGGAGCGTTTTGGCGATTGTACCTACTGGCATCCACATTGTTTCGTTTGTGTTGAGTGTACAGAGCTGTTAGTTGATCTGATTTACTTTCGCCACAACGACAAGTAAACTTACTCTTCATTGCAACCTTCCAACTCATCATTTTGATTTCAGTGTTTTCTGTGGTCGTCATCACGCCGAGCAACAACGACCACGCTGTGATGGCTGCGACGAGTTGATCTTTGGCGATGAATGTACGGAAGCAGAGGGTCGCGTATGGCATATGAAACATTTCGTTTGTACACTTTGCGACTGTCAGTTAGGTGGTCAGAAGTACGTGGTGCGTGGCAATCGACCGCATTGTGTTTTGTGCTTTCAAAAAAACTTCGGATTGATGTGTAACACTTGTGGACTTGAGATTTCCGTTGATGAGCCGCATATTACACAGGCAAGCGAAACTTAATGATCACTTAACTAATCGTCTGCTATTTAGGGTGAAACTCGTTGGCATGCGAACGTTTCGTGTTTTAGCTGCGTATCTTGTGGTCGAAATTTGTTGGGCAAAACATACGCTCTGAAGTCGTCGGCTCTCTACTGTAATGGTGATGGCTGTGAGAAGCGAAAACCGAAACCTGAAATTCGTCGCAACTCTCCACCTCAATCCGCACCACCGATGCGTGTTCGTTTCGACTTTCGACCTCCACAACCACCGCCCAATCGAACTCCACCGTTGCCGCCCGTTCAATCGCCTCAAAACCAAACTCCACCGGAAAACATCTACGAAACGGTCGCACTCGTTGATCCGCCGTCAGCTGTAACCGCAACTCCGATCAGCAATCGACATTTCAACGCTTCGCGACGTTTTCGACGACGACACAGCGACGATGAAGAAAACGATTGGGAATCCGGAAGTTTGAGCAGCGAAGCCGACTGCGTGACAACGCCGAATCCAACAGTTCGATTGCGTAGCCGACATCGCAAGGGAACATCTCGTCATCATCGACGTTCGTTGAGTATGGACGGTACAACACCGCGACAGTGCTTTCGAGGTTGTCAAGAGCCTCAAGAGGTTATCAACTGTCGCATAAAAGGTTTGCATTTAAAACCGAAGAAGCAAATAGAGACCGTCAAACGCCCACCACAAAACTTCTACTCACGAATGCCGTTGGAGCACGATTCTACGCATCTTCCATTCGATAGCTACGCATCAACATCCAGCGAAAGTGATTCCGATGACGAAATCTACTTGAACACTTGTCGTGCTCTTGTTGCCGAACGATACGAAACGTCGACTCTTGTCACGCCCAAAGTTCGACCGACTCCACGTTCCATCGTACCCCATCGTCAAATCATCGATCGAACTCCGCGAAGGCCAAATTCGCAGTTCGCAAAAAAGAAATCGAATCCGAATTGTTTTATTTCATAGACTTTACCTCACTCTACGGTTACTTTTTAAATCCATTCATTTTCTTCACGTCCTTCGGTATTTTCGGTTAAACTGCCAAATTCGATTGTTTTGTAGATACTGAACTAAAGGAAATAGAACGCAATTTTATATTCAGAAAAGCTCAGACTCCAAGAATGAAGGAAGCTCTAAGTAGCTTATGCATCTCAAGTTTCCCCACCGATTTCAACTTCCAAACTGCAATGACTTTCAGTCATCAACATCGAAACTAAGCAGATCAACCAATTTAATTAACAATCAACGAAACAAATAACAATACGAACAAAATGACACCTCTAACTAAACGTTCCTATGGTTACAATCGAATGCTCAGAGGCCGACTATTCTCGCCAATCGATCAAATAGAAGTTACGTTTTCCCCAACATATCAAACTGTAGCGACTTTTCAACATCAAACTCGAGCAGTTGGACAACAAAAGATTCGGATCCGTCACTTTCGTTCCATTTAACTTGAACGCTCCAGTTGGTACCATCGTAGCACCTTTGGTTTTGGTGGCATCGGCCAAGTCAGCAATCGTCGCTATTTTCTGTTTGGATAGTTGGAAAGTAAGTGGGCCGGCGAAGATCTTGCCAATTGTATCGTGATCCAAATTTTCAAAGTCTTTCACGGAACCTAAAGAAAACAGTAAAAAAGAACGATTTTAAAGATCTTACCATTGAAAAGAACGTTGGAACATTGAATCGCTTTTTCAAGTGCCGTTCGACCGTGAATCAACGCAACCATCTCTTCGGCCAACGCTTTCTGTGCAATCCATTTGCCCAAGTTTTCTCGATGATGAGCGAGAATTGCATCCACGTCTTCCAATGGTCTCAGAGAAAAGTACGTGAGTAACGACTCGGCAACATCGTCGTGAAACTGTCGAAAGTATTGGTAGAGAGCGAACGGTGACGTTTTTGTCCCGTCCAACCAAACTGGAGATCCATTTTTAACTGACGATTTGCCCAACTTTACTCCCTTCTCGTCGGAAAGCAGCGGCAAACAAACGCCAATGGGTTGAGATCCTGATTTGCGTTTAATGTAATCGGCACCGGAATCCAAGTGACCTAATTGATCTGAGCCGCCAAGCTAAAAGAATCGGACTTACAAAAAACTGTCCAAGCTATAAACTCACTTGGAAATAACAATCATGCTTACGTGAGAGCACGTACCAATCGAAACTTTGAAGAATTTGATACGAGAACTCGGCAAATGAGATCCCATTGTTCTCTAATCGTGCTTTAATCGGGCCCATTCGTAGCATTTCGCCAACTCGAAATTCACGACCAATGCGTAGAAAGTCGACCATGTTCATCTGAAGCAACAGAATCAATTCAACAAGAAAATGAAGTATAACGTACGTTCTCGTACCACTCCGAGTTGTTTAGAATTGTTAAGCGAATTCGATCGCCAAATAAGCTCCGACCATTTTCGAGGACTTCCGCCAACTGTCTGAGAATGTTTCTTGAGTTTTCGCCCACGAACTCACGTGCAAGTTCCGGTCGATCTGAAGAAAAGATTCAGAGAACTGAAACAAAAGTACCGGTTGAACGTCCCGTTGGATCTCCAATCATCGCCGTCGCTCCACCAATCACAGCAATTGGATTGCAACCGAACAACGAACTTCGAAGCAAATTCGAAACAACCAAAAGATTGCCAACATGCAAACTGTTGGCCGTGGGATCAAAACCCGCGTAAACTCCATTGCCCGGTAGATGTCGAAGAAAATGGGTGTTAGCTGAAAACGTGAAAACAATAAAACAGAAATGAAACTCACTGGGTTCCAAAATATTGTGCGGATGAGAGGAAGCGATCAGTTTTCGACGTTGAAGTTCTCGACAAAAGAAGAGAATCTTATGATCGCCGCCAAATGCATTCGACTTCAATCGAACCATTTCAGCATCTGAATATTCCTTATTTAAATGCAGAAATTATTCCGACTGATAGCAAGTATTCTCGGAAAATGGAATCAACTGGACATCTTGGCGTTCTATTTCAGTTTGACAAACACGTCAACGATTAGTGAGAAGCTGCGATAACCAACAGTTAAGAACCACATGAAAGATCTTGTTTGTAAATTCAAATAACGTCAAAATGTAACATTTAAAGCTTGTAAAACATGGTTATCAAATTTGACGGCGTCAAGTTGATCGGGAGTAGGATTGGGTAGACGAACTTATCGAAAGTCGCTTAGATTCGAGTAAACGATTTTGATTATGATAAGACATGAATCAATCTTTATGACTTTAAAGAGCATGAACAATACAGTCTAAACATAGTTAGTATAAGCAATTAACATGAAAATGCAACAGAGAAGAATGTCAACTATCAGACATCAACCTCGGAAAGGCCAGCTTCCATTGACTCCAACTCGAAAATGATTGACTGTACAAGCATGTGATTAACAGAACAACAAACAATACTGATGAACTCAAAACTACGAATATCAGCGAAATCCGATAAGCCAACAAGCTGAAATACACAACACCCCCCATTCCCTTGTATAGCACATCCATCGCGCAAATCGATGTAGTTCGGAGATTCTGGCAACAATCACTGCTTATATTATATCAATAGAAAAACCAATAAACTAGCTATCTACTGTGTTTTAACTTGTAGTCATCGGATAACTGAGAGAGAAATGAGAGCACTTCAAAGCCGAAAGATTTGTCAAAATTGTCCAAAATTGCAAAAGTTTGCGCAGCTCTTCCCGTTGATGATTGTCACTTGCAATTTGGCACAAATATTAAAGAAATTAAGAGATCATGATTCTGAAACTCTAGAGAGCTGAAGTTGACCGAGAGCATAATTGGAATCGAAAACATACTCAGAAATTGCGTAAAGTCGAGTGCCTTCGATTGACTATAAAACTGTATAGAATTAAGATATGAAGTTTGAAATGCTTACCGCGAATTCAACTCTTGTATTGACACTTACTTCCAAATACTCCTTTCTAGGCTCGAAAGCTGTTCACTGCAAATCGTCAAGTCAACGCTAATTCACAAGCATCGTTATTGGCAATTTGTTTGAAAGTGACAGTCGGAAGATTGAGTGTTTTCCGAGGTATTCACTTGGACCCCATTTCATTAAGATGTTTGGAAGTATTTACGAGGACGTTGCTGGACAAACCACAAGTTTTGTTGACACCAAATGACAAGATTTGTGTTTGAAATGAAAACTTTGAGCCAATGGCGGGAGTTTCGTTCGAATCGTAGTCGTTGGAGCGTCGATTTCCATCACCATTTCAGTTTTTTGGTTATCATCGTGTTCGAAAACAATGGAAAACAACGACATCTCTTGGAACGATGGATAGGAATGTCTCGGTAAGTTCTCCGTTGGTTTTTGTCGACAAGCGTCGATTTTCAGGCGAGACTTCGAGCGGCGGCTCAGCATCCGCCCACCATGAAGGCTACGAAGAAACAATTCAGAAAACACTGGACTAAGAAATGCACTTACACGGGCAAATGTCACGATCGATAAGCAGAAGGAAGAAGTCGAAGAGCTGAAGAAGAAGCGGGTCTTGTCTGTTTCCCCCTCCTTCCCCCCACTCGCAAAAAAATGCGAACGCTACCACTTGAAGCGCTCGATACAGTACGAACCGTGTTTAGAAGCTATGTTTGGTGTGTCCTGAATGGCCGAGTGGTCTAGGGCGCTGGAAACGTTCGCATTATAGCGAGCGGGTTGATTTCAAAATTCGCGAGCGATCTGTTCGCAAAAAGGATGGGGGGAATAACAGACAAGATCCGAAGAAGCTCGAGGAGCTCAAAAAGCGCACGAGTAAAGGAGATCGCATGTATTTTTGTGAAAAGTTTGATGACGCTCGTTCCAGCGAACCAATAACCGATCAGGAGCGCCCATCGAGTGCATTAGCAAAAGCATTAGAAACATACGCAAAATGTAAGTTATTTTTCTACTTTGTTTTTTTTCAGTCGTAGACGAAGAAACAAACGAAATGCGTCGAGGCCACATGTACGATACGACGGAGAATTCACGTCAAATTCCCGTCAACACCGGGTTGATGGCCGGATTGGAAGCGGAACGACAAAAAACATCAATCTGGTGTCCGAACAGAAGAATTTGCCGAAGCAGTGCAATGAAGCAGTTGTAAGTTGAATGGCCTTGTGATCATCTAATCAATTTGCTTTTCAGGACGAAGCACACCAACGCGATGAGGAGCCCGAGAATCAAGCGAAAATCATCGCTAAGCTCAAAAATGCTCTTGAACAATCCCAAAAAGAACGCATTTCGCATGAAACAAAATTACGATCAATCTGGATATTGTTCAACGATCTGATGAAGACTTTTCCACACAAAATTGAAAAGCAATAAGTCACAGGTTGTTCAAACGACGTTTTTCTGTTTTCTCAATAAAAGATTCTGCTAATCCATTGCAATACAAAGAAGTAAACTAAAACAAAAGTTCTGCTCATTGTTGACCAGTTCATTCAAAATCGAAAGAGAAACAAAGAAAACGAAAGCAAAAACCAATCAAAGTGATTGCTGTTAACAGTCGAACCGACATCCGCAGCTGATTCAGTCGTAGATTCGTTGACTGCGCGCAATTCGGTGTCCAATTTGACCAACGTCCTCATCAGAATCTGCTCATTGGGTCCGGTTCTGAAGATCTCTTGATCCTTGGTGTCCATTTGCTCTTCCACGACGGTCGCTTCACCATCGCGTGGCATTGAAACCGACGAATTGGACTAAACAGTTTTGAATAAAGGAATGGTCTTTCGATGAACATACGGCAACCGGAGTTATGTGAATGAGTGGATTCGAATAAACGACCAGCTTGTGAGGCTACACAAACAATGAGTTCAAAACATTGCAACGAATGAACTCACAACTTCCACAATCGTCGCCTGGCTTACCAAACTGGGTGTTGGATTGAACAGAATCAAAACAACGATGGGAATCATCTCCGACCAGAAAGTCATTCGATTGCTTCGTCTCTTCGATTTCTGCTCTTGATTCTGACCGCAATTACTGCGGATCACTGGCGGATTAGCCGAAATGTGCAGCGACAAGGACGTTCGCAAAGAAACACAAAAGACACTAGTTTCTACGTTACGCTTTATTCCGATGCAAAAAACTCTGGAGTACGACGGAACGATGGACAGGACAGAAACGTGAAGCAGTGGTCGATTTAGATCTTTGATTAGACTGAGGTTAGGGGACAGAAGTGTAAAGGCGATGTGATTGCAAAAAGAAACCCGATACATAAACGAATTCTAGTGAGTCTAACGCCAATCCTCGTCGTCCCGTTCGAACCAGTCGGAATCGTGAGAATCATTCACTTCTGGTGGTGGAACCTAAAACCAAATGGAAACCTGAATGTAAGGATTTGGCTTCTTACCCTTTTCTCTCATTGCACAAAGCAAATGGTCGCCGGTGGAGTTGAGTCCGAGTTTCGGTTTCTCCAGTTCGTCGAACTTGCTCGTCGACACTCCGCTGCCCATCACTGAAATCCGAATGAAGTCGTTCAATGAACGAGCTCGCTTACTTTTGCGGCGTTTCTTCAGCGCGGCCGTCAATGCGGACATCAGATCGCCACCAGTCGACTCGAGCGGATTCGCTTCCTTGGGCAGATTCTCCTTCTCCTCGTCAGCATCTTCCGGTTGAACCGTCGGCTTGTCCACTGGAACGGCGGTCTTTGAGTTCGGAAGAGGCGGAGCAACTGGAACAGAAGTTGATTTGACAGGCAAAGGAGGTGGTGGAGGAACGTTTTTGGCGACCTGAAAGACGAATCAAAACAATGACAAGAAACTCGAACTAACCGGAGGAATCGATCCGTTTTTTGCGGGATCGGGAGGTGGAGAAGGTGAATGACCGGACTGAAAGACGGAAATGATGGAAACGAAGCAGTCGAGCAAACCTGAGTTCCCGAACGCTGTTGCAACGCGCTTGTCAAGATACTGACGGTGGATCGCAACTCGGCCAACTGGGCCTTCAGTTCGGCAAGACGTTTGTTGTCCGCTGCCGTGCAAACGGTCGAGTTGCCCAAAGAAATCGAATCCAAATAACCGGAATCGTCGGCCAACGAAACTCGTTCAAAGTTCAGCAAATCGGTGTCCAAGAGCGCATCCTTTCCGGCCAACGTACGTTGCTGAGGACTGGAAACAGAAACTAGAACACGAAAACAAACAACAAAACTCACTTGCCGGATAGCTAGGACAGAAACTCCAACATCTGGTCCCACCATTTCGGAAACTGCTCCACCACTTTCTTCCGATTTCCGATAAGTCGACACGCGGAATGAGGTTCCGGACCTTCAGAATCTCTCGCTCATTCAAAGCGAAAAGGATGTCCACAGCCGAAACGGCGTTACGTCGAACCAGTGCTTCGGAGTCGTGGAGGCGATCATGTCGTCCATAAAATTCATTCGGTCGATTTTGCCACGAGAAAGTCGTGGACTGCGATGTCGACGGCGCGATGCGAAAAACAAACGACCGTCTTTTGTCGGTCAATCAGATCGCCAAGAAAGTTGAAGGAGAACTGAACGCGCTAATATCCGTCTCGGAGACAAATTGGTCTTTGACGTCTCCCACTTTTGAGCTCGTTTCTTAGCGAGTCGATCGACGTTACCACAGACTATTTTGTAACCTCAACTTTGAGATAGTAACCGATTAACAACAAATAGGAAAGCTGGGCAGTCGAAGAGTGTCATTGAAATCTCACTTGAACTTTGTCCCAGTGAAATGTTGAGGGATTGAAAACTAACGTTTGTAAGCCCGTAGATAAGCTCCCAAACAAATCCTACTTTGAAACGACGGCAAATACCGATTTCGACAAGTTTGTTGAATGTATTGACAATATTCGAGTTGGTGTTCGCTTATTCAGAAACTTCTGTCTTCCTAATTTTACAAGCTCTTTGAGTCAAAAGCGTCCGCTCACAGCTTATTCAGATGCTTGAAGAACAGTCGTGTGGTTTTGCAAGCACACTCATCTTCACATCTAGTAACTGCTTACTTGAACGTTGCTGTTGTTAATAAGATTGTCGAGTTTAGTTAGAAGGACACACGACTTCGAGCAACTTTCGACGCGCGGTCACGAGAGACCGGCAACTGGAGAGACACGTTTACGATCCGGCGTTGCTTTTGCGCCGCGTCTTTGGCAGCGCATCCACAAATTGAGTCGCGGTAGAGTAGACCTGCAGTAAGAAGGTTCGCAGTCATGTTTTCGGTTCAGAAACTGGCATCTTCGTGAACCTTCCACTGCAGTGCTCCAAGTAGCGCCAAGAACTTATTTGAATACCCGAAAATTGGCGTGTTTCCGAATGACTATCGCAGTCACCCAAAGATCTTGTCTCTTCGAGTTGGTCTACGTTTCAGTTGGGTAGCTGTGAACTCGCTTTGGACAACTCGAACGGCATCAAGATTGTTGTCTTACAACGTTTATAGACTTCCGTTCGGGCATTATCGTTGTAGATCTGGACTTCGAGCTTTTCACTAACCGTTTAGATTTTAGCAATGACGGAAACAAACGCTCCACCAGTCGATCGCAACTGCATGGGGAGATTTTGGCCACCAGGCCGTCCTTTGACGTATTCTTTTGAGGGTCGTTTCTTGATACGTAATTGCGGTGACGACTTTACGGTCGTCGACTTATTCCACACGAGGACAAAGTAATTATACAGGCATTTGTATTGAACTTTTCATTTAGGAAACTTTCTTCTGAATTTTCAACGGCAACGATTGGAGGTGTTCCATTGAAAAAAGATGACGAACGCATTAGGAGTGCTTTTGCATTTGATTTGAATACAATGCTCATATTGTTCACTCTGCGCGACTCGGCATATTTGGCTATTGGAGAAGTCGACTTCAAACGATCGACAGTGTTCGTCAAACAAACCACCAAAGTGACACTCTCCTTTCAAATTGGTTATGCTAGATGGTTTCCACTATCTTACCCGCCAAACTTGTACGAAGGAGTGGTCTTAAATGTTTACAACCATATAGACGGCTCTGAATTTTTTATCGTTAAGATGGAGACCAATGACGAACTCCAAGTATCTCGCCTTAAAGCCCCAAGGAGTATGAAGGGTGTTGAGTGTTCGGACGGCGTTCTTTACGGTCTAGTTTATAACGAGACTGTTTATGATCGACGAGAGCAGATTGATATGGTCAAGTTCTCAATCGCAAGCGGCACGTATGTTCAAGAACCGACAATCAATTGGCAAATAGTAGAATGTCCGATTTTGGTATTAGTACTATTCTTGACGCAATAATTACAAGTTACGGTTTAGCTCGATCATGTGGTAACAGAAAGTCCATTTTGTTGTATCGGGAGAAAACTTTTTGTGCGCGATAAGTGCGTCGATGAATATAGATCCAGAATCATATCATTGGATTTGGATACGAAAAAGTGGCAGAGAACGTCCTTCGAGTTCAGTCATTCAATTCAAGCAATGCACAGCGATGGAGAACGAGCGCTTATTGTGAGCACAGGTGATGAAAGGACAAAAAGTATTCATCGATTCGTCTTCAAGTAAGTTGAGGTTCAAATCAACGATTCACAAGAAACACTTTAGTCAACCAGATAAACTTTCCGATTTGGTCTGGTTGCGCTTGAAACGTATCTTCGACGCTCGGTTTTCGGCTTACGACTTCATTCTCAGCCAACTGCCTACCAATTTCAAACACAAATGTCTCTCTCCATAGCCTTCAAATAACGCTAATCTTATGGGTTTCAGACAGTGAATTCAGTAGCCATGTCACCACTCCATTACCTAGTATCAAATCAAACTTGGAAGCGGAAGTGCGAGAGAAGGTGTACGAAGAACAATTGCGCGCTTGGATGACAAACCACGAATCCATAGCCCGCAACACACTAGCTCAACTAAACGATGTGCAAAAGAAGCTCGAGGAGTGCCTAGAGATGTGCACGGAACTCAAAAAGAAGAGCTTGAACGAAAAGTCCATGTACAATCGGCAACAATTCGATGGTGCTCGTCTTGGCAACACGGTTTACGTTCCTACACAATCAACCAGTCAATCGACCGAAGAAAACAATGTCAGTCAAAGAATAGAACAGTCCGTGAAGACGCTTCAAAACCGCGTCGAATGTTTTTCTGGAATGTTTCATGCGGCGCTCGAGTACTATGAAGAGGCCGAATGAAGATTGGACGTTTCAAATCCCTAGTCTTGATCTCGAACTACTGGATTGTTGTATTGATTAACAAAGAACTTTCATGTTTGACATTTGTTGTATTAGGAAACAAAAGAATCATTTGGACCAAACGACTACTTATCATTGGGCTTTCTATTCCAATTCTGAAGAGAAATCGAAAGCCGATCAGAGTCGGAAATTGGTACTAAACCACGTTGGAAGTCAATTCTGTTTGGCGTAATATCGTCGTTGCAAGTCTTTGTACTGCAATAACTTTGCTGGAGATAAGCTTCAAGCTACTGAATCGAAACCATGACTCTGGACTTTTTGTGACTTCATATTCTTCTGGAGATTGTTGAGTACATTATATGAAGGAAGTAGACACTAATTTGCTAACACCCGACCTCTCACTACTCAGCTCTGACCAATAGACGTTGTCAGAAATAGCTGAAGATTGAGGTGATAAGTTAAACTATACAATCACTCAAAACTCAACTCTACAACAATCAATCGCATAGAATAGATATCCACAAACTAACTAGTGGAAGCAGCTGACCTGAAAAGGTAACAAAGAAGAATGTCAACTATCAGACATCAAGCTCGGAGAAACCACCTTCCATTGACTACAACTAGAAAATCAGTGACTGTAAACGCCTGTAACTAACAGATCAACAAACACTACTGATGAACTCAAAACTCTGTGAATATCCACGGAATCCAATCAGCCAAAGAGCTAAAATACACAACACCCCCCATTCCCTTGTATAGTACGTCCATCGCGCAAATCGATGTAGTCCGGAGATTCTGGCAACAATTAGTGTTCATATTATATTGATGGATGACTGAATAAACTAGCTATCTACTGTGTTTTAACTTGTATTTATCAGACAACTGAGAGAGAAATGAGAGCACTTCAAAGCCGAACAATCTGTCAAAAATTGTCCAAAATTGCAAAAATTTGTGCAGACCTTCACGCTGATGTTAGTGAGCTGTAATTTGACTCAAATGTTAACGAGTCTACAAGATCATAATCCTAAAAGTTTAAAGAGCAAAGGTTAACCGAGAAAATAACTGGAGTCGAAAACATACTCAGAAATTGGGTTTTGTAAGTTGGTCACAATTATGACAATAGTTAATCTCTGTGGTTGTAATTTGCAAAAACAGCTACACAATATCAGATTAATTAATAGTTTTAATTGTGCACTAATTGGTTTGTCCATGGGATGGAGACGCCGGACGGGCGTCCGACGGACTTCCGCCTTTCTTAATCGTGCTTTAAATCTTCGACCATTTACTTTCCTTAATTTCGATTCCCATTTTTTCTTTCTCGAGCGCGTGTTGTTCATTGTTTTTGAGAGGTTTTTTTTAACACAATTTCGAGAGTCCCAATAAAGGATCCCACTTGGCTCATAATCCACATTGCCTGAATGCCCTTGAGAGGGCGCGACAGTCGATCTGATTGGACGTTCCGATCAATTGAAACGAACAGGTTCACTGGTTAAAGAAATCGAACTTCACATCGATGGCTAAAAATACGGAAAAGTGAGAGTTAGGTTTTTGGTCATCTAAACGCTCAGGATTACCGTAACATGTTATTTTCTGTGCAGCTAAGCTCCAATTTCAATGTCATACTTTCATAAGAGACCTTGTGTATCTAGAATAGCAGTTTCATGAACTGACAAATTCAAAATTTCTATTCATTTGGCAGAGAAATAAACAACGTTCGGGTTAAATTGTACAAGTCTTTTGGGTATGTATCGGAGTTACGATTGCTGTTCAGCGTACATGTAGCGACGATTCGACGGCATCGTATCAGGATGTTTGCCCGATTTGTGTAACAGCAACTGAGTGATATGAACGTTGTTGCTGACAAAGGATTGTACCGATCCACCCAAATACATTCGCCAACAACGGTAAATCGATTCACCGACCATTCGTCGAATTTCTTCCGAGTTCTTCTCGTAATTTCGAGCCCACATGATCATCGTTTGTGTGTAGTGTTTACGCAGATTCTCAATATCAAGGATTTCAAAACCGCCGTCTTCAGCGAACTGCACGGCTTCGGAGAGTGTTGGCAGATACGAACCCGGGAATACGTGGCCTAAAAGTCGATTTCTTCGGTTGTCAACCTTAAGTCTTACGTTGAATGAAATCCGTTCCGCCAGAGAAACCTTGATCGGATCGAGCATTTAATCCATGATTCAGAAACATTCCTTCGTCAGTCAGAAGCGTTTTTACTTTCGCGAAATAGTCAACAATGTGCTTTTGACCTAAAACTTCATCATTAAGTATATGAATTGCTTGAACTTACCCAAATGTTCAAACATTCCAACACTGATGATGCGATCGAACTTCTCGTCGATATCACGATAATCTTGCATACGAATTTCTACTCGATCTTCAAGTCCCGCATCCTTGACTCGTTGAGTTGCAAGATCGTATTGTGCCTGCGAAATGGTAACTCCAACACAATAAGCACCAAACTTCTGAGCTGCTCGAATGACCGCCGTGCCCCAACCACAACCGATGTCTAAAGCTTTAAGGTTAATCGTCTCTTTGCCTTCTGAATTACCCAACAGTCGTTCTCCCGGTTTCACTTGAACTTTGCGCAAAATATGATCGATCTTCTTCAACTGAGCCTCGTCCAACGTCTCATCACCATTCTCGAAGTACGCACACGAATAGACCATTGTTTCGTCGAGAAAAAGACGATAGAACGCGTTGCTAACATCGTAGTGATGTTGAATGGAACTACGATCAAAAATACGAGAATGATTGATCATTCGTGTGTATCGCTCGAATGCACTTTCCGTCGGATTCACTTGTGCAACCAATTTGAATCCAACTTCCACGATGTCTTCCAATTCTCCGTCAATTTCAATTTCTTTATTTATGTACGCTTCGCCGATTGCATTCTAAAATCAAAAGAATAATGACAACAAGAGTCGATCTCACCAAGTTCGGGCGAATCAACAACCAAAGTCCATGCCAGTTCTTGATGTGCATCGTGATCTTCGGTTTGTCGAACTTACCCAAATCGATATGCCGTCCATTCCACAACACAACACGCAACGGCAGATCGTAGCTGGCTGCTTGGCTATTGAACGTGAAGAACAGATACACGAACGGCTGAACGAAATAATCCTCCAGAGCCAACCAAATTTTCTTTTCAACTTCCATGATAAAAAACCTTCAGATAGATTGAAAAGACAACCTTGAATCGCTTAGTTGTAACTTAAGATGTTGATTATGATCATAATTTGACGTCGATTTTATACCCAAAATTTCAATCCTTTCCAAGGGCGGTCTTTTCAGTCGACTCAAAGGCAACATCGTGAAGAATGATCGACAATTTTTATTGTTTTTCTTTATTACCACCGGCTATTGTCGGCGCGACTGTTTGTTATCAGAGTCGACCTTCGAGGCCAAAAGTTGTCGAGTGCCAGAAATGTCGTAAAATTTTAAAATTCATAGTCACATGCCAATTCATTGATATCCTTGTAGTTCGCACGTAGAAGCCGAGGGTACAACTCGTGTGAACAGCGATAAACGTCGACGTGAACTCGACGGTTCGAATTTTAATGGCGACCATTAATTTCGTTTCGACGACCTTCAAAATACGGTAATAAAGTTGATTGTTTACTTAGAAGAGTGTCTAATGATCATAAAACAGTTTACGAAGATGCTCATCTCAGACAAATTTCAATCAAATTGTTGCGTTCCTTATTAACTTTTCTTGGAATCCATAACAGTAACCACAATTCTTTTCCTTTGTCCGCTCTTTCAATTATCATATTCAACTCATCAACAGAAGCTTTGCTTAAAAGTTTATTGTATGTGTTCGTAAACAGGTTCATAGTTCGGCTCAGTATTGTAATGATAATGATGATGGAAATGCCGATGTACATTTTCGGGGAGTAAAACCGGTCGTTCAAGGGGAAGGTCAATGGGAATACCATATTTGTCTGCATACTCTCGAACACGCTGAAGATAACCGGTACGAGCAAAATGTTGAGACAATCCTGATTTTTATAAGATCACAAGACCATTTTGTGAACAAACCTTTTTTCGAATTCCATGACTCCCATTGTTGTTGTTCAAGGTATGTAGTTGAACGCAAATTCGATGGTCGTTTTCCACGAACATCTCCCATTACAGCTTGTGTTCTCAATCCGTGTATTTCCAGATGTTCATCAGTCGTGATTTCAGGAACCAACTTCTCCTCCACTTCTTTATAAACGCGTTCAAACTCCTGTTTTGAAACTATAACTCACGGCTTAAAATCCAACTCACCAACAAGTCCTGACATAAAGCGACGTATCTCCGTTGAGCGATTTCACGTGTGATACCTAAACACAAAGTAAAAAAGCCAGATTGATGGTAGGCACCTCTTTTGTTCTTCCACGCCTTGAATTGCAATCGTTCCAACAAGAACGAGTATTTTTTTGATGGCTCTTTATCCCAATTGTCACCCAAAAGTGCCTGATTTCGTAGAGCGTACAATTCGAGACCGGTTTCGCTTTCCATCGCCAATTCAATCCACGTGTTCTCCATACGTTCAACTGCCTCATCAAAACTCTGAAAACCTAATTGGTAATCAGACCGTTTGACTCGTTTATCCCCAATCACTCACCATCTTTCGTTTCATCGCTTTCGTAGCCCCTAACTCGGGATCCGCAGCCAACGACGTCATTTCAATAACAACTTAACGAATCGTCTCCCAAAAACGAGTCTTTTCGGTCAAAAAAAACGAAAATTGTGATTCAAAAACCACCACGAACTGATAAGCAAGTTTGTCGTCAGCTTTTACCTTCTGATTTCCTTCTCGTTGCATTCCGAGCATTAGAAGTGCAAAGATTTTGGAACGCCAAAGAAGCTGCTAATGAAATCGATTCAACATAATCGAATGAGAAGTTCAATCCGCACAGCAAACAAAAAAGCAACGGTTCCATGAAACATTCACGCTTTCGATTCGTTTTGGCGGCCGTCTGACCGGCCGGTATTTCGATACGTGAACGGAAAGCACACCGCACGTTTTCATTTCCATTTCACAGCAGATGAAATAGACGACCATTTTGGTTTATCGATCAATAAACGAAACCTTTCGTGTTGCATCAAGTGGATGTTCCTTAGCGTGAGCTTATGCTGACGAGTCTAAGCAAAGAACATCCGTCAAATGTTGGGCAACTTGTTAGTATAAATTTGAAAAGTTAAATTCGTCGAAATCGTTCGAAAATGGACGGCAGAGTTTCGATTGAAGAGGAACGAGCGAATCCACTGGTTTTTGTGTTAGTCGTGTGTTTTGCTTCGATCACTTGGTTGGGAGCTAATTCGATATGGGTAAGTGGATGGACACTTTCAGAAGCTAATTGTTGCACATTTCGGGTCGAATTGACCGTTTTCACTCAAACGATGCCGGAAGGATGGAATTTGGGGTCGGTATTGGATGTCGTGATTCAGGTTTTTACTATCGATTTTATTTCAACATCAAATTTCAGTTATCCTCCGTTGGTCCAATCATTTTCATGGTTTTGGATCGTGGATTCAAATTGCACATACCGCACGGTGTAGTCATTCAAATCGCTCTTTTCGTCTGTGCTCTCGGTAATATTCCGTTGGCATTCTTTTGGAGTGAAACCGCCTGGTTCTTTGGAAGCTCTCACTCAATAGTCATCCTACTTACGGCATTCATTTTGGGAACAATTAACGTTGGAAGCGACGTGATCGTAATGCCCTACATGATTGTCTTCAAAAAACTCTATCTACCCGCCTACTTCGTTGGTGCCGGATTGTCGGCCGTCATCCCGAGTCTTCTAAGTATCGCACAGGGTAATTAACGAATTAAAAGGCTTTTAGACAATCAAATTTAGGAGCTTCTTCCTACAAATGTATCTACAACAACGCAACTCAGCAATCGTATCCGCATTTTTTGAGCCCAAGATTTACGATTTCCACTTTCTACATGATTCTCTTCTGTTGGTCGTGTTTGGCGTGTGTTTCGTTCTATTTGGTCAATTGGCAAACAGTGCGCTTGGAACGATGGTTTCCGCAAACGGTTCCCCGTCTCATACATGCGCAGGACATCGCTTCAACGGCACGTGAAGATTCGAAGCCTCAAGCACGACTTTACGAATACGAACCCTGGAGAGATGCGTTTGTTTTGATTAGTTTGATTGCACTTGGAGTTCAACTCAACACGATCTTTCCTTCTCTTCAATCATACGCCAGTCTTCCCTATTCAACAGTAACTTTCCCATTATTTAATGTCTATTGAGTTGTTTCAGAACGCATATTTCTGGTCCCTAACTTTGTCGGCATTGGCACAACCTTGCGGAGCGTTAGTGGCTTATTTTATTAAAGTTAATCGAACAATTTATCTGATTGGTCTCTCAATTGTTTGCGCCATTTGCACATTGATTTTCGTTGTAATAGCTGCGCAGTCTCCTCATCCGTTTTTGTCACAAACAACAATCGGGAGCGTAATGAGTGTACGTGAAACCTTCGAACATACACGCAATTTGATTCTCAGGTTTTACTAGCTGTTTTGATTCAGTCGATAGGCTGTTTCTTACGCACTTGTCTAATGGAAGCGTATCGAGATGGCCGTCCACAGGATCGATCCCGTTTGGTTTGGGCGGGTTGTAGTCTTCAAGTAAGGCAACCAACCGAATAGAACAATTCAATTTTTAGGGCGGTTCACTTATCGGTACCTTAGCCATGTATCCACTGGTCAATGTGTGGCGTCTATTTCACGACGCACCTTCTTGTTAGAAATTGATTTGTAAATAAAATGATTGAGCAAATTTATTTAACAAAAATACAACAAAAAACCTAACAGATATACTCAAACTCATTTAACAACCGTCTTCTCTGCTTCTTCGTTCTCATCGTCCTCGTCATCGATAGCCAAGCCTTTGGCTCTTTCTTCCTGTTTTTTCAGTAAATTCTTTCTGATATCAAATAGCGTCCAAAGGTTCGACTCTTTCACTAGTTCTTTCATGTCTTTACGAGTTTGTCGACGCTCTTTAAGCTCTCTCTCGTACTCCGTTCGATACACTCGATATGCTTCATCGACCGTCTTGTCCAAATACAACGAATAAAGGTAGACAGTACCAGAAAATGTTGTTCTAAAACAAAATCTGTTCAACGAAACCGAACAAAACATACCCAGCGGTTAGGCCCAACGTTGTTGCTTGAATCAGACCGTAGAGACCTAGTGGAAACGAAAAGAAAGCGCAAGCTGAAGCTGAAAAGTACGCCCGATACAACAGCTATCTCAAACCTCTATGGGTGACAAGACACACCGCACCTGAAATCACTGGCATATACCACAGAGAGAATCGATCGCGATAGAGAGTTAGATGAGTTGTCGTCATTCTGAAAGTTCACAGGATTCATTTGCCATGTAACGAAAACTAACAATATGCTTCCCATTAGAATACTACTACGCATTCCGTATCGAAATCCACTCTTCATAAACGACAATATTCGATAGTCCATGGTTCGTGTCTAGAACTTGAATTTTTGTCTTAAGCATCTTCTATCTACTTACAAATCGATTGGCCGGACTACCGAATGTCATTCCTGTAGTGTACATTTGAAGTCGTCTTTCGGTCTCTTGTCGTCCGCTCAAACCGCCCACAATACCGCTAACAATAAATGTAGTACGCAACGTACGTGCGGTAATATCTCGTTCCATGCATTGCTCATCAAAGTTGTAGAACTTCTTCAACCGCCTCCAACTTGCTTTCCATGATGGGAAGTCGTCGAGCCATGGCATTGCGTGTCTATTACATGTTCTACAGCATAAATTTAACAGTCAAATAGGTAAATACCAATACGAGAAGAGAAATCAACTCAACTAATTGATACAAGCCGAATCTGAGACCCTCGAATTTCTTTATTTAAAACATTAAACTTGAATGAACACCAAAAATTTGACCATATCTAGATGGAAATATTACAAAGACTAGTCGCTGGACGACTCCGTGTATTTTAATACGCGGAATGCAATTTGGGTATCGTGAAAGAAATGAGCAAAACGATAGAACGATTGAGCAGTTGGAATTGCGAACTCTTCCACTTCCATAACACGAACATCTACAAAGACATTTAGAGATCATCGATTCTGTTAACAAACCGGAAAACGGTGAAAGTTTCTTCATCGACGCACGCTCCTCACGATCCAGTTGAACGCACTCGATTTTCTCCAGAAATGAAATCAACTCGCGAAGACAAATTGGTTGCAGAACATATGAGTACAAGGTACAGAGTTCTCGCAACTTAATTCCCGGCTTATAGTTGATCGTCAACAACAGGGCTTCGCTCATCCATCTGAAGCCAAACTCAACGATCATTCTTTCGCGCGAACATACCGCAACGCATTCCAATTGACTTCGCCATTCGGGAAACTCCACGGTCGAATGCCAAAGTACTTGCCATCAATTTTAATGAACCACGGCTCAGCAAAGTTCAATCCAACGTAACGCTTCGCCTCAACGCCGCACGTGTACACAAGACCCAATTCAATAAGAAGCTCCAAAATTTTCGTAATCGTTTCTCTGTTTATCAGACTGTTCATCTTCTCCTAAACAGTCTTCGGTAAAATTATCGAGAATCTAAACGCACTTGAATGTTTTGAATTGTGATACCTGCATACTCCATACTGTTCACAGCATCCAAAATGACTGTTGCAATGTCCGGACTACACAGAGACCTCAAATCTCGTTTGGCTCGTTTGATAAGCTCTTCTTTTAACTTGTTCTCACTAACCACCGGAACATCAAACTTTTGAGTGACGAGCTTAGCAACCTCTTCACGTGATGGCAACTCAAATTCGATGTGGTTTTCCGGACATGCGATTCCAATCTTTTCGATGAACAACGGTGAGTTTTCCAAGTGCCTTAACTGCTTGACAGCCTGAAACTCGAGCTTTTATATTAACGCCTTTTGCTCACACTCACTTTTCCTTTCATGTCGCCGTTCGTTTTGTTCAGATCGTCCATTGATTCTTCGATATCGTCTTTCGATTTCTTCACTTCCATTCTCGGAATAACTTCGTCCAATTTGCTCAGGTCCATTTCAATCTCAACGTCGTTGCAAGTCGCCGCTAGCAGGCACAACAAACCGAGAGGATTGTCGTCTTGTTGATCAAAGGTTTTGTTCTTCATAGCCGGATCTTTTATTGCACTCTTTGCGATTTCGATCAAATCATTTCTGAACGGATGATTGAAGAACTGACGATAGCTAGAATGTTCTAATCAATAGGAGCTTCAAACCTCATCTTCGCCTACTAAACACTAAGAATCGTGTGACTTCGTGTTGTTACTGCAGCACCAAACGGACGAACTCGTGTGATCAAACCTTCGGAACGACAAATCAAAAGCGCATCGGTGATGTTCGATGGTGAGACGGAGTTCAGGACGGGACGAAAATCCGTGCGTGACTTGTCCGCTGAATCTGTGGCATGAAATGCTTCACAAACCATAGTCGACATAACAACGTTGAATGCAACGCAGTGAGCAACGTCAGCAGCCGTTGTTGGCGCGCAAGAACGGCGCGGAAAAGTGGATGAATTGTTAACCGTCGACACGTACTTCTTCTTTTCCAAATACTTTCGGAAGTCGTCGTCCGATGCCGTCACTAACGGGGAATTTCGAGCTTCACTACAAAACATACAGATTATGGAAAGCAAACTAAGAGCTTACTGGAAAATCAACTGATGAGCTTGTCTGAAGGTGTCTTTGAAAAATTCATTGCGTTCATTTTCATTACTGAACTCTCGAGTAACCAACGTATTTCGAATATCGAGCATCGTCTACAAATCGTTTGAAAAAAACTAAAATGACAAACTCACTTTAAAAGTTCCTAGTGTCTTAACGATGTAATGCATTTGAGCAATCCGACCCGGTCGTACCATTTCACGTGCACTCGCCGACATCAACGAGTTAACCGTTTTGCAACGACTTTCCTATAAGAATCATAAGATCAATCTGCAGATTATAGCTACCGGATTATACTCGTGCATAATGTCACGCATTACGGTCGGATTGAGCCAAAAGCGATGAATTGGATTCAAGAAAAAACTCAACGCTCGAATCATAACCAACTGAAATTTGAAGCATATGCGATGAACTTGGACTTTCCTCTTACCATATCGTATTCTCGAGCAATAAAACGCGATCTCATGTACATGTTTTGCTTTTGACTTTGTTTATCAATGGCATCCAATTTCCTCTTTTGATTATTCTTCACCTTCTCCTCTTCAGATTGATAATCGTCCGAAGACACGTCGGATTCGACTGCTTTTGCTGACGAACGAGTGAGTCGCTTGTTAACGGTCTTCTTCTTTGGGGCTTTCTTTTTGATTGTTGGTGCTAGTTGAACGGAACTTCGATTTAGATGCTTGACGATTTTTCGATTAATTGATTGGGAAGTCAAGGTCTGATGAGCGTTGCATTGCCGTCGAAAACTTGTATGGCTGACAGCGTCCAATGTCTTTTGAGACAATAACGGTACTCCCGCCTTCTTCCTGAAACTTTGAACGATGAGATAATTGAATCTATTCATTACCGCCTCCACAATTCGAATTCAGATGGTAACAAAGAAGAGATACAATTCTTTTCCGGTGTCTCCTCTTTTACACTTTCTGCTTCCATATCCTCTTCACCTGCAGAAACTTCAGTTGCGGATACCTTCCGTTTTCGAGATTGCCTGGTTTCTTGATTTGCTAATTGATCAACGGTTTTCTGCGCTTTCTTCAAGTTTTTTCCCTTTCTTATCGACTCTTCACGTCCGGCTTTCATCATCTCTTTTGTCGACTCGTTGTAGTAGATTTGACCAGTCGGAAAAAGCCGATTCTCTGAGACGTATTGATCGACGGTTCGTCGAAGCACCGTTTGAACTCGTTCGTCCTTGACATCACGAATCTCGTATGGTGTAATAATCTGTATTGTTGTTAACTAAATCATAGACATCATTCAAAAGAAAGCTCTTCATTTTACCTCTCGATTTGTATCATTGCCAGTCGATGCCTCCGGAAATCCAGTCTCACAAACTTTGGTCGTGTGAACTCGACACAACTGTTTCTTCTCCAATGCGTACAAACATTTCATTAGCGATTTCTTGTCAATCTGAAAAGAAGTTTCAGGTCCCAACAAACGAACAAGAACGAACATCAAACGTGTATCCCAACTCGTTTTCTCGATGTTTAATCGTTTTGCTAATACGAGCGGTTGTGATGATTACGTTCTCTTCTTGAAGTAGTTCCAAAATGAACAGAAACCGTCTTAGGGTTATGTCCGTGATGCGAAGTGTTGCTGAAAGTCGAGAACAGTAATCATCGAATAGATCGAACATACACAAATTTTTGCCCGGAAACTTGACTGTTGCCTCGTGAGTATACGGAAACTCTCGTCCAATCAACTTCTCCAATTTTTCCTGTAGTTCAGCAAAAGCAATCGGAGATGCGTTGTCACATTTGTAGAAGTATCTAGAAACGTAGATTTCAACAAGCTAGCCATCTGGCAACCTACTTGAGCATTCGATACTTGCCTTCCATTTTCTGATAAGATCCAATTTGATTGGGAAATGATTTTTGAATCAATTGAATTGATGCTGAAATTCGCCGGTTTCCGGCTTTTGTTCGTGTATTCTGCCCCATCATTTTGCCGATCTCGTAGCGTCCAATTCCTTCACTTCCTGAACGTACGATCGCTTGAGCTGTGATGTCGTTTTGACTGCGGTAACGAGACAAAAACGGATAGTTGGACGGGATGTACTCGAAATAGCAATCTGAAATGACGACTTCGAAAACCACAAAACACAATTTTCTTACGTTCCACCCCATCGCCAAACTCGGAATCCGCGTACGTCGTATCCATGACTTGTAAACCAGTTGTTCGATCAACTCTCGAACTAGCGAGACCTCCAAAGGACAATCCAAGCGTTCAGCTCGTAAGGACAAAACTTCCTTTCTATCGATTACTCTCCCGATCAACAAACTTCTGGGTCACATTTCTGACCATTTGCTTGTTAACAAAATTGCAACAGAAATCGAGAATGAACATTCACGAACTTGATTTTGCCGGCTCGTCCAACTCCATCAAAGAACGTCTATTGGACTCACTACTCAGTCAGCCGAATCTGTTCATTCGCTCTCAACAACGCGGCGAATCGGATCTTAACGACGCGGAAAAACGATCGATTTTAAGCGAACTGTTGGAAAACAAACCCTCGGTTTTTCTTCAACGTTATCATTCACTAATTAAAAAAGGTTGGTTGATTTCAAGGAGCGTTGCTTATTTTTGGCTTCAGAGTTTCTCGACTGTTTTCCTTGTGATTCCGAACGCTGCGAACCGTATGTTCGACTGATCCGCGATCGTCCACCTCAGCAAGCCGATCGTGACTATGCGGTTCGAAATCGACGTTTCATGGCAATGCAGAAGCTGAAGCAAAACGGGACTTACTTCTCGTTGGAGAAAATGCGCGAACGAGCGCCGATGCACTTCGATTTGATGGTCGGAGGTCAGCTGCTGGATTCGGGTTGGTTTCTCATCGAATATTTTTTGAATCGAATGTTTTCAGAAAAAATCCATTTACGGCCGACCGTCGAAGTACGTCAGGGTAGCGAGTTCTCGAATCTATTGGAGCAATTCGATGAAAGTCAACGAATCTCCGATCGCAGAAAAAGACATCTCGAACAATACGAGAGTTTCATGAAAACTGTACGTTCAGTTGTTGAGCTTTGAAACTACGACTTTAGGACACGACCGATCGTTTCATGAGCCACGTCTCGAGGAGAACCGAAGTCGATGACGAGGAGTTCGAAATGGAATTCGATTCGGACGATGACGAGGGCCGAGCAGCTGAAGCCAAACGCAAAAAGATGCTCACCTCCAGTCGCTATACAGTCGATAAAGAGGTTCCAACGCAATGTAAGTTCACCACAATTCCTTGTATTCAACTTGGTCTTTAGACGAAATTCTCGATACAAGCCAATTACCGAAAAACGACACTGTTGAAGAAGAAACTACTCGTCAGATGTCCGAATTGACCGTCGAGGAGAATAGTCAGGAGATGAATTCGAATGAGCCGTCGACGGAGATTCCGCACGATGCTCTGATGTCCGAGTTCCAATCGTTCATGGAGACTCGATTCCTCAGCGGTGATGATGATCAGTTTGTGAACTATTCGGAGATTGACAGCGAGGATCCCGACGAAATAATCAGATGGAAAGCACAGGACGCCGAAGACGCATATTTTGCGGATGTTGATGATTAAGAAGATATAACAGTATATGTAATAAATTTTTATGTTTCTTTTATTTCTTAAATCCCCGTTACACGAATGAAAAGGCACAGGTAAATAAGTAAACAGTGCGTAAACTCAGATATCACGTTCCATTCCCAAACAAGCTCGGACCGTCGGTTTCACTGTTACCCAAACCCAAATTCCGCACAAAACGCTCAATGAAACGGGTAGTGCAACGATGCCGGCACTAACGACACCCAATTGCAAAGTGAACACAGCACCTGCAATAGCTCCTAAAAGAAGAAATTGAGATTTGATTCTTTGTTACGATTACAAATCACCCGAAGCCGCTCCACAAAGTCCAAGACCCAAAAGCGGCGAATCGCCGCATGCCAACGCCGCTGAAGCACAACCGGTCACTCGTTTTTCTTGGTTCTTCTGTTTGTACTTTTCAAGTTCATGCTGAAGACATTCAAAATTGATGTCCTATTCAGTGAGACCTACGTTTATCGATTCTTGTAAGCGACTCAAGTTTGCCGATCGAATGTCGCCGCTGTCGATTTTGGGACAACGATCGTAAATGTTCAGCGCTTTGACACCCTAAAGTCTATTGCTTAATTGAGAGTAATTTATTGGTTACCATCTTAATGTGAGTTTCGTGAAGCTTCTTTTCGGAAATCATTCGGGAAGTTCGTGTAATCTAAATTCTGATACAACCTTCAAACTTTATGTTTATACTCGATCCATGGCTTTGCAGTAAAAGTTCTTTGCTTCTTGCATATGTTCAGTAGAAACCAAATGAACGTTCGAATTGAGAACGTTACGCGCTTGCGGAAACGTGTGACTATCGAATATCTTTGCGTATTCCTTTAAAACAAAGTTAAGAGTTTGAGTTTACGTGAACTTACACGAATGATCTCAATCAGTTTCTTGCACGTGACCTCCTTTCCATTCACTGCCTTAACATGCAACATTCTTGGAGACAACAACGACTGAACCATTATCTTGATTTCCTCTCTGAACTGTGGTTTGATGTCTAAATTTGCAAGTTGATTTCGACTTCTCTCAATTAAAACCTTTGACTAAGCCACGAAACGAGTTTCGTTCAGCGACTTTCTGACCGGGATGTGGAAGCAAAAAACAAGAAAGTTCTTCGAAACAGTCGGGAAGAAGTTCACGAATTTCACGTGTTGCTTCGGACTGTTGATCGTTCGTGCGAAGTACTTGGTCGAGATAACGTTCGCCGCTTTCAACTCCGTATTGAAACTGATCGGTTGGCTTGAAGTCTCGAATAATAAAGTAGAGATGCTGAAACGGAGGGTTACAATCATAAGCTAATATCATTTGTACTTGGAATGGTGTTCCCAAATCTGAAGCCTCAGCTGCTGCCAATTTACCGTACTCAGTAAAAAACTGGAAAGGCAACAAAGTCTCGTCGTTGAGTGTTTCGGTTATGTTGAAACATTGAACACTGCTAAGCATTGTTGAAAGCGCAAAAACCGCTTGACTGGCTGGATATCCCGAAGCTGTCGGATCGAATGTGCCTTGAGTGTCCATCTACACGAAACTTACATTAAAAACAATCTTCTCCTTCTCACCAAAACAACAGCATAACGTTCACTATTCGGATGATCAATCAAAATCGGCTCTCCCCACAACTAAAAATCTGATGTCATTTTCAAATTTTTTCAAGTTAATTACCCAAATACCGACTGTATCTCGTTTAGCTCCCGAACGCCAATGAAAACCCTCCAACAGTGTGTCATCGTGAAGCCATTCCATTTCCAGAGTGTTCGTACGATGAAATTCCTTTTGCGAATATTGCAAACTAAAATCCCGACAGATCATCAGTTAATCCGATTGAATAAGCTTACATATAAAGATACTCCAAAAAAAAGTTCAACAAAAAACTTTTTCCTTTTCGGAATGCTCCAGCAACACTCATAACAACAACCTAAGATACGAAGAGATTACACAAGTTGCGGCTATGCATTATAATTTACTTTACGATTCGCAGTTGAGGAGTGATTAAGCACTGCGTTAAGTGCATTCTTGTTCAAACGCAAAGCATTCGGATTTGAACTCGACGGAACAAACAACTGTACCGGACGTATCTTGTGCCGATGTTCCATGTGGTCGTGGGCTGCCGAATTGAACTCGGGCTGGAATGTCAATCGGGTTTCATGGTCGAGAGAATTGCCGTTACACGGCCGGCGATCGTGACCACGACTATGCGGCGGCGTACTACTGGGCGTTGCAACGGACGCTTGAGTCAGTAGCTTTTTATTGCGCAGTTTGACTAATGCGGAAAGCGTGTTACGTCTTGGTGCAGCATTCAATCCAGTGGGCAAATCAGGTGAGGGATTAGTGGGTGGTGTGGTTGTCATTGTGCAATTGATAGCCTCTATCGAAAAGAAGAAAGAACGGCAAGTGCCAATTCAATGGCCTAGAAAGGTCGAAGACTTTGAACGATTGTTGATGTCGAAATTAACCGCAGTTCATCTTGACAATCAGCTGAAACTTCGGATTATTCACGGCAATCGAAATGTTAATTGTGATTAGTGGGCAAGACGCGGGAAGTTACTGTTAGAGTGGTCATAGAAAGAAGTTAACTTTCAAGACGACGAAGATTAGAAGTTTGCTTGCATTTAACGGTGCCGTCAAGAGTGTGTGAGGGTGTGGACCAAAGAGATTTTTTTACATGAAAATTGATTCTGCGCGATATTTTGCCGAAAATGGCGCATAGTCGAAAAGAGGGAACGTAAAAGCTCGAAACCTTATCGTGTCGTTTCGTGAATCCTGACTCCCGTCCGAAAATCCTTTTCGTCGTCTTAGCATTGTTGACACACGGAGGACCGTGTGAGGTGTCGAATTCACATTAACACAACCGGCAGTGAGGAAACACGTGTGCGCGAGAGTGATTTGGATCCATCAGCTTGCAGCTTCGGGTGGGGTTTCCAACGAGTTTTTTCAACTGCAACCCAAAACCCGAAAATAAAATTCGTGCATTTTAAAGACGAATGGACTAAAGAGGATTTGTCCGCCGAGATTAAGGGGCCAATGATTTTCGACTGGACACGTTTTTCCACATTCCCGTTTTCTCGACCATCAACCACGTTAACAACCGTCACAACCGAAGGTTCGAGATTTCGAGTCCGCTAATTGCGAACGGAAATCAAGAGCGAACGGTCGAAGCCAACGGAATCCGTTTGGTGGTTTTAGTCGTCGAGTCGTTAAACGAGCAGAAGCGTGAACTAACGTTTCTCGAATTTGGGGCTCAAAACTCCCCAAAAAAAGTTGGCCGGGTAATAAAATTGAAGCGGCGCGACTCGTCCTCAAAGATTGAACGGTATTTCCTGCGGCTCTTGTCTCCAATCTCGATGTTTCCGCCCTCGAAGTCGCCGTGCGAAAGACGTCGGCAGGTTTCATTCGTTGGCGACGGCCTTCAGAAGTGATTAAACCGACTGGTCAGCATCCTCGACTTTTAATTGTCATTCAACTGACTTTCCAAAAACTGAACCGCCGGAATGGTTAATGAATTTGCAGTGTTGGTTTTCTCGGCGGCCATTTTACTCACGACCTTCAAATTAAATGAACAGAAACAACGAGAAGCGGAAATAGGTTGGTGGGGCCAAAGAGACCAGCGGCACATCTTCCGCTTCGATCTTTTGAAATTACGGTCCCAATAAGAGAGGAGCCAAGTTGGAATCCACGTTTCCGAAAACATTCTGGTGACAAAATGAACGTCCGTCGCATTTCATGGCCTCTCGAGATTTTGTTTACAGAAGCCACCGAGTGCTCGAATCATTTGCGACGACTGTGTGTTGAGTTGTGTGCATTAGTTTGAAGTGGTTTCATTTGATTTGCAACTTTCCGAGGGGAATTCCGAAGGCTTAGAAACCGACGAAACGAAATTGACACTTTTGGTTCGGTTTTTTAACATCAACTTTCAACAAACAGCGTTTCTGGAGCGTCACACACTTCCTCCATCAATCGATTACTCTCATCGACGTGACTTCGCAGATGATTTCATGAGCAGAAGTAATTGCGGGTGTTGTTACAATCACAGCGTTTCGAAATGTCGTGGAGCAGCGTTTTAAATGCTCGATCGTTTGTGCTCCTGCACATTTCAACCCGACTATTTTCAACACTTTAGCGTCAATAGTTTGCTATAAAAGATCGAATCACAAAATTTGAAAGTCAATTGTGTTTACAATGAAGTTTTTATTCCTAAATCGTTTGTTATTTCTATCACTTCTGGTTCTACTGATCGTTATAATCGATGGAAAGCCAGTGGCCCAACAGACATGGCCCATCACTCCGTATCTGAATCCCGTAACAGGTGGCAATAACATCGGAGGTGGCAATTCGATTTCGTCATTTTGGCTTCTATGTACGTCCTTCAACTGCGGCAGAGGTTGATTGTTATGATTGAGAAACCTCTGTAACGTATTTTTTCGTCTGATCGTTCGAACTCAACCAAATTGATCAACTGATGTCATAATCACATTCGACGACATACGGGAACAGCAGTAAAAGTATTTCAGTTAGTAACTATGCAGCCAATCATTCAACCCTTCTTTCGTTTTTGATCTTTTCGTATTCAAGCGCTGACCACGTTTTCCAAATCTCACCGTTTGTCAATCTGTTTCCGAACGTTGGCTACGGCAACGTTTTCGCAAGTTTCGTGGTTAACAATTTCTATGTAAAATCGTTAGTTCAATAAACTTCAATTTGTTTCCACGTGTTTCCATTAGTTAGGTCGCAACATGAAAATAAACTTAAAAGCCTCGAATTTGTCAATTGTCCAACGAATCGTGGAAAATGCGAATTAGACTTCCGGATCGACGGTAAACGTTCCGGCCTTGTGACTCATGATGCAGCGGTCGATGTGTACGATGCTCTGAACTTTTCAACTCGACGACAAATGAGATTACCGTAAAAGGAAAATTGTTTCAATTTGCAAGTTAGTTGTAATTGAATTCGAGAAATCGGAATGTTCGCTGCAACAATCAAAGTTAGTGGTCTTCGAAGTTCAATGTTTCGCGCATTCATCAACCAAACGACAACTTTCGTTGGAATTTCCGCTTATCAATTGCGTTGTACTTTCTCTCCGGCCGATTGCGTGTTTTTGATTAACGAGTTGGAACGAACGTTCGCCTTCCGAAGAACATGTTTTTGAACGTCGACCCCAAAAAGAAGATTCTTTGTTCGTGATGAAGGGCGGAACATCACGCCACTTCTCAGCGCTCCTCAAATTTGTGTGTGTTCTGTGGGGGAGCTTAAGTCTCGGGCCTTTTCGCAATCAAAGGTGCTCGAATTAACGACGACCTTCCGTCGATTAATTGAGTTCGAAATGAGCAGAAATGCGCAGCAAATTGGATTAACAAAGAAACGAAATTGCGATTAAAATGGCGAGGAGAGTGTTTGCATTCCCATTTAGTTTATTTGTTCGAGCGGATAACAAACCAGCTTATGGTGGAGGTTGTTGATTTGGAACAAACGAACTTTGCACCTTGAAAACCTCGTGGCTCCCCCTCAAGGTTTCTGACGTTCGTTTGGCCCCCGCCGATGATCAGTGGCCGCGTGCTCTCCACAGATCAAAATGATTGAAAGGTCGTCGTGAGGACAAGTTTTTGGACTTTTGACTCTCACGGCAACAGTTGCTCTTCTTCACGTTTCGCAAGACTTGATCGTATGCCACCTAATTGCGCAGGTTTCCACAAGCTCAGAGTACCAAAACAACCGCACTTTGGACTTTGCACAATCAACAAACAGGGAATGACGGTCCAAGATCGCTACTCATCAATTAATGAACCTCCTACTTTTCTTCGCGCCTAATTACGAACCTTTTAAGTAGCCGCAAAATTTCTCGTTTCCAATCTTACGGTCATTTCGTTCACATTCTTGGGAATGTTTGCAACAACAAAAAACAAAGTTGTTGTTTTTTTGCGGGAACGTCTCGATTGTGAGCCAGTTGGCGGACGAACTTTGTCCAGTGGATTTGCGTCGTTATGTCACGTCAGCGGATTTTTTGGTTGAAAGGGCGGAAATGAGTTCAAAAGCGAAAAAATGTGTTTCGCGGTAAATCAACGTGGTCTTAACTTTCAAGGTCGTGAAATCGAGGGAAACGGTTCCGCAATTCGCTCACGCATATTTTTGCCTTATTTCGAAAACGCTTGTTGTGCTGACGCATCCAAAATGCGTCCAAAGACGATTTTCGGCGTTTGGCGCAAAACGCAGTCATTTTGTTTACGGACGTCGAGCGGCGGGGGGTGGACTCTTTGGCTGTTGCAGTGGAGGGGTCATTTTTAGCTCTCCAAAAAACAATGCGATTCTTATCGTCGTTTTGCGTGCATCCGATTCGCGTTGATCTCCGTCGCTTAACTAACAACTTTTTTACAGAGAGCGGCTCTACGGTTGTCCGACTGCTTGGAGATACTCGAAACGGTTTCTGGTCGCTATGGTTGGTAAAGACAGTTCATTGTGGGTGTTGCCACCAGTAGGAGGACGGTCGGTTCTTTTTTTTTTGATTATGCGCGATTTCAATGGGATTGCCATTTGGGAAGCGTCGACATTCGAGGGCGGAAGTCGATAGCGAAGTCCACAATCTGAAACAAGAAGGACGGCGACTTAATTTCGGAAATTTTTTTGTGCGAAAATAACACGCGTCTTCGATTCAAATACCAAAACCTTTTTGAATCGCTTCAGCTCAACGCTTTTTAGACTCGCTGATTTGGCCGAGTGGGCAACCAACTCAACGCAGTCGACGATCACGAACGCCCTCGGTGGTGGTCAATCTTCGTCTCTTGTCTATTCTGTTGGCGCAGCTGCAGCAATCGGAATGGGTTGGTACATGTGGTCTTCGAAACCCGATGGGAAAGTTCGTCCGTTGGTCGATTTAAATGCGCAAACACGCGTTTTGGCGGTAAGCGATTTCCACTAAGATTCTCATTCTCGATCCGGAATTCTGCAGGACGGTTCTCGTGTCTGCAAATATCTCACTTCAGACAATTTGGTCAAAACGTTGCACTCCGATGTCACCACTCTCTACGATGCCGTTCGTCGTGGTGCCACGAAATCACAGAACGGACCGATGCTTGGTTATCGTCGGAAGCAGGTCGATGGCTCGGAACCGTACGTTTGGCTTCACTACAATGAAGTCATCGATCGATCTGTCGATGTTGCACAAGCGTTTCGTGCGCTCGGTGTTGCGCCCGGACAAAAATCGTTCATCGGCATATACGCCAAGAATCGACCCGAATGGATTGTCATCGAACACGCGATCTACAATTTTAACAACGTGATCGTTCCGTTATACGAGACGCTGGGCGCTGAAGCGTGCGTTTTCATCATCAACCAAGCGGACATTCATCTTGTTGTTTGCGACACATTGGACAAAGCAATGGGACTCATCAAGCAGCGCGAAAGTTGTCCATCACTTCATACGATCGTGGTCCTCGACTCACAAATTCCAAGCGATGCAATCGAACAAGCCAAAGAGTCCAACATCCGATTGCTTTCATTCGGAGAATTGGAGAAGATTGGACGTGAATACGAAAATCGTGTGCCATTGGAACCGCCAACTGCTAACGATTTGGCTACGATCTGCTATACCAGCGGTAAGATTTTGAATTCGTTAGATTCTTAATCTTCTATCGTTTTTTAGGTACTACCGGACAACCAAAAGGAGTGATGCTTACTCATGGCAATATCATTGCTGATGGCACGACTCTCGACTATTTCAAGAACATCGATCTCGGAACGACGGACGTGATGATGAGCTTTTTACCGCTCGCTCATATGGTAAGTTTCCTATTCAACGATCTTTATTCGCAATGTGATTTCAGTTCGAACGTGTCGTTCAATCCGTTGTTTACACCGAAGGTGGTCGCGTCGGCTTCTTTCGAGGTGATATTCGTGGACTTCCGGATGACATTAAAACTCTGCAACCTACCGTTCTTCCCGTTGTGCCACGAGTCTTGAATCGAATCTACGACAAAGTGATGAGCGAGGTTGGAAAGTCGCGAGTCAAGAAACTTATCTTTGATTCGGCGATGGCCTACAAGATGCGTCAACTCAACAAGTGGGTTTTCGTATTTCAATTTCATTATCTTGTTTGCATTTTAGTGGAATTATCTGCAACGATTCGCTGGCTGATCGTCTTATTTTCCACAAAATTCGCGAACAATTGGGCGGACATGTGAAACTCATGATCACCGGCTCCGCACCATTGGGCAAAGAGGTTCTCAACTTCATTCGCGCAGCATTGGGTTGCACGGTTGTCGAAGGATATGGTCAAACAGAGGCAGTTGCATGTGTTACAATTACTTTGCAAGGCGATTCTGTGCCCGGACATGTTGGAGTTCCATCACCGTGCAATTCGGTCAAATTGGTTGATGTCCCGGAGCTTGGATACTTTGCCAAAGACAATGCTGGTGAAGTTTGTGTTCGTGGTGCGAACGTCTTCAAAGGTTACTTCAAAAACGATGCGCAAACTTGTGAGACAATTGATGAAGCTGGTTGGTTGCACACCGGCGATATTGGTCAATGGACTGAACGTGGAACGTTGAAAATCGTCGATCGAAAGAAACACATCTTCAAGTTGGCCCAAGGCGAATACGTGGCGCCAGAGAAGATCGAATCCATTTACGTCATGTGTCCGATCGTTCAACAAGTTTACGTGGATGGCCACTCACTCGAAAACTCATTAGTTGCGATCGTCGTTCCCGAACCGCAAGAGCTAATCAATTGGTACAAAGCAGAAACCGGCAAAGATAAGCCATTGGAACAAATTTGCAAAGAACCAAAGGTAACTTTTACGTTTCAGTTTTCGTAAACAAATTCGATTTACAGGCTCGTAGTCACGTCCTGAAGATGATGACTGAACAAGGAAAAGCGGCCAAATTGAACGGAATCGAACAAGTGAGTCATTTGAACCGCTTCTTAATCGAACAATCGTTTCAGGTCAAAGCCGTGTATTTGGATCCGATTCCATGGTCCGTCGAGAATGGAATGTTGACACCGACACTCAAGAGCAAACGTCCGGTTCTCAAGAAGTATTACGAGGCCGAAATTGCTGCAATGTACAAGCACAACTAAACGGCACCTATCTTACAACCATCTCTCTTTCACCCTCATCTTATTTTTCGTTTCATAACGGGTAGATTCGGCTTTGTGTATTTTGCGAAAAAACTTTTATTTCGAACTTCTCATCTTGTCTTATTGCTTACAGATATTAGCGTGTTTATAGATCTTCTAATTGTCTATTCTAATTAGTTACTTGTACTGTTCGAGCTAAATAAAAATTATAAATCTGACAGCTGAACTTCAAATTCACAACTTCTAATTTCTCATTCCACGAATACGTGTACAATAACACAATTACGAACTTGATACGAGCTTTGGTCATCCGGAAAGGCGTCGCTTGAAATGCACCTGGCAAGTCAAAAAGCGGTGTTATTCGATTGTTATTTAGTCTTTTGAACTAAGATGTACGTTCCGACACCAACCGATTTGGATCTTCAATGGTCGCGTCGTTTACGTTGGGGTCTCCAATTTTATTTGTATACAATTTTAGTAGTTCAGACATTTGCCTTTATCCTAATCATATCACTATTTCGTTGGAAAACTCCGCCGGTTATGAACGAATATCGTCGTCTGTTGTGTACGAACTTGCTCACCGCCTATCTAAGCGAATTAACGCTAATCGCACTATTTCCCGTTCCACTTCCAAGTATGTTCCACGTTGTTTCCGATGGATTAGTGAACAACTTGGGTAAATACGCTCAGTTCTACACTTTGCTCTTACTGGCAGTCTTACTGTGTGCTCATTTTGGTTCTATCATCTTTTGTATTCTCTACCAAGTAAGTTGAGACTTGAAATCGTAAACAAGTTGTTCCAGTTTTCGTTGATTTCATTGACTCGGAAATCGCGTTTACGATTGTTCTTCGATTATGTTCTCCATTCGAATGTTCGATTTATGTTCTCATTCTTTGGCTATATGCTACTGTCCTCCTGCTTCTTCAGTTATATTCTAATTTTTTATGTTGTGGTCGATTACTCGCCTATCGCATCATTGGACATGAAACAACCAGGCGATCGTTTTATTTACTTAGAATACCTAGAGAAGTCAAAGAATCCTGTGTACTTAGACTTTCATCAGATGAATCACGTCATCATTGCTGTGAGTGTTGTAGTTGTGAGTGAACGAATTCAAAATTTCTTTTTTATCAGTTTATTTTCAGTTGATCATGGTCATTGCAAGTATTGTCGGGGTGATTTATTTGTGTTTACAAATCGGTAAACCGCTTCCGAAAACTCAATCTCTACAAAGATCATTGCATCGTTCGATTATTGCTCAAACTGTTACTTTTACGTTGTTCTTCGCAATTCCGGCCGAGTTGCTTCTATGTGTCGGACACTTCGAATTGCCCTCAGCGTACAGTCTAATGTTTGTTGGAGTGGCCTCGTTGGCTTCATACAGTCCAGTGAATCATGCAATCATGCTGCTATCGGTCAGACATTTTCGAAAAGAAACAATCAAAATGACACAAGAAATGTTTGATCGATTAAAGAAACGAACACGTGGACAAAGTGAAGCGGCAATTACAACGATAACCTTGACCAACCATTGAACTTTTATTTTGTCCTTAATGTTCTTGAGCAATAAACGTTTAAATCAATAGACAGATCGAGCTCTTCGTTTCACAATATCCAACGGTTTTTCCAGCGTACGTCGTCGATTACCCGTACCCACAAATTTGCGTGTGACCGTTGGATTCGATGGAATCCACGGAGTTGGCCAACGACGTTTAGCTTCGGCATCGTAGTTCAAAATCTTGTAGGTAAGGCTGTGCGAATAGTTTTGCTCTTTACGCTGCAAATATCAAGTTGAGATCATTGAACAAACTTAATCAACAGACTTTCATTTCCAACCATAGGTCATAAGCGTCTCTGGCCATTAAGTCACGTATTTCACGTTCCGTTCGCAATTTCTCGGCCTCCTTCTCGTTTTCTTCAACTTTTCGTTGTTTTGCATCGCGAAGTCGTGAATAGGAATTGGAGCTCCATTGTCGGTAGGCTTGAGCATTCGCCGTTTTCTGTTCTCGTTTCTGAGCTTCGATCGATTCGCTCCGAGCACGTTCAGCTCGTGCTCGTCGTTGTCTTTCGGTTTGTCGTCTTTCGGCTTCGACTTCACGCCAATGAGAAAAGCTCTGGAATCGGCGTTTGAAGATCTTACAATCGAATCAACTAACCATTTCGGCCGCCTTTCGACGTTCCTGTTTCTCCGCCTCTTTCTTCCGTTTCTCTTCTTCTTTTTGACGGCGTAGTTTCCGCGTTTCTTCCGAACGTTTCCGATCGTATTCGGCACTCCATTGCGCAAATGCACGTGCAGCATTCGCCTTCTGTTCCTCTTTTTTCTTTGCCAATTCGGCAGCAGCGGTCTTCTCCGCAATTCGACGTTGTTTGTCTTCTTGTGTTTTGCGTTGTAACCACAACTACAAATTTGAATGTCAACAGAACCAAGAAATCCACTTACATTGAAACTCGCGTTTCCGTCCGTTGTCGTTTGTTTCAACATGGTCGACGGTCGTACAGCGCCAGCGGAAGCTCGTCGAATAGTCGCCGAATTGTTGCTTGTCAATGGTCTTCGAGTCAATGGTTTTGCTCCGGTTGTTGATCGAGCTGACGGCCGATTTGAAGGTATAACGGTCAGTTTTGGAGTTCGCGGTTTGGGATCACGTTGAAGTTTTGGCGGAGGAGTATCGAGGACTTTTGGTTGCAACTCAGGAGAGGATTTTGAACTTGCAGTCGTTTGAGGACGACTGGCCGACGATTTAATTGTTTTTTGTTCGATTCCATTGTCCGGAAGCGTCTGAACTGAAACAAATGGCTCCACGATTGTTTGCTCGTCGTTTTGTTTCGATTCAGAAGATGACGATGAACTTGAAAGACGTAACAACCCGTCTAACTGATCTTCTGTTGGATCGACCGAAGCATCGTGAGTTCTATTTGATGCTTCAGTCTCGGTCGATGAGCGGGTACTCGAGGAGCTAGAACGTAAGGTCGAAAGACTTGGTCGTTGCATATGAATCACTGGTGCTTCTTGTTTCTCCGAAGGTGTCGAAGTGGTCGAAGAGGATTGAGCAAAATCGTCGGTTTGCTCGGGAATTGGTGGCGGTCTTCGGGCTTCCAATGCGTTGAGTAGTCTGAAACTCTGGAATGATAACAAAAACTCGTTTAAAACAAACGCTGCCGGATCTACGGTGCCCTTGACGTCCTCTTCGTCACGACTCCAAACGTCGATTTTGGATTCGGCCAAATTGGTTCGTGGGAATTTACCACTGCCGCCTGAACTGCTGCTTTCTGATGAACGTCCGTGTCGTGTGCTTGGTCGCCCCAACTCAACAACTGAAACGTGCAGGTGAAAAGCGTCGTTAACGGTCAAAACTCACGGTTTTTAATTGGCAACGCGCCATTTTCTTGGCTAATCCGACGCCGCGCCGCAACCGGCGGCGTGAAGCCGAGAATCTCGTCCAACGATCGTGAGTAAGTGGTCATCGCGAACGTCCCAGCGGCCAATCTTAGAAAGACGCAGAATTCTACCAAAGAATTTTTCCAGTTTCTTTTCTCGATTGGGCGTCCCGCTAAACGAAAATCCGTTGGAGAAACCATGACAACCCTACGGCGCATAGCTCCATTAGATTTTAATTTCGAGTAAAATGTCCGAACTGCTTTCCGGTAAGATTCCGGTTTCCTTCTTATACATCATACAACACTTCAAATATGCGTTTATCATTAGATAAAAGAAAACAATAAAGTCTGTTAAACGGGATCATAATCACAAAGTCCTAAAATCAATAAGCGTCCCATTAAAACAAAACAAGTGGACTAGAATTATAGGGATGTGGTTGTCGAATAAGCTTCGAAGTCAAAACGCGCGTCGCAGTTTTCGAACCAAACGACCAAAACCACCGAAAAAAGGATTTCGCTTCTTGAGTCCATAAAGAAGCTTGTGTAATTTGGCCAACTTGTTCTGATAATCAGAGGGCGATCGGGATTCCAAATAGCGAAGTCTTAGAGCTACTTCATGACCTGAAAATAAAAGTTAATACTGAAATTACTTTTGTTTTTTCGCGCTAATTTGAAAAGCGCAATCGATCATTCGGGTGCTAATTGCGCTGCAAAATTGCCGAAAAGAATGCCGCCGGAATCGTAAAACTGTTTTTTCCATCTGCGGTTCGCCAGCTGACCACTCGATTTGGCCATTTGCTTCAAGGCCATGAGTCCATCGGTATTTCCGAGGTCAACTCTCTTGAGTGGTCCATCGAGAATCGCTCGGCATGTGTCGAGAGATTACGTAAGCAAAAATGAACGCGCAAATGGAAACCAATTGATGTGAAGCAAACGGCCGTCAAGTGGAACAAGTTGAGACGTTGAACAAACACCCGAATGGCGAGGGGGAGATTGCATGTGCAAATTTTAAAGTGCCGCTCCCCAAACTTCTGTATTGCATGCCGAGGTGCAGTTGGAGTTCTCGGTTTTCAAATTACAATGACAGCGATGTCGCAGCGTGAAATTCTGTGTTTGTCGGCAAACCCGACGGAATTTCGAATCGTTTTACATTTGATTGGAGGCCGCAAATAGTTTTTGTGAAGACTAAATGCGCGAATGACCGACGGATTTGGCAGCTTGTCGCCTCGGTCCTCGTAAATCAAACTTGTCGGTTGAGGTCGGCAAATTACAAACACCAATAATTTGCCACCTATTCGACCACTTGCCATCAAAAACGCTTAGCGGCTTTACAGGTGCAATGTCAAAAAGCGCAATAATGCCCAACGGCATTTTCTCTTCGCATATTAAGCCCCGAATGAACTGACAAATATCTTTTGAACACATACCGAGAATGGCCGCCGAACGGGCGAAGGTTTGTTCGTCCTTGATTTCGGATAATCTCAACCCTAAGGTGTGGATTTGCAATAATGAACGAACACCCGATTCGACTTGAGAAATACGATCCAATCGACCCATCGAATTAGCCAAAAGTAGCGCCGTCAATCGTCCATACAATGAGGCTTCATCGTCGCGAATCGACGTTGGTGGCGGAACGGACGGCGCGTAAACAACCGGGGCTTTCGAAAGACGCAGATTTTCGTAGATCTTCTCTGTGGCGTTCATGAAATCAGTGGCCGCTTCATCGTAGTTCTCTTCGTCGGAGTCGTCCAATTGATCGATGCGATTCTCGTCGCTTCCCGTTCCATAATCAGTGGTTGGCGGTGGACTTGGGTTGATGGTCTCCATCGGAATTGTGATGGTAAACTTTTCGAACTTCGGCGGCTTTGAATTTGTTCTTCGACGTCGACGATGAGAATGGCGTGGCGTCTTCGGATATTCGCGTTTACGTTCCATTCGACCTTCTTCGAAGTTTTGAAAATGATTGGTTCGAAGATTGTGTTGATTTCGTCGACTTGGCGACTTTGCGGACACTCTCTCCATTCGACGACATCGATTCACTTCTCGATGACGTTTATTTGAGGCCACGGTCGTATCGCTGGAAACCAATGGCAAGTTGAAACGTCGGTTATTAAACGCCGGTGATGGCGGCGAGTGGTCGAGGAAGTCGGATAACGACGACGGTGACCAACTGGAATGCGCGTCGTTGGACGAGTTCGACGTGGACGCTATGAAGGGCGGTTGCATTCGAAGTCGTGAGTGAGGTCGTTGATGCATCAGAACTGTCTTTCAGGTTCTCAGGTTTGTTCAACTGAAACGTCAAAACATTTCACGTTGATCGAAATCGGGAATTGTGACACACGCAAAACGTAAACGTTGATTCGAAAACTCCACGCCAAAACAAGTGACCGATGGCAAAACGAGCACAAATCGAATTGCTAACCCGAACAGGAAATCGAACGTTCACTAATCGCTTTCAGTTTCCGCGTAACCACCTCGCTAAAAAAGTGGGCGGACATTGAACATGCGCCGCAAAAAAACAACCGAAACTTTCTGGTCGGATCCTAAACGTCGATCCACAAGTTTGTTAAATTGGCGCGCACGAAGATTGTCGGGAATAAGAGCGAAAAAGACGAACAAGCAATTTGTCAAAATCGACAACACGATTTTCGGGACACGACGCAAAAAACGGCGCACCGCAAAAGCGTCGGCACCAATCGACGTTTCTTTGACGTAACACCGCTGACGCTTCACGTGCAAATGCGGATCTTCAAGGCGGTCAATTGGATATTCGAATCATACAAGAAAATCTGTCAACACGTGGACGACGTCCGCGCCAAAAACCCACAGATCCGTGACTTCGAAGTCGAAAAGTCGGCGGATTTGAAGGCGTCAAAACGCGCAATTCCACCACACACTCCACGCAATTGGGCGGCCAATTCAGCTGTCGACAGCATGAACCGGAAGTATGTCAAAGCAGATGGCGCCAAAGCAAGTAATCTCATTGACTTTTCAATAGCCGCCAACAACCAATTTCTTCGGAGTTGCGAACTCCAAACAAACATTTGAAAACACGAGAACCACTTCGAGATCAATGGAGAGAAGTGGCGGCACAACGGTTTTGTTTCAGAAGCGGAAGTGACCGCAAAACAGCGGTGGGACGAAATGCGATGGCTAATTACATAGTTGTGGGGAGAGTGTGTGAGAGCGAAATTGGCGGTCGAAAAAGGCAGCGACCGATTGGACGACAACGATCAGAAGTAGCAATTGAATCCGCAGAACCGTTTGAGTTAACAACTTTGCCCAAATAAAAACTAACTCTTTTTCCATCGTATACAAACATGTTGGGCGGAGTTCAATTGGCACAAAAGTCGTAACGATCAGTTCAAGGGCACGAGAGTGACGTGAAGGACAACAGAGCGATTAAGATTGAGGGTAATCGGAAATCAGGTCGAGACTCTTCAACCTGTTCAACGAGTTCTCTCGTTTTACGAGTCACGAATCAACCCGCTAATTAAGTGAAGCATATAGAAATCGGACTGGTGACCGGCAATTAACGGCGATTCTCGACCAAAAAAGTTGGTTTGAAATCCGATCAGCGAACGCTAATCACCAACTTTCAACTCATCGAAGGCCGAGTTCTGCCGAATGATGCAACAAGCAATTTCGGGTCGCAACCGTGAATATTGTCGTTGTGAACGAAGCGTTTGACGCGTTCCCGATAGCCTTCATGAGCACCGAACAAACAAATTCGTTAAAGACGGAAATCCGTTCGACGGCCATGCGCTTTACAAACCTGTCCGGTTGCGGATAAGCGTGACTTTTTGGCCTTCGACAGGTGGGCAAACCAAAGGGGTTTTAAATTTTGGAAGTCTGGAAAAGTGACCGTCGAAAATCGCAGAAAACGAAAATTCAAATTGTTTCTTTCGTTTCAATCGAATGCCGCCGACGTTCTGTTGGAATGGCCTGACAATTTGAAAAGGAAACGAAGGACGATGTTTTGTAGATAAATCGCAACAATCGAAGGGCCACCGATGACTTTCAAATGACAAACTCGCGAAACCCAAACACCTGCCGGACAATTGGCTTCGACTCGCACAATCAAAAATTTGCGTTTGATCAACAACACAGAGCAAGCGGTAACTGTTTGTGCACCTGTTGCTCGCTGATTGAAATCAACTTTTGACCCCACAGTCCATCTTCACGGGCATCTTCGACGATTTGAATTGTCTTTTTGAGGCACGTGCAGAACGAAATCCAATCGCTTTTTTCCTACAACAACAAAGTCCATTTGTGAAAAAGATAAGCGAGATGCCAAGTTCGTTGGCTCTTTTCACATCAATACGAATGGCACTACGGTTCTCGTCCACTAATCTCCTCGTCCACATTGAGAAAGAGGTCAGAGGAGTTCAAAAAAACTTACTCTCGAACAAAAAACCATACGATACGCATTCCGACAAAACAACGGGACAAGTGAAGTGCAAAGGAAGTGGATATTAATTTGCATAAAAGAGCTCGGGATTAATCGGACGAACTCAAAAGACAAGTGCCGCGATTAATCAATTGGCACATCGTAAAACTACGAAGATCAAAACTTCACGGGTCAATGAGAGGGTAACGTGTGCAGATTGGGAAGCCAAATTGAGTGGAATGATGGAAGGCAAATGAGACGCGTGCCGGTTGGGTTTTCCAGTGCAATTTTCATGAGTGGAAACTGCAAGTCAAACAACCCCGGAGACATTGGTAGTGAATACAAAAGGTGGTTGCAACGCACAATCAAAAGGTTAAGAGGCGTTAAAGAGAGCTATACTTTGGGACAAAACTTGCAGCTAAAATTTGACGTAGAATACGCGACAGGCATTCATTCGACGGAAGGAAGTGACACAATTCGTTGGGACGCCTAACTTCCTTGTTTTGACACGAGCAACAAAGAGAAACGGAAAATATTTGGACCACGACGATTCTCGAAAGGTAATCGAATACCGCCGGTCTTCTTATCTTCATGGTCCACATAATTCCACAGCTTTTTTGTGTTGAACGTTCCGACAGCGCGACAACTCAACCGGCAGATGTTTGCGCTCCGGATTTACATTGCTCCGCCATTCCGAACGATCTCGACTTTTGTGTGCCACGAATTGCGCAGTCGACTTTATTGGGCTAATGGGTAGTGCGATTGAGCAAGAGAAAATGGATTCATGAGGACGAGAAGAAAGCAGTTTGGCGCGTAAAACATTCGTGGATTATTGTCAATCGACTTCAGTTTGAAGGTCACTTGTTGCTGTAGGGCGAATGTAATCAGAAGCAATTACGATCCAATTAGTTTGTTTGGAGTAATTAGCTTAAGCGGCATAATCCGCTGGTCAGAAGTACACGGTCGATATCAGTTTTCGAATCGAAAAGAGTGGGGATCGCCATCTGCCTGTGAGACAATTTTACGGTCAATAAAAACGAAGATGCTCGTTCCGTTTAAATACTTGCACAATTGACTTCGTTCTCAATGTCCTTGAAATAAACCTCAAATTTAAATGCGTTCTGAAGACCGTAACGTTTATCAACATCGATCCAATCAAACACTACAAATCACTGGTACTTCGGACACAAGTCTGAGGTGAACATCAAAAGACCATTGCGATCAACATCTCAGAAACAAAATGAACAAACGGTGTGGTTGTCATTTAGAATACGTACATTCACATGAACCAAAACGGCCATTAAATCTTCGACTAATGATTAACGTTCTTTTGTGGACTTGTAGTTGAATGGCAATCAACGACTGCGAATCTCATTTCGATTTCTATGACGTCGCAATTCATTAGCAATTCCCATTCGTTTACCGTTTCAAAGTGGAAAGCAAAATTTTATTGCCGTGTAATTTTCAGTCGGCGGTGGCGTGAGAAAACAGATTTCGCTACGTGATTAATTCGTCCCGTTGCTTGAGCGCTCGGTCATACTCGAATGATCTTTGGTGTTCGATTCCGATCCGTTAACAAAAAGCGTGGGGCTTTTTGGCGGATCCGAAGAGGCAAAGTCACGTATCAACTTCAGGTGCAAAACGGCGGTCGGTTTCGAGTGCAAAAGAGAAGAAACGGGAGTTTTGACCGTCAGGCAGCAGCAAAATTTGCTTTTGGCTTCCAATAGACGAGTGAGAGAGACACCCCGAAACAGACGCCTTTCGCTTCGGCCCCGTCGTGTTCTTCATTAAACGTTTTCGATTTCTCTTTTTGCTGCCATCTGCTTTGTAATTCAAGTCACGATTTGGATGTGCTCAGGGCTTTCGAAAGCGATGATTCACGTCCCCACCAATCGACGTCCACTTCCGTTTGGCCACTGATATTGCGACGCGTTGTCTTCTCTTGACCTCGCACGTTTTTTTGGCGCGTCTTGAGACAAAAGGACGTTTAAAGCACAGTGACGTCGATAGTCACGTAAAAACGTCGAGTCCCTCGATCTTCAACCACGCGCTTGTTGTAGATTCCGAGTCCCGAAAAACGTTTTCGTTGCGCGACTTTGCCAGAAAGTGCGCAAAAATCAACCGAGAGCAACGTCTTTCGGAGTGTTGTGCGTAAAATCGAGCGAGGGACGTTTTTAGTTTCCACTTTTTTTCGTTTCCATTACTACCAACACACGTCCACACGGCGAGTTTGCGCGGTCGTGAATTTGATCTTTCCACTTTTCATTTCGCTTGCGATTCGAATTGATCGGACAGGAAAATGCATTTCGCGCCTCTCGATTCCTAGCGACGTTGTTCGAAGATTGCTATCTCGCCGTAACAATTCTTTCCTGCCGAGCTGTCCACAGGCTGGGGGCAGAAGAGGGCACGTAAATCGGTTTATTTTGTCGGCTTAACTCTTCGGACATCTTCTGATAGAAAATTAGTGTACGACCGTGTGTTTACAAACGACCATAAACAGTCGGTTTTTGGCATCCGGGAGTCTGCATCAGGGAATTCTTGACGCCTCGACCGTCATATAGTTTCGGTCGTGTATTGACGTCCGGGAGTGTTTCTGGGCGATTTTGATTCGAGTTCCCGCATTTGGCATCAAAAAAAGTCGGCGGGATGCCGATAGCAAAATCGTCGGAAGTTCTTTTTTCGCTGCGTTCAAGCGACTTCGTATCTTCGGGGCTCGTCTACGCAGTAATTCATTCGATGAACTGTGCCGCCTCTCTTTCCCGAGACTATTTGGCCGGTTTTTTAGAGTTCCAAAACGTAATCTCCGCTTTTTTATATCGTGATGACGTCAAACACACAAAATGGCTGCGACGTTGAGACGCGCCGTCGGCAGGAGCGAAAAAAAGCGATGAAGTCCAAGCGCCGTTTTTCCCATGTTTTACAAACGCTGACGGGGGCCGTGCGTTCAAAAGAAGAAGAGAACGGGGGGCCAAGAGAAGACGCTCCTGTTTCCTTTAAAATTCCCCTTTGGCCGTCGTCTCAATCGTTTCGCGGCCCCAGCAAGTTGAGTGGAATTCGCAAGTTTGAGGGGCTCCAGAAGCCCACCAGAACTGTAATGTCTGTTCAATGGATTAAAGTTGGCGTCCCTCCTTCCAATAACAATGCAAACGGCCGACGTTGTTTGTCGAACTTCTCGCCACCCATTCGATCGGTTGCGCATCTTGCGAGTTACCGCAAAAACCCTTTGGCCTTTCGGATTTTCCAATTGACTTCTAGCAAAAAACTGATTTCCGGTTCATATAGTCATGTTTCTTATCAGTTTCTCCTACGCACCAAAAGACTACCGATCGGAAACACGTGAAACATTGATCACATATTTCCGCAGCCAAATTTGTTCTCGTTACGCACACATTCCCAATGGCAACCATTACAATTTTTAACGCAGTTCATTCATTTTCTCTCTAGTCCGTTGATTCGCGAAACGGAGGAGTGTCTCTTTTCTTCTACGCTTTTTCGCTGCGCGCTCATGAGCGCTCGTTTTTTGATCTTCGACGTTGTCCTTCGAATTAACAGATGCAAAGGTCAAACTTTTGTCGTAAATAACGTGTCCCAGGGCCCCGACATTGTTCATCAGTGTGTGTGTGATAATCTTAGCTGCATTCTCGACTTATTCGTCTTCCTAATTTCCGTTCTTTTGCAGGTTGTAAGAACCGATCCATCCCGACAAAATGGGAAAGAAGAAGCGCGATGAGAAAGAGGAATTGGACGATTTGAAGAAAGAGGTCCAAATGGACGAACACAAGATTCCATTGAACGAACTGCTAGCTCGTCTTGAGACAAACGCCGATCAGGTTCGTTAACGTACTGAACACCTTGACAACACTTATTCTCAGGGTTTAACGACCAATCATGCAAGCGAAGTCTTCAAACGCGATGGACCCAACGCACTTACACCACCGAAATCCACACCCGAATGGGTCAAGTTCTGCAAAAATCTGTTTGGTGGATTTGCAATGCTTCTGTGGGTCGGTGCAATTCTTTGTTACGTTGCCTACTCCGTGGACTACTTTACATTAGAGAATCCAGCAGCTGACAATCTTTACTTGGGTTTAGTGCTGATGGGTGTCGTCATTATTACCGGCTGTTTTCAATACTATCAAGAAAGTAAGAGTTCGAAGATTATGGAGTCTTTCAAAAGCATGGTTCCTACCGTAAGTTCAAGTATTTTTGCAACTCTATTTTGTTGGATTTTAGTTTGCGCTCGTTTATCGCGATGGAAAGAAGATCGAATTGCCAACTGAGAAGTTGGTTGTTGGTGACATCGTTGAAGTGAAAGGTGGTGATCGAATTCCGGCTGATATTCGAGTGATTCGTGCCATGGGCTTCAAAGTCGACAACTCTTCATTGACTGGTGAGTCCGAACCACAAAGCCGATCGCCGGACTGCACAAACGACAATCCGTTGGAGACTCGCAACATCGCATTCTTTTCAACGAACGCAGTCGAAGGAACCGCCAAAGGAGTGGTTATCAACACCGGTGATCGCACAGTTATGGGACGTATTGCTCATTTGGCCGCCGATTTGGACAGTGGAATGACCCCGATTGCACGTGAAATCGAACATTTCATTCATTTGATCACCGGAGTTGCCGTCTTTCTTGGAGTCACATTCTTCATCATCGCGTTCATTCTCGGTTATCATTGGCTTACCGCCGTAGTCTTTTTGATCGGTATCATTGTTGCAAATGTACCAGAAGGTAAACAAATTTCTACAGGATTATCTATTTGAGTTTTTAGGTTTGATTGCCACCGTGACTGTCTGTTTGACTTTGACTGCAAAACGTATGGCTGCCAAGAACTGTCTGGTCAAGAACTTGGAGGCCGTTGAAACTCTCGGTTCAACTTCCACTATTTGCTCTGATAAAACCGGAACTCTTACGCAAAATCGAATGACCGTCGCGCACACGTGGTTCGATCGCAAAATTGAAACCTGTGACACCACCGAAAACTACCAAGGAAGCAAAGCGATCGTTGGCGCAACTCAATCGGCACTTCTTCGCATTGCCGCCCTTTGCAATCGTGCCGAGTTCAAGACCGGCCAAGACAACGTTCCGATTCTTCGTCGTGACTGTACCGGCGATGCGTCCGAAATTGCTTTGCTCAAATTCACTGAACTCACGGTTGGAAACATCACCGAATTCCGGCAAAAAAACCAAAAAATTGCCGAAATTCCGTTCAATTCGACCAACAAGTATCAGGTCTCGATTCACGAAGTCGCCGACGACAATCCAGCTTATTTGCTCGTCATGAAAGGTGCTCCAGAGCGTATTCTCGATCGCTGCACTACGATTCTTCTCGACGGACAAGAGAAACAATTAGACGAAAAGTTACGTCAGGAGTTCAATGATGCCTACTTGGAATTGGGAGGAATGGGCGAACGTGTACTTGGATTCTGTGATTTTCGTTTGGACGCCGAAAAGTTCCCTCGAGGCTACAAATTCGATGTTGAAGAAGTGAACTTCCCCGTTTCGAATCTCCGTTTCGTCGGACTTATGAGCATGATCGATCCGCCACGAGCTGCTGTTCCCGACGCTGTTGCAAAGTGTCGTTCAGCTGGAATCAAAGTTGTCATGGTCACTGGTGACCATCCGATTACCGCGAAAGCAATTGCCAAATCAGTTGGAATCATCAGCGAAGGATCGGAGACCGTCGAAGACATTGCGCTTCGTCGCGGAATTCCGGTCGATCAAGTGAACGCTGATGAAGCTCGTGCCGCCGTTATTCACGGATCGGATCTTCGCGAAATGAATGCCGAACAACTTTCGGATCTTATTAGCCATCACGCCGAAATCGTCTTCGCTCGAACTTCGCCTCAACAAAAGTTGATGATTGTTGAGGGCTTTCAACGTCAAGGACAGATTGTTGCAGTTACAGGTGATGGTGTCAACGATTCGCCCGCACTCAAAAAGGCCGATATCGGGGGTGAGATTTGGATTTAATTGACGAATTCTCAACGTTTATTTTCAGTTGCTATGGGTATCACCGGTTCCGATGTGTCGAAACAGGCGGCCGACATGATTCTTCTCGACGACAATTTTGCTTCGATTGTTGTTGGCGTCGAAGAAGGACGTTTGATTTTTGATAATTTGAAGAAATCTATTGCCTACACCTTGACATCGAATATTCCCGAGATTTCGCCTTTTCTTACTTACATTTTGTTCGGTATTCCATTGCCTCTTGGTACAATTACGATTCTCTGTATTGATCTCGGCACTGATATGGTTAGTTGGTGGAGTAACTCAAGTTCATAGCTTCTCGTTTAGGTGCCCGCTATTTCACTGGCCTACGAGGAAGCAGAATCGGACATCATGAAACGTCGTCCACGTGATCCGGTTCACGACAAACTTGTGAATGAACGTTTGATTTCGTTGGCTTACGGACAAATCGGAATGATTCAAGCGTCTGCCGGTTTTTTCACTTACTTTTGGATTATGGCCGACAACGGATTCCTACCATCGCGTTTGTATCAACTTCGTGCCGAATGGGATTCGGCTGCCGTGAACAATTTGGTCGACAGTTACGGACAGGAATGGGTAAATGAAGATTTGTATTTCTCGTTTCATACGTTCGTTCCAGACGTACAAGAATCGCAAGATCCTCGAGTACACGTGTCAAACCGCCTATTTCGTTGCAATTGTTATTGTTCAATGGGCCGATTTGATTATCTCGAAAACTCGTCGCAATTCCATCGTACAACAGGGAATGAGCAATTGGACCATGAATTTTGGGTTACTTTTCGAAACAGCTTTGGCAGCATTCTTGTGCTATTGTCCCGGTTTGGATAAGGGACTTCGTATGTATGGATTGCGGTAAGTCACGAACTTTGTTGTTTACAAAAACTTCACGACTTTCAGATTCTCGTGGTGGTTCCCGGCGTTGCCATTTTCTATTGTAATCTTCGTTTATGATGAAATTCGTCGATATCTAATCCGACGTTATCCTGGTGGATGGGTCGAACAGGAAACCTACTATTGAGCATTTTACGTATGCATTTTGTAGTTACAAAATTAATCAGTACCAATAAACAATGTTGTATTTTATTCGTTTAGCGACAAATGTGAATAACTTATGAACCTGAACCTGTACGCTGAAAGACTTTCGAGTCGTATGACGATAAGATGGGGGAATGGATGAGCAATTGGAGAAATGAGATAATCGAAAATGGCACTTCAGTCGGCAGTCAGTTCACGGTCCGTCACTGGTCGAGCTTTCTTTTCGAAGAACTCGATAAGTTCGTCTTTGTATTCGGTCCGCAGCTTCTTGTAGGGTACCAGCTGGACGATTGAGTCTCTGTGAACAACAATAAAAGCAGAAGTAAACAAAACCACTTACAACTCAATGGCAAATTGCATGTCCTGAAATTTGTTTTCTCCACTGGCCACCGGACCCAAAACTTTTGCTCGCCGCTAAAAACAATATTGACACGTGATTCGAAGACCCATTGCAAACCTTTTTGGTTGCACGATACAAATCGATTTCACGTTTGGGCAAATTTTGTGCCGGTTCGTAGGTATCACTAAAAAGAACGTGAAATTGAATGAAATCCAATTCTTCAAACTTACACCCATCGGACCTTGTAATAAGTGACCTGTTTGCCGTTTTCGTCCACAAATTTCGGACCATCGACCACACGTTTTATCGAATAGACGGTGTGCAGAAGCTGTTTGACCATTTTGTCAGGAAGATCAAAAGATGGTCAAGAGAGTTGGACGCCTATCGCGTAAAAACCGGTCAGCAAACGGACGCTCAATGGCACTGGCAGGAGAATTTGGAGTGCAGAGAAAAGAGAGGGACGGGCGGACGTAAAGCCACGGCCATCCAATCGGTCAGGGGTAACACGACGAGTCGGGGGAAGCGCAGCATTTTAAACGAGCAAAAAAGACGATGCGCCAAGAAACGTTCCAAAATACAAAAGTGAATACAACAACCTAATTGACAATAGCTGCTATAATGACCGATTTCTATGCAAAACTTCCCGAAATGAAACGACCAAACTCCCAGTGGACACTCCGATTCCTAGGTTCGAACTTTCCATTTGTTTTGTCGTTGAGGCGTCTCTTAATTTTCTTCATTATCGACGACTACGTAAACTTCGGGAGACCAATGCGAAGACGAGTTCACATCGACGAAGCGTCCACGTTGTCATTTCACTTCACCACACAACCGCACAAAACAACTTCCCACCACAACAATGACCGTTGAATTGCGATTGGCGAATTGTGTTTTTGTTTTCGCTCATTTACCGTATCCTCTTCCTTCCGACCGGCTAATTCGGTTTGATGGAAACGTGTGATGATTGCCAGTTGCCATTTTGGCACTTCTAATCTTGGCATCTGGGTAGTCAGTCGATTACTCTCGTGCTCCATCATCTTGTTTTGGCGCGCGGTTTTGAACTCTCACGAATTCGTGGAATTCCCGAAGACTCGGCACTTGTCTTCTATTCATTGCAAATCCACCATTCTGACGACTGCTCATTAAATTTTCGAACATTAATCAGAAAATTTTTACTTATCCTACAAAACCGGATGCGCTTGGAAGCGTTTCGATGACGACGAGAATTCTTTGCTTTTTGCGAGAATACAATTCTCAAAATTGGAAACTGACCGCGGAGCACGAACATTCCACTCTGGTGTTTGCTTGAATTTTCAGCGTGAAGTAGAAGGTCTTGAATTACTTGGTCCACAAGATTCGTGATTTTCGAGCATCTCGGTTGATGTCTTGGTCGCCCCTTCTGAACAATTTTTTGGCAACGCTGATGTATGTAATTGAATAGAATCAACTTTCCGTGAAGGTTATTGTTTTCAAACTCGAAGACGTGAACTGCGGGTTGTTGGAAACAAGGTACATGGACTTGAAGATCATGTCACGAATCGGGCGCAAAGAAGTGTGAAGGTTCCTAATTTCGGAACATGTCATCGTCAGTTAACCAACAGACAGTCAGCTCCCGCCATTAATGGCCACGTAACGTCACTTAAACGCCGCTCATGTTTGCTGACTCAAGTTGTTTGTTGCTTCATTAAACTCGACATTCAGACCTTTGATTCGACATGTTCCCGAATAAGTCAACTCGTATATCCACTAGTCAACATCATATTTGTTTTGATGCTCAACAATCATTTAAATTAGTTTAATTTGCACTCACTTCCTATTCCATTCATGGTCGAAAGCCTTTTTTTGTTGCCGTTTACTCACCATAAGCATTTTGACTGTTAGTCTATGCTTCGACTACTCCATTCGACCACAAACGTTCGAACAGTTGGAAGTGTTTTATTTATGTTCTTAATATAGCGGTCATCAAATTCAGTTTGCAAACATTGTTCAATGGGCAACTCCACTGTCATCGCATCTCAAAAGTTTTGTTGTTTGATTTTTCTGCTTGGCAATTGATCTTTGATTCCGGGTTAATTTAAAGGTCGTGTTGTAGATGTCGATTGGCATGTGAGGGTGAAAGACCTCCGATTTCACTCGTCTAACCGTTTGCAGGACTGAATGTCGACCAACCAATTTTCCAATTACATTCGATACTCGACGACAAGTTGAGACGTTTGAGTGGCATCAGATTCCCGTATTCTTGTTATTTGGATTAGTGGAACGGTCGCAAGCCACACGAATGTTGTTGTAACGCGTGGAAGCCTCCAAAATTATCGGATTCATTCGTCTATGAGCCATTGAAAGTTTTTGGCTTGAAAGAGCGATTCCGCTTATCGTTACTCTAATTAAGCTTTTCGATTAATCTCAGTCCTTTGTTAAAACACGATGCATGTTGAACGTGATTTCCGCAATCTTCGAGCTTGTCGATGACTCTCCCAGGTCACGTCGACCGTTTCCGCTTGTAACAAAGTTCATTGGATTAGACGGCCTTGTTAAGCTTAAATCGCTTGTTTTTATCTAAGGAAAAACCTTAAAACTAGCTTTCATGGTCTCAATCTCAGCATTAGACAAATGCCACCTCGTCAGGGGGATTAATGAGAAGCAAAACCGCAACGATTCGGCCAACGTTCCCATTGATTAGTTCGAATTTAACAACGCGAATTGTTGACATTCCAAGACAACACCCTACTGCTTTGCTTGTTTATACGGTAAAGAGTTCAGGGATTTGCGGTATCGTCTTTAATTAAGGATTCCATTTCGGACAACTAAAATTGTCTGCACCCAAAAAATGACCTCGAGGAAACAAAAAACCTCTTAATGAGCCGTTCCATGGGCTTTGTGTTGCCGTGAATCGTTGCAGAAATCCGTCAATCGTTTCCGGCGGGCATTCGCAAGTCGATGTCGATCGTGCTGTTTGAGTTAAAGTCCGTTCATTTCCGTTTGTTTGCTCTAAACTCTGTTGGGAATAAGGGATCAACGGAAATCTCGAGTTTTGTTGTTAATTAAACTCTTCAAGCGTTTTAATGCCAACCATCGTTTTTCATTTATTCGACCGTATTTAGCGGATTTCTTCTTTTCGATTTCTGACGTATTTTCCCGCGATCTTTTCGCTTCAACTTGACAGTTTTAGCCAAACTGTTGAGACGAATTACGACCCGGAAATTGGTAGAACGTGAAGTGACGAATCTTCTGTTCATTGTTCGAAGTACATCAGTCAAATGGAGTTCAACGAGAGTTTCGGTATGACAATCACCTCATTTGCGAACTAACCTTCTTCTTTAGGTCCGATCGGATGGGCAGACGTTTTGACGGCGAGTGGACGTGCAGCGTTACGGAATACGGGAATGTCGGAAAGTTGCGCGAATGAGACGCCAAAGTCGTTGACCGTTGGAACCACCGACTACTACGTTCAACACTACGTCTTTCCGGCTCAGTTTGTTGCCGGAGTTCTCGGCAACAGTATCAATTTGATTGTTTTGTTGAGCAGTGGAATGAAGAACCAAGGTAAGAGTGTTTATTCGCAGTGTTATTCTAATTCCACGATTTTCAGCTAACATCTTACTTTCCGCAATTGCATTTGCTGATCTCGGCTTTCTCATCGCTTTGCTTCCCTTTTCATTGGCTTCATTTGAGATCTTCTACTCGTCACAGTTGTTCGCTTTTGTTTTTCATCGTTACAAAATTCACGGTGTCGCGTTGGCCAATACCTTCTCCATAGCGGCATCGTGGCTCGTTCTTGCGGTCTCTATCGAGCGGTTCAGCGGCGTTCGACGTCCAATGCACGCGCGTTTTCAAGTTCGAGAACGACGTCTGTATTCGTTAATAGCAATGGTTTTTGTTCTCGCATTCATCACAACATTTTGGCATCATATCGAATACACAAAAAAGATCTACGTACACTGCAGTATCGTACGTCCGTTCTACAAATTGGTCGATGATGTTTGTTTCGACATTTGCATTCACTGACCATTTCTGTTTATTTTTAGATCCCCGGTACTTCCAAGCTACTCCTCAAGTTTCACCAACATATTTTCGTTAACTAATAAAAGCTTGCAGATATTTGACTTATGCTCGTCTCTTCCAATCGATTGCCGGAATACTTCTTCCCGTTACTGCAGTTGCAATCTTCAATGTTTCACTCATTTACTATCTGCGTAAACGTGAAATTCTACCTCGTACGGTCAGCGATAATAAACAACCGGAGTTTCGGTTTGTGTAAGTCCCATATAGTCTTTGACACTCAATCGCAATGCTCTCTAGTCGCTATTCGGATATCGGGCCATTGCAACGTCAGGAGCGTAAAGTCACGGCTACGGTCATTGCTATCGTCACTTGTTTTTCGGTGACTCACGTACGTTCCTCGTGTAAAGACTTAAGAGATTAACGACTGTAATCTTTCAGTTACCAACTCTCGGGCCCATCATTTGGAAGCATATCTACAACACCGATACATTCTCACCGGACATACAATATATCACAATCACACTTCTGTAACTCATAGACTAAAACAAGGAAATGAAACGTTGATTTCAGAAACACGTTGTTGATTTCCGGCAAAACTCTCAACTTCGTTCTATTTTGCTTGGTATGTCTATGCTATGAATTTTCTCGTTTAACAACAATCACTTAGAGCTCGGCGCATTTTCGTCGGAGAACGGTTCTGATTTTTGCTAAAATCGTAAGCTCCCGAAACTTGGGACCAATCACTTAAACCACTGGATGTTTAGTGTCGTAACTCACAACGCAAAAAGTTTGCTTCATTGGCTACACAGTCGACATTAAACAATGCCAAACTAAGCAATGCGGGCAGTTTTCAGCATTCCATAACGCTTCATCAAACCGACTCGGTTGACCTGCCACTTCATCAATTGCAACGTTCGTGCACAGCGAGCAGCAGTGCCAGCACACCTCGTGGTGTTCAACGGGTTCACATGCAATTGGCCAATCCGCCACAACAGAGCTCGTTGATTCGCGAGGATAGTATCGATTTACCTTGTTCATCCTCTGGCACTCCAACAGTTCGCAGTCACGAGGCCGAACCGACAAAACCTCGTCGAATCTTCGGTTTACATCTCAACAACATCGGACGTTCGTTACGCAAATCAACGGTAAAAAACTCTTTGATTTGCATCATGACCTTCAAATTTCAGGTTCGCATTTAATCTCCATGTTATCATTTCTTCAAACTTTCGTGATCTTATAGTTCAAATCGGACATAGCCTCGTATAACGCACAATCTCTACCGCTTATCATCTAGTTTATATTTTAGTCACTGGTTCATGTTCTATTTAAAAATAAAAACACGGTTTTGTATGTGTTTATTAACGTGAACATACGGTCACTAAATGTCCGACGAAAAGCCCGTTGAATTGTTGAGCACAAACGAGAATTCTGATCAAATGAAAACAAGAACGAGAAACCGGTAATGCCATGAAAACACGGATCGAAAAGAACTAAGCTATTTAACAAAACGTATGGGTCAAGAACAACAAACGATCTTATGCGGTGGTACGCTCTTCAATCAAGTTCGACTGGGAATCCGGCGTTTTAACAACTCCATTCGCCAGCGACGGTCCATCGTCTTCCGGCACCGTTTGAAGATTTGGCGGTGATTTACGTGGTGGTGTAGTGAATCCATTTGCTCTGTGGGTAAGTGGAATAACAGTTCGCGAGTCCACTTGTCTCATGTATTTGGTTCCACGTGTCAAAATGAATGTACTCAACGCGGCGCCAATGAGTGCATTAACCGAAGGAACAAATCTGAACACCTCTATTTACAACTCGATTTGTTCGATCGAACTGACCGTTTTGGTAGCAATGCTTTCGTTAGCACCGCGAACATTAACGAACCGAAGTTGAACAGAACCGACAACACAACACTGTACTCCACTCGATCCCACATTGGAAGTCGGATCATGTGTTTGCGGAAGAAGACGTAGAAACCGATTCCAACATGCGAATTGAAGAGCACCGTGTTGCTGATTGCCAGATCATACGAAGGAAAGAGTCTAAAGCAACAAGCTTTGCAAAAACAAATAGCCAAAAAACACCTACCGGGCAGTGATCTGTGGAGCAAAAATGTGAACAGAAAACAACGTGTGACTGACCGCTCCACTTGTTGGAAGATAGTGTCGAAGGAGCGAAGAGCGCGAAAGTGGTGGAAACAGTTTCGATCTCCATTGACTTAAACTCTTCCTCCAATGGTCCATTTCGTGTGTGTTATCTTAAACAGTTTCATTTAAGATATAAAAAGGAAGCTGAAGAAGCTTCGAAAACCAGCTGTCACGAACGATAAGACAAACTTTCGCCAAAAATTGCGAACATTCCCGGAGAAAAAGCGGCGAAAATGCGAACACTTTTTGAAGACGACTCAAAACACAACGGTCGTGTATTCTCTTCTGTTACACGCTCTTTTACGACGCACACCAAATGCCGAAAATGAGTTTCCCGTTGCAGCAACAACGTCGAAAAACAAAAGACGTCGGTTTGCGTGTGCGCGAATTTCGACGTTCACGTCGAGAGCAAAAAAGTAATCAATGCGCAGTGGAGAGCGACGATTTGGGAATGTGAGGCGCCAAGAAGACCGAGGCGGATTCCCGTGCGCGGATCGGAAAGTACGTTGATGTCGCAAACAATTTGGTCAACAAATTCCACGTCAAAATTTCCAGATGAGTTTATTTCGAATAACAAAAAAGAAACGGAGATCGTCGCTTCTCAAGCGAAGCAAGTGTTCGTAACCAATGTTAAGGTTCCCGTATCAGAACCGGAAAGAATCGAATGAGGACTCGCGTCGAAAGTGCTCAACTTTTTCGGACTCTCGCCGATAAGTGTGTTTAGCACGAGCATGTTCCAGGACGAGGCGGTGAGCCAAACGTTTGCTCGTGAACGACCCGTGATTTCGTCAATCGGCGCTCCGGGTTCGTAGCTAAAAATTACGTGACGTCAACCATTAGATCTCCTTACCGGTCCGGTTTTCCGGCCGTTACGTCCAAATGGAGAAGAAACTCGTCGGTGATAGCGAAACAGTTGTCCGCAAAACTCGGATGAAATTTCACCTGAAAAAATAAAAGCAAATTAAAAGGAAATGGTCTTACTCTCGTTATTGGGTCTTGAGAGATCTTCAACAAGCTTGGAAGCGGTTGTTTGTATTGTCGAATGTCAATGAATGCCACCGACCCCGACGAGGTTCCAAAAGCCAACTACAAAAAGCAAATTTATTCCTGTTGTGGTTTCTTGGATTACCACATTGCGCTGCCCCGGATGTGATCCTAAACCTGTGACTGCGTCGTTTAGCGGTGCCACTGCTTTGCTATAAACCGGATTCTCGCCCAACTGTACGGCGGGATTTACTTGACGTACCTAAAAAAAACAATACCAAAAATGCAATCGAAATAGCCACTTACATCCCACAAATGAATTTGTCCGGAACCGTGACCAGTAGCAAATTCGAAGTCGCCACAAACACTTAAGCACTTAACCGAAGTCAATCCCTGAAATCTCAAGACCTTCATTCGCCAAATAGTCTCCGTCTTACCACTGCTAAAGCTGTTGGTTTCGAAGTGGCGGCCAAATCCATTCGAATAATCGATCCATTATCCGAACCAGAGATCACTTCTTCGTCCACAATCGCGATCGAAGTCGAACCGCAATGATTGTGAACATTTGGGAAGATTCGCACTTGTTGCAGCTCGTTTCCGGCCGTCGAAAACAATCCAACATCTCCGTTGTCCAAACCGACCACAACGTTCTTATCGTAAACACTAGAAAGTAAAATCAAGAGCTTTCGAAAACTCTCGACTCACAAAATATCGTTCACCGATCCCGAAACCGACGCTTCAGCAACCTTGTAGAAGTACTCTTTCGGTTCGATCTTCGCTCGTCCATGATATGTGTTCCATAAAGATACACGATTCGTTCTGCCATTCCATGTCCCACAAATATACGAATCGACGTTGTTTTGCAGTTCGCCAGCAAACTCAATTTTCGCGATCTTGTCACCAACAAAAAGCGAATGTGTTTGCGGCGCATGCAAATCGCCATCGTCGCTATTCATTCTCGATGGCATTCTACGATTGATGGACCACAGTGTTCTTGCACTCTCCAACGAATTCGGACGCTCATTTTTCGCTTCAAAGTTGAGAATCGAACTCTAAGCACGATCGCTTCGTAGGCTTCTCACTTGGCATTTTGTCCCACCATTTCGACAATATCCTATTCAGTTGTTGCTGTTTAGATTCGCGGTTTTTTGTTGTCTGTTTAATAAAATTGCGAATCAACATGGCGATTTCAAGGGATCAAGAATTCAAGGATATTATGGACGACTTTCAATTACATCACGAGGACGCAAACTATGACGCGCTGCCCACTTTAACAAAGTTTGTGGAATTCTCCTAGACTTTTCTCTTACAACTCATTTAGGATCGCTGAAGCCCTAGAGTGGGCTAACGACGAGTATTTTAACAACAATCCCGATCCATTGGATACAAGAAATCCGATCAAGGTTCTGCCCACATGCTCTCTCGGTCATATGCTTCGTCATATGGATCGAAACACCGTAATGATTGAAAAGGTATCTCATTCTTTCCAATTCTTTTCTTACGTTTGTTTAGTCAATGACAACATATCTGATGCCGCATCAACGGCGCGAAGTCAACGTGATGAGTGCTCGTATTCTTGTTAGTTCGCTGTCAATCTTGGACCATGCAAGTTTCACTGTAAGCGGTGCCAATCTCCGTTGTCCATTTACTTTGATGTTCAGGGCGATGCCATCAAAGAACTCTACGACTATGCGTTAACATCCGAATCTCGAGAGCTTCGTGCCTACTCGACAATTCTCTTGGCTGCGGGAATAACGCCTGAGAACGCACACACCTACAAAATCAAACTCTGCGAACTGCTTACTACCTCATTAGTACGGCTTCAGGAACTTTACGTAAGTTTATTGAAAATGCATTCTTTTTGCTCATTTTTGACATCTTTAGGATGAAATGGTTGACCGATCAAGAATCGATAAGAACAGTCAGAAAGCGCCGACTGATTTCTCGCAAATTCGAAACGCTGAGTTGTCGAGAACAAACGACGAACAAGCAAATGATGTTTCGGCAACTTCGAGTGAACAACTAAAAGAAGGTACAAGCGATCAGCCGAGCGAAAATGCAAAAGATCAGCTCAAAGAAAACACAAACGAACAGTCAAAAGAAACAGTAAGCTGTTTGCTTTTGTTTTTGCTTCAATTTGCACGTTTAGATCTCCATGATCGTCGATGACAAGCCATCAGTATCTTTCGAATCAGTAAATCTCACGACTTCGCCTACCAATCGTAAACGCCCTCACTCAACAAACACCGACACTTCTCCTAACGGAGTTGTGGCTAAACGTGATCGAGTCGAAGTAAAACAATCGGTGAATCGTTTGCAGAACGAAGCAAATTCTCATTGCAATTATTTGGACCACGAAGTCAGTAATGCCTCAACGGTCAACGACCTTCGTCGTGTGCTCATTGGTGAAAACAAGATCTATCCGCTGACCATTGAAATGGAACAACGAATGATTTTGCAGTACATACAAACCGTCTGCGAGTTTGTGGACGTAGGTTCCCGATCAACAGTAAACTTCAATTGACTTCGCTTCTTCAGCATTTGAGTATTCTGCACGAAAATAAAGCACTTGAGGTTGTGATGAAGTATTTGAACATGAATGAGTACGGCGACTATCGACTGCTCTTCGAAGCAATCTATTGCATCGGTACGATGTTAGTTCATCTTCGATTAGCTTGGGATTTTGTTAACATGGAAGGAATCGCCAAACTTATCAAAGTGAAACCGGAATCCGTTGCTGCTGCGGCTGTTTGCGTGTGTCTTAATAATCTCGGACAGGTAAGTCGAGAGTTTTGTTGAAATCTTATCGTTCGTCGATTTCAGTTTGACGATCTGATGGCACACGTGTGTCAAAGTCCGGCCGCGTTACTAGACGACATTGTGAAGTAAGTAGTACGAATTTGATTCCTTCTCATTAATCATCTTAAGCTACGCAATTCTCCAGCTCAATACGGGATACGAAAGCAGTCGGACACGAATTTGCAGTTTCTTCGATGATGCTCTCAAGTTCAAAATATTTCTAGATCGTTTCGACAAGAATGACGGTTTGCGAGCCTTGTACAACTACGCGAGCGCTCAGCTAAACGAGTACGTGAGCTCCGATGAACTCAGCGATTACGAAAGACATCAAGAGAAGATGGCCGAGTACAATTCGATTTTGAAGAGCACTTGTACGACATTGCTACGGTGAGAATAGCCAATCGATCGAATTCAACTTCTGTTCAGATATTTAAAGTCACAAGTACTTCTGAGATACGAGACGATCAAACGACAGAATCCGAATCTTGCGCTTCCAAACGTCACTTTCCATTTCTCGTCGTACAAAATGGCGTTGAGAGATTTGGTTCAAAAGGTAAGAAAGCTTCTTTGCAATTCAATAATCGCTCTTTAGCCGTTGATATTGGAACCGAATGTCGAAAAGAAAGCGTTGGATTTGTTGTTGAATTATCTGCCGGCCAGCGGAGGTTGGCGTCCGATCAGTACGATTCGACATCTCGGTTTTGTAAACTTGCTTCTACGACACCTTGGGGTCTCTACGCTTGCTGAATACAACGCTATTCATATGAAACCAGAAGTTGCCAGACTTTGTGTCAACATTATTCGCTTTGCCAGCGTATCTCCGGGTATTATTCGCGACATGTGCGATAAGGTCGAGTTTAAAACCGAGAGCGGAACGGGAATCAGGTATGTTTAATTTTTTAATATTGATCAAAAACAACGTTAAATTCTCCACGTATTCTGTTCCATGGTCGTTTCGGGAATCACCGAACAAATTTTCTTACAACTCCACTCATCTTGCGCGCTTGGGATGCTTGAGCACATGATTGGCGTATCCGTTGCATTAAGACTGTCGTCATTTGAAATCTCGGCACTCAACGGTGTCTGATTGACTTCGGTTCGAGGTTCGGTTGAAAGTGAGCGTGCGGAGTTGAGTGATGAGATGGAACGAGCCAAATCGAGATTCTCACTTCGAAAAGTATCACTGCTATACGATGGCATTAATGGTACCGAATTGAGCGGTTGATTGACTTGAAGATGTTGGTGATATCGCAAATTCGGTTCACGTGATGCGCGTGGGTCTGCACTATAACGTCGAAGAAGCTCTGCATGTCTTCGAGACTGACGTCGTGACTCGTCTCTAATGCCCACTCGTGTCTATTGAGACAAAGGGATTAGAAGCGAAATTGAAAGCATCGGTTACCTGTGGCCGACTATATTCGGGGTTTATGTAAAGATTCACGTTACTCATCTTTGGTGTTGTTTGACGTTTTTGTGGGCGAATTGTTCGACGATACGTGATGGCACTCAAATAGATGGCATTGAAGCACAATTGCGCGAAATACAAAAGTCGCACCACCAACGCGATTAAGTACGTGGTTGGTGAGTAATGTCGTGGTCTAAATGTATGCGAATCAGATTTACGCAAAACTACTCACGTTGGGTCGATTACACTACTCAACCGCAAAATATTATCTGGCGCATTAAGCAGCAAATGAATGGTCGTAATCGCCAGCCAACGACGAACGGCCTGTCGACTACGACGCGTTGAACGGATTACTCCGCTTCGCGAACAAGTAGATTGCCAGGAGTTTTGTTGATAGGCCGAGTATTTGGCCAAGCTTATGTCGTCACTTAACAGTGTTGATCTTTGTGTCGAGTTTGTCAGTGTACGTCCGTGCATTATCGTCGTTAGCAGATGATTCGGACTTGTGGTTCTTGAGTTGTCCTTCAAATTCGATTAGAAAACAATCGACAACAAAATTCATACCTTGCAACTCTGATTCTCTTCGTTCAAAATACTGATCTTTGGCATCGCTTGTGAATTCATGCACAGCAAATCTGAAGTCTCTATCACTGCAATCAATCAGTGAAGCTCTTACTCTTGACTTTTTGCGGAATTTGTAGACATTTCTTTTCTGCTCGCAACTCGTTTCCCAATGACGGTGTTCGTGCACGCTGTGTGTTGGTGTCGCTGCAGTGCGAAGCCCGACCGAAACTGGGTGGTCGAACCAAAAGTACTTTAATGTCCAATGCAATGGTCAAAATGGCGGGAATTACGTAGGACCAGCACAGTTCTAATCCGTGCAACACGCGATTCCAATCGGCTCCAATACTCAACGCTTGTTCTTCGCATTTTCGTGTCTCCGGCACGTAAACAACCACCACCGGAAACCACGAATTCAACAGCAACATTGTCAGTGATACCATGACAATAGTTCGCGGCCCGAGAGCATTCGTTGTTACTTGCCATAGCGGATGGTAAACGGCAATGTAACGAACGGCCGAAATAAACAGCCAACACCAAGTCGAGAATCCAGTCAATGTGTGAATTAGATAAATGATGATCTAAGCCATTGTGATCAGTGCAAATATCGAGCTTCTTCCAATACCTTGCAATGAGCAGAATGAGCACTTGCTGAGAGCAAATTCTGCGGAAGAAACCCACTAACAATGACAACAAAAATGATCAGAACCAACGAACTCAAATCCGAAATCGACATTGCGGCCAACGGCAGTCCACAGCCGTGTTTGAAGCGCTCCTAAAACAACGAGTAGACAAACTTTCCATCATAACTCCACTCACATAATCGTTCAAGGCAAACTGAATCAGACGAGCAATCACATAGGCGTTGAGCAGAATACCGGTGATTGCCAGCAACATGTAGAAATAACCCGCAAAGAAGCTCAACTGAAACGGTTCGTTGAAAACTAAAACAAACGAAAATTTACCTTAATTAGCGTCTCCTCGAAAGTCGACATTTCGCTGTTGGACCACAACGTTGAAAAGACACTCTTCGTATGAAACAGCGTAGGGGGCGAGATCGAGAGTTGTGAGTCGGAATGGGAAAAAGAAGTGGGAGGGCAGATAGTTAATCTTGTTTTATCTTAGGCCCTCATATTCGATAATCCGACGCTCAAATCGAGAAAACTCATAAGCAAAATTACAAATTTCCTTTTCGGATAATTGCGTTCTCCGCAACGTATTGGATGTTTGTGTTGAGCCGCGCACTTCACTATGAGCGAGAGTAATTCGGCTTATTGATTTCACAGGTTCCCAAATTAAAACTTGCGGATAATCTCTTACTATCTTTTGTTTGAAATTAGAAGCTCACGTAAACACTCAAATTCGTTATTCTTCCTCTTTACAGTATTCTCTTCGATCTACTCGACTTTGAACTGCTCGAGGAACCGGAACTAAACAAACTGGCCTTGCGTACGTTGGTTCATTGCTTCTGTGGTCCGAAACCGTCGGAGGTTGGTGAACGAAACTGACCAGTCAATGAAAAGTTTTCAGCTATCTTCTGCTGTTAATTATGATAAACTACGATCGCCATCCGACACTTCCAAGTCCTCAGCTCATCGCCGCAACAAATATCCACGATTCAACAGCGAAAGTTCCGCTAAACAAGAAGCAACATTGATGAGAGCGTGGCAGTGTGCTCAAGATTGCGATGCAATAATGGTAAGATACATCAAATTAGTTATCTGACATAACCTTAATTGTAGGTCCTAATCGGGTTCATTCGACTAACTTCACCGCTCACCGAAGCCGATTCGATACGCACTATCGCCTGTCAAGCGTTGGCCGGTCTGTCACGTTGCGACGTAATACGACAAATCGTGAGCCGTTTGCCGTTCATTGCAAACAACGACATTGCAAGTAAGAGTCAAAAAACAACAAGCACCGTCATTTCCAACCAATTTTAGTGCTAATTCGTGAACCGATTTCGCAAGACAAACAAATGGAACATGCCGAGTTTCGACAAGTGGCTTGCCAACTTCTACAGCTCATTCATCAAACACCGTTGGATTCTCGACTTCAGGACTTTACGTTGGAGAAGGTGTGGAAAACATCGGTGATCAATCAAACGAAAATACGTTTCGACGAAATGGAGCTGTTGAAATTGATTCAAGAGCATTTAGTCGAAAAGGGATTGCTCAAGACGGCAGCAGCGTTGGAACAAGAAGCCGGTTCGTTGACTCATTTAAGCGTCACAGTTCCAACATCTTTAAGTTCGGTACGTTATTTCACTCAACAATGCAGAAAACGAATGAGCTCTAGAGAAAGAATTTGAACATCGAAAATGGAAACGCCGAAAGCCCGAATCTTGAGGATTGTAGCGGTGACACAAGTAGCGATCCCGTTGCTTCTTCATCGTAAGTCAAACAAACATTTCTTTGTATTTTTCTGCTTAGACGTACCGTAACATTCAACGACGATGTGATGGAAGTCTCGACCAATAGTAGTTGTCAAGGAACTTTGCATAGTGATCTATCTCCGCTGCGACTGCCGTTGCCAATAAACGAAAAGACAAGTGAGTATTCGAGAATAATTCAATAATCATTTCAACTTCAGAAAACAAGCCTGCATTCTCGGCTATGCGTCGATCAACGTTGCGAGGACGTACGTTTGCAAAGTTCCAACGTCGTTCGACAGGCAACTCGTCGCTTCTCGCTCAACCATCGCTATCGTACAATAGCCGATACATAGAGAACTCTGTTCCAATGACACGTCAACTGTACAAATTGCGGCCACAACTGTCGTTAAATGAAGTTGTTACCGAATACTTCAGGTTTGTTTGTGTATTAGTATCCGATTCCAAATCCAACTTAGATATCAACATGCCGCTTGTGATAAGCCGATTGTTACGTGTCCACAATTTTCTTTCTATTAGTATGTTGTATAACTTAGAAAAAGAGCAATTTCGTTTCAGTTCTCATAGCTGTCCGAAGCCAAAAGGATCATTCGAAGTTCCACTGAACATGATAGAACGACTTGTAATGCGACAAGTAAGAATCAAGATGTTAACTACCTATTCATGACATAAATCATTTTTAGAACATGCCGTATCTACGAACTCATACGATGCTCAACAGAAGTGATCGAAACATGGTTTTCAGTCACTACACTCCGGTCCGATCCGTTGATGTAGATGACGAAAGGCTATCTACGTGCAACTTTTCGGTTGGTTCGAACTCCATGATAAATGTAATTTCGAATATTGAAGCACAATGATAATCATATTCATTTGGGAACCCAAAATGGAGAGCTTCATTGGATTAATACGGAGACCGCAACGGATGAATCTTCAATCAGTTGTCACAGCTCGTTTCTTAGTAGCGTCAATACATCGCCTGACGGAACGTTGCTCTTAAGTTCATCACTTTTCGTAAATCCATTAACAACTTTGTGGCGTTTGGGTGAAACGCAAGATAGAATTTACGACTTCGATAACATCTACGACACGCAGTTTGGAAATGCGTCTCAAGAGCGATTAATTGGAACCGATATGTTTACTGGATACGTAGGTTCTAATGGAACATGGAATTTACAAACTTTTCAATTCAGGTTTATGATACAGAAACAAAAGCCGAACTCTGCAAATTCTATGACCTAACGGCATGCAATCGATACGAGCGAAATCGGGCACGTTTCAATTACAATGATACAATGGTTCTCAACGACGGTGTATTGTGGGACATTCGTGCGAATTGGACAATCGAAAAAGTTCACAAGTTCGACAAACTGTGCCACGAATACGCGACAGAGTTCCATCCGAATGGTTTGGAAGTTTTGATTTGTGGTCAAGTGGTGAGTGGTCAGTTTCAAATGCAAAGCTCATATTTTGAATCTTAAGTGGGACCTTCGAACTTATGGTTTGGTTAAAAGCGTGAACGCCCTCGACCTGTGTCAATACAAATTCAATGCCAGTGGTGATATTTTGTTTGCTGGTACGTTTATATTCGTTTGAATTACATGAACTCTATTCGTTTAGTGAAATACCTAGACGAAATGGAAGATCGTATTTTAACACATTATGAGCCCAGTTTTCGAGTTCTCGACTCCAAAGATTACCATCTGATCACCACCGTCGATACAAAACGTGAACTTTTGGGTTTTGCTGTCGATCACAACGACCGTTACATTTGTACGATAGAAGAGACAAGAAGAATGGACGTTGAACAAACGATTTGCCGAATCTACGAAATCGGTCGAGTTCGCGATGAGACAATCGAAGGTGAATCGGAGAGTGACGTGGACTCAGATGATTCGGGCGAATTGGCGTTTGGGCAAAGAATATACGAGGACTCCGTAGATATCGCAGATTTGCTTGATTACGAATCGTACGTAACTCCCAATTCTAACAGCGTCAGCTCCTCCTCCTCTAACGACACCGTTTATTATCAACTCAATAACGACAACGTAGTTGACGAAGACAACGAGAACAGTTCGGATCTGGACGAAGAGGAAGGGGAAGATGGAAACACTGAAGATGCTGAATACGAAGACTATGAGTATGAGGACGTCGAATATGAAGATGATGAAGATAGTTAATTTTTGAAATACTTGTTGAATTTTTGTTTTATGCTACAAGAAATATACACTTATATTCAAGAATTAACATCGAAATTTAACGGCAGTCTACAAACTGTAGAATTCTTCCGTGAACTGTCCACGTGTATTGAGAACCGCCAACGTTTGTACACGTGGCCACGAGTCCGCCTAAAGCAACTTTAAAAGGAATCATAATCTTTCCAACAAACCTGATGAATTGATTGATTCACGTTGCTTAAATTCGCACTAATTCATTTTATCAGTTTTAAATACCTGATCATAACCTTCGACTACTGTCTGAGTGTTACTTGTGGTGCTGCATGTGATCACAACTGTGGCTCCTTGACTATGTGCATTGCCGGATGATGAAGATGCCAAGTCACTGTAGTCAAATCTGTAAATCAAAAAGTGGATTGCGATGCGTATTATTGTCAACCTGTATTGATCGGACTGATCAACGGCATTCACCGGATACAAAACCAAATCAGCGCACTTTCCACTTACGTAGGCTAAAAGGTATGATATCAAAAATGAATCTCACAATAACTCACTTGTATCTTGGTAACGAGCAAAATCGGGTGGTGAACAGGATTGAACGAAGTGATTGGAAAAATGAAGCAGAAACAAAACGAAGAAGTTTCTTGTCAAACTTCCAGTATCCAAGAGTTTATTCGCAAAAAGATGCCGAGCCATTAATATCTGTTTTCGAAGTGATTTTTCTGACTAAATCGACCGGACGGTACGAGTAGCCGATATGTGACAATTAGCGGAGAACTCGATTGTCGCAAAATTACTTTCAACGCCGTCAATTTCAATTTTGCAGGTTGTGAAGATTGGCGGAAAGTAAACTCGTTGACTGTCCACTTGCTGGTCGCGCAGTTCTCACTTTTCCGGAGAAAGGTCACTCGGTTATTATTCTCAATTACCGGTTCCACGGTCGTTTCGATTAAACTTGACATTCGTTTTTGTTGAGAACCGGTAATACGCGAACTATTTGCGAGTCAATATTTACGTTTCATCCTACAAGCTCAGTTCACAAGTTTACTCATTAACCAATGGAAATTAACAGAAATGAAAGCGCCAATGCGAAAAAGCCAAGAAACAAAGGGCATAAGTCCCTAATGAAAATATTCACACGTTTATATTATGGTTAGAATGTGAAGAAGATACAGCGTGAGTGATTTCCAGAAACAAAAAACGAGCTCATGAATCGCCATCAAATTCGTACTCGTTCGACGAACAACAGTAAGTTCTCAGGTATTTGAGCGAGCATTTTCTTGTACAACAAACGTTCGCAATGCCACCGCCGGCACGATAAGATCGTTTTTCCTGAGGCACAAAACTGCCCGGTTGTCCAGTTAATAGATCGCGTATCGTACCTAAACGAGTAGACATAAAACAAAACGAACTGTTGACAACTTACGTTTTTGTGTTTGCATGTAATATCCGCCACAGATATTGTTCTTGCAAACCATTTGCAACATCGCTGTAAGTTTTGAGCCACACAGTCGCGAGCTTGTTTCCGCGTTCAGTGTGACCGCCAAGCTAATAACAATAAGGAAGATAAACACATGTGCTTTGCTGACTCCACTAAAATGAAACTAATTATTGAAAACGCTTCCTCGCGAATTAACTTACCGGGAATTGGATTGGCCATTGATATTCAATTTCCATACCGGCATTTGGAACAGCAGGTTTAATCTGTTTGTTCAGATTCAAAATGAAGATTAAGTGCCAATAGAGTCGTGGTTTTGTATGCTCAACAAGAAGATGTCGTTTTACGTAAACAACACTTATGAGTAGTCGTCGAGCAGTAACTAAACGTAAAACCAAATTGTTATTGTCTTCTGAATGACGCGAAGCAACTTAAAGTTCGCCCACGATTAACGCGCTTCATAATGTCGACAACCCACGTCTGTGGTCTTATCTCCAGGTAATTGTTAGGTTAGAGAAGGTATGTGTACTATGAACTGCAAAAAACCTCCGACTTCAAGAACAATTTGATTGAAAGAAACGATTAGTTGACAATTGAGAATAATAGAAAGCGAGAGCAAGTTGTTGGAGTTGTCAATATAAGAGCGAAAATCTCATCGACATAATTAAAGGCAAGGTATTAACGTCAATGCAAAACACGCACGCAATTTCCTTGAGCCAGTTTTCGATAATAACTTGGGTTATACTGTAGTAACGGCTAAATTCATCATTTCCCATACACCTCCACATTTCAATGGCACAAGCAATGGTGCAAATTGCGCTTCAACAACTCAAGGGAATTGGTCTGGAGATGCGAGAATTAAACAGAAAGCACTCAGCATGTTTTTTATATTCACAAATGTCACATTGGGTATCACAAATTCTAATTCACCGAATAGGACATCGAAAATAAGGAAGATGAGTTTCTCAGACTTCTCGCGGCTGACGCATGACAAGAATAACAGTAATGACATGCATTGTGACCAGAATTATACGATTTTATAATCTTTGTTGTTGGGCTTCATTAGCCGAAATGTGACGAACGAAGGGGTAATCGGAGAAGTTTTGAGCTAAATTAATTCTCAATTTACCCACACTTCGTTCACACGGTCCAAACAACGTAAGATTATTGAAACACTAAAACGTGGAATATGCGATTATGACCTAATTTCGTAGAAGATTAGGAAATTCAAATAGACCAAAGCATGCATCTACTAGAAAGATATTTCAACAAGAAATCAAAAAGCACATCTTAATAGGTAAAAATCAAAGACGAGTTCCCATCGCTTATCTCTTAGTTTATTATGAGGTTTGTTTTTCATCATCCGCGTATTCTCTCATGTCATACATTAAAAACGACATTCAATACCTGCGCGCTTGCAAACGCAGAGTCGAATGACGGAATACGCCACACACTTTGCTATTCTCGGCAATTGAACTTTAAATCGTCACTCGAAATAAGTGAGAAAATCCGGATTAACAACCTCAATTGAACCCAATGAATGAAGTGAACTCCTTTTTATACTCTTGAGCTGAAACATACGTTCGAACGATTTGGGATGTTGTGACGACACTACGAAGCTCACTATAATCTAACACGCGCTATTTGTCTGTATCGAACAATCGAAGCAACTCTTAACTCGTATGACGCAAGAAGCTATTGGTAAAATAAAAAGCCGATAATCTAGGGATTGAACTTCAAAGAAAAGGTTATAGTTAAGATTACTCTTTCAACACGCAAATTCACCATCAACATGCAAAAGTTGTTGAGCGGATAACCCTTTTTGATTATCAACGGTAAAGACGGCAAAAGAACGTTTACCGTAGTCTTCGGCTCCAAGATTAACTCTTTCTTTAAATAAACATTTTTAGAGGATTAAACATCCATTGAAACAAACTTAGGCTACTTAAAGTGACGAAATCTGACCAATTCATAATGCCAATGGGAGCTTAAAGTTCTCCTTGTAACATCAACAGACTGAGAACAGAGTTCTTTTTGATGTCGCCATTGTGAGTGAACACATTTGTTCTCTCCCAAATGAACATTCTGTTGTGCAATCAGATCCGATTCACGTGTACAATGCAAATACAACTAGTTAGAAACTTATTGTATTTATTGGTAATTGATACAAGGAACTTGAGTGTAAAACCAAGTCCAATTTGAACATCACAGTTCAAGATACACGTTCCGTGTGCATATGAATTATTTCGAGTAAAATGTAATTTCATAGTAAACAAGAACACGACCATTCTTATAAATTATGTACCAAGACTCGTATTTTAATAAGTCAAAACAGACATTTCTTTTTATGTGTGCTAATTAGAGAAAAGAACAGTTACACGAACAAAACCAAAGACTTTGGTTGCTCTTTGCCAGCACAACCGAGAATCACAAGCACAAGTATTTGAACTACACGCAAAAGGCATTCAAATTGCAACTGATATGAAGATTTTCTGAGCTTTCGTTTACTTTACTCACGTTACTCGAAATTCAATGCCAACGGTCTCTATTGACTCTTTGAATTGCTGTATATTGAGATTATCATCTAGAACCTGTAGAAAACTGATGATTGAAACTGACGCGAAAAAGTGTCTACAGAATCTGAGCGAAGTTGTTAAAAATGAATAAACGAACCAACTAATGAACAAGGTTCAATGAGCATCTACTTGGATGCTCAAAGAGATTTCCGTTTTGAAAGGAAGTAATCAGTTGGATCTTAAGTTCAACGACCGTAAGACACATTCACCTACGGTCGAGTTCAACAAGCGCAGCGTGATGTGTCGTTTTTAGGGTGGCGATTTAGCGAACCTGTTTATTAGTTCGAATCTTTTGCTGTTGATTTGGTCAAATAGGAAGAATAAACTAAAACGCCAAAATACAATCAGTTTCAGCGAACAGTTTTCGCGGCAACAATTGTATTCGAAGTAAACGTTTTTTGTTTCACATACAATGCCGTGAAATGAGTAACCGAAGAGCAGGAAACCAAAGTAACAGGAAAACCACCTAACACCCGTCCACGCACAACCATATTGGCCTTTAGTCAACTTGTCAAACTTCCGGCAACTCTTTAACCTTTTCTTTCGGACATATAGTCTGAAAGGAAACGTTTTAAACAACCAAAAAGTTCCTTATTACCTTTTGTTTAAGCACAAACAAAACTTTAGCATCAATCTTCGCAACTGATTAGAACTGATAAATTGAATGCGAAGCTCGAAATTTCACCTTCAAGTTGCTATTTAAAGTTTCGTGTAAACGTCTGTAGTTATTTTTGAAGTCAACCAATTGAATTGCACTGCTACAGCCCTCATTGCATTGTAGTAATAGCAAAACAGTATACTCTCGACTTAGATTCAATTTTACATCACAAGAAGATTGACTGTTCGAAGTTTGCTTGTTTTTGTCAAGTGAACGATTGATCATAGAATGCCATCAATGAACTCAAACGACTGATTGCCTTCCGTTTGCACAAATCACCAACTTGATCCAACAAGTCAGTCCGTCTTGTCGGCACGTCTCGAATGGAATTTGGCTTCTCGTTGGCATCCACTTTCCCGCTTTCTTGCTCGTCTTTACGTCCACTCCCGAAGTTGATTTGAAGTTAATTCTGCAAAATGGCGACGGAAGTTCTGCGCGTGTCGAATCGTGAAGAGGACTCGATGAACAATGAGCCCTCGCTGAGTGGCAAATCAATCGTCGGTCTGATCATTCCACCGCCCGATGTTCGAGGTTTGTGATTTAATTTGGACTTTTATTTTGTCTTTTAGCGATCGTTGAGAAAACTGCGCAGTTTGTCGCTCGAAATGGAATTGACTTCGAAAATAAGATCAAAGAGAAAGAAGCACAAAATCCTCGATTCGGTTTCCTTTCACCCACCGATCCCTATCATGCTTACTATCGCTCCAAAGTCTTGATGTTCGAAACGGGAGTCGCTCAGGAAATTGCGCAGCCAAAAACACAGTTGCCAGAAGGTAAATCAAAGCTTTTTCTTTAATTGAACTTGTCTTTCTAGCGGTTCGTGAGCACGTTCAACAAGCGGAATTGATTCCCAAGAATCCACCACCGGCTTTCGAGTTCATGGCCGATCCAGCGACCATCAACGCGTTTGATTTGTAAGTTTGGAATTCAGTTCACTTGTTTGTACAGGGTATCCAATTGTAGAGATTTGATGAGAATGACAGCAATGTTCGTGGCTCGCAATGGCCGAAATTTCATGACGAATTTGATGCAACGAGAACATCGAAATCATCAGTTTGACTTCCTGAAACCGCAACACTCGAATTTTCCCTACTTCACCAAATTGGTTGAACAATACACAAAGGTAAGCGACCAAGACAAACCCATTGACATAACGATCCTTTGAGGTGATTATTCCGCCTCGAAGTGTGATCGACGATTTGGCGCGAACTTTGAACTTTGATCTGATTTTGGGCGACGTGAAGTACCGGGTTGCTTGGGAGAAACATCAACGGGCCACGAAAGAGCGTGAAGACAAAGCCATCGAAGAGGAACGACGTTCGTACAATCAAATCGATTGGCACGACTTTGTTGTGGTTCAAACGGTTGACTTTCAACCATCCGAGATTCTCAACTTACCACCACTCTGCTCTGCGCGCGACGTCGGTTCGCGAATCCTCCAACAGCAACGAACTGAAGCGGCAAAAGCGGCGGCCGAATTGGTCGAAATGGAAATGGACACGGACTCCGAAGAAGAGGATACGAACACGCAAAAAGATCAACAACGTGCAGCCTACGAAGTCACTCAACCGGCACCGGCATTCAACGCCGATTCTGCTTTGGTTTGTTTCCTTCTTTCAACTTCTTTAAACCGTCCATTCAGGTGCGTGATTATGATCCACGCAAAGACAGGGCTCAACAAGTGAAGAAAACTCAACAAGAGAAGTTCATCATCTCGCCGCTTACGAATCAAAAGATTGAAGCCGACAAGTTGCAGGATCACGTTCGCTACTCGACTTTCGATCCCAAGTACAAAGAGCAAAGAAATCAGTAAGTTCATCGGATACTTTTCTTTCAAAACTCTTTTGCAGAGAACATGCAGACGATCATGCTTCACAACTGAGTGCTTCCGGTACCGAAATTTCGCGTAATATTGCTCGTCTTGCCGAACGGCGAACTGATATCTTTGGAGTTGGAGCCCAAGGTTCGTTCAGCCAAATTGATTTGAATTTCCGTTTTTAGGAGGCGAACAAACGGCCATTGGTCGCAAGTTGGGTGAAGAAGAAGCCGAGGGTCCGCAACGCGTGGACACAACTCGAATTTGGGACGGACGTCAAGAGACCATTGATTTGACAACTCGTTTGGCACAACAACATGCTGAAAGATTTGCCGCTGCATCGGCGGCACCGATTCCGCAACCACCACAACAAGCGCAACTCGGTGGTTCACTGATTCAAACTCCATTGATGCCACCACCCACTTCCTTCCAACGACCACCGATGCCCGACCCATACGCTCCAATCACAACTGGTGTCTAAAATCTTTCTTTTGAACGTATTCATTTCGACTCTTTCAGCTCCACCTCAAATGGCAGCGTACGATCCTTCGCCTTTTGGTGGAAATGATATTTCAGCTCCGCCATTCAAACGACCACGTATCGAAGATCAATTGGAATCCGAAGCGGAGTGGTTGGCAAAAGTGAACGGCGCAATCACACTGACGGTCATAACTCCTGTCTCGTCCGAATGGAATTTAACCGGACAGCCAATACAATTGAGTATCGACGTTAAATCAACGGTAAGTTTCATTTCTTGTTATTGAACTCGTTTGTTTGTCTTTAGGTTTCTGCATTGAAACAACTGATTCAAGAAAAGACAACTGTTCCAACGTCGAAACAAAAGTTGTGTTACGAAGTGAGTTCCCGCTCAATTCAACTCTAATTCATTTGTCTATTTCAGAACATGTATCCGAAAGACACAAACTCGTTGGCTTTCTACAACATGAACAACGGCCACGCCGTTCAACTTCAACTCAAAGAACGTGGTGGTCGCAAAAAGTGATCAATTTTTGTTGTTTGTTTTTAATCTGCGAATAAATTAATTGGTATTGCGTTGATTGCATCTTGTTGCAAAAATTGCGACTTGTTGTTCGGAAGAATTGTAAAACTAAAAAGACTGAAGAACAAAGCGTCAAAACTGAGTAGAAACTAATGATCAGATTGAATAGTTTTTTGAGTCCAATCGACTGTTCCAATTTCGACAAAACGTCCTTGGATTTTTTGGAAAAAAGAGCTCATGTTTTTGCATCCCTTCAGAGAAGCCGGACAAAGTTGCTGGCTCGCCGAAACTCCGCATGACTTAGCCCGTCGAAGAGTTCGAATTCGCTTGTTAGACCTTCAAGAAAATAAACGTTGGTTGAAACCTCGTTTCGATTTGCTTCTGCTCAAGGAAATGAATTTGAGTTTGCTCTTTCTGAACAACAGAAACAGACAGCCGAGGTCTTCAGAAGCTTAAGCCAAAGACCGCAACCCGTTTATAGAGTTATTTTTCTGACGCATTCATCGTTTACTCTCCAGTGAAATACTAGAGAATCCGAAAGCTGCAAGGTTGTTTGTAAAGACGTTTAACTCAAAGATCTTTAGAGAGCTCAACCAACAAAACGATCATTTAAGAGTAAGTTTTTTCGTCAACTCAAACGGAGATCTTTTATTCAATCCCGTCGTTTTGTTTATTGAAGGTTTATTTGCTGGGCTCTTGATGACTTTATAACGTTAAGTTTAAGTAACAAAAACAAAATTCACAGTAACATTTCGGAAAACAATACAACACAATGCGTTTGTAGATTCAATTAGATGAGCCAAAGATGTTGAGCAGCTTGACGGCGATCTTTGGGTGTTCGATCATAAACTCTTCGCAATAATCCAATTTTCGAATTGCACTGTAGTTTTTGTGCGCAAACTTGAACACACGATCTTGGAAGTCTTTGAGATGATCACGTTCGACTGCCAATTCCAAGATCGGAAGCGCAATCTCGGCGGTCAAATTGGACAGAATCGAATCATAGCACTTCTTCTGAAACCCCACAAGTTCAACTGTTCAATGGTAGAAACTAACCACAAGATCGTTGACTTGATAACAGTCGGCGACCGGCAAAAGCTGAACAGCAACCTCTTCCAAGTCCGCAACTTCGCCCTTGTAGATGTAGATGAGCATCTTTTCGACCATTTCTGCTTCAAAGTCTTTGATCGTGACGACTCCACTTTTCTGTTCTTGAGTCTCTTTGTCGAACATTGCACGAAAAACAGGCGATTTGATAGAAACCATCAATCGTGATACCTAAAGTCCAAGATAGTAAGAAACAAACAAAAAAACAGACCTTGAAAACTTTGTCCTCCACGTGAATCTCTGCATCCGCAAAGAGAGGATTGTTGAAAAATGATCCAAGTTCACTGCGAGAAGACACACAATGGAAACATGAGGTCGTTTCAATGATCGGTCGAACGTTGCAGCAGACATCAAACGGTTCATTTTGAGCAAATGCGTAGAGATGTTCTTGATTCACATAACCCGAAAATCCATAACCACTAACAGTTGTATAAGCGCGATTGAAACCTAAAGCTCAGAAAGGTGAAGGTGAGTAAAAGGAAACTCACTGATTTTGCGAAGTCGAAGTTTTGAGTTTTTAATCCACAAATTGCATTGAACTGATACCTTTGAGTGTCCAGCAAGATCTTTGATTACCAGATAAAGAGCACATTCATTTTTATATTCTTCATTGTCTCCTTTTGGGTAAAATAAAAGTGCAAATTTGACGTCTTTGTACTCAGGAACAGTGAATGTGTCGCTTTGCCACGAGGTTTTGAACTGCGCCGACTTGAAACGCGATTCGAAATCGGAAATTGTCCATTGATAGTGGGTATTGTTCGTAGAAACTGAACCAATTGACTTCATTGGATACGGCAGTTGAAAGCAAATGAAGACCGTTGATGCATGAATAAACTTGGACTTCTCTTCATAATACAAAAACGTTGACCATCCATGACAGGCGTTCTTATTGTTGAAAGAAAGAGCTTCACCTGAAATACTAAACAGTCGAATGAAATAGAAACCAATTTACTTCCTGCTTCACTACACTTCTTGTCCTCAGTCTTTATCCACACGCTGCAATCCATGGAAATTGAGAAGACCGATGGGGCTGCCGTAATTTGCATAAAAAGAGAAACAGAATTTGGACGGCTCTTTACTTTTGGCGTAATTTCCAAATAAAATTCGATTTTCCCAAATTCCGGATGCTCGAAGGCAAACGGTTCGCTGCTCATCCAATCTCCGTCGATTGACTGTTGGTATTTAGCGGCAAAATCATCAATGCGCCAAACCGCAACGTTCGAATGATCAGAAGCAAAGATCGAAGCCATGAAGAAGTAGATGCTGCAAGAACACTCGTCAGTAATCAGCAGAATGTAAACGCGAAATAACAAAAAAATCGAAGGTTCACAGCTGCAATTCGAAGCGAAAACGCGAACTAGTTGCTTTCAATCGTCGCAGGAAAACATCTCTGCATTTTTCCATAAAGGCGCCAAAACACTTTCTCTTCGAATCCAAATCTAAATGTCAATCGAGTTGCTGCGAGTCGCCTTTCAACCATAGAGTTCAGTCACCAAAAGAACAAACCTCCGAAGATCGAAGGACTTCAATTGAGACTCGGGAGTGTAGGAATGGAACTACTAATCTGCTCGCTTCTTCATCAGATTCACAGACGGAGAATCTGAAATCGAATGCCGATGTTACTAATTGATTAGAATGCTGAGAGTTCTTCTCATAAAAATGAATTGAAGTTGCGACATTGGGAACGGACTGAAATCGTAATTCAAACATTCAGCAAGCTCTAATTGATAGTCACTTGTAAGCACTTGATAACAACGTTTGAAATCACGGAACCTCGAGATTACGTGCCCATTGCTGATCTCATCGACTTGAACAAACACAGTGAGCTGAAAACAGCAAAAATACTCACAAATGGGTTTGGTTTGAGTTCACTTTTTGAAATATAAAACTATCCAAAACATATTTCTACAACAGTAAATTCATGACGTTCGTATTCATAAGACAATCAGCAGAAGCAATTGACCTGAAAAGGTAACAGAGAAGAATGTCAACTATCAGACATCAACCACTGAGAAACCAGCTTCCATTGACTACAACTGGAGAATCAGTGACTGTAAACGCCTGTAACTAACAGAACAACAAACACTACTGATGAACTCAAAACCCTATGAATATCAACAGAATCCGATCAGCCAACAAGCTAAAATACACAACACCCGCCATTCCCTTATATAGTACGTCCATCACACAAACCGATGTAGTTCAGAGATTCTGGCAACAATTAGTGTTCATATTATATTGATGGATAACTGAATAAAATAGTCGTTCAATATGCCTAAAGTTGTAGCCACTGGACAACTAAGAGAGAAATGAGAGCACTTCAAAGCCGAAAGATTTGTCAAAAATCGTCCAAAATTGCAAAAGTTTGTGCAGACCTTCCCGTTGATGATTGTCACTTGCAATTTGGCACAAATATTAAAGAAATTAGGAGATCATGATTATGAAACTCTAGAGAGCTGAAGTTGACCGAGAGCAGAAATGGAGTCGAACATATAGTCGGAAATCGCCTAAAGTCGAGTACCTCCGATTGACTATGAAACTCTTTAGAATGGAGAATGAAGTTTAAAATGTTTACCACCTAATTCAAAGCTTGTATTAACACTTATTTCCAAATACTTTTTTATAGGCTCGAAGCTGTTCACTGCAAATCGTCAAGTCAACGCCAATTCACAAGCCTGGTTATAGGCAATTTGTTTGAAAAGTGACAGTCATAAGATTGAGTGTTTCCCGAGGTATTCACTTGGACTCCATTTCATTAAGATGGTTGGAGTATTGACGGAGACATTGCTGGAAGAACCAAAAGTTTTGTTGACACCAAATGACAAGATTTGTCTTTGAAACGGAAAACATTAAGCCAATGGCGGGAGTTTCGTTCGAATCGTAGGCGCTGGAGCGTCGATTTCCATCACCATTTCTGTTTTTTGGTTATCATCGTGTTCGAAAACAATGGAAAACAACGACATCTCTTGAAACGATGGATAGGAATGTCTCGGTAAGTTATCCGTTGGTTTTTGTCGACAACTGTCGATTTTCAGGCGAGACTTCGAGCGGCGGCTCAGCATCCGCCCACCATGAAGGCTACGAAGAAACCATTGAAAACTTGAAAAAAACACACGCCGCAAAGATTGCAGAATTACAGAACGGAAAAGGAAAGAGATCAGTGAAAGGATGTTGCGGAAATAGAAATCATTCGACTTTGGTCTCGAGACTTTATTCTCTTTCGAGGGAACAATGAAAGACCGCTGGCCTCAGCTGCTGATCGGCGCTTATAAACCCCTCGACGCAATCGTGCGTCGATGACGTTGAATGCGGACGCAAAAACGAAACTGCCGAAAACGGTCGCGAAAAAAAGATTCCAATAGCCGATTGCGTCTAGAACTGAACGAATGTTGAACGCGTTGTTCGGATTGCGCAACAACAACAACAAAAGCACTAGCAAGCAGGTGTCGACCAGCTGTCTGGGCCACTACATTGCGAACACTTTACAAGAAACACTACAACATTCCGATGCGAACTTTCTGCCATGCAAAATGGATTATAAAAAACTGAAAAAAATGGACGGTCTCGAACGCAAAGGTAATTTGTTTTTGAGTTTATTTTAAATGATTTGTTTCAGTGGGATGGCAACCACCAACCACGCGACGCTTCGGTGATGGCCGACCCCGAATTAGATGGGAGGACGAGATACGAAAGCAACTTGGGCGCCCCGCGTAACCGATCCAGCTACATGGGCAGCAGCAAACAACCAACGCCGATGGCAACAACTCGGCAATACTTTCGAACTACCACGACCAGCCCGACGACGAACATGACGTTGACAGCCACCAACGCAGAAACTCTCTTTCATTTGGCTGCGAGATTGGAATAAAAATTTGAAATTTGTTTCAGTGGTAGCCGAAGAAGTCAGTAATTAGGGCACAAGCATGCTAGCGGCAACGGAGAATACACGTCGAATTCCCGCGAACACCGAGTTGATGGCCGAATTGATGTAACGACAAAAAGTATTCATCGATTTGTCTTCAAGTAAGTTGAGGTTCAAATCAACGATTCACAAGAAACACTTCAGTCAACCCGATAAACTTTCCGTTTTGGTCTGGTTGCGCTTGAAACGCATCTTCGACGCTCGATCTTCGGCTTACGACTTCATTCTCAGCCAACTGCCTACCAATTTCAAACGCAAGTGTCTCTTTCCATAGCCTTCAAATAACGCTAAGTTTATGGGTTTCAGACAGTGAATTCAGTAGCCATGTCACCACTCCATTACCTAGTATCAAATCAAACTTGGAAACGGAACTGCGAGAGAAGGCGTACGAAGAACAATCGCGCGCTTGGTTGATAAACGACGAAACCATAGCCCGCAACACACTAGCTCAACTAAACGATGTGCAAAAGAAGCTCGAGAAGTGCCTAGAGATGTGCACGGAACTCAAAAAGAAGAGCTTGAACGAAAAGTCCATGTACAATCGGCAACAATTCGATGGTGCTCGTCTTGACAACACGATTTACGTTCCTACACAATCAACCAGTCAATCGAGCGAAGAAAACAATGGCAGTCAAAGAATAGAACAGTCCGTGAAGACGCTTCAAAACCGCGTCGAATGTTTTGCTGGAATGTTTCATGCGGCGCTCGAGTACTATGAAGAGGCCGAATGAAGATTGGACGTTTCAAATCCCTAGTCTTGATCTCGAACTACTGGATTGTTGTATTGATTAACAAAGAACTTTCATGTTTGACATTTGTTGTATTAGAAAACAAAAGAATCAGTTGAATCGAACAACTGATTATCGTTGAGCTTTTTATTCAATTCTGAAGAGAAACCGAAAACCGATTAGAATTGGAAATTGGTCTTGAACATCGTTGGAAGTCAATTCTGTTTGGCGTAATATCATCGTTGCAAGTCTTTGAATTGCAATAACTTTGCTGGAGATGAGCTTCAAGCTACTAAATCGAAACCATGAACGTCTGGACTTTTTGTTGACTTTATATTTTTCTGGAGATTGTTGAGTACATTATATAAAAAAGTAGACACTAAGTTTGCTGCCACACGACCTCTCACTACTCAGCTCTGACCAGTAAACGTTGTCAGAAATAGCTTCAGATTGAGGTGATAAGTTGAACTATACAATCACTCAAAGCTCATTTCTACAACAGTAAATTCATGACGTTCGTATTCATAAGACAATCAGCAGAAGCAATTGACCTGAAAAGGTAACAGAGAAGAATGTCAACTATCAGACATCAACCTCGGAGATGCCAGCTTCCATTGACTCCAACTAGAGAATCAGTAATTGTAAACGCCTGTAACTAACAGATCAACAAACACTACTGATGAACTCAAAACTCTGTGAATATCCACGGAATCCAATCAGCCAAAGAGCTAAAATACACAACACCCCCCATTCCCTTGTATAGTACGTCCATCGCGCAAATCGATGTAGTCCGGAGATTCTGGCAACAATTAGTGTTCATATTATATTGATGGATGACTGAATAAACTAGCTATCTACTGTGTTTTAACTTGTATTTATCAGACAACTGAGAGAGAAATGAGAGCACTTCAAAGCCGAAAGATTTGTCAAAAATCGTCCAAAATTGCAAAAATTTGTGCAGACCTTCCCGTTGATGATTGTCACTTGCAATTTGGCACAAATATTAAAGAGATTAGGAGATTATGACCCTAAAAGTTTAAAGAGCAAAGGTTGTTCGGGAGCATAATTGGAACCGGAAACACTCAAAAATTGTCTAAAATTAAGTTTTGTAAAATCGAGTGCAAGTGACTTAACATTTTGATTTCTGTACTGTTAAGGTTGATGAAACGCAGTTATTTTTTAAGCGCAATAATAGACTGACAACAGGCAAATTGGACATCAGTGAAAGATTGGTCCATGAAACCTGTTGACCGTAAATTCTTCCGATTGACCAACCGACTAGTGGAACGATCTCCAAGTCAATTTGACAAAACACTTTAGTGATCTTAGTGAAATAAGCGCATGAGTGATTGATTATAGAAAAGAAAATTATACTATAAAATGTCAGTGAAAATGCTCGGAATAAATTTCATCGACTGTGATTTACAGAAATTAAGAAGTTGAATTCGTCTTCTGCATAGAAGTTTCAAATTTTGTCGACTGTACACTGTGAATGTAGAAATCCCGGATGTCGGTGAAAGTCGTTTTCCTTTCAATTCGAAGAACCTTACTTGATGGCAGTTGAAGTGACTGGTCCATCGGAATACAAATCATTGGGTTAAAACACGATCGCCGTCGTTGTTCCAAACACGCACGAGTTGCATCGTAATAAGGAAAAGAAGTTGGTAATCGAAGAAACAACTGGAATCACATGGATAAGAATTAAACTTGTTAGTAAGTCTACTTTTCTGTATGTCGAATTAAGATCGAGGAATTGAAGAAAATCCTCGTTCAACGCAGTGAAGTTAACTGCCGATCGCTGAGCATGTTTGAGATCGTTGGAATCGAAAAACTTTCGTTCAACAAAATGTCGAGCATGAACGAAAACAATCGATGAATTGGGCAAGTAGTGATGTTCAAATCCACTAACCAATTGAACTTTGCGCAGCAACGGTCGATGAACAAACGAATGTCGTATTCTCATCGGTCTAACCACCGACTTACCGTACAACGGCAGATCAACTCCGATCGATGACCAAGTCAACGATTCAACAAACGACTTCAACTCAAAGTTGGCTGGTTCCTTAACTAAAGTTCTTTGTTATCACACAGTTTAATTGAACTTACCATCAAGTATCGCAGCAGGCGGCCATGCAAATTCGAACGATGCAGCAAGCGGATAGTTCGCCATCAAACGTTTCAACTCGTTCAGAATCGGTCCATTGAGCCAATCATCAAAATCCGCGAATATAATGAAATCAGCTATCTCTCTATGCTCGTAAAGACACGCATCGTAATTCAACGTTTGATGATAAACGTCCGCCTCTTCATTGGCGTCATAGCCGATGAGATCGGAGAGTGGTGGTAAAATTAAAGCCGGTCGTAATTGAATTCGACCTTCAGCTTCGTAAGCCCTCAACAATTCGTATACCGAATTAACTGCACTTGCCAATCGAATATCCAAAAGATCCACTTGCTGATAGGAATAGAAGTGAATGGCCGAGATTACCGATTGCCATCGTTCTAATCGGAAGGCTCGAGAATAGCATACAACCAGTGAGTGATGACGATAATCGGCTTTTTGCACACCGATCGTATGTTCCAATGTTTTATCTAGTAATGTCAAATTGAAACTGTCAATATGAGGATTCGAAAATGAGCAGTCAACAAAAAACGATCGCCATTGACATCCAACACCCTTCTTTCGTTCCAACAACTCGACCTTTGCAACGGCTTTTTGATCAAAATACGTGCATTCCAGTTGGCCATCAATCTGCGTATTGTCGGCAAGAACGAGCATTCGAATCAACGACTTTGTGCTAAAGACCTACTATCAACGAAATCATCATTCTACATACCTCCACTCGCTCTCACGTGCATGGAAAGCGGCGGCAACGAACAAATGTGTTGGTGTCTTTGATTTGCTTTTAATCGCCGATAAAGTTCGAGGATACTCTTCCGAAACAAACAATCCCAAGACAATGAATACAGCGACGCCGGCAACAAACTTCAACATCTCGAATTTAGAGCTTTGAAATCGAAGTTCAATTTTTGTCGTTAGTTTAACGCTTCGGTAATCATTTCGGCTACAAAATCAGATGTGCGTAGATGAGTGCCGATAAAGTCATGTTTTAATTTTCCAACTTTGACTTCCTGAACTTTTCTGTATCATTCAATCGATGCAACAACCGAATTTTCACTCATTAAAGTTTAATCTTTTGGTTTCATACGAAGTTCGTCGATCGTCAACCACCGCAAATCCCATTACCTGACTAATTGGCTTCGAAAGTAGAGTTAGTAAAATTGTTCGAACAGTGTGCTTAACATTCGTTAATTACAATGTTCACGCCAAGTATGACCCCCAAGAGTATGAAGAGCGAAAGGACCAAATTTCTCAGTGCCTGTCAGCCATGAAGTCTTACAGTCGAGTTGACTAATTCAATCATCGACGAAATTTTCGGAAACACGGTATAAAAGTTCGTGCTGACATTCATAGCAGCTGTTCGAAGATCGCACGTGAGTTCTGATGCCAATTACCGTAGCGACAGTTGCTTTCGGATTGGTTGATGATTACAACAATTTTAAGAAGGTAAGTTACTTGTATGTTCGTTAACAGTTTGAAAGGATATCCGGCTGATATTTTGGTGTTAGAACTCCAATACGCACGCTATAGTCAAAATCTTGAAGCGGAAATGTCTATTCGTGCGTCAATTCAAAGGGTCTAATTAGACGAAAAGGTGTCTGGAGATTTTGAAATCCACAGAATTCAAGGGGCTTATTTGCATCTAGAAGTTCACTTTTCACAACACTCTACGTCATTTCGATTCGGCTGCTCGTCCGTGGGTTGGTCACTTGAATTAATCGCCGTGAACATGAGTATAAACGACGAGTTTAAGGCGACAAACGGCAACGGCGATGCTCATCAGAAATCGACGTACGCGATCGAAAACGAGGTCACGGCCATGAAGAAGCCAACGGAAATGTATCCGACCTACGAGGAAGTTCGCAAAGCGATTCCACCACAATGCTTCGAAAAGAATCTCGGATTGTCGCTTTTCTATTTGGTTTGGGACTATGTCGTTATTGCGGCTCTCTACTTGGCGGTACCATACGTCGAAAAATACGCCGGATGGCCGGGATTTTTTTTGTGGTAGTGACTTGGGCTTTGAGACTCTTTAGTCAACATCTTTAAGGAGCTATGTGATTGGCATGTTTGGATTTGCGCTCTTCGTTGTTGGTCATGACTGTGGACACACGACTTTCAGTCAATACCAGTGGGTCAATGATGTTTGCGGTCATTTGGCTCATGCACCATTACTTGTCCCGTATTTTTCGGTTTGTTCAATGGAATCTTAGACAATCAAGTACGGGCTTTTTAGTGGCAAAAAAGTCATCGACAACATCATCAACATACCGGACACTTGGAGAAAGATCGTGGGCATGCGTGGATTACCGAAGAACGTCACAACGAATTGGATTTCTTTCGTCGGCATTTCCGTAAGCTCCCAATTGCCGGATTGTTTTTGTGGCAAGGATACACAATGCTCGGTTAGTTGTTGGCATCACAGTGGTCAACCGATCATCAACTTTAAAGGACTGCCCGATGGTTCGCATTTCTATCCCTTTAGTTCGCTGTTCACAACCCGAAGGGAGCGAATTCAATGTGCGATCTCAAGTCTTTGCTGTTTGGCTTCGGCATATGTTAGAGATTCTATAGCCGAATAATTACTTGGATATGATTGCAGATTGCTTTTGTGTTATGTGACTACGATTTTGTTCGTTGGCTTAAATACTACGAAGTGCCGTTGATGTTCTTTGGTCTCTGGTTTGTTAAATGAAATTGATGTCTTAATTGTCGCTTTTAGGTTAGTCATGGTTACTTATCTACAACATTCACATGAAGAGACGAAAGTCTACGAAGAAGGTCATTGGACATTTGTGAAAGGGCAATCAGAGACAATCGATCGCAAGTATGGATTCGGAATCGACAAGCTTACTCACCATATTACTGACTGTCATGTAAGAAAATTAACTGGCCTTTTGCACAACTTCTTTATCATTTAGGTTGCTCATCATTTCTTCTTCACAAAGGTGCTTTTGTTTTGACGACACATAACAAATCGTCTTTTAGATTCCGCATTACCATTTGCCAGCAGCAACGGAAGCCGTTAAAAAGGTCCTGAGTCGTTATCCGGGATGCTACAAATCGGTTTCAACTTACGATCATCTTTTGGAGTTCTTGCGGTAATTCTCGACTTTCATCTTACAGATCTCACGTTTTTTAGTTTGAATGTTAAACTCGACTACATGGTCGGAAAGGGTACCGGTTTGTTGAAGTATCGTACGAACGTTGGAAAGACGGTAAAGCAAAATTGACTTTTTGTTATCTTCCTGTACATACTTTTTCTTTGCGTATAAAATTCGTTGGCTTCCATTGAAGTTGTGTGTGTTTAGAAGTTTATTTTCAAGAAATAAACGCAATTTTACAAATATGTGAGTGTGCAACTAATCGTGATGAATTTTGCGATTCCGAGAGGAAACTCGTGTTTGGAAAAGACTATATGCTATTGGAATATCGATTAGAAGTGAGCTATGCCAGAGAGTAAATGGAATCGAGTGGTTCTGTGTTGAATATGCGATTCATCGGATCTTGGAGTCAAAAGAAAAACCGTAAGCGCTGGGCGGTGCAGTAAAGAAGTAAGAGGAATATAAGATTGACAATGGGAAAATTGGATGTACATGATCGATTGAAATCCACAGGTTTACAAACGAGCAATTGCGAGCATTGCAACCAAAAGAGCGGAGAAACCGAACGAGTTGGCGGCGTTTGGTGGTTGATCGTGAACTGCTGCTTTAGCGTTTTCTGAAGTTCAAGTGTTAGATTAGTTCTGGACTTATTCGCGAATACCTTTGGCATCGGAAGCACCCTTGGAAACACTGTCACCAGCGCTGCTCAAACCTTCTTTCGCCGAATCAACCATATCACCGGCTTTCGATTTGACCGAATCGGCCGCGTTGGAAATCGATTCACCAGCTGATGAAGCGGCATTGGAGATCGATTCGCCGGCATCACTCAGTTTTTCTTTAACAGTTTCAGTGTCCAACGATTGAGTATCAACCTTTTGGTTGGCTCCCGCTGCAGCTTCGGTTTCTGTAAGTGCGGGTTTTACATCTTCTGCAATTTTGATGTCACAGTCAAAGTAGTTTTCTCATCATTCGTTTGGATGGAACACAAAAGTTTTCCCCTCTCTAATGAGACCAAAATCCTCACTGATGGATTGCGAAAAGCAAAGCGGATGAACGAGATTACCCGCTTGGTTTCCAATATTTCGAGGGCCCATTTTTTCGTCGATGACTACCGTAACCCGCAAAAACGAAAAGTATTTCAATTAAGAAATTGCTTTGGACCTTAAATCTGAAGTCATAACTTACCGTTGACTACCGCCACAGTTTCAGTTACGTTGTCTTGTGCCAATGCAACGGAGACAAAACACAAGAATCCGAAGAGGGCAACCAAACGAGTGTTCATGGCAAATTCTGTAGCAGTTCTGAAAACACATCAATAGACTTTCAGTTCTATCAAACGAACACCACGAGCTCGGTAATCCAAACGCCATTTCCGCGAATGCAAAAAAGCGGTAGTTTTGAACAAACAACAACCCGAAGCTTATGAGTTTGAAGGTGCCATCGAGAATCAAATTTCTTTATTGGATGGGAATCTTCGCTCTCAAACAACAAGAAGACAACTCACGTGTCTCCATAGAGCGAAAACCTCCGAGTAGACCACCACACACTGATTAACATCGTATGCGAAGTAATTAATCCCATAGACTCATAAAACTTCGCCAGCCAACGGCATTCTAAGTACACGACCAAAATTACCGACCATCGCGGCACGCGAGTATTTTGCGATAATAACACTCAGGTATTGAAATGCGACCTTAATGACAAGGACCGGCCGGGTATCATGAGGGCTGTTGAGCGGAAGCTGCGAACACGAAAACAGCGTCACTGTTCCCGTGAACTCGTTTATTTCGTTGCTTCATCACTCTCGACTAAGGGCGGGTATTCGGACCGGGAGAGAAGGAAAATATGTACAACAAGCAGAAATCGGTAAACGACACGCCCACCAAAATTATAATCATCGGGCGGAGACTCTCGATTACAATCCCCATATGAACGACAAAAATCGTCTGCTTACGAAAACTGGAGTCATTAGCGAGATTGAATTTGGGCTTGATCTCCTCATCATTCGATCTTCCTAATGACCCTAAAGCGGATAACGAAAAAACTCTCCCTCCGTTGGCTTATTGGCAGATCCCGACTCTGTGAAACACACAAGAGAACCGGACGAACAAAAGAAACATCTCGTTCCGCTCACTTACAAACCAAAAGTCTTGAATTGTGTTCTGAAGTGGTGGATGGTGGTCATTTCGATAAGCACAACGTCGCGCAATCTCGTTTGTTTACAAACAGTTTCCGTTAATTTTGAGGCCTCTACCACAAAGATTATAAACAAACCCGGTGGTCGTATGCCAATTGGCGTGCAATTCGATAGACGGCTCGTGAACAAGAACTTTGGTCGGCAGTAAGCACAAGAAAACGGTTCAGTAAATTAAACGATAAAATCGGTTTTCTTTTTTGGGGACCGTTGCAGGTCGCGAACACGAAACGCGAAAGACATAAGGAACGGGTTTCCTCGACTGTTGTTGTTTCATGACCTCCAACTCGCTGATGATACACGATCTTCTTTGTCGCACTTCTTTTTTGTTTGACTCATTCGTAACATCGAAACCTTCGAAACGTTTGAGGATCATCTTCTTGACAGCTCCACGTTATCACGACCACCGTGGTTGTCGAACTCGACGATCGATTCCACGGCAGAGAACAATAGAGGAAAACGAATTGCTCGCTTCAATCGTCGTATCGAAATGTCAACGGCGCCGCGGAGAAGCGCTTCGCAAGTTGTAAATCAACCTGTGAAGCGGAAATTAGAAAAAAGTGCCGATTCGCAGACAAAAGTGGAAACGGCGATGTTCAAGTTTCTTTCGCCGCTCATCATCTTTCAGCACCAATCTTCTCATTGTCATCAAATTCATTGTCGACAATAACAAGCGGCCTCGGGGATTATGACAAGCTGTCGGCCTTCCGAAAGCCGATTTGTCTGCGAGAGTTTTTGGTTGTACGATTTCGGGCATCGAAGTGCGCAGACACGCTCCAATGTTATGCAATCGGAAGTCGTGATGAAAACCAATCGATCCATTCAAACTGCCCACCGCAACGATGTCTCCTGAGCCAAATGGCTTCGTCGACGAGGCTCCGCAATCAGCGACGTCCACTCGAATGGGAAACCCAACGAAAATATTTGTTTATGACCCACGGGAATCTATTGCTCTGCAGGTGGTGAGATGAATGGGAGGGTAGTAGGCTGAAAAAAAACTTATCTGCGGGAATCGAAATTCGTCAAATCGTAATCGTCTAACGGTTTTTTCTAGCGGCGCGCAACAAATCTCTCAACAACGACGCGGGAGTTTGCACAAAAGCCGTCCGACGTTACGATCGCAATGTGACGGGAGTTATGACAGGCGGCCAAAAAAGCCTAAACTGGAAACCTGCGTGTACCGTAAACGAACTTTTTTGGGAAGAACGCAAATGCGCTCGGACGTTCACAAACTCAAATGGAACAGAGTGACGGACGATTTTTGTTTGCGCCAAAACTCATTTCGCTCTTTGACTTTCCGTGTCTGAAGAGGCGTCAAATCCAATTGATTACGCGAGATTTCAAGTGGGAAAGATCATTCGGAATCAAAAACATCTATTCGGCCTATGAGATTCCCGGCGAAGAAGACCGGTCATTCTCTCGCCTTGCAAAGCTGTCAATTCGCTCGGATGTCATGAGTCGATGAAGGAAACGCCCGACCGGAAACCGCCTCGGGGCCCAAAGAGCATCGACGGCAAAGTGGTCATTTTGGTCGATGTGTTGGCGCAGTGGGAGAGATTTTAAGTAGTGGAATCGAAATGGACGTTTCTCGGGCCTTTTAAACCAAATCCTGTTGAATGACCGGAAGCAAAAAACTCGAGAGTGTTTATTGCAAAATTGACTTTTCTTTCGTAAAGTCAAAAGATCCCTGTAGCCGAGCGAACATTTGCCAATTAACTTTTTGTTTATATTGTAATGCTAAGCAAATAGAAGCGTCAAGTTTATTAAAGAAGTCTTTTCATTAAATGTCTCCAATTTCATATAATTCAAAAGCTCATTTGACTTCGAAATTGGGAAGCCAATTGTTCGTGCTTCGAGAACCCCGGCCACGCCATTGGAGCTAAAGATCGATAAGTTGGACGGAAAGCCCGACCCATTATTCTTCGAGCAGCCGGTTTCGGTGGAACAGTCGTCGTCAACGGTGCGGGAACCATGTCCGGAACGGGTAGAACGTCAGTTTTCGGCGGTTCGGTGTCGTCTTTTGCTTCACGTTTTCCGTAGAAATAGTACTAAAAATGAACTGGTCTTCAACGAACGCACTCTCGAACTCACTGGGTAGTAGTATGGATAAGTGTAATAGGGATACTGAAAACAAAGTTCGTTTCAATCAAAGACCGATCAAACTCACTGGATAGTAATACATTTGTGGTGCTTTCGGGGCTCCCGCACCCTCATCTTTATCTTTGTTATCGTCCTGAAATCAACGGCGAATGAGTTTCCATCAAACAGTCTACTCACTTCCGCCCACACTCCAACAATCGTTACAATGCAGAGAATCGAACTAAAAGCTCAAGACTTCAAATTCCCGTATAATCAAACCCACATTTTTGTCAACATCGTGGATGCGAACAGAAAACTTTCAAATAGTCACTTCAGTTTATGCCAACGATGGAAACCATCGAGTTTTTATACGCACATTTGGTTTGTTTGTCATTTCGAAGTTAACAAAACGGAATTTTCTGGAGAATCGAATTCGTATTGAACGTTCGAATTGTTTGTTTACTCATAGGCGCAGATCTGCACTTACCGTTTTCTTTCCGAATTCAATTGGCAGTTTGAATGCGCGTGAAAAAGTACAAGAACACTTGAGATCTGTTACTCGAAGTTGTGACGTAAGCTCTCAAATTTGAATGCAACTCCAAAAGCTACAAGAAGACAGGAAACGCCAATCTCTTGGATTTCACTTTCTCGTTCGATTTCGAGAAGTTGCTTAACAATCTCTTCATCGTTGTGCAACATCCTACAAACGATTCCCGTCGCAATTGCTCTCGAATTCCGCAGTCCGGGTAGCGATTTTACTTTTCGTATGGTCTGCTCGTTTCAACGCTCCGACGGGATAAGCGATTGCAAATTGGGTTAGTCGAGCAGCGGATATCGCCAATCTTCACCACCACCTCAGCCGGTCGGTCTTATCAGTCGGGATGATGGACGGATGAGCGCGAGCGGTCTCGTCGGAATTCGCATTTTTGTTTTCTATTCAATTGGCGATCCGGAACCTATTGAAACGTACTGATTTCATTTGATCGTGACGATTCGCATTCGTGATTGACTTTCCATCTCGCGTTTATAACTTTTCATATTTCAGTTACACAATCACAGGGCCAATGAAGACGACCAACAAATCGCACTCGTGGCTACCGCATCGGCGTTTCAGCAACGGCGGCGAATCGTCCATTCGACATCACGATGAGTGCGTCGAGGAGTTGAATGAGACGAAAGAAGCCGCTTATCAGCTGATCATTGGTATTGCCGGCACGTTGAGTGTTTTGTCGTTGTTATGTCTTTGTTTGGTTGTGCCATCGATGTACAGCTACGTGAATACGATGAGCACATTCTCTGTTCAGGATTTTGCGTATTGTGAAGTAAGATGAAGGTTGAAAAGTCGAAATCGAACCGATCTTTTAGTCCGCAACTGCCGATATGGAAGTCGAAATGGAGACGATGAGCGCGAAAATGGCTGCTGCTTTGAATCGAACAAAACGAGCCAACGGACAATACGCGGGTTATAATCCAACACTTTTGCACGCAAACGCTCCGACTTTCCAAGAATGTCCAGGTAACTAAATGAAGTAGTAAAAGTCGATTCAATTCCTTGTTTTTTAGCTTGTTGTACTCCCGGTAAGTTATAGTCGAACAAACAAGCTTCCAATTTACAGTCAACTTTTAATGTTTAATTTTTAGGAGCTCCTGGGCCACAAGGCGATTTGGGTCTGCCCGGGCTCGGAGGGGCTCCTGGACCCAATGGAGTTCAAGTAAGAACTGTCATTAGAAGTCAGCATCCAACTTGTAACGTTTTAGGGTCGACCAGGAACAACTCCAAACGCATCGTGTATTCCTGAAAGAGTTTTTGAGCCAGCTCCATGTTTGCCGTGTCCTCAAGGTTATTGCTTCATAATAATCAGTTCTCTAATATTTAAATTTAAGGACCTCGGGGCACGATTGGTTTCCCCGGATTTTCAGGCGATCCAGGACCAGTTTGATTAAAAAATACGAATCCGTTGTTAATCTCTGCTTTAGATTGGACCTGAAGGATTACCGGGCAAAGATGGTAAATTTTAAAGATTGCTAGAAATTCATTATTTCACGCAAAAGCACTGAGATGATGAGAATCTTTTAATTGCAATTTTGCTCAATAGAATTTCGATTACTAACTTCATTTCTTAGGTGCTCCTGGACCGAAAGGACCCGATGGTCCTCAAGGTATTGAAGGTTTTCCCGGAGGTGATTTTAGATTCTAATTAATCTCATTGAATTTAAATCTTTAGAACCTGGACCTGTTGGCGATAAGGGCGTAACCCCGGATGCTAAACTTATTCCCGGTCCAGCAGGAGACGTTGGTGAACCCGGTAAGTGTCTGTAGAGCATCAACCAATTTGTGTCCAATTATAGGAAGTTGGGGATTACCCGGACTTCAGGTTTGCTTTTCTGAACTTCTGTCACGTCTCGAACTTCTGAACGAATAATTTTTGATTAAACATCAAGTTTAGGGCGCTCCGGGATCGGATGGCTATCCAGGATCTATTGGCGAAAAAGGGAAGCAGATAAGTGCTGATGATTTTAATTGTTCGTTTAAGGAATGCCAGGACCGCCCGGACCAACGTTAGTGCTTCTTCGTTTGTATTTCATTTAAATCCATCGATTTCAGCGGACCTCAAGGCCCGAATGGAGCGGCAGGATCTCGAGGAGAAATCGGTAATAGAAATAACTTTAATGATTGCTGAAAAAATGCTTTAGGACCACCAGGAACCCCCGGTACTTGTGTGTGTCAAGATACTGAAGTTGTTGTCGCCGATCAACGCGGTTCAGTGCCCGCACCAGCACCAAGCAAACCGGCGAGTAGTTACGAATCGAATTCTGCAGCAACGGGAAGCCAGACCGCTACCGAGGGTTACGGATCGAATCCCGGCTATTACAACAGAAGAATGCGTTTGTAAGACCAATGATCTTTTAACGAGTGCTCGGATTTCTACTCTCAACTATTGCCATACATTCTACGTTTATTGTTTGCCCCATTCGTCACTTGTTTCATCGAAACCTCGAATAAACAATATGAAAACTAGACATGCGACAGGTACTCCAATTTATTCTTGAGCTCGATTTTTAACTGAGATAATTCAAGTGACTTGAAACTACAGGGTGGCGCAAAATAAACTGCAAGGTTTATTTTTTAAATAACTGCAAAACTAAGAATTTTTTCCTGAACAAACCGTATATTTTCTGAATCCTCATGGTCCCCAAATTCAGATGAGCTCAAAATTGAAATTTTGAAATTTTCGAAAAATTTTGCCTTGGTCCCCCCTTGTGTCGCTTTTCGGGCAGCTTCGAATTTAAAGAAAAAAACGTTTATTAACAAGAGAAAACTCAACGAATTTCGACTTGACCTCCTTCTCGATCAATGCACATTTGAAGTCGACGAGGAAAATTGGCCGCTATTCGTTCTCGCATTTGACGATTTTGCCGAATCACGTTGGCTGCTTCAACAATTGCACTTCTTAATTCGGTGAGGTTTTGTGGTCGATCCTCTCTGTGCCAAATTTGACTTTTCATGGTTCCCCATATTGAGTAATCCATCCAAGTCAAATCCGGACTTCGAGGAGGCCAAGAAACCGGAGCGGGACGAGCTGCTGTTCCACGACCAATCCATCGACCCGGAAATTCTCTATCGAGCACAGTAAGAACACGACTGGCGATGTGGGGAGGTGCTCCATCCTGCTGGAAGATCAACGTGGCGAAGTTTGGCCAAGTTCGAAGTTCCGGAAGCACTTGATCTTCAAATGTGCATTGATCGCGAAGGAGGTCAAGTCGAAATTCGTTGAGTTTTCTCTTGTTAATAAACGTTTTTTTCTTTAAATTCGAAGCTGCCCGAAAAGCGACACAAGGGGGGACCAAGGCAAAATTTTTCGAAAATTTCAAAATTTCAATTTTGAGCTCATCTGAATTTGGGGACCATGAGGATTCAGAAAATATACGGTTTGTTCAGGAAAAAATTCTTAGTTTTGCAGTTATTTAAAAAATAAACCTTGCAGTTTATTTTGCGCCACCCTGTACAATTCGGATCTTTGTTCTATCTACAAAGTTTCATTCTTTCGATTAACTGTTCGTTTGTTTTTACTTCCTGGTTTTAATCGTATAAAGCTCATATCACAGTTCTTTCTGATTGGAAGCCAATATGAGTGTTTGAAAAGTAGATCGGGTACATGTACTTCATCGGAAACAAGAAAGAGGAAGAACAGGAGATCACTATTCATAAAAGTTTTGCATTTATACAAATGATCTTATTGCTCATAAATTTGAAGTGAATTGATTAACCAATAGGTTTCGTTGAAAACGAACGAATTATGTTGTACATATTCAATACATGTCTGACCAGTGGCTTCGCATTCCTTATCCTCCGTCCAAACTTTGGCGGCCCAGTCACCACAGAACGTGACATCGAAAACGATCTGTTGATAACGAAAATGCAAGTCCAAATCACATTCCTCGTTTGTGAACTCAGCCAACGGTTTTTGCCAATTCGAAGGTTGCGGATTCAAAGCGCGAATGTCGGATGGAAGTTGAGAATGCGAAAAGAACCACACACGAACATACTCCCTAGTCCACTCCGTTGCATAAATTCCACCTCCTTGTTGATTGAAAGCCAAACCAAACGGACCGCCTCTAATCGAACATCCAACGTTCTCGGGTTGATTGGCGGCTTTGACGTCGCAGTCCGAGTAAATGATTTGCCCGGTAAAGTTCGTCGAGTTACGTATTTGACAACCCTCGTTTGTGTGCATTGCAACACCGTTCACTGTTGCGGTATTTACGCCTAAAACTCACTTGTCAACGAAAGATTTTGTTCATTTACCTTCAATTATATCCAACTCGCCGTTATTCGGCCAATCAGCGCCAACCATCCAGAAAGCACCCCAACTTCCGCATTGACCTGCTGGCAAATGTTCGAGGTCGAGAATAAAAAGTCCCTTATTATAACTTTTCTTCGAAACGATGCGAATTGAGTTGCGACCTCTTGCTCCCGCATAAACTTGAAGTTGATGTTCGACGCCGATGTACAGTTGATTGTTACGCTCTCTAATCATACCCATCCATTCGGCATCTTTTCGATCGACGTAATTCACAAACCCATGAGTCGGATCATCTTCCGTAAAGAAGTCGAAGTTGTCGAGAAGATTGTTCGATTGGAAGTTGTCGACAAGCTTGTAAGCAAAAAGCAAAGTCGGCAAAACTGTCGAATAGAAAATCGAAAAGAAAGACATACTTCCGAGTAAACGATCTCGTGAAGACGAATGACTTCTTCGGCTTGCTAATTATAATGCAAAGAATACAATTAGATGGATTCAGAATTGTACTCAACAGCAAATCCACTTCCTGGCCCACGTTACTTGTTGCTTGAGATCCAAGCCATTAGTTGAAGTTACTTTTTGTTTCAAACTTTTTATTTCACTGTTGACTTGAAGTTCGCAACGAATTGAATTGTTGTTGCGTATTTTGAGCGTTCAAATGCTTTTTGAAGGTCTTCCGTTTCCAATCGACATGTTTGTTGAAAAGAGCTTTCGAATTCAAATCACGCAACCAAACGATTGTGCGGAACAACAAACACCTTCGACTTTCTCACTCCGCGTTCTCCGCTTTTTGCTGCCGAACAAAACAACGACGATCGTCTCGTGACCTTTGGAGCTCCACAGCAAACCAAAAGACACAAACAATGGTTTGCAGGTGTTCATTGGCAACAATCATTGTTTTCGTTTTTCAAAACATCATTCCGGAATGTACATCGTCATTTACTTTGAGTAAAACAAGATATAAAACATGACTAACGAGTACAAAGATTGCGAGAATACATGAGATAATATGAGATAATTGCATGATTAATTATTGAATTATAGAATATAGAGAGGTTTAAGCGTTGACTCGATAATCACGGATTCCGAGCTTTTTGTAACTGAGAAGATTCGTAAGAGCTTCAGGATCTCCACCGACCTTCGGGGTTTCTGGGCTGAAAGCGAATCGTTTAGTTGATTTCGTGAAGTCGAAAAAATCACTTCGCACGAGCATTAAACAAATTTCGACCACGTTTCGCGTATTCTTCGGCGATCTTGACTGGAGCCGGCGCAGAAATTGGAGAGTTAATGATTTGATGAGCAAAACAAAGTGCATGACTCAAACGTTGCAGCTCGTCCATGCTCATCTTTGAAGCGTTGTAGAGAATCGTGTAGCGCGGGTACTTGGCCGTTCCTTTAAGCGCGTAATGCGAAGCCAAATAGAATTCCGGATACAAGACATTCGTAACGTATTTGTCGATCACAACTCCAGTTGGTAAGCATTGTTCCTTTGCTTTTTTAGACGACGACGACAATTTCGATGGATAGAAACGAGTGTTGTGAAGACGCGAGCAAACGACGAACGTCAATGGAATCTTTGGCGTATTGCCATAATACTCTGCAACTGCGTGACGAATTGTCGGAACAACGAAACGAAGAATCTAAACAAAGTTGAAGGATTTCAATTGGAACGTAAACTAACCGATGCGTAGTCGCCTTCAGAAACGCCATTTTGGTAGACGATGATGCGTTGTGGTGCTTTGTTATGGTGAGCATTCATGTAACGTACAACCACATCGATGATCAGTTGATGCAACGTTTTCAAATGCGCACCACGTGTCGCAGGTTGATAGAAGAAATCTCCAATGAACTCCGAAGGTTGCTTTCCATCGTTGGCTGAGTACTGAAATGGAGGTCACGAATTAGCGATTGCCATTAATTCCTTTCACCTACTCCGAGAACTGAAGGTGTCGAACTACTGCTGTTCAACTCGCCAATACCACCGGCTGGATGACCGATAGCCAAGCCGATAATCAAATCGCTTGTGTTCAATTGAATTCCGTCTGGTGAGACCGTGTAGTTCAATCCGCCCATTTTCATGTTCATCTTGTTCAGAATGTTCTCGGTCGTATTCTTTTTTGTTCCGCTCGAAACTTCGATAAAAATTTTCTTTGTAACATTTTGAGTGACCTGAAACAATGCGACTATCAAATCCATTTCCAATCGCGAACTCACCACTCCGTATTGTTGTTCGTACGATTTCAACGACTCGTGAATCTCCTTGTCGTTTTTGTTGATGGTAATAAGCATGATGAACTTGCATTCGTGTTCTTGTGCCGCTTGAATGCGTTCTTTCAACGTGTTTGTCTTATTCAAAACCGCGATCTCCGCTGGCTTAGACAGATTCATATTCTTCCATCTGGACGATTGAAGCAAAACGCTAACAAACTTCCTGTAAATCAATGGGTAAAATGGTTAAAAGAGCAATTCGACTCACTGCATTTCATTTTTAGTAGCAATCTTTTCGTCTTGACTGTAAAGAGCCCAAACAGCACTAGGTTCAGTTTTGACGTAACTGCAGCTACGAGTCGGCCAAGTGCCATTTTGATAGTCGAGCTGCGTGGTATTATTACCAGAATAACACAACGTCGGCCTTGGCAAAAGAGGCGCATCGATCTGGAGATAAGAATCACAATTACAGATTAATTGTTGTATTTGATTACCTGAATTTGGTCCTTATCGACGTTGATTTGAGCATTCTTCATGTACTCGTTGTTCAAATTCAACAATTCAGCGCATCGACGAATTCTTCCATCCAAGACGTTTGGTGTGATAGCGGCCAACTGAATAAAAATAATTCGAACCTCGAATTAACCGGCGTTCTCTTACCTCAACCAATCGATCAACAACTTGAGAACTCGTCGCACGTTGATTGTCGAGAATCTCGCACACTTCCATCGGGTAGTAAATTTTGCTCTTATCCTGTTGTTTGCACTCAACCGTCGGCAAAAACGGCAATCTAAAATTCAAATAATTAAATTTGACAACCTCTTTATCGACTTACTTGAGCATGTGACCATGAACTTTCTCAAAGTACTGGGCGACCGTAATTGTTTGACCCTGGTATTCGAATTTAAGTTCGTTTGCTGATGGACCCAAACCAGCGATCTTGAACGGTCGAAGCACTGGTCGATTCTCGCGATAGAAGAGATGAACCGGATAGACCTGAAAAAAGTCATGACTTTAATTTGCGAATGAAACTTGTTTTGGAACTTACGTAGAGACCACGAATGTTCGGCAGAATGGCCCGTTCATCGAGGATATCTCGAACCTTCTCGGCGACGCTTTGAACGTTGTGAAAGGGTGACAACTTGGCTGAAAAATTAAAAAGAATTAATCGATCGATTACCTGTGACACTTACGCTGAACGACAATTGCCGATTTCACCTTGTCGTTTTGCTCTTGAATCAACCGAGCACTTTTGGAGACGCCCGGAGCAAAGTAAATGCCGTGTTCGTGTTGAAGTTCTTCGAGCCTGTACCCGCTGTTTTCAGGATTTGCGAAGTAAGTGATGCCGTTCGGGAACGAAATGTGATTCTCACGATCTTCCATGACAAATTGCGACGTCGCAACGTCCAAGAAGCGAACGAACTGCGGATTTGTAATCTCCATACTTTCGTCGTCAAGAAGAGTCGAGATGTCAGTCGTGAAGTTCTCGGTTTCGCCATCACTCACTTTGCTGATCTCGACCATGAACTCGTTGTAACCGCGAAGAACAACCATGTCAGCGACTCTTGTCGTTTCCAAACCGGCGCCAGCGATGATTTGTTCACGGTTTAACTGCAACGAAATCACCTGAAACGTCACAATCATGAGATCAACGTTTTGAATCAAACAAACTCACCGATCTGTTGATTTTGTTGACGGAGTACAAAGTCGAACGTCCATCAAAGTAGAAGCAAGTCTCAGCGTCTTTGAATTCCGGAATGTACAGACGGGCGGTGACGTACAGATGACGACACGCCTCACGACGCTCCATGTTGAAGTAGCTGAAAAATAACAACGAAAAAGTAATCGAAAACTTGAAACTTACTCATTAGTTGATCCTTCGGAAATTTCGCTCCATTCACTTTTGTCGTTTCTTCGGCCACTCATCTTCACTTTGTACTCATAGATCGGAATGATCTTGTTGACAACCGAACGGAACATGTTCGTCTTCACCATCACATTGTTGCTGCGCTGCGGAGACGGCGCGGGACGATTCTCGATCTTGACGCCACCTTCGTGAATCTGAAAACAAATGGAAATTAGACAATGCAATCGGCATTCGAAAACTTACTTTCTTCTCGGACAAGTAGTCACGGCACGCGTCTTCGTATTTCGTTCCGGCACGTTGCTCAGAAGGCAAAGCTTCTCGCATATCATTGGTGGCAAACGACATGCTCGTTGGTCGGTGGGGAACCTGAACAAAGAAGTCAACGGAGAAGGAGATGGCAAACACGCACGATCGAAAAAAACGGCTGAGAAGATCGGCGGCTGTTCTCTCGCCGACCCCATCGATGACCCCAAAGCGATGGGCGATTCTACGGTAAAGTTTGGCGAGTGGAATGCGAGTCATGGGCTCGAGCCCTCGATTACAAACGTCGATTTTCGATTGGCGTTCCGTTTGCCGATGATCGTGCGAAAGCGTTGTCGGTTTGGTTCTTTGCGAGAACCTTTTTGATCCAAACGCTTCCAGATTATGAGTCCGAAAAGTCTTCAAACAATGTGACCGAGAAATTGCCGATTTCACGTTCTTGTTTCGAAGGCTTTCCGCACAAATTTGTTTTCGGAGCATTTTCGTGACCAGCCGAAAGATGCGATTTGTGAAACAATCGAATCGACAATCGCAATGAAATAAATTGCAAAAGCACATTCAACAACAAACAAAATTCGAACGCAAAGAAGCTCTTGGAAGGAAGCGAAGGTTAACAACAGACTTCACTTCCATTCGTCTCGTCATGTTCCAGTGAACTTTACGGTCATCGAGTTTGTCCGTTGATCTCGACAAACGATTTCAGTCACTAAAGGTTTTTGTAAACGAGTTTATCACCTGCAATCCAATAATCTTTGTAATCACTTGGCCGACGAGCTTCAAATGGAAAATGAACATCGAACTTTTCGACAAGAGCCGATTAACGAAATTCTTTGGAATTTAGTTCAAGATGTTAAAATTTCCATCTTCTATTTACATTCCTAGACTGTTGAGCATGTTGTTGGAAATACATAAACACGAATCTCGCTGCCTTACGAGCACCCATCACAAAGCAACCAACAATAAACATACTCAGCATTAGCTCAAACTCGAGTACCTTTAATTGACTATCAAACGCTTTGAAATCAATCTTCAAAAAGGTTATTTGCATGGATCTTAAATGCAATTATAAAATTACTAATTGAACACGTTAAATAGACAACCAATTAATCACAAGATGGTTAAGCAAAAGACAACTTATGAGAGCGACCAACTACCTTTTACAGCAACTCGAGACCCATTGACTGTAGAAAGGTAGAATTAACAAAACAACAAACACTACTGATGAACTCAAAACCCTATGAATATCAACAGAATCCGATCAGCCAACAAGCTAAAATACACAACACCCCCGTTCCCTTGTATAGCACGTCCATCGCGCAAATCGATGTAGTTCGGAGATTCTCACGACAACTAGTGCTCATTTTATATCAATACAAAGCCAAAAAACTAGCTCTTCACTATGTCCACACTTGTAGCTACTGGACAACTGAGAGAGAAATGAGAGCCCTTCAAAGCCGAACAATCTGTCAAAAATCGTCCGAAATTGCAAAAGTTTGTGCAGCTCTTCACACTGATGTTGGTCAACTGTAATTTGAATCGGATGTTAATGAGAGTAAAAGATCATTGTCTTGAGAGTTTGGAGGATAGAAGTTGATCGAGAGCAGAATTCGAATCGAAAACATACTCAGAAATTGAGTTCTCTGGAGTTGACCATAACAACAACGGTAATTGACTTTAATCGCTGCAATTTGCAGTAGTAATCAACGACAACTATTTTAATGAGTAGTGCTAACGAGAAATCAATCAGTTCACCGGTTGAGAAGATCGAAGTTGAACACAAACCGTTAATATCCTTAGAAGTTTTATTGTTGTACCCTCAATCACTCAACTAAAGTTCTTGTAGTCGCCATTCACTTGGAGTCCACTGAGAAGTGAACGTTGAAGTCCGGATGATCAGCAGCTTCATGTCCTGCTGCATAAAAGTCATCTTCTCATGATTGCAAATAGACCCACTATCCAACTTCTATTTCATGTTGGTATTTGATTCAACTTCAAAAGATTATTCAACAGAGAGGACAAATTTGATTGGTCAATTTTATTGTTTGAAGTAACAGAAGTTGTGAATTAAAGACTTTTAAGCTTTGACACGTCGTGATGCAAAACGAGCAACACCACGATAGCCGCCTTGTTGTTGGCCGCCTGTAACTGGAGCATTCGAAGAGCGGCTGGGACATGGACAGTAAGCAGCATCGCCACCGTGTTGCCCAGAGGATCCCGGTTCTAGAATACAAGTGCAAATAAGATGCTTCAATTCGGTTCAACTCACGTCCAGGCGATCCTGCTTGTCCCGGTTGACCTTCAAATAGCGATTATTACCTTCACATCGACACAATCAAGTTCAACCTGGTTGACCGGGTGGACCGCTGAATATTAAAAATGATTAGTCAAATGAAGAGTGAAAGGAAAACTTACGCTGGACCTGCTGGTCCTGGAGCACCAACGCCATTCGATTGTCCTGGTTCTGAAACATGAATGTAAAGGGCGAATTCAATTTTGATCGAATTTACGTCCTGGAGATCCAGGAGGGCCAGCGGGGCTTAAATCGAACAATTAGTGGGCTCATTCGATTGGGAAACTAACCCTGGAGGTCCTTTTGGTCCAGGTTGAGAAGTGGATCGAGTACCGGGAGCACCGGGTTGACCTTCAAATTGAACATTAACACAAACACGGGGACTAGAAATCAAATACCGGGTTGTCCAGGAGCACCTAAATTAGATCAACGGTAATTGCTTGCAACCCGAATAAAATCTTACCAGCTGGTCCGGGAGCGCCTGCATCACCAGGAGGACCTTCAATTTGACTTATTGACTACTCCATTCATCTTCTAAACTAACCGGGAGTTCCAGCACCGCCGCCATTTCCGGGCTAAAGGACAAACGATGATGAACGACCTTAATGCTTCAAACTTACAGCTCCAGGGGCTCCATCATCACCGTTTGGTCCAGCTGGGCCCTAAAATGATTGTGTTGAATCACATACTTTAATAGAAAACAATACTGGTGGTCCATCAGGTCCTGGAGGACCGCTGAAATCAATCGATTAGGCAAGAAATACGGTGCACAGCTTACGGAGGTCCGGCGGGGCAAGAAACACAACCACCACGGCTTTCGTATCCGCTGCCAATTTGCGAAGCTCCAGCACCACCAGCACGTCCGGGTTCTAAACACCGAGATTAACTGAAGTCCTTTAATCTCAACTTGCCTCCAGCCAAACCGTCCTCTCCGGGAATACCGGGTTGACCGCTAAATAAGAGCAATTAAGACTTCGATTCAAACACAACAACAAACGGTGGACCTGGAGGACCGGGAGGACATTGATGTTGCGATTGAGAGCGTTGATGACCGCCGGTAGCTGCCGTGTGTTGTTGTTGGTATTGATGTCCACCGGTTGAGTGAGTAGCAGCAACATGAGGAGCTTGTTGATGATAAGATTGAGAAGCTCCATAGTTTTGTTGAGCTCCATAGCCTCCGGTTTGTTGAGCGCTGTAGCCGCCGTGTTGTTGAGGAGCTTGAGCATAACCGCCTCCACCGCTGTAGCCACCGGCTTGAGCGTAAGATTGACGACGCACGTGACGAGCTTCACGATTGTGTGCAACATTGAAGGTGAGCATTCTGAACATTCAATTGCGAGTTGAAGATCACTTCATTTTGGCTTACCCATCCCAAGCTTGATTGGAAAGATCTCGGAATTCGTCCATTTCGTTCATCACTTCACGGTACAATGAGTTGATGTCTTGAACAATCCAAACGGATGCAAAGATCGCCAAGACGACCGCAGCCGCCGATCCGGCACTCGCCAACTGAACAGCAAATTTAGCACTCATTCTAAAGTCAATTCACTTAAGAACTAATTGCACTTCTCAGTTTACCTTGTGAACTGATGAGGCGAATTGGCTCGTCTTGCTGTTTCCCTTCTCGGTCTTCCACTTTTATATGCCTGCTATTCTCGGAGTGCAGTAATTTTACTGCGCCACCACAGTGGACCGGTTGGCGGGCCCAAGAACCGGACCAGGAAACTGTCCTATGATCGATGCCTCAAACGCCGCCCATTTTGTTTACTGCGCTTTTCGTATCGTCGCGCCAACTTTCCACTCCCGCACTCGCTTCTGCGCAAGCTCTTCAGCGACCCGTTTTCTGCAGTAAAACGATCGTCCAGCAAATTAACAAGAGTTCACAGGTTCGCCCGCCAACTTCCATTTACTGCACGTTTTTCGGGCGCTTGAAGTTGTTTGTCGATGAACAACCCGCCAAACTCATTCCATTAGTTCCATTCAAACAATCGTCCTCTTAATCCCACACGTTTCATCGAACAACAAGTGGGTCTTTTCGCCACGAAAATGAATCGCAAAGCAAAAACAATAAACGCGAAGAAACGAACATAAAAAACATTCATGGCCACGTGAAATGGAGATTCGAAAACGTAAAAGTCAGCTGAAATGTTTGTTTGTGATCGTTCTTTTGATCTCATCGATCTTCGTGCTTTACAACCGCGACAATCGAAATAGGACGATCGTTGTGATCACGGCCACCAATCGCCAAATGGAACGATTAGCGGATTTAATGAGGTCGATCCTCAACCTTTCAATTCTCGACGTGTGTTTTAGATTCTCCCAAACGCTGATGCACATTAAGAACGTTCGTTGGATTGTAGTCGAGAATGGAACTACAAAAGTTCCTGCCGTCGAGCGTCTATTGAAACGATCTCGTATTCCACACGAATATCTCACTTATCAACAGAACCGAGAGCTAATTTGTAAGCAGAACTTTCGTTTTCATTCTCTGGTTTAGCTTCATGGTCAATTCGATGGACGGCGGTGAAGAGAATACGCAAAAATGTCAACGACTACGCTAAAGATTCGATTGTTCTTTTCGCCGACGCCGAAACCTCGTACGACCTGCGGTTCTTCGATTCACTTGTCCGTAGAGTCGATTCGATTGGAATTTGGCCCGTGGGTTTGGTGGATGGAAAGAATCACACAAAAGCCGAAGATGCTGAGATTTCGATTGCCGAAATGCGCAGTTCAATTCCCGTCCATGTTTCTGGTTTCGCTATTCGTCTGAGTTTATTACTCAACGCCAAGTAATCATTTATTGATCTTCCTAATGGTTTCAATTTAGACCTCAGAAGGAACGTCAATGTATGCTTAAGGTCTGTTCATTTACAGGTTCTCGATTCACTCGGTAGGTTTCAGAAAAACGCGCCAAAAGTCGTACCTTGTATTCTGAAGTTGTTCAATCAATCCAAAATAAAAACGATGGGCACCAATCAAGAGGTCTTGATTTGGCACACAGAAAGTCGTGGATGGGGAAAGAACGGCGGTACCCACGGCTATGTAATCGAAAAAACCGTTTGATCCACTTGTTTGTTGTTCTTTTGGATTAAAATACTTTATTTTAACATTTATGTATTTCGTACAACATTTACACGGATCAATGATGATGGGAATCATGATGTCCATGGGAGTCGTGGTGCGAATCGTGATGTGCATCGTGATGCGAGTCATGGTGCGCATCGTGATGTGGTGCTACAACGTGAGCCGAGTGTCCGTGTTCATGGCCATGCGAATCGTGGTGTCCGTGTTCATGACCGTGCTATAAAGAAAAGAACAATGTAAAAAGGTTATGAGCTTTCAAACAAACTTCGTGATGTCCCGACATTGTTGGTCTGAAAATCGAGCGATTACCAGTTAATTCCAATGACAGCCATTTGACTGTAAGCTCTCGAACTTACTTGTGAGTGTTTGATGAGAAGATGGAAAGCAAAGGATTCGAAGTGCTTGATGTTAGAGTCAGTCTGAGCCGTGCTTATATTCAACTTTTGGCAGCTTTGTTTGTGCTTCAGATGGGCGGAGAGATAGTCGGAATCGTACCTTCCAAAGGTGCAGCACCTAAAGTCGAATTTTATCACCTTCTTATAAAAATCGCGTTCACAAAATCAATGCGTCTTAATTAGAAATGCCATTAGAATGTTCGAAAGTTGCTTCATTGTTTTCATGGTTTACGACGGCCATTAAAATCGAATCATGTGACCGTGGATCCCGTTCTCAGCTCTTAAGATTCTTCTCTTGACGTAAACAACTTGCTTATCAACGGTCTTTCCTTTTGCATCAATCACATGTTTCCAAAAACTCGTTGATTGCCGTTCAATGACGTGGCCCACGCATTGAACTCCTCCGCTACGACATTTCCTATTTGCACAACAACCATCGAAGACCTTCTCAATTGAATCCATTCGTAGCGTTAAGAAGTTTACGTCTCTTAAGTTCTTCAAAATCGTTGACAAACACAAAATTCGAATCGAAGATCACTGAACGGCCGTTTTGGCCCCTCAAACAATGACGACTTCCAAACGTTAGTCAAACAATCATTACTCAACACTCGTCCACAGAAACTGACTCAACGGCGACAAACGTTTTTGTCGTCATGGAAATTTCAAAACCACAAAAAATTTCTATTCAACATCAGTTTCTTGGAGATGTGTCATTTAATCGGTTCGACTGCAAGTTAGACGTCAGTCGGAGATCCTTGACCTATCAGATTGTTTCGGACACCTACAGCAAATAGAATTCGATTTGCATGTCAACAACCAGCAGTCCAAGTAAAAGCTTCCTGTTGACTCTTGACTTGTTTGGGGGGCAATCTCTCAATTTCACTTCGAATGTCACTTTGTGAATTCAAAAGAAACCGGTCAGTCATACCGATTCCACCACACAATAAATCACCTTAACCTTTCTGTTTTTCTTTCAAAACCCATTCGACTTGTTTTTGTCCGTGAATCAATCGGTCTCGTTGTTTTTTGTTCCCGAAAGAACCCTCCATTCCACTGCGTTTGCGAAAGCAAACGACCTGCTCGTTGGAGCTTCGAAACGTTCGCCATTAAAATTTCAAGTTTTCTCGATTTTAGCTGCCAATTCATCAGCGATCGTAACTCATCGTTCCGGAACGTTGGGAATGTCGGAAACAAACAAAAAGGTTTGCTCAAAGGCCACATCTCTTCGGATTGTTTATTTCGTTTTGTTTAATTGGCTTCACGAAGACCAAAAACCATTGATGTGGTCGAAGCAGTTCGGTTATTTTAGAGCCGAATCTTTCGCGAGTGTTAAGTCGAAGATCGGAAGGGATAAGACGTCGACGGGTTGAAGGGGGAAACAACAACACAGCGGTAGGGCAGTAGACGGGATTATTGTTTTTTCTTCGATTCTCATAACAAAAAACATCGGCGGGCTGTTTTGCAATCAACAGTCGTCGGAAAGCTGACAAGGAAAGGTTGCGACTTGTCCGAGCCCGATTCGAGTGAATTTGGTATCAATCGATGCGTCTGAGTGTGCTGATCACTAAATGGTAGGCCATTTTTCCCCGGATTCAGAATCCGAAAAGTTATAGGCAAAAACAAAATCCAAAATTTTTGCGTTTTTATGGTTTTAGAGGTTCTCAACTATGGGGAATCCGAATCTGAACTCCGTTTTTTGTTATCATGCTTCAGAAGCGAGATATGGAGCATCATTGTTTTCTTGGCGATATAAGCGCGCGTTTCGTATTCGAGAGCGTGAGCAGCGGTGGCCGAGTGGTTAGTGGAGCGGGCGGCCGTCAGCGGGCGATGGTTCGACTCCGCCTGCGGTGACTGTTTTGGATTTTGTTTTTTGCCTATAACTTTTCGGATTCTGAATCCGGGGGAAAATGGCCTACCATTTAGTGATCAGCACACTCAGATGCATCGATTGATACCAAATTCACTTGAATCGGGCTCGGACAAGTCGCAACCTTTCCTTGTGAGCGAAAGATATGACGCGCCGTCTGCACGCCATCAATTCACTTTTCGGCTCCACGAATCGCTTTCTCAATAATTCGATTTCAGGAAATGGCCGATCTTGCTTTCATTGAAGCCACCACTGAATTTGCCGTTGGTCTACTCCGCGAAACCGCCATCAACTCCACCGCATCGTGCATCTTGTCACCTATCTCCATCGCATTGGCTCTGTCGTTGGCGTATTCCGGCTCTTCGGGTGATACACGTAAAGAGTTCGATTCGGTTTTTGCCAAAGGTTTGTTCCCACTTATGTCTTCGTCTTACCGCAAACACACTTTTTCAAGGCGGAATCAACAACGAAGCTCTCAATTCTCTCTTCCATCAAACTCTTCAGCAATTAACTTCACCGGACAAAAACATCACTTTGGAAATTGCTAATCGCGCCTACACGGACCAGAGACTGAACATCAAACCTGAATACAAAGAGCTGATCACGAAGAATTTCAACGGCGATTTCAAACAAGTCGATTTTTCGCAAGCTGACTCCACGGTCAAAGAGATCAACGATTTTGTGGCCAAGACAACCCACGACAAAATCCAAAACCTTCTCAGCAACGATGCCATCAGCGCTCAAACCAAACTCGTCCTTATCAACGCCGTCTACTTCAAGGGCAATTGGTTCAAACAATTTGATGAGAAGCGTACCACCGATGAGAAGTTCTTTGTCGCCGAAAACAAAGACCAACAAGTGGGTGTTCCTTTTGAACTTGTTTATGTTCAATTGCTCTTTAGGTCAAAATGATGAAAATGAAAACCAAAGTCAACTACGTTGAAAACTCGGACGTTCAAGTTCTGGAGTTGCCGTACGCCGATTCGCACGCTTCGTTCGTTGCGTTTTTGCCCAAAGAAAAGTTCGGTTTGGCCGATTGGGTTAAGAAGACCAACGGCTCCGAACTGTTGAAATTGAAGTCCCAATTCGAACGCCGTGAAGTCAACGTGAGTTCGCGACTAAACGACCGGAAATTTGCATTCGAAAATTCCAGATTGAACTGCCACGTTTCAAGATCAATTCTCAGATCGAATTAAATGACGTGTTGGACAAACTCGGCTTCTCCGAAGGCTTTTCGAAACAAGCGGACTTCAGCGGAATCACTAGCGATGGAGATTTGTTCATCTCCCAAGTCATTCACAAGGCATTCATTGAGGTAAGTGACTTTGTAAAAAGTTTGGGGGTTGAAAGTGTGAACTGAACTCTGGTGCTTGAATTCTTCATCCTCACTAACTCTACTCACTCCACGGCCATTCCTCTAACCTGTGTGCGATTCTAATTCTCTAGTGTGCACTCGCAGGAGTTTGGAATAAACATCCGATCATTGCAGTCGAACGAATCTGGTACTGAGGCTGCTGCTTCCACTGCGATTATCATGAGTCGAATGATTGGCGATCCGATCGAGCAGTTCGTCGCTGATCATCCCTTCCTTTTCGGTGTACTTTTCAAAGACCAGTGGCTATTTTTGGGCACCTTCAAGGGCTCGTCGTAGTTTTTTCGTTTCTTTTTAACTTATTTCACTGTTTGTATTTAGTGTCGCTTTTTTTGCTGATTGTCATTTGTTGTTTCATAGTAAAGAAAACTGAGGGATTTGCTTGTCATTTCCATCCAATTTTTATACGTTTAGGTCAATGAGGTGGGATCAGAAGCTGCGGCAGCGACTGGTATCGTCATGACATTTGCTTCAATGCCCGAGCCAACTCCCGAACCCATAAGATTTAAGGCCGATCATCCGTTCGTCTACGGAATCTACTTCAATGGACAACCTCTTTTCTTGGGTCAATACTTCGGCTAGAATTGAATCGTCTTTTTGAAAAGCTCGCCAAAATATCTGTCCACTTGAATGACCAACGAAATAAATGCAATTTGAGAAAACCCTTCATAATCTCGACCTCATTTAGGTCAATGAAGAGGGTTCGGAAGCCGCTGCTGCAACAGCACTTGTGATGAATCGTGGACGACCGTCGATGCCACCAGTCGTTCCCGTGTTCAAAGCCGACCATCCGTTCTTCTACGTCATTTCCTACGCCGACCATCCGCTCTTCTTCGGTAACTTCATGGGCTGAAGCTTTCGAAACATCACAGAATGCAAACAAACAAAACGTAAAATCGATTCCCATCGACTAAATCGTCACATTTTAATAAACACAACGTGCTTTATGTGTCCGAAGTCAATTCGAAATTCGATCGCATTTCCATACAAAAACTTATGACTTTGTTTGACTAACCACTCGGTGATGACGAAATACAGACGTCAATTCTACGATCACTGTAACTTCAGAGCAACCCGAAAGTAACTCGAACCTCCACGCCAAGTGTTTTAAACGTCGTTTATTGTGCCAAACCACCCACCCGAATTCAAAGCATTTGAATTCGTGTTGACAAAATGGTTCGATCTTTCTTTACGAAATTTCGTAGGTTCCATCAACGTTTTGTTGAACTCCTTCGTGAACAGAACACGTTTTTTATGCAATTCAAACGGAACCGGCTGGCCATTTGACCTTTAAAGATATTCAATCCCGTAGACAATGCAAAGATCGTTACTATTTTTCGGACTTTCCGTCATCGTGACCTCCTATTTTAAGCGTAAGTAAACAACGGGATGGATGGTCGTATAGTCAAGTGATACGAAAAGACGGTCTCGACGATACTCTTGCAAAGCGTTTGCATTTGCTGAATTTCCAGTTTCGAGTCTGTCGATGTTCGTCACAATTGAAATCACACCCATCCAACCAATGTTCCATCCGTTCGTAACTCAATTCTCGCCAACAATCTCCGGCGTAGTTTAGGCAGGGATTTAACTCCCGCGGAATCATGAGAAACCCGGATATGCCCGTCGCACCGGATGTATTGTTTTTCCCCTCCTCTTTCGTACATTCAACCCACAGTTTCCCGTTACTTTACCGCTCGAAACTCAAAATCGACGTCTATTCTTCCTCGGTTCCATCAAATCCACCATAGACTACCGTTTGGAAGAATTCTCTTGGAAATCGATTTCCGCTTCTCGTATTAAACCGTTCGCTGCACTCGTACAAATTCCATCGTCACAACACGTGGACTATAGTCGAGCTAACTTTACGGTAAAAAATGAGCAAACTCGAGCCCTCGAAACTTTTCCCACATCCCAAACGAATTAACCTGTAGGTTATAAATAGCCCGGGAACGTGGTAATTGCGATTATTTCGAGTTTGTTTTGCAGACAATGCGAGGGCACGCCGCGAACTCTCACACTAAAAAGACTAAAGATTGTGCTCGAATGTCGACTCATATACTTTGATTGAAATGCTGAGACCTCCCAACATCTTGCTAGAGTGCATATGGCATTTAAATTTGTTTGACGTCGACGTTCCTGTTTACTTCCTTTGCGACCATTTCCGCTGTCGTCTGCTCTTCAAAAAATAAAGTTTTCGAACGAGTTTAGGAGTGAACGGTTCAATGAAGCGGATCTTGTTCGAACTCTCCAAATCTCATTAGCACGAATTTCCTCGATAAAAACAGTCGAGCAAAAGCACAAAAACACTTCAAAGCGTAAAGAAATTCTCTCCATTGGACTTATGATATCTTCGTGTATTTGCACAATCCATGTTTCAAACAACCCACTCAATCACAACCCCAGCTAACCACCTACACTCATTAGGGCAGAACCCACAAGAGCCTTCAAAACTTCATCGGACTGAAATTAACGATTTTGCGTATTGTCCTTTTAGTCTTTTCACCGGTGTTCCTAACTTTTTCGGATAGTTCGTAAACACGTTCTTTCCATTCGTTCACCGTAGTTCATTTTCTTTCGATGACGTGCATCACACTGCACCTAGACGTAATCTTATTGAGTGATCCATAAAAGTTGAGGTTATGTCATTTGACCGCTCGAAGCTCGCTAACTCGATTTGCTAGTATAGAGCCTGCCAGAATAAGATCAATTTTACTACCGTTTCGTGGTTCGAGTATTGCACTTTCGTTGTTTCTTCTAACATACTATGATCTAATTAGGATGCAAGCTAAAAACAAACTTAATAGTATTAATGTTTAATCTTCGTACTTACTGTACTCTTCAGTTATAATTAACGTACGGTTGTTTGCAAATGTGCACGCCCATTTACTATCTATGGATTTAAAAACTGAGAAATTCGAGTTCGTTTGCTTTTTATTTAACGGGTTTAGAGCGTCGCCCTCACAGACGCTTATAAACCTTCAGACTTGTTCTTCCTCTTCTTCTTCGCTGATTACCGTAGTTCGGTGTTTTTTCTAAAAACTCGAACCTGAAACCTGTTGGAGCCTACAAATCTCGTAGTCTTCCTAATATCCGCCTTCTGTAGCATCCTTCGAACTCTTCATTCGTCGATTCGATAGACGCATTTCGTACCAATTTCATACCATTAAGTCTTTTCATATGCACATATTTTATTATAAAACTTAGTGCGCGTCAAAAGTCGACATGACGTCGATGTGTGCACCTGTTCTTGTTCTACAAGATCTCACTCGATGGTATAAAAGAGATTTAATTTTAGGGTTTCCAATTCATTTCAATTTGCTTTACCAATTCTTTTGGCTTGTGGCTTTCTTTCCGATTTAAACGCAATGATGCTCGTACGGTCGCTTCTCTTATCTTTCACGCTTCTTTTCGCAATCATGTGCAACGGTGTTCAAGCCTTCGATTCCACGGAAATTCGATTGTTGGAGTGGCCAAATGGCCCGAAAGCATGTGAGTTACCCAATAAGTCATTAACCCAATAATCGTATTGTCATTTCAGTTACAAAACGTGCTGATATTCTCGATTTGGGAATTGCCGGACCGTTGGCTCGATTTAGAAAATCCAACATCAATGACATGAATCGAATGATTCGCAGTGTAAGTACGGGGAATCAACAGTTACTTAAGGAAGCATGCTTCAACGCTTATTTTTGGCAATTGCTCGAGGGTTATTCGGAAAAAAGTGTGCAAACATCGGATGGGTTAAAAAAACAACAAGAAAAGCAATTGAAGCGTGAGGCTGAGCTCTGAATTTTTGGTCTTTTAGTCACACAAACACTCCGAAGTTCCAAGAAATGCTTATTGAAAGGTTGACGTTTTCAGCAAGACTTCATGAAAGATCCGATCATTCGCTTTGGCAAACGATCTGGCGGACAACTTTCTCGTGGCTATCGACTCATAACACCCGACTATTAAACTTCTTTTTCACGTACTCCGGAGTCGCAACGCATCGCACATAGGTCCAGCGCTTAGTCAAAACTCAATCCACCACCGTTACGTTGCGTTCCGTCGAAGGCGAACTTCCCATCGATCCAATTCGCTTCCGACTGTCTTGTCATTCGCTCTTGATTTGTTTGTTTCGTAGCTTCGTGCTGCGCATAAATTACGTTTTGATGTGATGCCGAGAATATGCATGAGATTAACTCAAAGCTCCTAAAGAACCCACTTGAAGCGCACCGATCGCGCCGAACATCGTATTTCCATCCGCAAATTGACAAGTGAATGGCGGATGAAAAAAAGAGCTCGTAAGATCACTAATCGGATCTACGCTTATCAAGCAATCGAATCGGAAAAACAAATCGTCGTAATTATGATTGAGGGACCCACTTTCAAGTTCCAGGCCCCGCCAATCACCGAACACTTAATTTCCATTTTTTCGATGACCATGAAAATTTTTCGTCTATCGAATTGATGGACGAACGTTCGAAACCACCCGCTGAGTTTGAAGGAAAAACGATCGAAATTCCAAGAAGCGTTACACTTCGAAATGAACTGTTGAAGAGCTTTCGAGTGTAATTAGACGACCACCAGTTGGTTTTTTGTTTGAGGTTGAGGTCAAAAGAAAACTTGCCGTTGAGACGTGTGTCAATCCGGCGATTACAATCAGTAAAACAACTTCCCGGTGATCGCAAATTACCGTGAGGTTACGAACACAACGAAGATCTGCGATTGCAAGCGAAATGGTCGTCCGGAGAATTGCGATGGTTTTTCTTCGTTCTGATAAGCGGTCCCAATGGCCCGGCCAATAAATTCGAATGGATCGTTGGCGGACGGGATTTTAATTCCCGTTCTTCACGCTCCAAAACATTTTTCTTCGACATGTTATTCGAGAGTTTTTTTGTTCTGATTTCTCGTAAACCACCAAATTCGCTGTTTAATGACACCCGTCGGATTTTGCGGTCTTCGATTCCAATCAAAACTCTCAATCGTCTGTAGCAATCAGCCTTGAAGTCGTTTACGGGAGCTGAAGATCGTAAAACATGCCGCGCGCGACTTCGTAGACTCACAACTCCAGACGCTCCTAATTCAATTTGTAGGCTCATGGTCATAACCTCATAGTTCCCTCGGACGAATCTTATTATCCACTAAGAGTTTTGGCATTTTCGAGGTACGAGAGCCGGGAAGATGAGCTAACGATTTTGGGGCGGTGCTTTCATGGACGGAGGTCACTTTTGTCGTGTTGGGAGGGCGGCGTCTCGATTTGGAGGCCCTATCGATTGAGTTGCGATTTCGTGAGATCGAACGGCTCATCCGATCCGAGAAAAAACACACGACAATGGACAGGCGGATCAATTAGTCTTGTTCGTTTGTCCATTGCTTTTTGTTTTAATTCACTTGTCGCACTTATTTTTAGTTTATGAGCCCTTCGTTACCATTGATCTCGCCGATCGATTCCCTTCGAAACTCCTGGAGTTCGCTCTCTTTTGTTTTCGTCCACACACACTTTCGATTCTGACTCGCGCAATAATCCACAGATGCCCAACGGCTGTGTGCTCTCGATCAACAAACCATTTTTGTTGGCTGCACGCTTTACTTGTGGACCCTACGATCGTTTGGGCTAAAAAGAACCGGAATATCGAATGTCTTTCGATTGACGGGAATGAACGATTTTCATTGAAATCATCGCACTTCCACACGTTCCTTCAACTTCTTCATAAGCTCAATCTTCCAACCAACTTTCAATCAAAATTTTGCTTTAAAACACGATTGCATTGACTTGTCGAAATTAGTCGACACGGCTTTTCGTTGATGCATAACCGATTCGCGTACCTGTGCGGCCTCCACTTATTCGTTTGTCCACTCTTGGAAGTTGTCAGTCTCGCGCGCACTTGTTAGCCAACGGCCATCTAATCAGCTATTCGTCCGATACGCAACGACCGAGCTCCGGGTGTCTGTTTCACACGAAACTTCTGAAGACGTGGAAAAAGTTTCTGGTTGTCGTGTCGTTTTCCGATTATCAGCACCACTTTACAGCCTCGACAACTCAATTTCTTCACAGTTCGCGAATCTCGACCCCACCAAACGGCACTCAACCACGCGTTCCAAAATCTCCTCCCGTAAACTTTCTTTCAGTTTCGTTGTTTCTTTTAAAAACTACGATTCCACGTGATTATGAAGTTTTGGAGTCGAAGAGTTGGGTTTTTGTGAATCACAAACGAAAATGAGTGCTACGAGTGCCGGAGCGACCACTTCATTCGCCGCCATCGGTCGTCGACGATCCGCCAGTCAAAGTTCGCAGCGATCAAGACGACATTGTCAAAACACAACAGCAGCATCACGACTTCAACTCTTTCTCGCAACCTTCAGTGTTCTCGTGCCCTGTGGTGTACTTTTGGTTTGGCAACAGATTCAGCTGGACAACCTCAACAAACGTGTCAATGCACTGGAGGAGCGAATGTTCGGAAGTAAAACGGTACGTTCGAATCCAACGTTATGCAATCAGGTTGTAATTCCTCTTTTGCCTTTCCCATTATGCTGTTGACCTTTGACCGGGTGCCAACTTTTCTCGACTGCGCAGGTGTAGAGAGTTCTCAGCGAAATTTGGCCAATTCGATGCGCGCATCTGCTCTCAACCGATTGCTGCCCTTTTTTGTGGCTTTTGGCCGTTTTTCATCTCCGGACAAAATGGTCGGGTATTGGATGCCGGGGAGATCTCGTAAGATCGAAGGCAGCTGTTTCTTGTTTTCAATCGTCGATTATTGCGCACTCCGTTACATGTCCCCGGTTGATAAATTCGGAAGCACACAATAACACGTGCCGGCATTAAACAATCGCTCTTTTCGATTGGAACCAAAAGAAATCGATCAATCGACTTGTCGGAACGCAAACTGATTTTTTTGATTCAAAAGCCGCTTCGAAGTCTAACGAGACAAATTGGCCGATAGGATTCCCTGTTATACGAGATTGAGCTTTGGATTCGAAAAATTTGCAAAAGAACAACCCAACGGGTGGTCTTAACAAGGTCGTTAAACGGGAATGCATGAAAATTTGCTTTTGGAAATGTCGGCAATTTGGCTTTCGAGTTCGCGGTCATGATTTACGATCACGAAGTTAGCGATGAGAACTTTCAATTGACCTCAAGCAACGCATGCTTTGCACTAAGACCCGTAATCCTCGGTTTTTTAGCCCATAGCCTCCGAGTTGCGTGCCGACGACAACTTCACTATCACGGTGCCCGCATCGCGACATCACCGATCGATTTTTGCCCAATCCTCCGAACCGCAACGTCAATGCAATTGTCCGGCAGGTTGGTTTTTGTTTGTTCGAAGCTGATTGGCATGCGAGAAGGGTCATGTCCGCGGCTCGTCATTCTTCGGCACACGACGTCGTGTTTCCGCTTGACGAGTTTCGCGGTTGGACATCACGAAAAATGACTGTCGGCCTCATCAAGCGGAATGTCCATCTGCTTTCGATTGTCAAACAAATAAGATCAATCGGAGGGGACGGAAAAGATTCAAAAACAAATTCAAAAACGCAATTAAACGAAGATTTTAGGTCCAAAAGGAGAACCCGGCGAAGTGGTGAGTTTTCGAAGAGGAGTGAACGTTTCGGTTTTCTTACGAAATTTTTCGTGTGTTATTGTGATATTTACAATCTTAAGGGACCTCCGGGCATCTGTCATCATAAGCATCAGCGATGGTACAAGGAGCGAGTTGTTGTTAGTTTTTTATTTTAAGTTTTCTGATCAGCTACATTTTGTTCAAAACTATAACGTTCTAATAGTCGTGAGTTTGTGTGTTGAGTTCTTGAAATTTAGCCACTGGACAAGCGAAACATGCGCAAACTTCGACACTACGGTTTTTTGTATTCGCCCGACGGTAAAACGATTGAAGTTCGCGGTCTAATTGGACCACCGGGACCGCCGGTTTGTTTTTGATTTACGGTTTTTGTATCTTAGTTTCTTAACTTTTTTGTTATTGTGTCTAATTCAGACAACACAAATAAGTTGATGGTTTCTGTTTTAGGGTCAGAAAGGTGTTCGTGGGTATCCAGGCAAGTGAATGTGCGATGAGCAAATGTGTTAAACGATCTTCTTAGGGTTTCCCGGTCCAATTGGTCTTGATGGACCTCGTGGTTTGCCCGTATGTTTACAGATGCTTAATTGAACTGCCTAAACGACTGTTCCTAGGGAATTCCGGGAAGCAAAGGCGATCGAGGCGAGCCGGGAGTGAGTTTATATGTTTAGTTAACTCATTCAATCATTTTGAAGGTTATGGGACCTGTCGGACCGCCGGGTCAGAAAGGCGACTCAACGCCGTTTACTTATCCGCAACAACGTCCATACATTGCCAATAATCGAGCTGCATCGTACTCCACAGAAACAATGGCACCGATTGTTGTTCAGGGACCTCCAGGGTGATTGAATTCTTTCATTTTGCTGTAACATCTACGATTTTAGTCCACCGGGGCCAATTGGCGCACCAGGTTTGAAGGTGAGGAACTAGAGCAAAATACATGTTCATTGAACTTGATTGTAATCGTGAAGAAGGTTGCTTTTCTAAATGCCTTTTATGGTTTGACTTCATGTCGTGATCTGTTGGTCAGACGTTCACTGAATTGTGTTCTGTGATCGCGTGATCACCGTTGAGCAACAGATGAAGACCGAAGACGCACTTCTTTTACAATCAAAAATGCAACTTCACTCGATCACAATATACTAATGACCGAACTTTGTTTAGGGCGAACGAGGTCTACCCGGCTTCGATGGTGAATCGCGTACGGGTCCAAAAGTAAAGTTTCCATCACTTTAAAAACATAAATCGAATTTGAAGGGTGAACGTGGAGCCACTGGATTTGGTCAGAAAGGAGAAAGAGGAGATGTTGGACCGAAGGTTAGTTGTCAACGAAGTTTTTTGCAAAAGATTCAGAAACAAGTTTTTGATTGGTTCTTTTAATTAGTTCTTTTGTCTTTTCTTGACAGTTTCTTCAAGGGATCTCAAGGAATGCCGGGTCGTGACGGTCGCGATGGAATGATCGGTCCCAGAGGCTACAAGGGCGAAAAAGGAGAATGCGAACGACAGAAAGTCGAGTTTGTTAATCCCACATTATTGACGACACCGTTCGGTACGACGACAACAGTTGCAACACTTCAAGCGCCAATATGCAATTGTCCGTCTGGTCCAAGAGGATTACCAGGACCCAAGGTTTGAGTTTTGTCCACGTGTCTATTTTTTGTTGTTTGTGCTTTCAAGTTTTAATCTAAGAGTTGTTTATGTACTTGAAACAATTGAATCACTGTTCTTAGGGCTCGAAAGGAGATCGCGGTCTTCGTGGTGTGCCGGTGAGTGAAACCAAAAGATCTTATCATTCGACGCTTTTTTGTAGGGTGAACCGGGTGTTTCAACGATTCAAGCAACAAGTGGTTCGAATACGGTCATTCAAGGACCACCTGGGTATTTTCAGTGTATTTATCTTGATCAATTGAATTCTAGAATTCCGGGAAAAGATGGCGAGAAAGGAGAGAAGGCAGGCGAATAAAGACGTAAATTTGCATAACAAGATTACGTTTTAGGGCGACATTGGCGTTGGAATTGTTGGACCGCCTGGATTACGTGGTGAAAAGGCTAGTTGCTCGATTAGGATCAAAAACATTCATTGAATTAGGGTGAACAAGGAATACCAGGACGTGACGGCAAGCGAGGAAAGAAAGTGAGTTTACTTCTTACAACAGAACAATGGTGATGGTGACTTTCTTTTGTGTTCTTGTGTTTTGTCTCTATTTCTGTGTATTTAGCATAAGAGTCGTATTGGATCGACGGAAGAGATTCAAGAGCTTCTGCCCGTTCTCTTACCACTTCTTCGCAATCAACTTCTTTCCAATATTTCACGAGGGCCGCCGGGTAATTAATAAGCGAGTATTGAAAGTTACGCAGCAAATTTGAAGGTCCAATCGGTTTGCCGGGTTCACAAGGACCAAAAGGTTTCGTTCTTTTGCTTACAACTGATTGTTAACTGAAAACACTTAGGAGACAAAGGAGATGCGGGTGGAATCGGTTTACCAGATATGTTTGCGTTTTAAGTTGCATTTCTCTAATCGAATTTCTTTACGAATGCCCGGACCACCGGGTGAAAAGGCGACCGGCAATGGGCCTGGACAACTACTCGTCGGTCCTCCTGGCCCAAGAGTAAGAGGAAACTTGAAGATTAGGGTCAATCATTTTGCTTAAAGGGACTGCCAGGAATTGGAATCAAAGGCGAACGAGGCGAAAAAGGAGAGCCGGTATGAATTGTCGAACAATTACAAGCAATTAAGTGTCTATTTAGGGATCAATCGGATTACCCGGAACGGTATTCACTTTATCACATTTCCATTTTTAAATAGTTTTTCATAACTTTTTTCAATAGTTTCTTGGAATTAACTATCCTAATTTAACATCCACTTTCTTAGGGAGATAAAGGAGACAAAGGTGACTCGATCAAAGGGGACAAAGGCGACCAGGTAAATGGCCAGTGATCATCAGCATTCAGTTAATTAACTTCAGGGTCCAAGAGGCCGGCCAGGATTACGAGGACCAAAAGTGATTAGACGAGAACGTCATTCTTATACAAATTGAGCTTTCTAGGGCGAACAAGGCATTCCTGGACTCGATGCTCCATGCCCACTCGGATCCGACGGCTTGCCGCTTGCGTCTTGTGCATGGAAAAGCTTTGATGTAAGTCCTTTAACATTCACAATCTAACCAAAAACTGCGGTGCTGAAAAAGCCAACTATTAACATGGGCGTTTAGAATCAATCAAAAGTTGAAAACGGAGGGTAAGAGTGTTGTGTAAATGTGCAGAAACTAGTCGCTAAGTGTCGTTGCTTTACAGTCAAACGCTTTTTGATGCCAATTCAAAGACATTTTTAATTGATAGTTAACTGCACAACAACAATCGCACATAAGATGAAAAGTTTTTAATTGGTTCATTATTGTGTTTCCATTCGCCTTCCGATCTTTTACTTTCGGTGTTTAGGAAGAAAACGGAGGACGACGAATCTCGCGGCGTGGAGTCAACTAACGGCGTGAACACGATGCACGGCGAGTTCACATGGTCGGCCGAGGAGACTTGAGACACGAGTCCTCTCATTGCACATTTCCACCACACAAAAACTTCATGCACTTTTCTAACAAAGAACAGGTGAGCGGCTAATGGCAATCAATCCACGAACATTCAACAACACAACTCTCCAATTTTAGGGACGCGGAACAACGGGCCAAATAGCCGGAGGTCAAGTGGAGGTTCCGCTCAATGACGAATGGTTCAAATCAGACGACAAAGTACAACCTCAATTCTAACTGCCTTTTACCGTTCGGTAAAATCAACAACCTGCGATCTTCTCTCAATCGCACATTTTCGAGCTCTTTGTTATTCTTTTTCGGTGATCATCCAATTTCTATTCCAATCATGACAGTATCCTCTCGTTCAATGGTCTAAGTTATTTTTCGTCTTCAATTCCAAAACGTTTGTAATATGATGAGATAAAAACCTTAAAAGCATGTTTCCAAATTCGGCATCCAAGAACGAACACTTGCAGACCAATCGGATTAAGCAACAAAAATGACGAGCATCCATTTATAACCCTACGGTTGTTACCCTCACTTCCAACTGTCCATCAAACATTCGTCTGATACGTGAGGAGCCATTCTATTTTCGGACTTTAAAATCCCAAAAATGGCGTCCCAGTAATTCACGTGAAAGTCAATTCACAAGCTCGCTGCAAAAATGTTTGGTTTGAAATTTCGGGTTTGCGGACGCGTCATTCTCGTATTCGAACATCAATTTTTAATCATCGAATTTCGTTCCTCTTCGTATTACGATATCAATTGGTCGACACACTCTTGTGGTATAAAAGGCGTAAACATCCGTCGGTCTTCAACAAATTGGTGGTCTCGAAAACTTTTTGCCCAATTCCCAACTTGTCGACACAAAGTCGTGATATTGAAATCGAGAGCGTGATTTCGCCCCAATTGTTCCAACCTTCCAATGACGCGGCCGATTCCCACGGGTTGAAAGACAAAACATTAGTTTGCTTGTTAATTGAATCCTCGACGTTCACACCGTTCGAAACCACGAGTTTATTGTCCGCCTCATGGTTGCAAGAAAAACTGTGGGGGCTATAGTTTAGTCATGAAATGAATAAAACAAGCGTCTAGTCTTGAGTTGCGAGAGTGGCCAGATGGTCAAAATGGTCATTTCGGAATTCCATCGTACATTCCTCGACTATTCATTTCGTTGATGATCACTTGTAGGCATGCGTTTAATCGTCGAGTTCTCGGGAACAAAAGTTAAGTCTCATGCGTATGATCCGCTTATTCTTCTCCGCCAAAGCATGATGTGTTGATACGCATCTTCAGAATTGTGGTAGACATTCCAATTTTCGTTCTTTTCCGCCCATTTTACTCCACGAACAAATCAACCGAAACTGTCGGCGCATACGCAATGGTCTTCCGCTTATAGTAATTTGACCGTAAGTCCAAGTTCATTGTCGACTGAATCATTTTCGGTCGTTGACGTTGTTGGGGTATCCATAAACGGTTCCAAGCTCCATAAATAACCTCGCGACGAAGAGTACACGTTTAATGAGCTGTTCGAAAAGATGCTCAGTGGTTTCAGTACTGTATCTTCTATTCAATTTCCCTCCACTGGTTTTTGATCTTCCACTAAAATGGCATCGGTTAAATGTCCTTATTGTATTGATTATTTTCGGCATTCCAATATATTTTGAAAATTCAATTCCACCCGCAAACCCATGAGTGACGATCGTTGTTTTCGAGCACAAAAGATTGTGGATGTTGATGTTGGGATTAATAGAATAGAAATGACATTCGAAATTGTTTCGTTAATCCATTGCCAACTACGTGGTCCAACGAACTTTGAATCTGATTACCGTAGAGAGCGGCACGTTTCCAAAAGTTCAAAATTTCGTATTCTCGTTTCATTCGCTTGTGTAGCCAATTTGCTCGGCATCTCAGTTTACAAGTTGGCATTCCGTTTGAAACCCAATCGTCTTTTGATGAATAATTTCCACGTATTGTACTCCAAAAACAAAGTCTTTCGACAATTGAACTCGATTAAAAGACCACCTCATGGTTGTTGTTGAGCCATGCACCATCGCGGACTCTCGTACAGTACTTTTTGAGGCGGGAAGTAAAATGGGGAAATGAAGTTGCAACGGTTCCACCCCCTCGTTTCGCATTCAAGTAGTCGGACAATAAAACCGCTCGGAATGTTTCGGTATTGTTCTGCAGAAGACAAACGGACGGAAATGTCAATCCGACAGTCGCATGCGGAACTTGACGACGAACGTGATTTCCACCTTTGTGTCTTTGTTAATCCTTGGACCACAAATCTCAATGAGCGAAGCTTCTAGTTGTGCTGTTTATCCGTCCGTAGGTCACTTCCAATTACTTGTGGCGGAAGGAAACACACGATCGTCATAGGCTACGGCTTCTTAACAAAACTAAGAAATCAGAAGTGTTGTCTCGTGGTTTCTTATAATTCACTTCCCAACATTTCGCGTTTATAGTCGTCTGTTTGTCGTGTGAACTCATTCGCGACTTCCCTCAAATTACTTGACTCATGTTTCAGCTTGGTAACTTGTAAGCGTCGTTGATTTGAATCAAACAATGAACACTCTTTCCTACTTCCAATTGGCTCTTGTCCTTATTCTCGGTCTTGTCTGCAGTATGAGTTTGGCACAACAATCCGTCGAATCGTCCGAAACGGCAGGTTATCGGGGGTAAGTGGAGGAGGTGCCGTCACTTTACAAGACACCACTTGTTTACACTTTTTTCAAAACTCCCACGAAAGTGAACACGTGTCTTTTGTTACAAAAACGAAAAGTGAAAACGCGTGTGAATTCGCAATTCTGTGGTTTGATCATCTAATCGCCTTCATTTCAGACCGGCCAGTCAATACAATCGCGTGGCACGTGCCGCCAACCAACTGCGCAACATGATGCGAATCGGGCGTCGTTCCGATCCGTCAATGCCCGTCCAACCCGAAGAGATGTACGGTAATCAAGTGGACTACTCACGTTTCTTTCGACCGAACGGTTTCTTCTAATCACTTGTTCGCACGAAAAACCATCACACAACCTTCGAATCTCATCTTCTTGTTTAATTTAAATCTTCGTTGAACATTATCGATTCCGCGCACTTTCGCTGTTAAAGATTGGCCATTACATCACGAATAACTATGCCTAACCACTTTGCTTGCTTTCGAATGAGCACAACTACGAATTCACACACAAAAATGCATCTTTTGTTGTTTCTTTTAACTGATGAGCCCCCAATAAACAATGTTTAAAGAGTGTGAAGCCATTTATTTGCACGTTATCCAAGAAATTAAACGATTGAGATCAATGAATAGCACTTAAAAGAAATGCGATTGTCGATTGTTTACGAATCGTGGCTGAGGTCGCAGTATTCGATTCCTACAATCATTCGATAAATAAGCACCTTCAGCTGCTAACTTACCGTTGATGGTGGAGGACGAGCAGTTGCCGATAACTTTCGGATCGTTTTCGATATCTTTCTAACCGGCCGACACAACTGTGCCGCTTGGTTACGAGCTCGAACTGCCAAACTGTGAGCGAAACCCTCGAACATTTCGATTCAACTACTTTTTCCCTCCACTCTCTATTTATATGCCCGACTACATTGTCGATTCCTTACAACGCACATTCATCGTTTCCAAGTACTCTCGACGTCTGTTCAATCTACTGATTACCGGGAATTAGTGATCGAAAGTTCTTGGAACGGTGCGTAAACACTCTCCCAGTGACTTTTAGTCGGAACTTTTCAACTTCATCTTATCAGTGCAATCGGACACAAGAACAAAATTACACTGTCACGCAGGAATAAACGCAACAAGATGTTTTTACTCGGACCTGTCAATCTTCATTAGAAAAAGTTCGTACAAATGATTGAATAGTAAATTTGGTTAACGGCAATCTACAGGTGGCTTGACTTTTTTTTAAAACTTCAACAGACTTCATTGAAATTTCCAGTCAATTCAAATGCTTAGCTTAAGTCTCATAGTTCCACCAACGACCGTTTAATAGATTGAAACGTCGCGTCGGCAAAATACTAAACTGATTCATTGATTTCAGCCACTGGATTTGTGATCACCTCTTTAAACTGCAAAACAGTGCCGCTTCAGCCGGGAAAGTGAGTGTTCGCTCGTGTGTTCGCATCGCATAAACAACCTTTTCGGCGACCTGTGTGGCCTCCAACCATGGCCAACGAGCGTTTCCGGTTGTTTTTAAAGTATTAGCCATTGGAGTGTTAACTGAATCTCATGATTATTTCATTTAAATAGTAATTACTGAATGGCGGATTGATGGTCGAGAACTTGATGTCATGAATACCTCGAGCATAAGTATCAGCTTCAAGAACTGAAAGCAAAGCCAAATATTTTTGGTTGCACAACAGCTTACCATCCATATAACCAACCACGCCATGCAGTGTGGCCGTGTATTCGTTCAAATCTAAAATCACTGGCTTAGATAAAGCGCTGAACTTAGCTCACGTGGTACGGGAGCAATTCCGGCAACAGAAGCCATCGAAATGATGTGTCCTTTTCGCTTCTGAAGAAACTGTTTCCAGTAAACTCTTGAGCACCAAACAACTCCTTTTAAATTGGTATCCAAAACACGTTCAATTCGCTCATCCGAGTCGTGTAACGAATCGTAAAGATGACAGTAGCCAGCGGTATTGAACAAGATCTCCACTTCGAAATTGTGATTTTTAGCCAATTGATCAGCCGCATTGCTGACTTCTTTCGCATGGCAAATGTCAACAACTTGAGTGATTACATCGTAGCCTGACTCTTTGAGTTCTTTGGATAGCGATTTCAATTTCAATTCATCGTTGTCCCAAAGTGCTATTTCAACGCCTTCGTCGGCAAGCTTTCGAGCTACGGCGCTACCAACTCCGCCTCCTCCACCAACGATCAAAACTCTCTGAACAAACTTTGATGAGTGGCTATGGATTTTAAGTTTACTTTTCCTTGAAGATTCCGCAAGTTCGGAGCAGGTTTCAACGCCTCCCAAATCACACGAACAACCTTGTAGATAAAGTCGAAGACCCCAAAAATGGTTCCGATAATCTGAACCAACAGATCAAAAGCCATTTCAAAATTTGCCGGATCTTCAAAAGCACGAATTGATTTTTGATCGGAAAGTTGAGTCGATTGAGACAATTCAACTGACTGAGTGGTCGAATCACGTCTCCTAAAACATTTCAACATTAAAATGAAGGTCAACAATTTACGCGGTATTCAGTCCGTATGCTCTAATCGACCGTTTTGTCTTCGATCTTGATCCTTGTGGTCGAAGGCAAAAGGTGTAAAAACGAAACAAACGGCCAATTTTTGCCATGAACCCGACTGTGTGTCTCGATTCTAATCTTCTGAACTACGTACAAGTTTGTTGTTTGCTCTGAAATTGCGTGTTTCAAATTGAAATCAAATGCAATACTCAAAAAATAGACGCAAACTCAATTGGAATCCGACAAAGTTTGCACTTCGAATCGACGGTTTTTGTGCACTTTGGTGTTGCCGACAGACTTTTGAAAGGTTTGTGTGTCAATACAAGATGTTTCAAACTTTTCGTTAACAAACAAACATCCGACTTTCTTTTGACCATAACATGTAAACAAGCAAACTACAAGATAAACTTGATTGCATGCAAATTTCAAAGTTCTCCGTGAATGTGCCCTTTTATTCACTTCTTTCGGTCAACGATACTCATTCATTTTCTTTTCTATGGACATTCGTCACGAGGGCCATTTTGCCGTTGGGGCCAAACATTCGACCTCGTTCGTTTCACCTGCCTAATCTGTGTCGTTGCTTTTGTGCGTGAATGGAGTCTCAATTCGTCGAAATTTTTTGAGACACAATCGGCCCGGGTATGGCCAACTTCTTTTGTACTTTCGTTGCCAAGATGCCGTCGGTAAAATTAAGATTTGTCGTCTTCACTTCACAAGTAGATTAACTAAAAAGATGACGACCAATGGCAAATTGTTGGGTAAAGAAGGTAATTGATTCTTGTTGATTTCAATCTTTCTCGTTTCCAGAAAACGCCGGACATCAACAATCACCGGTTAACATAATCACCAGTCAAGTGGTTCACGATCACACGTTGAAGAGTAAAAAGTTGAAAATTAACTACGAAATCGGCGACGCTGAAACTCTTGAGGTTGGTGAGCTAACGGTCAGTTCACTCGTTCTTTTAGATTACAAACAACGGTTTTTGTTGTTGGATGAAGTCGGGAGCAAAATCGACGATTGCGGGTACCCATTTGCCGCAGGGCTGTGATTATCGTTTGGCTCAATTTCATTGTCACTGGGGTGCTAATCATCATTTCGGCAGCGAGCACTTTCTGAATGGGAAACCATTAAGCGGTGAGGTATGTCAACTGAAACGGCAATTTTCGTGTCTTTCAAGCTGTTCTTTGCGTTTCAGATTCATTGTGTCTTTTGGAACACGCGCTACGGAACTCCGGAAAACTCGTTCAAACATCCCGATGGAATGACCGTTCTGGCGATCTTTTTGCATGTAAACACGCAAATTTGTTTCAACTTTGACTTAGAATTCAGGAACATCGACACAACAGTTTCGCTTTCGAACCGATCATCGACGCAATCAAAGTGGCTAAACGAGCACAAAATCGAAAGGCGGCGGTTGTCTCCAACTTCGATTTGAATCTGTTGATGCCCGGTAAACGACAAAGGGTTGTCAAGCGAACAGTTTATTTCAGAGAAACACTCGTTCTACACATATCACGGTTCTCTGACTACACCGCCGCATAACGAGTGTGTCATTTGGACGATTCTCCGAAAACACGTCCACGTTGGAAGGTAAGAAGTAATTGCCATCAATTGTAAGCAAAACATTTCAGGGATCAAGTTGGTGGTTGATTGAGTTTATTGTAGCATTTAGTTTAGATGAACGTCTTAAGATCAATCGTTCCGTGTAATGTTCGAAGGTGCCGTTTGTTTGCTTCGTTCTTTTGCTTTTTGTCAAACTCCTACTTTTGATTTTTAATTAATATGATGCTTGAATAACAAAACTTAAACGAATAAACAGTAACTTTGTTTTCAGCGTCCAGCCACTGGAAGGTCGTCAGATTCGTGCGTCATTTCACGTGGTCCCAAAATCAGGTGAAGACAAACGAAAGATGGGCAACGGAAATCTCGAACACTCACATTCGGTTTGAATAAACAACGTTAAAATGATTCTCAAGTCATCCCTTTTGCCTATTCCGCTTGTCCGTCATCGCATGCAAATTTTGACGGAAAAAATGTTTCAATCGACTGTTCATTTGTAAGCGCTCGGAATTGTTGTAGGGTTTGGTTGAGTAAAGATAAACTACAAATTGGTTCGTCAAATTCATTTGCTCTTTTATGAAATAACAAAGGTCGGTTGTTGGGTTATGAACGATTTGCTATCAGAATGTTTTCGTCCAACACCGCTTTGAAGGCAGTCGGATCATTTGACAAGAACACTAAAGCTATCGGTTATGGGACCTATATGTGGCCCTACAAGTTGTACGACAGGGCTACTCGTTCAATGCGTTTGCTGATAAGCAAGGAAAACGGGATGACTTTGTTGTTACCAGCTTGGAATGAAACGGCAGACACAATGCGCGACCTTCATTTGCGATTGAACTCCGTAAGTGCTATGTATATACTAATTACATGTTTATTACAGATTGTCCATTTTAAAAATGGGACGCAAAACCATTCAAGTCAAGTGACTTCAAAAAGGATACGTTCGATTTCGAAATCAACTGGAACAGCGGATGTCTGATCCGAGAAATGGGAAAGGTTCTAGTAGAAGTTGATGTTGTCGCTCGTTTTTGGATCGACGCCATTGCACTTCACGGACGCCGTTTCTTCGTCGATTTTGTCTTGTAACTCCAACAGCATTATTCCACAGGCGTTCTCTTCAGATCCTGTGCTGCTCGCCGTTTCGTTTTCACTGAAATAACCGATCAGTAATCAGCTGGGAGTTGATCTTTTACTTTGTCAGTCCGTTCCTTTCTGACGGAACACTGATCGAGTTTCCACGAGTCAGTGACTTCAAGGCACGAAGAAGCAAAGCGGTACAGATCGGTCGACTGAAATGTCGAGCGTCGTCCAAAGCAGTTCTACCCCAACTAAAACATAACATGCAAATGTTATTGAATCGGTCGTCCTTTTGATTATTGGAAGACATTTCGATCGCTTGTCCCGGAAGTCGGCCCCAAAAGGCCGTCGAATGATGCGTCTGGAAAATTGCCGATTTACTTCTTAGTTCAAGGATTTTGCGCACATTTGTTGGCGTTTCCGGGACGAAATTCGTGAATCAATCGAATTCAAATGAGCGGCCAATTCACTGCAATTTCTCGCTTTTGTGTTCAACGCACATGTTAGTTACATATTCAGTTGTTTTTTAATTCGTCTACAATGGAGAACAATTCGTAATTTTAAGTGTGATCATTAACGCTTTTTATTAAACTGAATTTCAGGTTGAGCGCGAGAGCTTGCTGAACCAGTAGTATTAGCCTTTCTGGCGCACTATAGACTTGTGCTTAAACTGACTAAAACATCTCCATGAACAAGCTCTTGCATAACATGACTGTTCTAGAGCACTATGGCGCTTTGCAAGGTTTTACATGCAAACAGAATAAAGATATGTCCACACATAGACTTTGTATGAAATCCTATTTTGCAAATTGCAGATTTCTCTTGATAAACTATCCAACAAAAATTCTTTTGAATATTCTCACGAAAAAAATTGGCAATGTGAGTCGACTGTTTTTCGGATTCTTGGCGCTTTTTATTTTTTGCGATTGTTCGTGTCTTTATCGCCGGATTTTTAAAATTTATATGTAGCTCCATTCTAAATATTTCTTCCCAACAAAAATGGATTCTAATATCAAACAAGAGCTGATCAATGAAATAAATCAACTTGTAATCAAAATGGAAGAGTATGTTTGATTGAAATTTGCATATTTTCGTGTTTATTCAAACCTTTAAATGAATTCAGTTTTGCTTTCATTCCTTGCTTTTATTGCTTTCTAACGAAATTTTGTCTGATTGCGCAATGCGTTTTCTAAAATTGAAACGAAAGAAATTGACCGGTCGATTGGAAATTAAACGAAGTCTTAAATTCGATTTATTGGATCTGCTGTTCTCGACATCGCTACTCCTGTTTTCTTGACTAATTTCGTCAAAATGGGCCTCACTCGTGAACAAGTGCGACTTCTGCTTCTCAACGAATATCGTCTTCATCACTCGCCCGCCAAAGCCGCGTCATCATCAACTCGGCAAATGGAGCGCGAACGACCACCGAGAGCACGGCATGTCAATGGTTCAGAAAGCGACGATTCTCAATGCTGTGGCCAATCGACCTGCGCAATCAACTCGCGAATTGGCCATTGGTTGTTCTGCAATGACCGTATGGAGGACATTGAGACGAGCGGGCAAGCAATTCTTTATGTCTACAATCACTAATGGGTACTCTCGTCTAGGTCTCCGGTAGCCACGTGCTAACCCGTTCGTCCACCGGCTCCTAACCTGCGACGATAATTGCGCCCCAATCAGCGATCGGTTAGTACGCCACGGCTGAATCTTTTCCCAAATAAAAGTTTTGCTTTCTGTTTGGTGGAATCGGTTAGGTGTTGTGCACTGGGAGTTGTTAAACCGCGGGCAGACGATCACTTCAAAACTATACTGTGCCCAAATGGATCGAGTCGCCGCGACGTTCTACTGCTCCAGGACAACGCACGATTGCACACCGCCCGAAGAACTCTACAGCACCTGAAGACTTTGGCTTGGACGGCCATCGAGCACCCGCCGTACTCCCCGAATCCTATCGCCAACGGGCTACCATTTCTTCCGTTCGCTAAAGACGTGGATACAAGGACGCCGATTCAACGACGTCGGTCATGTCCGCAGATCCCTGAACTCATTCTTCGCCTCCCGTCATCACTCATTCTACTCCTGCGGAATCACCCAATTGCCCGAACGGTGGCGGCGAACTATCAACCCACATGGCGACTATTTTTAATGCTCGGTTAATAGATAATAAAGAATTCTAATCTACAATGGAAACCATACTTAGGACAGTAGGCAACTAAACATCAGTAGCAAGACTTAATCCCAATTTTAGCAAATGAACAACTTGGAGATGGAAGAAAATAAACCAGAAGAACAAAAGCCCGAAGAAAAGCCAGAAGAGATGGAAGAAGATAAACTTGAAGAACAGAAGACTGAAGAGAAACCTGGAGAAGAAATGGAAGGTGCGAACACGAGAATAGTCCAAGCGGAGTGCTAGAGGAATTTAGGAGTAGGAAGATAGTAGAAAAGGAAGAAAGAGGGAATCCCTTTACTCAGCCAAACTTCGTTCACGTACTTCCAACCGACCAGTCGATTTCTTTTATTCCAAATTTTAGTCACCCATGACGCAATCAGACAAAATTTTCGTTACAAACCAATACAATCAGTGAACATACGCTAAAAGGATGACTATAACTCACAAATGGAATGCTGTTACTTTTAGTCACTTGTTTTCATTGGTTTCTTCTTTCAGATATCACAAAAGAAATAAAAAGGCTTTGTCGGCGTATCGAAGTTGAAGCTCAACTATACGCTGCGCAAAAGCAGCGTGACAACTACAAGGAGAAGTGGGAAGAACTACAACAAATACTGGATTCGGAAGACTCGATCCACTTCATAAAGCGGTTCGATCTTGTCCAACAAAGAAAATGGATCGATGGTTTTCAAAGTGTACAAGCTGGAACAAGTGAATCGGCAACTGACGTAGCAAAGTACGTCAAATGTGAGTTCTATTGTCAACTTGTTAATTTCCCGTCGTAGATGTATCGGAAGGGATGAACGGATTTAACATGCCACCTGAAACAGAAAAATTAATTGTAAGTTGAATAACCTTTTGATATCTAATCGATGCGCTTTTCAGGACCAAGCCCACCAGCAAGACGAGGAGCTCGATGAGCGCAAAATTGCTCTTTACCAGTCGCAAATGGAAAAAGCTGCAGTGCAACTGCGAAATATTTCACTATTGCTCAAAGATCTTGACGTCATTCGCGCACGATTCAACAATAACCCACGGAATGTCCCATCTTCTAAATGTTTCTTTTGACGTTTTACTGTTTTATCAATAAACAAGAACTCTGCTAATCATTTACAATACAAACGAGTGAAGTAAAGCAAGTTCTGCTCATTGTTGACCAGTTCATTCAAAATCGAAAGAGAAACAAAGAAAACGAAAGCAAAAACCAATCGAAGTGATTGCTGTCAACAGTCGAACCGACATCCGCAGCTGATTCAGTCGTAGATTCGTTGACTGAGCGCAATTCGGTGTCCAATTTGACCAACGTCCTCATCAGAATCTGCTCATTGGATCCGGTTCTGAAGATCTCATGATCCTTGGTGTCCATTTGCTCTTCAACGACCGTTGCTTGACCATCAGCTGGCATTGAAACCGACGTATTGGACTAAACAGTCTTGAATAGGAGAATAATCGTTTGATGAACATACGACAATCGGATTTATGTGAATGAGCGGATTTGAATAAACGGCCAGCTTGTGCGGCTAAACAAGCACAAAACATTGCAACGAATGAACTCAAAACTTCCACAATCGTCGTCTGGCTTACCAAACTGGGTGTTGGATTGAACAGAATCAAACCAACGATGGGAATCATCTTTGACCAGAAAGTCACTCGATTGTTTCGTTTTCTCCATCTCTGCTCCTGGTTCTGATCGCAATTACTGCGGATTGAAACCATGAACGTCTGGACTTTTTGTTGACTTTATATTCTTCTGGAGCTTATTGAGCAATCATATGAAGGAAGTGAACACTAAGTTTGTTACCACATGACCTCTCACTACTCAGCTCTGACCAGTAAACGTAGTCAGAAATAGCTTCAGATTGAGGTGATAAGTTGAAATATGCAATCACTCAAAGTTCATTTCTACAACAATCAATTACATAGAATAGCCATCCACAAACGAATTAGTGGAAGCAGTTGACCTGAAAAGGTAACAGAGAAGAATGTCAACTATCAGACATCAACCTCTGAGAAACCAGCTTCCATTGACTCCAACTCGAAAACGATTAACTGTACACGCTTGTGATCAACAGAACAACAAACACTACTGGTGAACTCAAAACCCTATGAATATCAACAGAATCCGATCAGCCAACAAGCTAAAATACACAACACCCCCCATTCCCTTATATAGTACGTCCACCACACAAACCGATGTATTTCGGAGATTCTGGCAACAACTAGTGTTCATTTTATATCAATAGAAAGCCAAATAAACTGGCTATTCAATATGTCCACACTTGTAGCTACTGGACAACTGAGAGAGAAATGAGAGCCCTTCAAAGCCGAACAATCTGTCAAAAATCGTCCGAAATTGCAAAAGTTTGTGCAGACCTTCTCGCTGTTGTTGGTGAGCTGTAATTTGGCTTAAATGTTAAAGAAATCCGGAAACTACAACGCTGAAAGTTTGCAGCGCAGAGGTTGACCAAAAGCAGAATTGTAATCGAGAACACATTCACGAATCGCCTAAAATTGAGCACCTTCAATCGACTAGCGAACTCTTCAGATTTGGTCTCTGTAATTGTTATTTGCGTAAAAGTTAAGTGCAATTGTAGAACAGTAAACTAATTTACTTGAACAGATAGCCGAACAAACTATAAGTTTGAAGATACTGACTCGAAAGTGCTTGTCCGAAGAATGAACTTCAACATCAGTGGTCGATTTTTGTTGCGGAATGGTTACTTGTTTGTTGTGCAGTGCATCAAATTGGGTTCTAATTCAACTGTTTTTTAGAAACCAATGTGTTCTGACAGCAACAAACTGCTTTTCCTGTTGTTAAAAATCAAGTAAACTCGAACTCAATTGCTCCGATCACTTCTGATGCATTTCGATAATTGTAAGGTCGCTTAATCTCGTACATTGTTTATAAACAGAAAATCATATGGACAAAACACAAATTACATACACAATGAAGTTAAAGAGAGAAACAATTGTAGAACAATAAAGCTTGTTTATGGCAACATTGACAGATGTTTAGGAGTCTTTTCCTTGGATCGATTTTCCAACATCTTCGATCTTTTCTCCAGTGGCATCGCGGACGTTGGCGGCAGCGTTTTGTACTCCATCCTTAGCGTTCTTGGCTGTTTCAGCTGCGGCTTGACCTGCGGCCGCTGCACTCTCTTTGGCCGTTTCGGCGGCGTTCACGGCGGCGTCGCGTGCACCAGCCGCAGCATCCGAAGCTTTGTCGGCAACTCCCGAGCCAATTTCAGCGACTCCTTCCTGCAAACGAGCAATGAATCTGTGGTTGTCGGGCATCTATTTGCTTACCTTCACTTTTTCGGCTCCCGATCCAATATCTCGTTTAACTTTGCCAACTTTCTCTTTGACTGCGTCCTTTGCCTCACCAGCCTTTTGCGAAACATCATCAGCAGCTTGTCCCATTTTGTCTTTGACAGTCTCGGAATCACGACGGAGTCGGCCAACTTTCTCTTTGACTGCGTCCTTTGCCTCACCAGCCTTTTGCGAAACATCATCAGCAGCTTGTCCCAATTTGTCTTTGACAGTCTCGGAATCACGTTTCAAACGATCCTTCTTCTCTTCGGCGGCCTCTTGAACTTCCTCAGCTTTGCCAACAACTGCTTCTTTGGCTCCAACAGCAGCATCGACAACCTACAATTGAAAACGATCAATTCGATATGTAAAACAACGATTCATACTTTGTCTTTGGCTCCGACAGCAACATTTTTTACGGATTCAGCAGCTCCAGAAACTTTGTCGGCAATAGTTTCACCAACCGATTTGCCTTCTTCGCGGAGTTGTTCGGCACGGTCCTCTGAAACAGACAACACAATAAGATGATCGAGTGAAAGCGTTTCGATCAGATTTCACACAACAATCACACCACAACCAAATAGTACGAACTCAAAATCAAACAAACACAAAACGTACTCGCTCGTTCTTCCGCTTTGTTATATCCCTCACGAGCATGTTCGCTAATATCTTCAGCCAAATCCTTGGACTTCTGTTTCGCTTCATCAACCGAATTCGGCAAATGTTCGGTCGCCTCTTCGGCATGACCCATCACAAAGTTGGCGGCGGCACGAATTTTTTCCTTGGCCGATTGAACCCAATGGTTTACGGTACCATCATCTTGAAACCCAGCGGAGTTAGACGTGTGATAAGCAAAAGTGCACGCAATTACCGTTAATTGAATCGTCGATCTTCGAGTGAATCTTCTCAATTCCTTCCTCCACTTGTTGACACGATTCGGGTAAGAAACCGTCTTCACCAGTGCATTTGTCCTTGTCGAACGTTTTGTGCAGATACGCACCTGAAACGTCGGACGGACAATCAAAAACCACCACACCACACCAATTTTAAAGAAAATTTTTTTTTGTGGAAATAAGCGTTTCAGTGTTCTTTTGGTTATGAAAAACTTAACCGACAGCTACCCGAAAAAACTGACAAAAGCGGGACAACGACAAGTGCGGAAGAGTTTTTGAATTCAAAAACAAAACTTACTGGCTCCATCCTTCACGTCTTCGGCCTTTTCATTCACTTTGCTCGCACCCTCATGAACTTTGTCCTGAAACGAAGGAAACCAATGAGTCAACGTGTTGTTGTTATTGCAAAACCTACCCGAGTATAATCGGCTCCTTCCTTCACTTTGTCAGCTGCCGAATCGACGGCATCATCACAGTGAACGTACTGAAGAAGAATCGATAAGTCTCTCGTTACATCCGTTCGAACTCACCAACAATCCCGTGAATGCGATGATCGTTAAGAAAAAGATTGCAGAAAACTTCATGTTTGGAATTTCTGAAAACCAAAACGTTTAGTGTGCTATGGAGTGGAACGCGAGGAAAGAAAATGGCGAATCGCAAAAGTGAAACTGAATGGCAAAATGCTGAAGCTCAGAGATCCACTCGGCCCTTTTCTAGTCAGCCCCAAAAAGCTCGTCGTAAACAACAACCCTTCTCCACCCCAAACGTCCGTTTGGCTCCGCCCCATTGCAACGGCAAAAACATTGTCGCGAAATGGGGAGAAGGCCGCGATGTTGTTTTTCAGTCCGCTCACTCTCTCGAACGTTCTGTGATCTTTGAGGATTGGCGGGAGAGACGGACGAGTAGCAGCGACGTAAACAACCGGGCGTGCTGTCCGCTCTCGGATATAAACAAATAACAAACGACCGGCAACAAGCTAATTTCCAGAGTCCACCGGATGAATAACACTACTGCAATGTTGGAGGGACGTAAACAAGTCCGTCGGCTCGTTTGTCTCTCTTTTCCCATGACTCGACGATGCCAAATGTCCGTCGTAATGGCCAATTCGAAGGTCCAAAAACAACGAGCCTGTGCGTATAAACATTTCGATGGAACCACGTGATCTATGGTTTCCTAAAGTGCCAACGATTTTCGAGTTCGAAACACGCAAACTCGTGGATTCGCTCCCTCAAAAAAGTCTTCTAATCCCTCGCCGGGTCTCGAAGATCGACGAGCACTCCCAAGAATCTCAAGCAGCAAACATCGACTAAAAAAGCGAAACAAACAAAAAAATTGCGGTCGATTTCATCACCTTGTTTTTGTTGTTTTTCGGGTGTTTGTTATCGGACTTTTTTGCTAAAAAGCCTCCCGGTGTTGTCAACTCTCGTGTTTCTGCCCGAAATGGTCGTTGAACCTTTTGGTGGAGAGCTGCGCGCAAGATCTTTTTTGCACTTTGACCTTCAACGTCGTTGGTGCAAAAGTTGTCGACTCTTCGAATGCAAATTATTCGAAGGGGACGCCAAAGCGTTCGGATCGTCGTTTCCCGATGCTTCGACGTCTCCGCGGCGCACTTGTTTTGATGTTGACGCTTTTGATTCGCAAGACGCAGAGAATTTGTGGACCATGTGGCGCGTCCTGCAAATGCCATCGTGCGTTTGAAGAGCGACATTAATGGCGTCCATCCATCAGTTCGAATCGCAGACAACTCCAACGAGATTAATTGGCAACATTAGGGACCTTCGAGACAACCAGGTCCCGACTTTTCATTTGCAATGAACTCCTCGAAACCCCAGAAACACACTTCCGAAATGGTCGAATCGCTTCAACTCAAAACTCAAGTAACCGAAATTCATTAACGAGCAGTTGCAGACACAAAAACGAAATTAACCGAATCGATTTGAAGACGTTAAGTCGATGTGTTAAAGTCGGGAATTTTTTTAGGGTTTTCACTCGTTTGACATCACACGTCCAGACGACCATTCTAATGCAAATGTGATTGTGAGAAAGTTCGAAGAAATTTTTCCGCTAACGCCCATTAGCTTCTTTTGTTGTAACAATCGTGTTGCGATCGCCATCAGCGCCATTTAAACGCCCCACGGTTCTCATCGAACGTTCCTCTCGACAAAATCCATTAGTCGGTGGACACCAACTGGCGACATCTTCGGAAAACTTTCTGTTGCCTAGCAGCCAACGGATTCCATTGCTTGTTCGTATAATTAACGTCGAGATGCCGAAGTGTCTTCTGCTTTCAAATTCTCCAACGTTTATTTCAACTGTTCGTGGTTTAATCGAGATGTGACTCTCGACTCTCGTTCATCTCGTAATTTCAGTCATCGACCATAGAATGCAAGCGAAATTATCGGCCGTCAACTGGGAGCGCGAATTCCAACAAGACGGTGAAACGATCGAGCAACTCTTCTCGACTGGAGTTGGTACAACGTACAAGTAAGTTCGATCGTTGGATTTGTCATTTTGTGTTCTGCAATTTCAGTGACTTCAATATCTTCCCCGGCTATATCGATTTCCCGGTGACGGCCGTGAGTCTCGGCACCAATTTGACGAGGAAGATCAAACTCAACGTTCCGCTCATCTCATCGCCAATGGACACGGTAACCGAAAGTGAAATGGCGATCGGCATGGCGGTTAGTTCAGTTTGTTTTTTGTCTTAAAAGCGATGTTTTCAGTTGCACGGTGGAATCGGAATCATTCACGCCAACTTCGCGACTTTGGACGAACAGTCGGAGGAAGTGCTGAAGGTGAAACGGTACAAGCAGGGTTTTATTACAAATCCCCAATGCATTGGGCCCAAAGACACTGTTCGCACACTCATTCAAATCAAAAACAAACACGGATTCACGGGAACCCCAGTGACTTCAGACGGAACTTGTGGCTCTAAATTGCTCGGTGGGTCTTTGCGATTGTTTGTTTGAACCTTATTTGTTTGTAGGACTGGTAACGTCACGAGACATTGATTTCATTAAAGTCGAACGATACGATTCCACAAAAATCGAAGATGTCATGGTTCCACGCGACAAACTGACCATCGGCACCGAATCGATGAATCTTGACAAAGCATACGAGATTCTGGAGGAAGAAAAGAAAGGTGAGCAGATTTCAATTTCATTTGATTTCCATGTCTTACAGGAAAATTACCGATCGTTAATGAACGCGACGAACTGATTTCGTTGATTGCACGAACGGATCTGAAGAAAGCTCGCGACTTTCCACTCTCGAGCTACGATTCCAAGGGACAACTCATGGTCGGTGCAGCGGTCAACACACGTGAAACGGCAAAGGAAGCGGTCGAGAAGCTTGTGAAAGCGGAGGTGGACGTGCTCGTGATTGTAAGTTGTAGATTCTTGATAGTCTATTGTTTTTTCAGGACTCGTCAAATGGCGCTAGCGAATACCAAGTCCAGCTATTAAAATGGATCAAAGCAACATACCCCGATGGTCCGCAAGTGATTGCCGGCAATGTGGTCACGATGCAGCAAGCAAAGGTTCTAATCGATGCCGGAGCTGATGCACTTCGAGTTGGAATGGGCAGTGGCTCGATTTGCATCACACAGGAAGGTAAGAACATAGAAGTCGATGAAGCTAAACGTAAATTCTAGTGATGGCTGTGGGTCGAGCTCAAGGCTCAGCAGTTTACCAAGTCGCTCGATATGCTCATTCTCGTGGTATTCCAGTCGTTGCGGATGGTGGAATTCGGTTTGTTTCAATATTTCAGATTCTCCATTGAACATTTAATTTCAGAGACGTCGGTTACATTACGAAAGCGTTGTCTCTCGGCGCTTCGACTGTCATGATGGGCGGTTTGTTGGCCGGTACGAATGAAGCACCTGGTGAATACTTCTGGGGACCTTCTGGCGTTCGGTTAAAAAAGTAAGTAACTGCCCATTAATGCGAAATAATTTATTGTACTTTCAGGTATCGAGGAATGGGGTCCTTGGATGCAATGGAAGCGAACGCGACAAGTCAAGAACGCTATTTCACAAAGTAAGTGACGAGACCTTTCATCATTTCAACTTATGTTTTCAGCGAATCGGATGTAATCAAAGTGGCTCAAGGAGTCTCGGCGACCATGCGAGACCGTGGAAGTATTCACAAGTTCGTGCCGTACATCGTTCGTGGCGTTCAACATGGATTCCAGGACATTGGAGTACGGAGCATTCAAGATCTTCAGTAAGTTCAAACATCTTCGATTAAAATGATCTTTTTTCAGAGATGGTGTTTACGATGGTCGTATTCGATTCGAACGGCGCTCTCAGAATGCCCAGTTGGAAGGAGGAGTTCACTCACTTCACTCGCAAGTTTCAGTTTCCAATTTCCTTTTTAATGTCAGTTTTTAGGTACGAGAAGTGAGGAGCAGCACACGCTCATCCACGAAGATCATGTCTTTGTTCAGAATTGAATTTCCTTGTTTTTGTTTGTTATTATTTATCGATTGTTAGTTTAACTAATTAAATAAATGCTCAAGCAATTCTAAATGCAAAGCCCAAAGAACAAGGAAGAGTCGATTTGAACGAGATCTTGACGTCTTTCTTCGTGAGATGTCACGTGCTCCATGAACAGGCGGCCAAAAAATGAGTAATCAAAACGGAACACATCGAAGGGCGGAAAGCCGAGAAGCCGACGGCCCCGAAACCCTCCGACCGTGACCGCCTTTTCAACTTTCATCCAAGACTTTTGATCGTCGTGTATGAGTTCAGTTCGCTTCGCCAGCTACCGGTCCATTTCGACTATGCGCTCCAGCGGCTCTCGAAAGCATCGTAACAGCAAAGGGCAATTGGGAACGTGAGTTTTTGTGAACAAACAAAAACTTCAAATTAAGTGGATTAGAAGCCGAAGCTCAACGGCTGCAAAATACCTTTCATTTAAAAGTGTTTTCATTTCGAAGACCAAAATCTCGTAAGCTGATAGCTCTCGCCTCTGACCGCAAATTTTTCGTTGTGTGCCTTCGCGGATGTTCGTTTAAAAAAGCGGACGTTTTCGCTTTTTGACAACGTGCTATTTTGTCCCCAGCCATTGCAGTTCGCCACCGCAGCGAAATGTTTTTTCTGGCCAATGACATCAGAAGGCGACAGAGTTGGAGAGCCTTGAACGGAGACGCAAATTTTCTTTTCGTTGTTTTTGATTCACCACTCGAACGTCTCTTCCCGATGTGTTAAATCGTGAATTCATCAAACGCTTACGAAACTCGATTTCAGTTCCGCCCAACCACCGCAGACGACCAATGGTCGTTACATGAACAGCAGATCGTCGACAGTCAGTTTGCACGGAATGTTGAACGGTGTAACGAGTGCACAGCAACGAGAGTTGAATGGGATTCGAAGTGTCCATTCGGAGCAGACACGTAAGTTCGTGGCATTTTGTTGGAGCGGAGACGGCGATTAAAAGACTGCGAAGTGCCCTCGAACACGATACGTTCAATGCGACAACGTTTTGCGCTTCCCGTCGTTCCGGCAAGCGACCGTTCTCCTTTCGAAAGCTTTTCGGATGTGTTGGGACTTAAAATTGCCCGTTGGATTAGTCGCGGCAATTTGCATTTGGACGTCTTTTGGCATTTACATTTGTTTTTCGTTTCATTGCGAACACTTTGAATTCTTTCTTTCAACAAATCCCCGTTTAACGGCATTTCAATGTGCTCGAAAAGGTCACGTCATAACTCACTTAACTGTGACGCCAACTGCTCGCCATCAAACGATTTCGTCTCAACTGTTAATCGAAGTTCATTTTTGCAGTGAATGTAATCGGCGAGATTTTGGATCGCAAGAAATCGGTGGCCCAAGTAATGAGTCAAGCCATGGACAATCTTCAGCCATCGTTCGAACAACGATCGGACACTCCCGAAGATGTGAGTTTCAACCCGAATAGCTTTCATTTTGTTTTCAGATTGTTTACGATCTTTTCAAGATTACCAATTCGGACGAGGCGAGTATCGGGAAGTTGCTGTTGATTCTAAAAAGGTGAGTTTGCGACTTGTAGTCGAGACGCTTTGTAGTTTGACGCAAATTCTTTTGTTTTCAGTCTCGGCCTTCGCGACAATGACCCACGACTTCAGCCGATGATGGAGAAGATTTGCGAATACGAAACGAGGATGCAGGACGAGTCGGTGGATGTGAAGCGATATCGTCTTCCACGGGAACAATTCAAAGAGTCGGTTCACGACTATTGACTTCCCAAAACTTTTTTGATTTCAGTTGTATTCATCCATCCATTAGTCTTATCAGTCAAGCTCTACGAAACGAACTGATCGTGCCTTCGTGGAAAGTGAGTTGACGTCGTTGATTGGCGATTAAACTCGCAATTTCAGGAGTTCACGGACAAAGTCACGGAGATTTTCAATGAGGTTAGTTGACTTTTCGACTTTGCAAACCCGTTTCTCTTGCAGTGTCGCTGCATAAACGACGGCGAATTGGCGAGCGTACGTATGATATAATCAAATGTTGAGTACTAATTTACTTGTTTTAAGTACATTCCACAATTGGCTCGTCAGGACAGACACAAATGGGGTCTTTCAATTTGTACAATCGATGGTCAACGGTTCAGTCTCGGCGACTCTAAAGCTCCGTTTTGCTTTCAATCCGTTTCAAAGGTAGGCAAACATGCGGAACATTCAAATTGATTCTTTAGGCCTTCAATTACGCAATTGTGTCTTCTGATTTGGGTACCGATTATGTTCATAGGTTCGTTGGCCACGAGCCATCAGGTCGCCTTTTCAACGAAATCTGTTTGGACGGCGATAACAAACCACACAATCCGGTAAGTTTGCATTCAATCTTTCAACAAGTTACTTTTGTTATGCAAGGCTTAACATCTGTTTAATTTTAAAAAAACAATTTTGTGCTGACTCTTGAATAACATTAGATTTGTTTTGGACTATGAAAGCCTTTTGAATGCAAACTTTTAGATGATCAACAGCGGCGCTATTATCATCACATCACTGATGAAACGAGGACTATGTATGGCTGATCGTTATGATTTTGTGAGTTTTGCAGCTAAGTAGATCTTTTTATCTAAACTTCAGGCTTATAACGAATACAAAAAACTCTCAGGCGGCGAATACATTGGTTTTAACAACTCGGTCTTTCTTTCTGAACGTGACTCATCATCTCGAAACTTCTCATTGGCATACTTCCTAAAAGAGCACAAGTGCTTTCCACCCGGAATCGAAGCTTCACTTCGAAACGAACTTGACTTCTATTTTCAAGTACGTCAAATCAATAGGAATACGAACTGAATTGTTTTCAGTTATGTTCACTAGAAACTCATTGTGATTCAGCGGCTGTGATGGCTGCTACGTTCGCAAACGGTGGAGTGTGTCCACTGACCCACGAAGCTTGTATCACCCCAGGACCGTGTAGGGATGCTTTGTCGCTCATGTATTCCTGTGGAATGTACGACTTCTCGGGGCAGTTCGCTTTTAAAGTCGGTCTTCCGGCTAAATCAGGAGTGAGCGGCGGAATGATCGTTGTAGTTCCGAATTTGATGGGAATATGCTTGTACTCTCCACCACTAGACAAGTTGGGCAACACCTGCAAAGGTGTAGCGTTCTGTCAGGTTTTTTTGATTGTCGAAAAACAACTATTTCGAATTTCAGAAGCTCATCGAAACGTTCAACTTCCACAACTACGATTCGCTTTTGCACGCCGATTCGAAGAAAATCGATCCACGACGTGCAATAGGAAGTCGGACCACAGACGTCGTGGTGACTCTTCTGTTTGCGTGTCGAAATGGCGATTTTGAAGCAGTTCGAAGGTGAAAAGAATTGGGTCTTATTCATGATCTTATGTTCTTTAGACTCTACATTCAAGGTGAAAACTTGAACGTTGTGGATTACGACGGTAAGTCTCAATTATCACTTTGTATGTGAAACCAAATGTTTAGGACGAACCGGACTTCATATCGCTAGTTGCGAAGGTCACAGCGATATCGTGAAGTTTCTTCTCGCTTGTGGAGTGGATCATACAATCAAAGATCGGTACGCACTCTAATTTAATAATCACTTGTAAATTTTGTTTTAGTTGGGGTAGAACTGCTTTGGACGACGCTCGACATTTCAGTCGACCGATCTGTACCGCTTTGCTTCTTCGTGCCTTGAAGTCACTGACTCGTGGAAACTCGATCAGTGTTCCGTCAGAAAGGAACGGACTGACAAAGTAAAAGGATCAACTCCCAGCTGATTACTGATCGGTTATTTCAGTGAAAACGAAACGGCGAGCAGCACAGGATCTGAAGAGAACGCCTGTGGAATAATGCTGTTGGAGTCACAGGACAAAATCGACGAAGAAACGGCGTCCGTGAAGTGCAATGGCGTCGATCCAAAAACGAGCGACAACATCAACTTCTACTAGAACTTTTTCCCATTTCTCTGCAATCTCATTTCCAACTTTCTGAACCGCGTGCATTTACTTTTTTTTCAACGGGGACCATTTGCTTCACTATAATCACTTGAACTCGAATTCTAATAAGCGAATAAACTTCTTTTTACAAATTGTTTAGCTGTTTATTATGCACATGTTACTTTACTGTTTGAATCCAATCCAACGCGAATACAAATTGAAGATACAACGCACGAAGCAGGAGCCGAAAAACGAGTAGTTTCTTTCCGGCTTGTATTCGAAGAATCCAACGTACGGTCGTCCTTCCAATGTTTCCGTTTTCACTACAGCGGTCAAATGCTGCATCGCGCCTTTTTGAAAGTTTTCGGCTTCTTTCTCTGTTGTCAGATCGGAAATCATGTAACAGGGATCGCCGTGCGCTTCCGACAACGTGGTTTGTCCCGCTTGCGCCATATGCGAGATTGCCTGTAGTCCACTCATCGCGTAATCGGTTTCAAAAAAGTTGAACGGAGCGCTCTGAATGCCGTGGTTGAGGATTTTGTTTGGAAGATCTGAAATCAGCATCAACACCGAACCCATCTTTTAACCCACCTGGTTCAGCAGCTGATGGCTTCGCTAAGCCAATGCCATCAGTGTCTCCATGTTCGACAGCCTTCACCATTGCGGAAACACTTCGAAACCCGCCGGTCAAATAAATGACGGCATTTCGAATCACGGGCTTCAATGCCGCAGCAAATTCGATAAAAAAAGCTTCGCGTTTCTTTGTCGATTCTTTGTAATGAAACAGCGTCCACTTCTCAAAGCTACCGCCCGAGATTTCAATGAAATCAAAACCCAAACGCTAAACAACAATTCGATCTCAATCCTAACGGTCATCTCACGTCAAATTTGCTCGCAATTTCGATCACCTCCTCTAGCGAATCAATTTCCGGGCAATCGGCGGAGTTCAATTTGATGCCGACAATGAAGCCACTTTTCGATGGGATCTCGGCTCTAAAGGCCCTGGTGACAACTCGATAAATCGCCACCTACCGAACGGCGTGATAGATTTCTTCGACGATTCGCGATCGATTGTCCGCATTCCCACCGTATTGATCGGTTCGCAGATTTGTCGATTGCAACAGAAACTGAGTCAGAAGGTGGCCGTGAGCGGCGTGCAATTCAATCTACGCGATCAGTTAAACATCAAACATTCAGACTTACTCCATCGAAACCTGAACAATAAAATCAATCGGAAGCAGTCAATTTAGTTGCTTACCTGCTTCCAAACAAATACGAGCAGCATAGACAAAACGATCGATAACCTCCGTTCGAATCTGCTCGACACTCAACGGAATTGGTTTGCCGAACGTGGTTTTCACCCGCTTCGTCAGTTGAACATCCGACGCCGAAAAGGGTGTTGGGTTGATATTGGAGGGCGTTTGTCGACCGCAATGATTGAGTTGAACGATCGCCAGCGATCCACCGCTTTTCATTGTCGTTGCCAAGACCTTCAGTTGTTGCCGTTTCTCTACGCTATCCGTCTCCATCGAAATAACCACATTCCCAGGCAGCTCCAAGTGTTTGTGGTCGATCAAAACGTTTCCAGTACAAATCATTCCGAAGCCTCCGTGAGCCCATTTCTCGTAGAGATTGATCAGTCGTCCAGTCGGAATGCCCATTTGACTCAAATCGTCGACCGAATACGACGCAAACGTCTCGCTCATTGCCGCCTGAAGAACAAGTCTACAAACAGAAAAAGGAAAATACGTACCTTCAAGAAGCGATTTGATGTCGACTGTCCCGACGTCTTGAAATCCAATTTTTCGCTCAAAACCGTCGACTCGGTGATTTCCGAGACCGGAAATCGTTGAGCCACCATTTTGCTCTGAACGAGAACGTTAAACGGAAATCATAATTGAAAGAACGCGAATTCATATTTTTGCTTCAAAATCTCGAATTCTGCAGTTTCGTTTGCTGTTTCCAATTTGAACTTAGCGACCAATCAAAAATGCAGCCACAACAGCAGAAACTCTGTCGACTTTCATTCCGCTTGCCTCTCTCTGTATTTTGTGGTTTCTGTTGTACGAGCCCTCTAAATGTCATTCCGCGCTTCAACGTCGGTATGTACGTTTGGCAACGTCAATGAAAAGAAGCTCCAATTACCAAGCAACATGAAGTTTATTAGAAAAAGTAACAATTTGTTTAGCCATTGAATTACAACAACAAACTACAACGTTAATTACTTGGCCGGCGCCTTCTTAGCACCATCGGGAATGACAATCAAAACGATTTTCTTTCCATCGTACGGTTCGTCGCAAATAAAAAAACCTTTGCGTTGGATTTGAATGATCTCTGACTTCTTTACGTCTTTCAACGCTGGCTCGCCAACAAAATTTGAGCTATGCTAAGAGGAGAAACAAAGTTACAGTTCCTGAGATTTCAAACTTACAAAACTATCTCGATTAACGGCCCCTTTGAAGTCCTCATCTTTGTCCAGCACCGGCTTTGAGATGATGTGATCGTAGAAATGTGCTTCGACAACAACATTTGGATCCTCTTCGAAATCGGTCAACCATGTAGCTTTCAACGTTTTCTTGTAGTTCGTGTTCTCCAAATCCAATTCCGCTTCAATGGCCGTGATCTTGTCAATATCCTTAATCACGTCCGTGATCTTCATGTTTCCCCAATTGACAAAGGTGACCGTATCGCCAGATTGAATTTGCTCGGCATCAACACGCTCAATCAAAAGTTTGGAGCCGTAGTAGACGGTTTTCGTTCCTATGGCTTCGTTCTTTTGATGCAATGCAATGTTCCGCTTTTCCACTGCCTCTTGACCTGAAACCAAGATTTCTAAGCGAAGTGAAGAAGCCACAAACCTTTGACGTTGATCGCAACCAAACCGTCCGTACTATCAAGTGCCGTGTAACGAGGCGCAATGGGATCGATCACTTTCTTATTCGTTGCCCAAATTTTGTCCCATTCCATAACGACAATTGCACGACTACCGCCCTGTGCGATAATGAACTGTTGAAGAGCTTCTACGGTGAGACCATGTCGCAAAATTCCACGAACTGTTGGCATTCGGGGATCATCCCTTAACCAAACAAATCGAAAACATTGCAGAATCAGAACTCACCATCCATCAACAATCTTTTCGTCCACAAGCCACGCGAGTTTTCGTTTACTCATAACCGTGTTCTTCATGTTCAATCTTGAATAAGCCCAAATGTAGGGCTTTCGAATTCCAAGCATATCGCAGATTCGGGAATACTGTTGATCTCGATCTGTGTATTCAGTTGTACGAAGAGCGTGAGTTACTCCTTCAACACTGTCAACTATTGGACAAGCAAAGTCATAAGTCGGATACACTCTAAAATCTTAAGGCTCATTGGCAAGCGCGTCAAACTCACTTGTATTTATTTCCCGTTCGAACGTGCGGTTCCGGTTTGCAACGATAGATTGTCGGATCACGAAGAGCACCGTTGTTGTTCTTCATGTCCATTTTAATTCGAACACAGCACTTTTGTCCGACTTCGGTTCCCGACTTCATTTCGTTCCACAGCTCTAAGTTCTTTTCGACAGCTAAGATCAACAATACAAAACAATTCAAAAGACACTGCACACTCACGTAAATCGCGGTTCTTGGACTCAATTCGAGCTTCACGTTCCTTTCGCATCGTCTCGGAATCGGTATCGTCGACATACGCGTTTCCTTCTTTGATCAACTTTTCACAATACTCCAACATCAAATCGAACAGATCGGACGAATGAGTCCAACGATCGGGTTTGATTCCCAACAACTCCAAATCTTCTTTGATTACCTAAACATCAACATAATCACCAAATAGAGCCTTTATTCACCTTCTCAAAATCCGCGTTCTCTTTCGCCGGATTCGTGTCGTCGAATCTCATGATTAATTGGCCTTTAAACTTTTGTTGATAGTACTGGTTCAACAATGCAGCTTTCGCATGTCCAATGTGCAAATAACTGAAAGCCAAAAGCTTAGAATCAGAAGACACAATACAGGAACATACCCACTGGCTTCAGGCGGAAATCGAACGATAACTTTTCCTTCTTCCGCATTCGGCAGTTCAACGAACTTTGCCTGATCTTTTGCGTTGCCTTTGGACATTGCGAACTCAACAAACAAACTCTCGTACAATCGAGTGCACAAGCAAAATGATGCATAAAACGAGAACCGTCAGTCAATGGCCGTCGAGTCGGAGTTCGTTCCATCGATTTTGGCCGTCAAGTCCGAATGACAAAGAGAGAAAGACGATAGTTGCGACCGCTTGCGAACAAATGGCCACTTTGCTTTGGGACTTAAAAGATTAAAGAAAGAAAACGTCAAGAATCACTGAAGCGAAACGAAGAGCCCACACACTCACACAACAAATCTCCGCCTCGACAACCAAAATTGAAATACTTCATTTGAACTGTCACCACGTTCTAATGGCAGTCGGATTCCCTGAAACTTGTTGTTCCACTTTTTCTTCCCGTTGCCAAGTCACTTGCGGGAACTTCCCTTTTGACTGATTCCCGTACAAAGTGCAAACTTTCGCGTCTTCGTGTTCTGTGAAAAGCACGTTGATTCGAAGAACAAAAACACGTCTGCGCACTGAAATTCGCATGAAATTCACCGGAACGTTCAAGTTCGTTTTTTCTTGTTGCAACTTCTAGTCGCCGTTCAGGTGTGTTTATCATGATCGTTGATCGAACGAATTGGTCGCGGCTAACGTGTCCCGGACAGACGCATTGCGTGTTCTGACTCCCGCTTTTGATCAATAAAACCGCATTTAAAGGGGGAACCCCCGAATCAATCGACGAAGTCGACCCATTGGGTTTTATCTGTGCGCCGATCTCTGCGCGATTCGTGCTCTGATCTTCGAGCGTAATCAAGAGCGCGGTTTTCGATCTGCAGAGGTCCGACTTTGCGTGGCCAATCTTTTCACCGCACGTTTTTTCGGTTCAACTCTCGCGCTTCCAAAAACCGAACGTGCACTTTGCAATTTCGCGGGTGTTGCCAAAATTCGAAAAGTCACGATCATCGTTCCTCCTTTACCGTAACGTTAATTTCTATTTAAGCGTCCGCAAAACGCGCCTACGGCGTGTGCAAAGATCTTCGTTTGTGCGTAATCCCGCTGCAAAACGATCATCAATTCGACGGGTTGTCGTGAACGCGTTTGTTGAGATTTTTGGATCGATATCACGAGTCGCAGGAAAAAACATCTCCCGGCTTATCGACCCTCTTCATTTCAGATTCTTCAACATTCACGTTCGTTGTCTTCGTTCGGTCGTTCAATTGAAATCGAAAGTCATGGGCTACGAGATGCGTTTTCATCGTCCGATTTCCGCCGAAGATCCCGCACAACGTCGACGCGCCGTTGAGCAGCACGCGCGCCGAGTTTGGCGTTCGGCCGACGCAGTTTGTTTCGACGTTGACTCAACGGTCTGTCAAGTGAGCCGTCAATGAGTTGAAATCCCAAAGGTAATCAATTGACTTGTAGGATGAAGCAATCGACGAGTTAGCAAAGTTTCTGGGCAAAGGCGACGAAGTGGCTCATTGTACACAAATGGCAATGAGTGGTGGGATGTCATTTCGTGAAGCTCTTCAAGCACGGTAAACACTCCACCCCCTCATTCCAATGACATTCAATGGAACTTTAGATTGGAAGTCATGTTGCCTACTCGGGCTCAGTTGGACGAGTACGCGGCCACACATCCGATTCAACTGACTCCTGGCATTGTGGAACTAATTAGATCGCTTCTCAATCGTAAAGTTGACGTTTTTCTTGTGAGCGGCGGATTCCGCGATCTGATCATTCCCGTGGCAAGACATCTTGGAATACCGGACTCACACATCTTTGCCAACCGTTTGATTTTCGATCAAACGGGAAACTATCTCGACTTCGATCGAAACGAACCGACAAGTGATTCGGGAAGTAAGACGGTCGGGAAAGCACGAGTTTGCGGTCTGCTCAAAGAAAGGTGAGAAAGGAAATGAAAGATCATATCGATTGTTGCTTGTAGTCGCAGTTATCAAAATCTTGTCATGGTCGGCGATGGTGCCACTGATGCTGAAGCTCGACCTCCTGCCGACATTTTTATCGGTTTCGGTGGAAATCAAGTGCGTGAAGTCGTGAAGCAACGGGCCGATTGGTACGTGTATAATTTCAACGAACTCATTGATGAACTCAACTAGTCATACACACATTCTTTCATATATTGACACTGCATTTCGGATAATAAAGTATCCTAAACATAAGAGTTTTAATCTGGAAACATGTTCACAAGGAGCTGTGTTAGCAGCTTTTCGTTTCATTCTCTACACTCAACTGTCACAGCACTTAAGATTCGATCTCAAATTGAAAAAACCGTTGAGATTGGAAGAGACAATTTAACTATGAAAATTTGTTCAACAAACATTAATTAATGAGAATGTTTGGCCCTCGTAAAGCCCACTTGTGAATTCCCAACGTCAAAAGTCGTGCAATAAATGCGACAAAACGTTTCACCAATAACCCAATCAGTGGATATCTGTGTTGTAGACATGTCGAAAACTGCAACTCCACATTTGCCAAGATCGAATCCAAACTGCAAAAATCTTTGAATTCGTTTCAACACTCACTACTTACATCAAGAATATAGTCGTTGCCTTCAATAAACAGCTCATTTCCGTTGACTGTGAACAACATTTTCGGTGAACTCGCACTCTTTCCACAATCAATGGTATACATTTGATAGGTGTCGTCGTAATCGGCATTCAAAGTTTTCATGACGGTTTGAAAGATATTCGTAGGAATTCCTATGAACGACATTCCGATATTAAGTAGGGCACTTGCTGGCGAATCGTAAGTATATTTACCAAATCCAAATCTAAACCTTTGCTTATGATCACCACATAATTTTGGACCAACTTCTCCAACTCAAAAGTCCATGAATCCGAAGAGCTTGTCGCCGCTTGTGTTATGTCCGAGTCACAGTTTTTGACGTCCGTCGAACCAAAAGTTATCAATCCGCCGGAGTCGATGTTCGTTTGAGCAGAATAACTGAACACAACAATCACGATCTACGGTCCTAATGATTACCGGTCGAGCCAAATAGTGAAAACAGGTTGATCGAACTGTTTGGCCAGATTCAATATTGGACCCACTAAATTGCTATCGATTTGAGACTTGAGACCAAATCCAACGTATCCGTCAATTGAAACATAACCAAAAGCGGCTGGTATCGACATGGCCGCTCCAAACGTTTGATCATCGAAACTATAACCACCGAGCTAATCAAATGTTATTGTTACATTCAAAACGAACAAACCCCGATAACATCGATTGCTAACTGACCGGTGCACGACAATCCGCTTTGATATGTGATATTAAACTGTCGATCATCTGACTTGTAAGTAGTGGACTTTCTTAAAAAAAGTTGATCGAACAAACAAACAAAACTTACGTCTTATCGTATTGCGATTTCGTATAACCGGACTCCGGATATCCTTTGCATTGTTGCTCTTTGCATTCCGAATCTACAACCCATAGATCGGAAGTCGACGATTCGAGAGCAACGTGAAAAGTTTGCACAGGTGTTCCGAGAGTTAATTCAAGAACGTAGAAACTTCCGTAATAGTCACTTAATGACTGAGAATTTGAGGTTTGAACCGAAAAGTTGTGATGATATAGCGAAGCTATAGGCACCTCTTTTTTACGAATCGGTAATTGAAGAGTCGCGTCGACGTTTGTAAACGTTAAGACAATGAAACTACAAAGAAATAAGTCAAACACCATTGCTAAACAAAAAACCCGCAGGGTTGTACTCAAACCGCAAAAGCTAGCGAACTATTGAACATAACCGAGGATCATAAACTGATAGTGAGTGACGAGTGTCATTGATAATTATTGAAACTTTATTGCTGTTTGTGTCTTTCTCGTCCATTAGTCGACTACAATTTTGCTCTTAGAGTTTGTACTTTCACAAGTTTCTAGCACGATGATAAACCTAATGACACAATTTTGACTACAAATTACTTTGCTTATATTCGTTGGGTTCGTCGACCAAGTTGCAGTTTATTAATCCGAACATGTTCGCTGAAGAACGTATTTGTGAGCATTTTTGTTTGGCAACAAACATCCGCCTTTGCCTCACCCTTCGTCCGCTTGAAATGTGTGTAAATATAAGCGTGTGGGATACAATGAACATTTTACCCTGCGGCTCCAATCGAATTTGTTCGACAAAAAGTTTAGTTTTATATAGTGTTGTGTTCCTGAATACGAAACTCACTTCTATCATTCTTTTCACCGATTATGAATCAAAAAGTTCAGGCTTTTGTATCTGAAGATAAACACTTCAATTCACATCAACAGTCCAACAATGCAAGTTCGTCGACGAGATTTAAATGTTTAGTCTGTGGTGGTCAAGCACAAAGAAAACATTACAACGTTCTGAGTTGTAATGCCTGTGGAGGTAAGGGTCGGGTTCCAAAAATTTGACCAGTGAATTTAGCTTTCTTCCGTCGAACAATCGTGCATCGAAGATCGTATTTTTGTACATGACAAGATTGCAGTGTTGCCGAAGGTAGTCTCCAAATTGACTTCTTGGCTAATTTCCTATTTAAGCTGATGAAACTCGAAAACTTTGTAAAAGCTGTCGATTCACCAAATGTGTTCGAGGTTTGTTGTTTTCCGATTTCTTTGGCTATTTGGCAACTAGAAAGTAATCAACAAGCGTTGTTTGATTGTTGCAGTTGGAATGGTCATGGACTCGTTGTGGAAACGTAAACTGTTGGCTGATGCAGATCAATTTAACGACTCGACTTTGCTTTAAAAAATTGTTGCTGCTCGTCAAGCAACATTTCTAAACAAGCTCTCAATAATGGATAAACTTTCTGCTAAGTACAATGTAAGACACTTGGACCTGAGTATGCTCAAAGCTTCGTGTTTAGACACGAATGAAATAGGGACAATGCAAACCGGATTTCAATCAGTCGGAGCTATCGAAGGAGTCGGAGTTCGAAGTTCTGTTGATTTTCATGAAACAGACAGTCTTCGAAAACGTTGGTTTGAATCTTCTCGAACAAATTCAAATTGCTGGGCGAGTCTATTATCGATGGCTTTTTCTTTCTGCAGTCGCTTCCACACTCCAATGTAGTGGCCATCAAATCGACGTGTGTTTTTTCAGCGATCGAGGCTATATTCCGATTACCTTCGACGACTGTTCGGACTTTCTGTCTCGTCACAACCTGAAGAACGTTCCCGTGGCTGCTCGGTAATCGAAATAATAGTTCTGGAATCTAATCGTTTGTTTAGATTCGGATATGAAATGTTGAAAAATGGACTGAAAGTGGCTCGACGATTCCATGCCACTCATTTGGACAGAGCTGAATTCTCGACTCTTACCTTACTCATGTTCCTGAAAGGAGCAAAAGAGATTTTGCCAAAGTCTCGAGAAATCAATAAGCAAATCTCGATTTTATTCAGAGAAATGCAAGACTATTATCAAGAGAACTACAGTGACGTGCCATTGCGATTAGGTACTCTAGTTCTTTTTCTCAACGACATAAATGTAATCAACTTGTTCTTACCGTTAAATAACAAGTTTCTATTTTAGAAAATCAAACAAAAAATCCATGAGTTCGCTTTGATTCTTGCGCTTTCGGGTTATAACATCATTTTGCCTCGACTACTTAATCGCTATGATATTTGTTAATGTCCTTACCACCTAATCATAACTTCGTGTTCTTCTTTTCTTCGGAAGATTGTTTATTATATCATCTAAATTACATAAACACTAATCTCACTGGTATCCGACTATTTACTGTCGAATGATCTCAAGCTAGCAGAGCAGAGTAAGTTTGGTTAGTCAACTCAAACAGAGATCTTTTTTTCAATCCCATCGTTTTGTTTATTGAAGGTTTATTTGCTGGGCTCTTGATGACTTTATAACGTTAAGTTTAAGTAACAAAAACAAAATTCACAGTAACATTTCGGAAAACAATACAACACAATGCATTTGTAGATTCAATTAGATGAGCCAAAGATGTTGATCAACTTGACGGCGATCTTTGGGTGTTCGATCATAAACTCTTTGCAATAATCCAATTTTCGAATTGCACTGTAGTTTTTGTGCGCAAACTTGAACACACGATCTTGGAAGTCTTTGAGATGATCACGTTCGACTGCCAATTTCAAGATCGGAAGCGCAATCTCGGCGGTCAAATTGGACAGAATCGAATCATAGCACTTCTTCTGAAACCCCACAAGTTCAACTGTTCAATGGTAGAAACTAACCACAAGATCGTTGACTTGATAACAGTCGGCGACCGGCAAAAGCTGAACAGCACCCTTTTCCAAGTCCGCAACTTCGCCCTTGTAGATGTAGATGAGCATCTTTTCGACCATTTCTGCTTCAAAGCCTTTGATCGTGACGACTCCACTTTTCTGTTCTTGAGTCTCTTTGTCGAACATTGCACGAAAAACAGGCGATTTGATAGAAACCATCAATCGTGATACCTAAAGTCCAAGATAGTAAGAAACAAACAAGAAAACAGACCTTGAAAACTTTGTCCTCCACGTGAATCTCTGCATCCGCAAAGAGAGGATTGTTGAAAAGCGATCCAAGTTCACTGCGAGAAGAAACACAATGGAAACATGAGTTCGTTTCAATGATCGGTCGAACGTTGCAGCAGACATCAAACGGTTCATTCTGAGCAAATGCGTAGAGATGTTCTTGATTCACATAACCCGAAAATCCATAACCACTAACAGTTGTATGAGCGCAATTGAAACCTAAAGCTCAGAAAGGTGAAGGTGAGTAAAAGGAAACTCACTAATTTTGTGAAATCGACGTTTTGAGTTTTTGATCCACAAATCGTATTGAACTGATACCTTCGAGTACTCAGCAAGATCTTTGATTACCAGATAAAGAGCACATTCATTTTTATATTCTTCATTGTCTCCTTTTGGGCAAAATTTAAGTGCAAATTCGACGTCTTTGAACTTAGGAACAGTGAATGTGTCGCTTTGCCACGAGGTTTTGAACTGCGCCGACTTGAAACGCGATTCGAAATCGGAAATTGTCCATTGATAGTGGGTATTGTTCGTAGAAACTGAACCAATTGACTTCACTGGATACGGCAGTTGAAAGCAAATGAAGACCGTTGATGCATGAATAAACTTGGACTTCTCTTCATAATACAAAAACGTTGACCATCCATGACAGGCGTTCTTATTGTTGAAAGAAAGAGCTTCACCTGAAATACTAAACAGTCGAATGAAATGGAAACCAACTTACTTCCTGCTTCACTACACTTCTTGTCCTCAGTCTTTATCCACACGCTGCAATCCATGGAAATTGAGAAGACCGATGGTGTTGCCGTAATTTGCATAGAAAGAAAAAAAGAATTTGGACGGCTCTTTACTTTTGGCATAATTTTCAAATAAAATTCGATTTTCCCAAATTCCGGATGCTCGAAGGCAAACGGTTCGCTGCTCATCCGATCTCCGTCAATTGACTGTTGGTATTTAGCGGCAAAATCATCAATGCGCCAAACCGCAACGTTCGAATAATCAGAAGCAAAGATCGAAGCCATGAAGAAGTAGATGCTGCAAGAACACTCGTCAGTAATCAGCAGAATGTAAACGCGAAATAACAAAAAAATCGAAGGTTCACAGCTGCAATTCGAAGCGAAAACGCGAACTAGTTGCTTTCAATCGTCGCAGGAAAACATCTCTGCATTTTTCCATAAAGGCGCCAAAACACTTTCTCTTCGAATCCAAATCTAAATGTCAATCGAGTTGCTGCGAGTCGCCTTTCAACCATAGAGTTCAGTCACCAAAAGAACAAACCTCCGAAGATCGAAGGACTTCAATTGAGACTCGGGAGTGTAGGAATGGAACTACTAATCTGCTCGCTTCTTCATCAGATTCACAGACGGAGAATCTGAAATCGAATGCCGATGTTACTAATTGATTAGAATGCTGAGAGTTCTTCTCATAAAAATGAATTGAAGTTGCGACATTGGGAACGGACTGAAATCGTAATTCAAACATTCAGCAAGCTCTAATTGATAGTCACTTGTAAGCACTTGATAACAACGTTTGGAATCACGGAACCTCGAGATTACGTGCCCATTGCTGATCTCATCGACTTGAACAAACACAGTGAGCTGAAAACAGCAAAAATACTCACAAATGGGTTTCGTTTGAGTTCACTTTTTGAAATATAAAACTATCCAAAACATATTTCTACAACAGTAAATTCATAAAGTTCGTATTCATAAGACAATCAGCAGAAGCAATTGACCTGAAAAGGTAACAGAGAAGAATGTCAACTATCAGACATCAACCACTGAGAAACCAGCTTCCATTGACTACAACTGGAGAATCAGTGACTGTAAACGCCTGTAACTAACAGAACAACAAACACTACTGATGAACTCAAAACCCTATGAATATCAACAGAATCCGATCAGCCAACAAGCTAAAATACACAACACCCCCCATTCCCTTATATAGTACGTCCATCACACAAACCGATGTAGTTCGGAGATTCTGGCAACAATCATTGCTTATATTATCTCAATGAAAATTCCAATAAACTAGCTATCTATTGTGTTTTAAATTGTAGCTACTGGACAAGTGAGAGAGAAATGAGAGCACTTCAAAGCCGAAAGATTTGTCAAAAATCGTCCAAAATTGCAAAAGTTTGTGCAGACCTTCCCGTTGATGATTGTCACTTGCAATTTGGCACAAATATTAAAGAGATTAGGAGATTATGATCCTAAAAGTCTAGAGAGCTGAACTTGACCGAGAGCAGAAATGGAGTCGAACATATAGTCGGAAATCGCCTAAAGTCGAGTACCTCCGATTGACTATGAAACTCTTTAGAATGGAGAATGAAGTTTAAAATGTTTACCACCTAATTCAAAGCTTGTATTAACACTTATTTCCAAATACTTTTCTATAGGCTCGAAGCTGTTTACTGCAAATCGTCAAGTCAACGCCAATTCACAAGCCTGGTTATAGGCAATTTGTTTGAAAAGTGACAGTCATAAGATTGAGTGTTTCCCGAGGTATTCACTTGGACTCCATTTCATTAAGATGCTTGGGAGTATTGACGGAGACATTGCTGGAAGAACCAGAAGTTTTGTTGACATCAAATGACAAGATTTGTCTTTGAAACGGAAAACATTAAGCCAATGGCGGGAGTTTCGTTCGAATCGTAGGCGCTGGAGCGTCGATTTCCATCACCATTTCTGTTTTTTGGTTATCATCGTGTTCGAAAACAATGGAAAACAACGACATCTCTTGGAACGATCAATCGAATGTTCTCGGTAAGTTCTCCGTTTGTTCTTCTCGACAACCTTTGGTTTTCAAATGAGGATTTGAGCGCCGAGTTGGCATTGCAGCATTCGCCCAACATGTAGGAATATTACGAAGAAATTCGAACGTTGAAGGCAGAAAACACTGGCTTAAAGTTTGCACTTGATTGTGCAAAGAAAGAAGTGGAGAAACAGAAGAAGACGATTCAGAAGAACAAGATACAAATAACAAAAGGTGACCTACTGTTCTTTTGCAAAGGTCTGATCGCTCTCTGTCGAGCGATTCACTGGCCGATCAGGAGCGGCCATCGAGTGAATTGGTAAAAACATTAGAAAACTACGGAAAATGTAAGTTATTTTTCTACTTTGTTTTTTTTTCAGTCGCAGACGAAAAAGCAAACGAAATGCTTCAAGGCTGCGTATACGATATGTTGAGTCCTTCGTTAGTTCCGCACGGCACTCTTTTGGTTTTCTGACTTCCCGCTCGGCCCATGGATTGCGGCCGTCTGATTGTTTCTTGGGTTGTGCCTCTCCCTCCGCTCTGCACTACTATTTATTTGTTTTGTAATTGCACACAATAAACCTGTCTAGTAAATCGGTCAGCACTCTCTTCGGGCAAAACATTTTCGAATATTCAGGAACGATAAGTCACAGGTTCAAACGTCTTCTTTTTTTTGTTGATGTTTGTTTTCTCAATAAAAGATTCCGCTAATCCATTGCAACACAAAAGACACTAGTTTCTACGTTACGCTGTATTCCGATGCAAAAAACTCTGGAGTACGACGGAACGATGGACAGGACAGAAACGTAAAGCAGTGGTCGATTTAGATCTTTGATTAGACTGAGGTTAGGGGACAGAAGTGTAAAGGCGATGTGATTGAAAAAAGAAACCCGATACAAAAACGAATTCTAGTGAGTCTAACGCCAATCCTCGTCGTCCCGTTCGAACCAGTCGGAATCGTGAGAATCGTTCACTTCTGGTGGTGGAACCTAAAACCAAATGGAAACCTGAATGTAAAGGTCTGTCTCCTTACCTTTTCTTATTGCACAGAGCAAATGGTCGCCGGTGGAGTTGAGTCCGAGTTTCGGTTTCTCCAGTTCGTCGAACTTGCTCGTCGACACTCCGCTGCCCATCACTGAAATCCGAATGAAGTCGTTCAATGAACGAGCTCGCTTACTTTTGCGGCGTTTCTTCAGCGCGGCCGCCAATGCGGACATCAGATCGCCACCAGTCGACTCGAGCGGATTCGCTTCCTTGGGCAGATTCTCCTTCTCCTCGTCAGCATCTTTCGGTTCAAGCGTCGGCTTGTCCACTGGAACGGCGGTCTTTGAGTTCGGAAGAGGCGGAGCAACTGGAACAGAAGTCGATTTGACAGGCAAAGGAGGTGGTAGAGGAACGTTTTTGGCGACCTGAAAGACGAATCAAAACAATGACAAGAAAATCAAACTAACTGGAGGAATCGATCCGTTTTTTGCGGGGTCGGGAGGTGGAGAAGGTGAATGTCCGGACTGAAAGACGCAAATGATGGAAACGAAGCAGTCGAGCAAACCTGAGTTCCCGAACGCTGTTGCAACGCGCTTGTCAAGATACTGACGGTGGATCGCAACTCGGCCAATTGGGCCTCCAGTTCGGCAAGACGTTTGTTGTCCGCTGCCGTGCAAACGGTCGAGTTGCCCAAAGAAATCGAATCCAAATAACCGGAATCGTCGGCCAACGAAACCCGTTCGAAGTTCAGCAAATCGGTGTCCAAGAGCGCATCCTTTCCGGCCAACGTACGTTGCTGATGACTGGAAACAGAAACTAGAACACGAAAACAAACAACAAAACTCACTTGCCGGATAGCTTGGACAGAAACTCCAACATCTGGTCCCACCATTTCGGAAGCTGCTCCACCACTTTCTTGCCGATTTCCGATAAGTCGACACGCGGAATGAGGTTTCGGACCTTCAGAATCTCTCGCTCGATCAAAGCGAAAAGGGTGTCCACAGCCGAAACGGCGTTACGTCGAACCAGTGCTTCGGAGTCGTGGAGGCGATCATGTCGTCCATAAAATCCATTCGGTCGATTTTGCCACGAGAAAGTCGTGGACTGCGATGTCGACGGCGCGATGCGAAAAACAAACGACCGTCTTTTGTCGGCCAATCGTGGTGCCAAGAAAGTTGAAGGAGAACTGAACGCGCTAATATCCGTCTCGGAGACAAATTGGTCTTTGACGTCTCCCACTTTTGAGCTCGTTTCTTAGCAGGTCGATCGACGTTACCACAGACTATCTTGTAACCTCAAATTTGAGATAGTAACCGATTGACAACAAATAGAAAAGCTGGGCAGTCGAAGAGCATCATTGGAATCATCACTTGAACTTTGTCCCAGTGAAATGTTGAGGGATTGAAAACTAACGTTTGTAAGCCCGTAGATAAGCTCCCAAACAAATCCTACTTTGAAACGACGGCAAATACCGATTTCGACAAGTTTGTTGAATGTATTGACAATATTCGAGTTGGTGTTCGCTTATTCAGAAACTTCTGTCTTCCTAATTTTACAAGCTCTTTGAGTCAAAAGCGTCCGCTCACAGCTTATTCAGATGCTTGAAGAACAGTCGTGTGGTTTTGCAAGCACACTCATCTTCACATCTAGTAACTGCTTACTTGAACGTTGCTGTTGTTAGGTTGTCGAGTTTAGTTAGAAGAACACACGACTTCGAGCAACTTTCGACGCGCGGTCACGAGAGACCGGCAACTGGAGAGACACGTTTACGATCCGGCGTTGCTTTTGCGCCGCGTCTTTGGCAGCGCGTCCACAAATTGAGTCGCGGTAGAGTAGACCTGCAGTAAGAAGGTTCGCAGTCATGTTTTCGGTTCAGAAACTGGCATCTTCGTGAACCTTCCACTGCAGTGCTCCAAATAGCGCCAAGAACTTATTTGAATACCCGAAAATTGGCGTGTTTCCGAATGACTATCGCAGCCACCCAAAGATCTTGTCTCTTCGAGTTGCTCTACGTTTCAGTTGGGCAGCTGTGAACTCGCTTTGGACAACTCGAACGGCATCAAGATTGTTGTCTTACAACGTTATAGACTTTCGTTTGGGCATTACCGTTGTAGATCTGGACCTTCGAGCTTTTCACTAACCGTTTAGATTTTAGCAATGACGGAAACAAACGCTCCACCAGTCAATCGCAATTGCATGGGGAGATTTCGGCTACTAGGCCATCCTTTAACGTATTCTTTTGAGGGTCGTTTCCTCATATGTAATTCCGGTGGCGGCTTTACTGTTGTCGACTTATTCCACACGAAGACAAAGTAATTATACGGACTCTTGTATTGAACTTTTCATTTAGGAAACTTATTTTTAAATTTTCAACGGCAACAATTGGAGGTGTTCCATTGAAAACAAATGACAAAATCACTGGTGTTGAGAGTGCCTTTGCATTTGATTTGAATACAATGCTCATATTGTTAACTCTGCGCGACTCTGCATATTTGGCTATTGGAGAAGTCGACTTCAAGCGGTCGAATGTGTTCGTCAAACAAACCACCAAACTGACACTCTCCTTTCAACTTGATGGTGCTAGATGGCTTCCACTATCTTATCCGCCAAACTTGTACGAAGGAGTGATCTTGAATGTTTACAACCATAGAGATGACAGTGAATTTTTTACCGTTAAGATGGAGACTAATAACGAACTTCAAGTATCTCACCTTAAAGTCCCAAGGAGTATGACGGGTGTTGAGTGTTCGGGAAGCGTTCTTTACGGTCTAGTTTATAACGAGACTGTTTATAACGAGACTGTTTATAATGGACGAAAGCAGATTGATTTGGTAAAGTTCTCAATTGAAAGCGGCACGTATGTTCAAGAATCGACAATCAATTGGCAAATAGCAGAATGTCCGTTTTTGGTAATAGTACTATTCTTGACGCAATAATTGAAGTTACGGTTTAGCTCTCTAATGTGATAGCAGAAAGGGTATTTTGTTGTATCGGGAGAAAACTTTTTGTGCGCGGTACGTGGCCCTGTGAACATATATCTAGGATCATATCATTGGATTTGGATACGAAAAAGTGGCAGAGAACGTCCTTCGAGTTCACCCATTCAGTTCAATCAATGCACAGTGATGGAGAACGAACGCTTATTGTGAGTACAGGTGATGTAACGACAAAAAGTATTCATCGATTAGTCTTCAAGTAAGTTAAGGTCCAAAGCAACGATTCACAAGAAACACTTTAGTCAACCCGAGAAACTTTCCGATTTGGTCTGGTTGCACTTGAAGCGTATCTTCGACGCTCGGTCTTCGGCTTACGACTTCATTCTCAGCCAACTGCCTACCAATTTCAAACACAAATGTCTCTTTCCATAGCCTTCAAATAACGCTAATCTTATGGGTTTCAGACAGTGAATTCAGTAGCCATGTCACCACTCCATTACCTAGTATCAAATCAAACTTGAAAGCGAAACTGCGAGAGAAGGCGTACGAAGAACAATCGCGCGCTTGGTTGATAAACGACGAAACCATAGCCCGCAACACACTAGCTCAACTAAACGATGTGCAAAAGAAGCTCGAGGAGTGCCTAGAGATGTGCACGGAACTCAAAAAGAAGAGCTTGAACGAAAAGTCCATGTACAATCGGCAACAATTCGATGGTGCTCGTCTTGACAACACGATTTACGTTCCTACACAATCAACCAGTCAATCGAGCGAAGAAAACAATGGCAGTCAAAGAATAGAACAGTCCGTGAAGACGCTTCAAAACCGCGTCGAATGTTTTGCTGGAATGTTTCATGCGGCGGTCGAGTACTATGAAAAGGCCGAATGAAGATTGGATGTTCCACATCCCTAGTCTTGGTTTCGAACTACTGGATTGTTGTATTGATTAACAAAGAACTTTCATGTTTGACATTCGTTGAATTAGGAAACAAGAATCAGTTGAATCGAACAACTGCTTATCGTTGAGCTTTTTATTCAATTCTTAAGAGAAATCGAAAGCCGATCGGAGTCGAAAATTGGTCTTGAACATCGTTGGTAGTTGATTCTGTTTGTCGTTATACTGTCGTTGCAAGTCTTTGAACTGCAATAACTTTGCTGTTGATGAGCTTCAAGCTACTAAATCGAAACCATGAACGTCTGGACTTTTTGTTGACTTTATATTCTTCTGGAGATTGTTGAGTACATCATATGAAGGAAATGGAGTCCAATTTTGCTACCACACGACCTCTCACTACTCAGCTCTGACTAGTAAACGTAGTCAGAAATAGCTTCAGATTGAGGTGATAAGTTGAACTATGCAATCACTCAAAGTTCTATTCTACAACAATCAATTACATAGAATAGCCATCCACAAACGAATTAGTGGAAGCAGTTGACCTGAAAAGGTAACAAAGAAGAATGTCAACTATCAGACATCAACCACTGAGAAACCAGCTTCCATTGATTATAACTAGAGAATCAGTGACTGTAAACGCCTGTAACTAACAGAACAACAAACACTACTGATGAACTCAAAACCCTATGAATATCAACAGAATCCGATCAGCCAACAAGCTAAAATACACAACACCCCCCATTTCCTTGTATAGTACGTCCATCGCGCAAATCGATGTAGTTCGGAGATTCTGGCAACAATCATTGCTTATATTATCTCAATGAAAAGTCCAATAAACTAGCTATCTATTGTGTTTTAACTTGTAGCTACTGGACAAGTGAGAGAGAAATGAGAGCACTTCAAAGCCGAAAGATTTGTCAAAAATCGTCCAAAATTGCAAAAGTTTGTGCAAATCTTCTCGCTGTTGTTGGTGAGTTGTAATTTGGCTTAAATGTTAAAAAAATCAGGAAACTACAACGCTGAAAGTTTGGAGCGCAGAGATTGACCAAAAGCAGAAATGCAATCGAATACATACTCAGAAATTGAGTCCAGCAAGTGGACCGTAAATACGACGGTAGTTGCTCTCAATTGCTGCAATTTGCGGAAATAATTACATAATATTAGATAAATTCATGTTGTTAATTGTGGATCAATCCGTTTACTGATAGCAGAAATCAAGCTTTACATCTTTGTTTTAAATAAGACAAACGGATATCACACTTGTCTTCATATTTTGGCTTCCGTTCATCGAATGTCGTTCAATCTAATGTTGTTGAATATCTGATTACTCCGCTAACAAGATGCAATTAAAGTTGATATTGAGAAATTCAATCATAGTTAACGTCAAAACAACAGCCCGATAACTACACGTCTTTCATGTTGGCTAACCAATTCAATCAGATATCAAGTTAATTGGTCTAGTCAACGCTTGCACTTGTAAAATCTTACATTGTAAGTCCAACTAACAATGTAAAACTCTTAATGGATTTGAATGACCGAGAAGTCTACTATTCTTTAGAAGGCCCAAAATCAGTCAAGATGATGGGTGAGCTGTCTCTGTTTGTTTTTAAAAGACCCGTTTAATGTTCTTATCAACAAGCCCTGTAAAAACTTTAGTTGTTGGAAAAGTGTGTCTGTTGATTTATGACGTGGCCCATAAAATGAAGCTGTTGATTGGTGTTTCCATAAGTTTCGTTCTACTGACTTTGGCATCAATAGTCGGACTTTACAAGATAGGATCTTCTTTGTCTCAACTAGCGAACCAACGATCAAGCAGAAATTTTCAAATTCCAATTTTCGTTGGCGAAACCAGAATCTATTTAGCCAAAATCAAAGTAGACAACCACGTGTGTATTCATTGTTGCTCTTATATTCGAGGTTTAACTCAATCATTCGATGTTCATTTAGACACCATGAATGCGGATTGCTGGTTGGTCGACTCAACTTGCGATTCGGTTTAATGCATTAGCAGAAGCATTCAAAAACAGCGTTTTAATTGCAGCGACTCATAAACATGTCAAAGTAATGGAGCAAAGTTCCTGACCGAATACAAAGGTCACGGCATTGAAGGCATTTTAGCGCAAGATGATATAACTGTAAACAAAGTCGTTGAGCCAAATGAACTTGTTTTAGGATCAACAAATTGATTATTCCAAAAGCTGGTTTCGGTTGTGGAGTTCTTCTCAACCAGTACTTCGGCCCCATCGCTTTGGACGGAATCACGCGAATCGGTTTGCCGGAATGTTTGTAAATCGGAATCATATCGTCGCTACAAAGAGCAATGGAAATAGCGTCGGACTCAATATTAACACTATGGTTAAATAGGTCGGCAACAATTGGATGAATTTTAACGTGTAAAGCTTCAGAGAAAGCGGTCTGTTAACACTCGGTGATGACAACCGAAACTACGACTCAATATGGACGTTTTCAGAAACCAAACGTCGCGGTTACTGGCAATTGGAGCTGAAAAAGATTGTGAATTCAAGAGCCAAATAAATCAGGCCTTCGGTTCTCGATGAATGATTTTACCCGTGGATTAGCAGATGTTATTCTAGACATTGCGATTGACTTCATTCACGCACCAACGAATATTTTCACAGAACTCGTCGAACGCTTGAATGCAACACACGTCAAAGATTAAGATATTAACGTCGTTTTGTGCAAAACTATCGAATCAGCTTCAATGTTGAAGTTCAACATCGACAGTGAAATCTTTAGTGCTCCATTCACTTCTTATATTCAAGACGTAAGTTCAAAGCTTATGACCAAGTCATCTTTGATTTTAGTTGAAGTTCGGAAAAGGTCTCTGTGCCGTTTGTATCCGCAATTTAGCAATCAGAGACCCGCAGAATCGCTGTTTGTTTGGGAGCCATTTCTGAGCGACAACCATTGCATGGCATTCGATTTCAAGAAACGTCAAATTGGATTCACAAAAGTTAAAAACAAACCAAAACACTAAAATGCTGACTGCGAAGAAATAAATTCTGTTGTGAAAACTTACAGTTCATTCTTCTCACCCACAACTGACTATAAGAACGTAAGAATCTACAAGATTCCTTTGGTGATAATAAGAGCGGAACGTTTGTTTTGTCGATTAGCGCAACCCCAATTTCTCCCGCCAACATTCGATTGAAGAGGAAGCAGGTCATCAACGATTCGCGGAGGTGCCATCGGATTAACAAACTCGACGACGAAGACGCTAATTGGCAAAATAATCGAAAGCGTGCGAATTCGAAATTTGCACTTCGTTCTTCACTTCTGCATCCGACGAGTGATGAGTTGTGGGATGAAGTCGGCAGACGATCGGGGCGGATGAGGCGGGAGAACTTGTTTTTATTGGTTTTGTGTTTTTTTGCTGATTGCCGGGAGCGACTTGCTGATCATCATCCGCAGCGACCATTCTCATTGAAGCCCGTTAACAGCCGTTTTTTCTTCGTTTTACGTGGCTCAGAGCTGTTTGTCTGTGATGCGAAGGTGAAGGTCGTTTGTTGTTCGCTTTAACGTCTCAATTTCAACGCCATTCCAACACCGTAAAACGATTGTGTAGGTCGAGCTTCGTATACATGGGTTGTTTTAGTGGACGAACGATCTCCTTCCAAAAAGCGACCTAATAAAATCGCTTACAACCATTGACTTTAACTGTTCGCCGACTATTCTGCTTGTTTTTGAGTTCTCTTTTTCCGGTCAGCGATCTCGACAATCTTCGCTTTTCATCGGAAGTTTCGTTCGTTGAACGTCGAGAAATGAAAGAAGACATATGAAGTAGGGGAACGTGGTTTTGTCCATTCAATCAAAAGTCTTACACTTCCAGAGGTGTCAACATTACACGTCACATCAACAATCGTTCCCCAAAAACTGCGCTTTTGCTTTCCGGAAGTCGAACGTTGCAGTTTCGAGAGTCAGAGGGGCGCGTGATTACCCGACAGTTTCTCGCTGTCAATGGAGCGTGTGGCGCGAATTCGAGAGTGAAGTGGTGTAATTATTATCAAAGAAGACGTGTGATTGAGTTTAAACGAGTAAAAGGCGCCCCATTCGACTTTTCCAATTAAAATCTCAGAGAGTAGAACGAGATTGTTTGCTCTCAACCTTTTCATCACAATGACCTCAATAAACAATCTTCGTAATTGGCATTCAACTTTCGAACGTTGCGCATTTCGATGGGCGTAGCAGTTTTTAAGCGGGAGTTGCAAAACCGTCGATGATTCATTTCGATACCCCCAACTGGTTCTCGCGGTTCTGAAGTAATGAAATTGCGTGGATTCCGCGACGATCCTTATTGTTTACTTTAGACGCCTATTCACGTCGATCTGTTGAAGGTGTTCGTATTATCAGTTTCAGTTCATTACCGTCGGAAAAGAACCCACACAGCGATTGGCCGTGATTGTATTCCGATGCCAAAACTTGCGGTCGATGCAGTGGCAACAAACGATGTGTCGAATTGAACGGCTACTTCTCACATCTTTCCCACTTCTTTTGATCTCATCTTTTCACTTTACCTCAACAGTCGACGCTAAATTGGCCGAAATCGAACCGAAATGCTCCGATCTTCCGCACTCCGATCATCTCACCGCTCAAGAACTGGAGCGAGCATGTGCCCATCGGAAAATGTGGTTGGCAGATCGGGATCATGGAGATAGAAATCTCGAAGAGAAACTCACTGGTAAGCTTTCAGCACTATTGAATCAACCCGAAAGTCATTGCAGTCAATCAATTGGCGTACATTGAAAGTTTGCAAAGAAACGCAAAGCGAAACGTACGAGAAACTCTAAATCCATTGGCCAGCCAAGCGTTTCTACCGGTACGTCCATTTTCGTTTTAACTTGTCATTTCGTTCAGGAAAACCGTAGTCCTCGACGACCACGCAAAATTCCGTACAACTCACAAGCGAAATCAATTCGCAAGGAGCTACGAATGATGACCGACGAGGAACGTGAAGCGTGGGGACGAGCAATGAACGCGCTGAAGAACAAAATGATCGACAACGTGAGTATTTGGGACTTGCACACCCTCATTCACTATCCGGACAGCGCACCTGGAGGTAAGAACATTCGTAGCAAGCGATTATAATTGTTATTTGTTCAGCACATTGGGGTCCTGCATTTTTGGTAAGTGTCTAAAAACGAGCTTTCGTTTGATTGGCTTCAAATTGTCGGGTTGGCATCGTGAGTTTCTTCGTCAATTCGAATTGGCTTTGCGTAATGAAGTACCCGGAGTTTCGCTTCCATATTGGGATTCAACTATCGACGAAGGTCGGGGCATATATTTTATTCATTCTTATCAAAAGTTTAGGCCTTCCACAACCATCCGATAGCGTTGTGTGGAGTGATGAGTTGCTGGGGAATGGAAACGGTTACGTAAAAACCGGTCCTTTTCGTGATTGGGACACAAATGTTCTGATGGTGAAGTTCGAACTCCGGAGACATAAACTAAATGAACATCTTTTAGCCACTAAGTCCCGTTCCAGTAAAAAAGTTATACAGGCAAGATACTTGAATTCACAACTTCCTTATTCTTGTTTTTGCTTCAGATCAACCGGCGGTCGTCCGCAAGATCGTTTATTGTCACCAGACGATACGAATTGGATCATAACGAGAAACAATTTCAGTGATCTGACTTTCTGTCACGACAAAACGTTCGAATCGATGCACGGTCTTAGTCACGTTTGGGTTGGTGGCTTCATGTTAGCTCGAAAACGTTGTTACACTTCAATCCAGCAATTTTAGGTTCGTAATTCGTGTGTCGCCCAACGATCCAACTTTCTATCTTCATCACTCATTCATCGACTATTTGTGGGAACAATTTCGTCAGAATCGGCAAACACGATCGCAACGAGAACGTGATTGGGCGAGAGTAAGAATTCTTATTGTCTCGTCAATGGCTTTCTTTAGAAAATTTGTGATTCAAAACATTCGTTCAACGAGCAAATGAAACCGTTCAATCTTAAGAATCGTGATGGACTTTCAAACGACTACACCGGTAAATCTCAGTACCTTCTTTTTGATCACACATTTCATCGTAGATTTCTGGTACGAGTATCAGCCGGTACGTCATTGCACTCCCGCTCAACCGTATTGTGATTCCAAATACTATTTCTGCGACAACATGGCTTGGCGTTGTCGCTCCAAAGTTCAATTGGGTGGAAATTGTACGGGATTTGTGAACATGGGCATCTGCTATAACTCTGTGTGTATCCAAGTAGGCTTCAAGATTTCCGAATGTTTACTATCTATCTTCAGAACACGTGTCGACTACCAGCAACCGAATCAAAGACTGTGGAACGCAATGAACAACGTCGATCGGGTGTCGTTTGGGCAAAGACATTGATGTTTGGCGACGGTGATCAGCCACTACTCAACGGTGCCGCTCATGTCACTGTCACTGATTTGATTAACGGCGATCAAACCGCTGCTTATTTGCAAAAAACAAGTGAATATCCCGAGCTTCCTGGTCTTGTATATCTTCCGCTTCCGCATCCACGTGACGGTCTTCTTTACAATGTTTCTCTCGAAGCACGAGATCAATACGGACGTTATTGTCAGAGCTACTGTCTCAACAGCACACTCGAACGCTATCAAGTTTGTGAACCGCGATTGACGTTGAAGACACGCGCTGATTCGCGAGCTTCGAACATTTCGTTTACTCACTCCTTCAATTCACGTCGTTTCCTTGACATGGATCTTTCCGTTCATCCGTCCGAATGGAAAGTTTCGAGTCCATTCATCGTATTCGCTTGTCATCGCCATTTGGTCAATTCGAACGCAATTCAACGGATTGCAACTCAAATGGCACCACCAATGGAACTAACAGAATATGTTTGGTTTCGAGTGAATGTTCTACGCAAGTCGGGTTCGAGTGTCAATCTCGACGAAACGGAAATCGAAGTCGAAGATTTGGACGATCCGCACGACATTTGGATCTCATCCCTTCGAAGAGCTCGTTCCTCCTACGATCAAAGTGTTGTGTTCGTAAGAGCCAAGAATCCGCGGGTATTTCGACGAGGTGTTAGTGTGAGAATCTCCGTGCGCTCCGAAAACCGACGAATACCGTGTGATGCAAAGTGCAACATGGTAAGTTCACGGAACAAAAGTCACGATCGAAACTCTTTCAGGGATCGGATGACACCCAAGAGAACCCGTGTGATGGCACCGTTTTCCTGCACGAACGTTCGCAATTGTCTCAGGAACGTGTCTATGCATCAGATCCCGCGTATTTGCAGTTGCTCGGCTGGAGAATGATCGGTCATCCGGCGGAATGGAACCTGCGAATGGCCTTCTTGTCTTTTTACTGTTAATAGGAATTCTCACTCAACTTTTCAAATGGTCTCAAACAACTCAGCATCTGCCCTCTTTTTCATCTAACATGGTGAATAAAATTAATTTCCAAAACCAAACAAAGAGTATTTACTGCAAGCCAAATAACTGTACAGTTAACAATAATATTAAGAGTTGGATTCTACGTTTTTGTTGTTTTTAACTCTTCGAGATTGTCGACGATCTTTGTAGTATCCAGTTAGATATTTGTACGACACATCACATCCATAAGCCAAACCCTAAATTTTGATGTATTAGTTGTTCTTACTTCGGATAGTAATCTTACGACTATGACCGTCAGAACGCTCAATCCCAAGTAGATGCCAATGGCACCGCCCAAAGCAGCAGCAAATGACACGGGAGTATACTTCCAATCTTGTTCCAACGACAAATATTCAAAGGATCCCCAGTTTAAGGAAACGGTAGTCAAATCATTGGAAACGTATTCCTTATACAGTTCATTTAAAGCCAACTGTTTCTTTGCGTTCGACCTTGTGATCTTGTAACGTGTTTGATGGCAATCTCTTTTGCAATCTTCTTTGCATCTCGGTTCCGTAGCCAAATCGATTGTTTTGGGATTAATCGTACAAGTGGTCTAAACCTCGTAGTTTCATTGTTTTCAATTAGAAACTTACATAGTTGCAAATCGGATATTCGTTCAGCTCTTTGGGATCGGCAAGATAGGCCAGACTCACGGGAGTGCAACTACAAAGACTCTGAAACTTGACGATAAAAACACTCGAAACGAAATACGAACTCTGATGAATTCAATACGACATTGAAGTTTACAGTCGTAATCGTTCTTTCCATTGGCCGTCAAATCTTCGCACGCACGTCCGGGCGAATCATTTTCCAGCATATCGTAGGTTGCTTTCACTTCCGCACGTATCTCTGCGTATTCGCCCGGACACAAGTTCTCTGCTACACCGTCTTTTGCAGCCGCTGGCCCGCCCATGTAGCGAATCTCGTCCGATGGACGACCGTGAAAGTCGACTGTAAACTACGATTATCAACTCGAAGACGTAATCAATGGCCAACCTGTCATACACTTGATGTCTTCTTGACCATTCATTTTGTCAAGATCCATTTTGATTTGAAAGAATAGGAATTGACCCTACAATGCAGTTCTGCGATTCGGAAACATACGCGATTGCTCACTTGACTTTTAATCGGCTCGTCTGTTTGAAAGACCGGTTGGAAGCAGAAATTTAAATTCGAGATCCTGAAAACGGTTTAATCGTTTGAGCTCAAAATTTGAACCTACCAAGTGATCTTGTGATCGATAACAAAGACATCGTTCTCATCCGACGATATGCGACGCATTCGACGCAAACCTCTGCAATGACGTTGTCAATAGTCAATTAATTAGTTTACTTTTTCAATATTTCTTTTCCAACTTTCTGTCGAAAATCTTCGTACGAAATTTCCAGTTCGTCGATTCTATGCAACCAATCGTTGATCATCATGTTTTTGGCGTGCAAACGTGGATCTCGTGGAAGCGCATGAATAGTTCTAGCCACTCCTTCTGTTATGATTTCAATCTCCATCGATGTCAACGACATAATGACCATCATTCCTTCAGCAGTCATCTGGTAGCTCCATTCCTTCTTCAGGAAATCGTCTTTGGTTTTGAACCTCTTGAGCGACTTCTAAACCTCCGACAGTCAACATCCGTTTGATCGTTTCGCACTAACCGCCAAATCCTCGTCCCACGTTTGCGCGAGCGTCGAATTGACTTTAAAGAAAGCCGACCATTGTCTCATCGACGTACAGATCGTGACGTTTGGCATCGTGATGGTCTGATTGAAAACCACCTATTCGAACGAAAACATAAACAACCACGTTGATACTCACGTTCATATCCACCTGTCGCGGATTTTCCAAATACTCTTCGACGAGCACATAAACATCGTGAACTGAAACCAAAAACTCTCGTCTTATCTTCTCAAACCAACCGACCTGTCAGCGCGGCCAGAACGGCAATCAGCGTCCAGAAGCCGTAGCGACGAATCGTCGGGCTACAAACCCGATCCCAAGTCAACTGGTTTTTGGCCATCCGATGCTCCCACTTTGACTTTTCGAATCAAACAACTTCGACCCGTCAATCAGAACAAATTGAACCGATTCAACGGTTCTCTTCGCCTGTTCACTTGGTCTTGAAGGTGCGTCCCTTCAACGTTCCAAAAACCTTTAGTTCAACCGAAACGGGTTGTCGTTTCTACGGAATGTTCGTTTTTACAACAAAAACTCGAAGGTTAACGGCTGATTGAAATTAAACGATGACGCCGAAGTCACGACCAAAAAACGTTTATTTACACTGACAAAACATCAAATCGAGTTTAAAATAATTAACGTCGAGGATTATGGTGGCGGAAGGCTACTGGCTGAACTGCTCTTCTTCTTCGGTGCCGCATCGAACTCGCCCAATGGATTCTGCGAGAACTTGGCCGGACCCAACGGATTCTGCGAAAAGCTCTTACTATCTCCATCTTCCTCCTCTTCCTCATCCTCGTGCTTTTTGCCAGTGATTTTGACCGTCGCCCATTCAGCAATATACGCAGCCCCTTGAATCAGAGTCAGTATCGAAAGACCCAACCAAATTCCAATGGCGCTTAAAATCACACAATCAATCAAGAGACCATGACGTTAACTTATCTCCCAAGTCAGCAAAAAAGTTCACAATGGACTCGTATTTGTAACTGAAACTCGGCGTTAACTTCACCTTCACTCTCAACCACGTACTTTTGCTCCAATCGGAAGAACTCGAATGATCCCCACGACAATTGAGCTCGAGTTTCGTGCGGAACTTTGATCTGCTCGTCGCTCGTTCGATTCTGATGAAAACTGGCCTTCGAACCGACCAAATTGATTTCGTAGCGCAAGACTTTGCAACTCCGACGACAGTCTTTGGTACACGACTTCTCCGATTTGGCCGCCGTCTGCACATTTACTTTGCACTTTTCGTAATCGCAGGGCGGAAACTTCTCCAAATCGTTTTCAGCGGAAAGTTTTTGTGTTGTAATTGGCGTGCACTGACAAATCGTCTGGAAACCAAATACGTTGAAATCACGAGCCATCAACTCACTCTGATCAGTTCCATACGACATTGCGCTCGGCAATTGAACTCGTCGGCACCGCCATCGTCCTCATCTTCGGTACACGAGGTTCCCGGATCATCGTTCTCTAACATCTTGTATTCGGCTCGTAACTCGACAAGCAAGTCGTTAGTTGTTCCTAAATCTTGGATTACCAAAAGACAAGCGCTAAATAAAAACCTGCGCAGATTTCATCGTTAACACCTGAACCGAAGAGATTGATAATCGTAAACATTAATACGGTTACCGTCTTTTGTGTGTCCTCCCGAATCCAGAAACCGCGTCATATCCGCCGTTCTACCGTTCATATCAACCCAAACACAACCAATTAGTCTTAGACAAGTTTGTTTACCATAATACAATGCAGTTTGTCCGAGAAGAAGTCCGGATCATGATTAAGCACAATCTCATAGAAATTGCCCTGCGTATCGATATCGACAGCGGCATCGCCTTCAAAGGTCGGTTGAAAGCAAATGTCACCTTTCGAAATCCATGTCGTTTTTAATCCCGTTCTGAACTTCTTATCTTGCAACTGTGACAGTCGATTGCTCTTCTTGATCATTCTAAACTCGAATTCAAAGACATAACCTCGACTCAATCTTACCGTCTAAAGACTTCATGACCTGCTTTCTCCATAAATTCGTCAAAAGTCACATTTCGTTTCCGAATTTCTTTCATCCAAAACTAAACAAAGAAAACTGAAAGCGATTCCAACCGAAAAGACTTACGTTCACCTTCTTCAGGTTGTTGTTGCCCTTGCTGTGCAACAATGAGATCTCACGGGCAATGAACGAGTCGTCACTTTCTCGTTCAAGTGAATGCAATAATCCAATCGCTCCAATCGCTTGTTTGATCATTTGACGATCCCACGGTTTGGTCAAAAAGGTTTCGTTGGTTTTCAGTTTTGCCAATCCTTTCTATAATCTTGATCTCCATACACTTCAACACGCTTATCACTCACTTTCACCGCTTCGTTCTCCGACATTCCCGCCCCGAAATCCGCCTTGTCTTTGAATTTGCTCGAATTGAAAATCGAATTGACCATCAACATCGGCACACAAAAAGTGAACGTTGGCAACGTCATCGATTGGTTGAATTGAATGTTCATGTCTGCCGTTTTCTCATTCTCTGTGATTCAGATCAGAGGTATCGAGATCGATGCGAACTTACCTTTGTATTCAAGAAACAAAGTGAGCACATCTTTGATAGTCAGAACGGTGAGAAGAAAAATCAACGTCCAGAAAATGAATCGTCTCCATTTACTGCCCATAAATACACTCGACATTCCTTGACCAGTGACCTCATCGTCCTTTCGCTTGACCGTAGTCTCGGGCATTTCGACTCAGATCCCAGTCGATTTGAAATCGGGCTCGGAAGGCCAACTCGAGATCAATCAAAAACGACAAAACGAATTCTCGCGCCTTTTGCTCTTTAACTTTCAAAAACGTTCGATTCGCCTAATTAAAGTTTCGATGAATCGAACTGTTTGTGGCGTCGATGGTGTGCGTAGCAGCAGATGGTGCGTCCAATCACTTCGCTTTTGATTGTAAAGTAAAATGTAACTGCAGAGACTGCGGGTGTTTAACGGGACCCTTAAACCGCAAGAAACTTTACCGCCAACAATCATAACTGCCAATAAAACAAAGCAAATACGTGATCTAATTGTGGGAATCGTGTGGACTTTGGGAGCTTGTTTTTAAGCGGAGATAAGTTCCGAGAGTTTTCGATAAGACAAATTGCTATCAACAGACCAATTTCTCCTCTTGTTTAGTCCTTTATTCTGTTAAGGTTTTCAGATGTCTCCAAATATTTCCGTACCCTACGGTGAGGATCTGAGTGAATTACCGACGATTTTCAATGCAAATGGATTCGCACTGATTGAAAATGTTTTTACGAACACTGAAGTCGATGAGATGAAAAACGAGATGACTAAGATTGTTGAGGCTCTTAACTTCAACGACCATCCAAAGTCCATTTTCACCACCGAAGACGAAGATCGGGTACAAGAATCAAAATGAAATGATGTTGAGCTTCCAATTTCAGCACGCATCTGATCGCTATTTCTTGAATTCGGTGGCGAACATTTCACATTTTTACGAAGAAGGAGCTTTGGACAAAAACGGAAAACTTCTTGTACCCAAAGATCGAGCTTTGAACAAAGTTGGGCACGCGCTTCACGTGTTGAATCCCGTCTTCGCGAAGTTCAGTTTTCATTCTCATATAAAGGTAACATGCCATCTCATAAATTCACCACGATTGTTTAGAACGTGATCAAAAGTCTCGATTATAAACAACCAAAAATCGTGCAGAGTATGTACATTTTCAAGAATCCGAGGATTGGTGGAGCAGTTGGAACACATGTTGATGCGACGTTCCTGCGAACCAATCCAATCGAAAACTTGTGCGGCTTGTGGATTGCATTGGACGATGCAACAGTCGAGAATGGTTGCCTTTGGTTTGTTCCCGAATCGCACAAAACCAATCCAACGGATTATCGATTCGTACGTGTCGACAGCAAGTCGCCAACAGATCCACTGGTCAAGTTTGTTGGTCCGAAACCCACTTACGAAGATGAACAGTTCACTCCCGTTCCAGTCAAAAAAGGTAACGAAAATCAACGGCTTAGCAACTAGTTCTTAGGATCAATGGCTTTGATTCATGGCCTTGTTGTTCACAAGTCCGAAGCAAACACTTCAGCGTTCAGTCGTCATGCCTACACATTGCATGTTGCCGATACAACAAGTGAGACTTGGGATCCGTTGAATTGGTTTGTATTTCGTTAATTTTGCCCAACAAATCTTCTATTTTAGGATGCAAGAAACAGAGGAGTTCAAATTCCCCGCTTTATATTGAAACGTGTATCGCAATTTGAAAATAAACGGCTCTCAATTCGTGCAAAAGTCACACGCCATTAGGCGACGGCCACTCGATCGTTTTTTGGAGTGACCTCAAAAGTGATGAGTCGCCGTGACGTTCATCATCGAAAACAATTGAGGGATCGACGAGCGCGTTTCATAACTGTCACTGAATGGCACTTGTGAAATGGAAAACGCTATCGATTCGATGAGATTCCCTTCTTACCAGAGGGCGCCTCTCAAGATTCATTTTCATCGAAGCGAACCCAATAGAATGTTTCCTTCTGCTGTTTATGCTTTCGTTCTTCGGAATTATGACTTGTCGTTTGGCTTGGCGATTGCAAGCTTTTTCTACCATTCAAACGACAGAACCTGTTTACCGATGATGTGCATCGCAGGTTGGAAAATCCATCGGTCGATCTGCCATTGTGATTCATTTTCGGGATGGACCGTTAGCGCTCGGATTTTACTGTCATTCACATATTTGTTGACATAAAAACAAATTGCTGCTTTTTTACGACAACAATTATGTTTGATGCTCATTTTTGATGTTAGTCATCGAATTCGTTGTATTTGCGTTTCGCTCATATCGTGGGTTGCGACTTTCGAACTATTGATTTCAGTATTCAATATCATGTCAGCAAATACATTCGTTTTCTTCATTACTTTGGCTCTTTTGGCAGTCGAAGTCAACAGCCATCTCGTAGGCTTCTAATTGCGGATCACGTACTAATCTTGAATATTTCAGTCATTTCGTAGAAGTGAATTGAAGGAACTTGTCAGAAGAGTAACTTAAACGCCTACTTCAAACATAACTTCTGATTTTAGGCCCGACAAGTCGAAGAAGAAGAAGTTGTCACAGTATCTGCCATTTCAACTGCTCCATCTCAATCAGGTGCCGAACCATGTACCGCCGATCAATGTATGCATCGTGGAACTTGTTTTGGCTCAAAAGCAATGCCGTTTTGTTTCTGTCAATTAGGATATGCAGGTCGGATTCAAAGCTTAAAGGCCGATCATCACAGTTGATTTGTAGGAAAGAATTGTGAAGATCGATTTTGTGACAGTCAACGAGATTGCAATGGAAGAGGTTTCTGTATGGGAACAACCTCTCAATTCTCATGTACGTTCCTTTACACGTCCAGTAATTCACAATCTTTCAGGTCTTTGTAATCTGGGTTATTCGGGCACTCGTTGCGAACTTCAAACCATTGCCACGCCCAGTGTCTCCACTTCTATCCCATACGTGAATACTCCGACAACACCGAGACGTCATATTGAAGAAGCGGAACAATTGAACGAGAACATTGAAGAACAAATCTAAGGCCGATTTCATGTTGTAATTTATCTGCTTTTAACGAAATAAACAAACAACATTATTGAGCAATTCCTCGCAATTATGACAAGAACGACGGTGATAGAATGTCATACACGAACGCCGACTCCGTCAAGATGGCCGGTGAAAGAAAGTACTGGAAATCATAAAGTATCTATCCTATCCAACAAACTTACTGGGTTGAGAACAATCGCATTTAGAAAATTTGGAGACAACACATCTAAAGTTTGCACTGTCAATTGTTGATACTAATCAAAATACCTGGCGACATCATATGCGGACTGAAAATTGACTGTTATTCAGATTATCCCTTTCCCACCCTATAGCCCCTTTAATCAAATCCTCGTGACGAGATGATTCCAAAGAATAAGACACCAGGACTGGAAACCCTCCAGATTTCTGGCTTTGAATCGCTTTCTCCTTCCTGCGCGTGCGTAGACAGGATTCTTTCTGGAATCATTCGTTTAAAGTCTACTTTTTGTTACAACAAATGAATTCATACATTCTGTAACAACCTAACAGCTTTCTTCTAAAACACTTTCAAACATTTTGTGATTATGTTCAATGATCTTTGGTTTAGCAAAAGAAGAGTTACAGCTAGTCGGGAGATCATTCTTTCTGATCGATGTGTATACGCGAATTGAGCAGCTCGATAAGACACGTTGATCTGGTCACATATTCTTGCGAAAATATTTAAGCTTCTAGGGCTCATAGGTACCCTTGAAGTCTTAATGCCTACAACTTCCTGGAGAATGGTTTTTTGGCTTTGGTGTCTACATTTTTTGGAATCAGCTCGTTGAGAGATGGAATGTAAAGTAGATATCTACCTGAGAATTAATGGCGATAAAACAAACGGATGAATCACGTTCGGAGAGATGGCATAAGCAAAAAGACGATCGATTACTCACTACTTTCATGCCAGAACTTACGAGACAGAATGTACGCCGCAAAGATCTCACCGCCGATCATTTTTGGGGACAAAATGCTTAACAGCAAGTTATTGAAATAATTCTGTAACTCACTACGGCGACAGGATAAGTGGATCGCCTATTGAAGGCGAGAAGATGACCTGAAAGCAATGGAACAATTAAGCAGAAACACGATCTAAAATTTACGGGACTAAGAAGAACCGGGGCCAAAATTTCTGGGCTGAAGATTGACGGTGACAAAATTGTGGGTCCAAGCACGGCACCCTAAACATTTTGACTTCAGTTTAAGATGGTCAATTAACCTCCACTATGTCCGGAGCGAAAACAAAAGGCTGAAAAATGGCGGTGGTTTAGATTAATTTCCGGTACACCTCCAAAAACCTTCTTAATCAACTTCTCTTGACGAGCTGATTCCAAAAAATATAGATACGAGGACCGAAAAACCACTACCGAAAAAGATATCGAAGCTATGGTCTCAAAAGTACCTATGAATTTCAAGGGCCTATAGATCTAAACAGGTAGTAAGAATATGTGAACAGATCAACGTGTCTTATCGAGCTGCTCAATTCGCGTATAAACGTCGGTCAGAAAAAATCATCTCCCGACTAGCTATAACTCTTCTTTTGTCAATGCTAAGGTTCAGTGAACAACAAATCACGAGATTTTTGACACTGTTTTAGAAGAGTGTCAGATAGCTACAAAATTGAAGTACAGACGAATGATTCCAGAAAAGAATTCTGTCTACGCACGCGCAGGGTGGAGAAAGCGATTTAAAGCCAAGAATCTTAAGGGTTTTCGGTTCTGGTGTCTTATACTCTTTGGAATCAGCTCGTCGAGAGAATTCGATTAGTGTGGGTTTCAAGCTCGGGAGAGGTGTAGGCGAGTAATCTAGACTTTTACCGACAAAATCGTCGGTTCGAATGTGACCAATACACCCTCTTCCTCATTGAACTGTCGTTTCACACGTCGTGGCGACAACTCCGCGGACGCCAACGGTTTGCCATCGGCAATAGATCGAACCATTTGCATTAATCCCTTTTTTAAATCGGACGGCCTCCATTTCTCATACTCATCCAAATCAAACGGTACTTTATCCATCAGACCTAGAGCCAAGAATATTTCAAGCGCAATTGTCTTACCCTTATGTCCGTAGATCATTTCTAGTTGAGATCGATTGAGGAAAGCGAATTCTCGCTCTTTCATTTCCTGTCTCTGTTCTTCACTTAAACTTTCGTGCAGAACCCGAAACTGATTTTGGATTAAATTCGTAACATTGTTGATATCATTATTCAGTAAACGAGCTTCCGAAGTGTTGAGCATCTGCGTCATTTCTTCAATAATATCTTTTGCACCGGATGCTTCAATGATCAGATCCAAGAAGGCAGTTCGTTCTGTCTCCGTTAGTCCCGCTGTTTCAAGCATATCGGGAATCGGCAGAACCGCGTCCTTCTCTTTGTACAATGGAAACAAGTTTGGCGAAAGCAATTGACTGCAAATAAAGTTTGATCACCAATGAATAGCGCAGCAATTACCCAACATCTTCCTGTCGCTTATTCTTCACAACCGACAGAAACTTGGGACTCAAAGCCCGTAGATTCAGTTTCTGGTTATGTTTCTCCAACGTATCCAACAGTTCGTAGGCTCTTTCCATCAATGGCTGTTTCACCTCATCGATCATCAGCGCTTTGATTCGTTCACTTGCCGATTTTCGAGTTCGTTTCTCTCCGCGTCGATCCAACACAACGTCCGCCAAAGTTCGTTTGTATTGTCGAGCTTCGGAGCGCGTTTCAATGAGTTTTTGGAGCTGAACTCATTTAGTAATGTTATTCAACCACACCGGAATACCTTGTGCAAATTAACATACGCATTTTCTTTCGTTGTTAAGTTTCGTAACTGTCGGAAACCGTTGAGAAAGAGTCGAGCACCAATCGATGTTAACGAAATGTTTGAAGCCGCTGATTGAAGTGGCGGTAGACGATTCATTGATTTTGGTCGAAACTTCTCTTCTTCAGGTTCCTAAATTTTGAAGTCAACTCGGCAATAAAGGACTAGTTACATCAATAAAGTTACTGTAAGATCGTTTTTTTCGTTGTTTGTCGTTTCGATACTTCAACAGCCGAGGAATGAATTTACGGTTTGATTCGATAGCAACTTCATTTTGCAGACGTTTCGATTTGCCGAACTCTTAAAGAGAGAAATAACACCACAGAAAAACGTTCCTACTCGCTAGTCGCTGCGATAGTCGAGACTCCCATGCCTCGACTATACCTAAAAACTGAAGTTATTGATGATTGTCGCTTAATCGTTACATTTGGCTCCAGATTGCAAATCGTATTCTTTTGTATTCTCCAAACAAGAGATCAGTTTTCCGGCGCGTCTAAACAGTGTTTTCACAACCTCGAACTCCACTTACTCGACGCTCAGCTTCTTGTAAGTTTCACGACCAACCGCTCCAAGCAGTCCAGTCATCGCCGAACCGTACAAACGCAAATGCAGATTCTCCACTCGTTTGTATTGTTTGGCGTCCATTTTCAACTTCTCGATTGCTCGCATCTTCTCTTTGTCCAAATATTTGCACGAAATCACAGCTGAAAAGTCAACTGAAGCTCCAAACTTCTCACCTACCTGTCAGAGTTAGAATCAACAACAACTGATTCTGTAAACGATGTATACAACGTTCGAACATTCCGCTTCAACCAATCACTTGCTCATCGAAGATCACTCAGTAGAACCAAAGATCAGGGGAACAGTTGAAAGCGCACGTTTTCGGTTGAAATTATCTTTGCACGAGACTACCGGTAGAGATCGGCGCGATTGGTAACAAATCTCGGCAGCATGGTTGATCAGGAGACAAAATGATTGATCGGTAAACACACGAAGTTTATGACGAGAGTTGCATTAGCTACATACGTTCGTTTAGACGGCACGAAATCGTCGTGTTTGAAAAGAAAACGAAAGCGCTCCGGTCTCTCGACAACAAGGTCACCGATTCTCGTTGATTGTTTTCAGACGCAACATCGATGAATTGCAAATTCAAGTATCCGACACTCGTCTAATCGATTCATTCCAATTGACCGGCATTCAACGGCAATCTGATCGAAGAAAATGCACCGAAACCACCAATCAAACTCAGTTCGGATATCAGATTGCTTCTGAAACACATTCACTGAGAAGCAAAATGACTGAGAAGGTTATTGCTAAGACAGTAGTCGTAAGTTTTGTTCGTGTGCTGGTATCATTCTTCTTCTTTTAAAGTTTCCAACTCTGCAAAAGAATCAAATCGATTTTTTATTCAACAGATTCAAGCCGCAACAATCAACATGACAACCAAAGACTCCAATCTTTATTTCTCGTTTGCTCTAAAATTAAATTGTATTAAGAAGGCAAATGACTCACTTCAACTTTCCGAAATCACGTTCCTTGAGCTCGATTTCAAATTTGTCGACTCGTTTACATTTACGAAATCAGTTTTCAGTTCGCTACTTTCAACCGTAGTCCAGCCTTGACCACCGAGCTAAAAACAGTTGTAGATTGAAGGGCGTGATGTACTTACAAATTGTCCTTCCACTAGATAAACGTGATAAATAGCGGTGGTTGTGCTGGATTGCACTCGAGTTGGTATACAAGTCGAACCGGATAAAAGAAACGAATCGGATCACTCTAGTTGATCAATATAACTCCATCGTTCATAAAAGAAACCACCATCGTACCTGCACGAGAACCAACAAACAAATAGTCGACGTCCGTAAACGCAGCTATCGTGTCGTTCGAAACAAACCTGGAATGAAGAATCAATAGAACCGAGCTTGTCGTGCGAATTTGCATATTTAAAAGTGAAATTTCAACCTACTCAGTTTGATCTGCATGTTTACTATACCGTCCACTAATTCCTGTTTCATAGTTAGATGCATAGCAAACAGAAATGAAATGTGCGGCAAGGAAGAGCAATCGCTTCGATTAAAAATGGCGATTGAGTTGAAGTGACATATCGAATACTCGAAAGAAATAACTTCCGGTTATTGTCGTTGTAAAACTTGGATTTTGATTTGAAACTACCGACCAATATCGCCCACTCTCTTGTAATCACTGGAAGACAACATTGCTTTGTTCATTATACTTGAAATCGGATGTCGCATCCTTAATCTTCACCTCTCGCTATCAGTTGTGTAGTCGTAGTTATTGTTCAGAGAAACTTTTAAGTAATTCAAGACCAACTTCCTGACAACTTCGAACTGTTTGTTCAGCGGACAATCAGGAACAAGTCAAATGATTAATGCGACTTGTGTTCAGAAAGCGGTCATAGGTTTGAAGTCGAAAAAATGCAAAACATCTTTGCGACATGTCAAGTGCACTCGTTCCCTTACGCAACGATCATTTCGAAGGGCGGCAGTTCAAGAAACAATTTTGCAAAAGATGTCAACTGCTCGCACGAATTGACGTTCGACTTCGGATTACAATTTCTGGTGCATTTGCAGCAGCGGTTCGTTCTTTGAGCTTGGCGATTGTTGGCACGTGTCTTCGCTGCCAATGTGTTTACGCGTATTCGAACTGTTTATCTTGACTGTAGTTCCGTTTACCAGCAACCGTTCGCATAAAAACATCTGATGAAATCGCCGTCTTCAACTTTGTGTTTTAAACTTTGATTGAACACAAGTCAGTTCACCAAACAATCTTATGTCCATCTAATCCATTTTGTTTACTACCAACACAATCCTTAGAGACCGTAAACTTCTTATTCACGTGCTCATAAGACGACGAACAAGGCGACCCGAACACTCATTAATTGTCTGCATGTTTGCATCGAAAGCTCAACTCTTGATCTTCTACCTTCGGACTTCGGATCAAGTGGATTACGTAAACGGGAGTCATAACTTCGCGAAATTTGGACGTCCGCTTTTGATTGATGCGAAAATTAATCTGTGGCATTTCGACCATTCGTCTTCGAGCTTTTTGTTCGATTGCTTTCCGTTAGCAGCCGCCTCAAATCCCATCGCTTGGGCCGTTGAAATGGTCAATTTGCGAAAATCAAAACATTTGTTTTATGAATCGCAATAAACGACGATCGCGGGGTGTTAATCTCCCGACTTTTACGACTGTGGTTTCGAACCTCCACGAAATCGATCGTACGCTAAACTGTTGTCTTCGGCCAATTAGCCAATGAATTTGAGGTCGTAAACATGCGTTTACATCCCTCATCAGCTATGATTCGTTAGCGAACTCCTTGGAGCTTGACTGTTGAGTTTGCTAATCAATAGATGGCCACGGACAATTTTTGCGATAGAACTTGTCGCCTCTGAAATTTGAGTCTCGACTCTATCGGCCCCCAACCCGAAAGGTGTTGTAATATCCGGTCTTCAATCATTTTGCTCTTTTGGTTTCGACATTCGTAGGGTATTGGCCTTTAAGCCACCTTTGCCAATGGTTGTTCCAAACTCATGGCTCGAAATTTTTCGGCATTTGACGCAAAAAACTGACAATCTCGCACTTGTTTTTTCGGTTTTCTTTCAATTCTCACGCATTCGTACACTTCGAGCAATCAATTTGTTTTATGACTTCCATTTCATTCGTCTTCTGAATTCAGTTCGAACGTTATGCCCATTGACCAGCACGTCGAAACACTATGACTGGTCTGATGCACTCGAAAGTCGAGTTGTTCGCTAGTGAACAGTTTGGGAGTGTTAGTAAGTTGATCGTCGAGTTGTCCGAACAAATATGATTTCAGCCAAATTGCGAAGCAACGAAAACGTTGCTTGCAATTTTCACATCGACACAACCACCGTGACGCTACGTTCAAATGGCACCGACACGTTTTATGGTATCAGTCTGCGTCGAATATCAACACCATCGAGTAGCAATCAGCCGTCGATTTGTACGACAACATTAATCGATTCGATTGCACCGAACTCGTCGGCATACAAGTAACCTGACAGCAGATGGGAAAATTCGAATTCTGTTTTAGTTCTGGTCGCATACAAGTTGGTGATCGGCTTCTCGCCGTTAACTGTCAATCGACAAGCGCACTGACCATCGATGAGATCTACGAGATTTTTGAATCCAACGGCGGTGTCACCGATCTGATGATCGAATTCGATGTCTACGGTAATCGTTCTCAACTTGCAAACAATCAGAATGTTTAGATACCTGTTCACCGTTGAATGAAATCGTCTCAGTTCGCCTAATCAAACGAACCTCAACGTTGGGAATTGAGTTTCAGTCCGGAAGCGGAAAGAAAGAAGATCCTATTGAAGTCAGGTCTCTACTTGCCGGATCGGTTGCTCATCGTTGTGGTGCAATTGCTGTCGGTGATGAGTTTCTGATGATCGACGAAATTCCAATGAGCGGATGTACCGTTCAAGAGGCAATCCGACTTCTTCAAACTTCTCACGACTTTGTGAAAATTCACGTTCAGAAACGTCGTCGAATGATCGAAAGACGACACACGGAGCCACAGGAATTGTCGATCTTCCGTTTCTCCGTTGATTTACGTCCCAACGGCCAGCCGATCGGAATCGTTTTGAATGATGGACTAAAAGTCGTTGGTGTTCAACAAAATGGTTTGACTTGGCGGTAGATTTCAAATAAACTTTTTTTATGATAATCGTATTTAGAACCGGAGCAGTGGCTGTTGACGACCAAGTACTAGCGATTAACGGGGAATCCGTTGAAAATCGACCATTAATGGAAGTACAGCGTCTACTTGACAAACCCACAGAGCTGTTAAACTTGACGTTGGCTCGTCGTTTAGCTGCCAATGAAGACCGACAACGTACGCCACTGCAATCGGACGGTCCAGTCGAACGGAAACTCACGGTCCCGCTAACCAATCGTCTCAATTTGATTGATATTCAAAAAGTTATTGGCGAAATGGCAGCAGCATATCAAAACCAAGAGTAAGAGCAAAGTCATTGATCCAATAACTGTACTTTAAGATTACAAGCATTACGTGCGTTTGAAAAGGTTGAAGATCATTTGCTAAGCGGAAAAAAGTCACTACAACGCTCATCGATTGATATTCCCACATCAATAAGAATCGGTCAACGATTAAGGTGGATCCGCGATGCTTTCGATTAACGTTTGTCTTTTAGTAGCGACTCTTTTTCCTCATCATCCGGTTTCTTCGGAAGTGTCTCCGCCATTTCACAGCAATCAGTACCAGACACACCGTCGTGTTCGTGTGCCAACAGTGGAAATAGCGTCTTAACAACGTCGATTTGTTCGCCAATTTCAATTTTCGATCCAAATACCAAAAACGTTTTGTTGTTGCGCGACACCGAATCTGAAGGTTTTGGATTCTCGATCTCCGAAACCGACGATGGAACGGTGTTTGTGAGTGGAGTGAAGCCCGGTGGAATGGCCGAAATGAATGGCATCTGTAAGGGCGATCGGATCATTCAGGTAACCGTTCATTCATACAACCATGCATTTCGACTTTCAGGTCAACAATGTGAACGCAAGCGGAACACCGTGTGCTCAACTGTTGCCACTTTTCAACACGGAGATTCTCGAACTTGTCCTCTTCAACGACGACCCAACAAACAAGTGCGGTGCTTAAATTGTGTTTATTTCATTGACGACATATAAACCTTCAAATCTGTGTTGCTGGACGCTGAGCAATGTATTTCTTTAGAGAGTAATGACCGTAAATACGATCAATAAACGAACTCAGGTCAAGATGACGGTCGAACACCTCCGGTGCCATCGTCCGTATCGTGAACAACATGTCGGCCAATTGGAGATCGACAAACGTTAATTTCTTTCCAACCAGAAAACCACTTCCACCATTTTGCTTCAGAAACTTCGAATACAATGGAAAGAACTTTTCGACGTTCGGTAAAAGAGCTGATTTCTTCAATTGAGCCTAAAAAAAGTATATAGATAAGAAAAGAGTTTACTCAAACATCGTCGCCTTTTTCGAATCCAGAAACCGTGAAGATATAAGGTTTTATTCCATTGTAGAAGTCCAGATAGAGGTCAGCGAGTTCATCGACTCGCGCTTCTTCCCATTGATCGTGTCCAGCCATCTCTGTTGAAATAACTGAATATTCAAATCACTTCGACTTACTGAACCGTTTTCCCAAAAACCTCAGGATTGCTTGAGATTGAACAAGCTTTTTATCGTTTACTTCAAGACACGGTAAACGACCAAACGGAATGTCTAGAACGATTTGAATGCCCGAATTGCGCATTCCCTTACCTTTCTTCATCTTCGGCCAATCGTCCATGTTCACGCGAACATCCTCAAATCTTTGACCTTTGATGTGAAATAGCATCCGAATCGGTTCGGCCATATTGCGTACCGGAAAGTAGATCAACTTGTAAACAACCATCTCGTATACGAAACAGAACTAAAACATCTGTTTTCCGACCAAAATTATTTCCCAGTGGTCATGAAAACAAACGACGAGGACCAAAGATTACCGTTGCTCAGTAACCGGAAACGACTCCTAAACACATCGCAACCTCTTTCTTTCTACACAGCGATGAACCCCAGAATTTTTTTATTGAAAAGGTGCAACAAATCCATTTGGTTATTACAAAAACTGCAAACTACGTGCAAACACGATTGTAATCAATTTTCGTCCGAGTCCTCACTTCGACCATTCAACCAATAACAAGTGCATTTTCCTTTTCCCTTAACCTCAACTTCGCCTCGAACCGTCAAATCGAACATCGGAAATGACGAGTGCAAGATGGTATACGATTGTTGAGAACATTGAATCTTTTCGGCTTCACTTGTTGACTCCATTCGCGACGACATGTTCACTGTGTCACTGAAAACAGCCATCAACCAAACATTCTTGTACTCAACTCACCCAAAAAGACAATAGCGAGGAGCGGCCAAACCCACGACTCCAGCTGCCTAAAAAATCTTCGTTTATTCAAAACTTCAATCGCCGGTTTATACCACAGCTCCCGAGTGAAATCCCCAACGACATTTCACCCGCTCTTTTGGCCGATGTGGAATCTTGAAGATGGTCGTAAACTAAAACACTTGTGTTGCTAAAGCTCATTGTTTTCGACTTACTTTTCGCATTTCCAACGCAATATCCGCAATATATCTTACGTGATTAATACCGTTTTCTTCGGGAATTCCACTAACAACCTAAACGAATTGATGAAAGAATTTCAACTGCTCACAAACTTACAAGATAGGTGTCTCCTACAGTCTCGACTTTGTAGCCGTGATTTTTGTTGATGATCTCATCGAAACCGCTGTAGATGCCGTTTAACATTGTGACCACTTCCAATGGAGACGAAGAACTGCAAATCTCACTGAATCCAACCACATCGGAGAACATAACCGTGGCCGAAGCGAACAACTTTGGCGGAACGGCATGTCCGGCTTTCAATTCATTGGCAACGTACGACGGCAAAAGCTGATGAAGCAAACGATCGGCTTTTAAATTCGCTTCTTCCAACATTCCAGTACGTTCGCGGACCAACTTCTCCAAATTGTTCGCGTATCTAAACGAGTGCTTAATTTGGTTTGATCGAACAAACTCACTGTTCCATGACCTTCATCATTTGATCGACCAACGATCCCTTAATTTTAAGGATCATGTCTGTGTTCAAACGAACTCGACGAATCGACGGACGAATTTCGGGATTTGTGGACCAACAATCAATGAGCAAAGCCGCCAAATCGGGATGAATTTTCGTTTCATTTTGAATTTGCGGTCGAATGTGTCTCGATCCATCTTGCATCGCTTCGATAAGTTCGTTGATGGTCGTTGTGGCTTCAGGATATGGCAGAGAACGATAGAGAATCTCGTACATGACCTAAAATAATTCGACATTCCAACGTTCGTCTGATCGACTTATCATCCCGAACGCGTAAATGTCCGCACACTGTCGACGAGCTTGTGTCTGTGTAATCCACTTCTGATCGCCACGACGAACTCGATTTTGCTCTCGATTTTTCAACATCTCTGGTGCACAATAAAGCACAGCTAAAGCTCGAACGTTACTATTGTCTCCGTGTTCTGTTTACAAGTTTTCTGTGCTGCCTGAGACTTGTCGTCGTCCGATGAAAGTGCATCGATGCTGATGGCGTCCTGTTTTTCCCAACGTTCTAGCGGATTTGCAATTCCGTAGTCGGTTAGACGAACACTCCAATTTCGATCAATCAAACACGCCCACGGTGTTAACGAACCGTGATAGCCAATCGGCGACAAATGAAGATACTCCAGACCTAAGGTAATGTCTCGAACAAACGCCGCGTGAAATTTCTCATCCAAAACCATCGACTTGTTGTAAATGATATCCTAAAACAGAAGTCATTACATAGACTCGATTACACGATCACTTGAACGGTTCCACGTGAACAAAACTTCCAAACAATCAACATGACATCTTTCTCGTTGAAAGCCATGCCCAGAAATGGATTCAAGTTTTCGTGAATCGCTTGTTTCATTTGGGTCAACAGCATCAAATCATCCCGTCCAAATCGAATGGGTCGCCTTTGTTGATACTTGTGAAAAACCGCGTGAGTGTTGATGCCCAAAATCGCGTGCAACTTGTTTCCCGTGCTCATGTTCGACATTCGTGTGTTTGCCGAACCCAAAGATAACTGAAACAAACTTTGTTTCATTGCTTTCAATTTCATACTTACCAGCGAACGTGCTTGATCTTCATTTATCATTCGCAGATCGTCGTAGTTGATACGCCATGGCATCCTCTTCAAAGCTCGATTCTGACTGCAAAGTCAACACGTAACTTCAAATTGCTCCCTCTTCTCTTACCAATAACGATAAAGCAGATAAGCAACGATCAGAAAAACAACAAACACAATTAACGTGGAGCCAATCACAATCTCCAATGTGTAATTGCAACGCTGATTTCTGAATCCACAATACGGTTCGTCCAATGGCATAATACCATTAGCGAAGGGCCAAAATCCGGTGAGTACATCGGTCATTTTCTGAACAAATACAATCAAAGGATTTTTGAAGAAAAGCTACCAAATCGTAACATCCACTTCGATTAACTAATCCATCACATTTTGGAATCGAAAGGTATTCCATCGTAACGACCTTCATGATTTTATCTCGATTTGGACTAATGAAGAAGGCCGCAAACAACGGCGCTCTATCGGCCAAATCGTCCATCGTAACCCGTCCACTTGCCCCTATAGATGAGCCAATTCCTAAGAATTGATTGTTTTCGGTGTCCGCGGAATGAATTCATAAACTTCCGAAACATTGCACTCATCATTCCGTGGATCTTTCCTCTTCAACCACTGACCTTCAAAACTTAGACGTCGCATTTGATTCCACATCAGTTTGCCATCGGTTATGAACGTTGCATTTCCGTTGTTTGCGCTTAAAACTTCTCGTGCCGCCAATGCGTGAATTCGAAGGGCATCGTAGAGATGGAGATAACCGAAGATGTTGCTCTGCAAGTACCTTGTTAACATCAAACTTCTCTCAAAAGCACTTACAACATCAATATCTTCAGGTTTCATTCCAAAGGTCTCAATCTTTTGCATGAAACCTTTGACAATCGTTTCGTCAAATCCATTCACATCATCGACCTAAAGATTTGTATTCAGTTTGATGATCGCACGATCGAATTACAATAATAGAATTTGCATAGTGATCTTTCACTTGTTGCAACATTTCTCCATTATCTCCGATCCACGGCGACGAATCTTTGGTACCGGAAGGAATCCACGGCAGAATATAAGCGTAACTACCATCATTCATGTTGTTCTTTAAAAACCAATTCGAATGCCTTCTACGTATTCTTGACTAACCTTAAAAGTCGCTTGCATAAATTCTCGAGTCAATTCGCGTGTCGATGAAAACAAGCAAATGATAACTGAAATTTCCATACGGTACTCATCTCTTTATGTAAATCTACTTCTTGCACTTGCCGCCAATTCCGCTAATTGGCCACTTTGAAGCATCTGATTGGCATCGGCGCTCTCTTCGAAGATAATCTTCTTGACGACTGTTAATCCATTTGTTTGAAACTCCTCTTCGAATGCCATTGTACGTTCGTAAGCCACTGGTCCGGTATTTGTAACAATCGCAACTTTGTTCCACGCATAATGTTGAACCAATCTCGTAACCGCATGTGCAATCGAATTGATGTTCTTGGACGAGACACGAGCCAAAGTTTTGTAGATGGTTTTGTCGGCAAAGATTGTGCTTGAAGCCATATATCCGATAATCGGAATATTCCAGAAAGCCGCCATTTTGGCCACAGCATCCAATTCACTGGTACAATAGGGTCCAATGAATGCTCGTACCTCTTTGACGTGATACATGTTTGCTGCGACCGCAACCCCTTCAAACGAATCTCCGCAACCCATTTGAGACAGGATTCTAGAATGAACTCGATTAGCATTGTGTGCGTACTTGTTGATCATACTCAACATCAAAGTCTTTACCCAAAACTCCCTCTTCAATCAACTGCATTCGACTCATGTTCAAAATCTTATCGTCATTCGGAAGTAAACCCAAAGCTCCAATGTGACCGATTCGAATAACAAACTTTCCGTTCTTATCCGCTTGCACTTTCATGTCGGGACCTCGTTCCGAAAAATTATTGGTGGAGTTCGATTCGCTGTCGATTTGACGTTTTCGACGAATTTCAAATGCCGACGGGTATTCTGCAAAAACATTAACGCCGACATTTCTCTACTTACCATCACTATCGGCAATGCACAGTCTTAAGTGGAGTAGACTGAAGCCGAGAACAAGAAGCTTCAATGGCTCAGTCATTTTGACAACCGTCGATTGAATACCGTCGACTGTACGACTGACGATTTTGGTCGAGATGAAAATTAACAGAGCATTTGCGCCATTCATTTCGATAATGAATCTCTTGCACAACCAGTCCGCCAAAGCCGATTTGTACGTCCGGCAACATTCGAATCAAAGAAATCCGCTTCCACATCCAACAAGCGACTTTAATCGGACTACCAATGACTGTCATGTATTGGCATCGTCGTCGGAATTCATGGACTATGACTCTACAGCGAATACTCGGAACTAGAAACGAATAGACGAGAAATTTCGTAAGACCGATTTCCGACGATAATCCGCTGGAATATCGCTTGCTGATTAAGATTTCAGACCATCAAATTAATTGTCATGATAAAAGTGAATCATTTCTTTTACGAAACCTGTTGGAAAATACTTGACGTGGTACAAAAAATTAAAATTTATGGGAAGATTGTAACAACCAACATACAATGTCAGGTCCACTTCTCATTGCTTGACACCGAGTAGTCTTTCAGTTCTCAACGATAGAATTAGACGTCGCAACCAAGGCGTCGATCTTGGAGCAGAGCAGTTCATGATCATCGACAAGCTTATAGTTACAGATTAGATAAAAGAAGTGACAATTATTAAAAGTTTGCTCGAAATAGTGTCCAAGACCTGATGAGAACATGATCTTAGCGACAGTTAAAGAGGTGCATATGAGTTTATTAGAGAAATCAGTAAAGCAAAAAACAGCAAATTGAATGAACCGGTTTTCCTGTAATTGCAATTAGACCCGACTGTTCCTAGTTCTCAATTCTTTAAATTACGTTGCATCAGAGGTCGTTGATTCGAGAAGTTCCGTTGTCCGTACAATCTCGCTTGATGAAGGAACCACTGTTGTAGTCGTGAGTCTTGTCGGTCTTCTAGTCGTTGCTGACGATGTGACTGTCGAGCTTCGGCTACTTGTGGACGTAAACGTGGAAGAGATTGTCGTCAGAAGCGTGGACAACGTGGACAGAATAGTGCTTGTTGTTATAGAACTTTGTGAAGTGGTTGTCGACTGTTTTGTTGTGCTGATCGGCGGTGAAGTGGAAAACGTAGAAGTTGGGTTTTCGATGTAACACAACCCTGAAGTTGCATTGCACTTAGAGTTCGAATACTCGTTGCATCTTTCACACGGTCTTCCAGGAACGTAGATTAGATCGTTGATGAAGTTCCCGCTAAAATATTGACCTCAAAAACATAATTTCAAGAAAACAAACCCCGGATTGTACGCACAAACCACGTATGTACACTGTTTTCCTTCCGTTTTTGGTGTCCCCAATCCATTCGGACAGTTCGCAATTCCACAGCCAATCTCTCGAACATTCCACCAAACAACTTCGCTCCAATGTCCGATTCCCGACTCGTAGAGTTCGATTGTAAAGTTCAAATCGGCAACCCCGTACTTTTCCAATTCATCCGAGGACCAACCTTCGAACGCCGAGTATGCGATTTTATCTAAACCTTCTGGTTAATGAATTAAAAAAAGTCATTACCGAATGCTTGATAAGGAGATTGAGCGAAAAGATTGTTTGTTGTGCCATGAATTTCCGCATGCTTCAAAATGCAGTTGTCGGCATGCTTCTGAGCGATTTTCTCAACGTCCAAACTATAACCCTAAAACACGTAATTGAACACATCAATCGCCTGTAACCTACCAACTCGTAGATGTTGGAAGCCGACGGGAGTTTGGTTCCGTTTTTGTTCGGAAGATTTCCGAGTGCCAATCGCGATCTATATTCATTGTGCCTGGTCAGAAAGAAAAAACGAAGCGAATCGTCTAAACAATCGGAAACTAAGCATGCGATTATCAGTCAGTTCTCTGTTTTCATTGTTCTTACCGGAGATCAGAACGAAAAAGCAAAGAACAAACTTTCGGGTCATCAGTGAACTTAAAGTCATAAATCAGTAAACAGCTCAAAATTATGACGTTTTTATAGTCAAACAAATGAATCTAAAGCATCCAATTAGTCAGTGGAATGCCGAGAATTAGGATCCTTTAAATCATGATCTATTCGTCAAAGCCAACAAATGTACGACAGTCGTGTATTAGATTCAAGGGTCTAAGATGATAAGACGAGAACGCTCGAACTGTGCGAGTTCGTAAACCGGATGTAGGCGTTGGGCCTTAATGTTTGTATTCGTCATCTTCGCAGCAATAAAACTTGTTCTAGAGGTTATGAAGTCGTTCGATCCTAAATAAACTTGAACTCTTCGGTTGTGATCACGTGGAAACAATCGACTTTGCTGTTATATTTTAACAACCTACGCCCGAGTTGGTTGAGAATAGCTATTCGTAGGCTAAAGTCTTAACATTTACATCCATTCTCTTACCATTACCAAGAAAATTGATCTGTTGATTTTTGCAGTAAGCGATCAATAGAGTTTACACTTCGAATTACCAGTTAAGAGGCTGTATCGCCATTTGAACCCGGTTGCTTACTCGATTTGTAATTGACGTTAACTCTTTGGGTAAATCAAGTGATCAGTAAGAATGTGACATGAAACGATCAGAACTCCTCCTATGTTGATAGAAAACTAATAAAAAATCACGTCATGGAAAATGGTGCAGTAGTTGCGCGAAGGTATAAAACTTCAGAGCGTTGAGCACATCAGCCACCGATCTACTGTCATTTAGAAGATGCGTACTCTGTTTGCTACTCTCCTGATATCCTGTCTCATATTCCAAGTTGTTTATTGTGCACAAGAACAGTGAGTTCATTTTAATGATCGATTCATTTGTATTTCCATTTAGCAGTTTCATTCGAGCTAAACGACAATGGAACTCAGGTTGGAATAACGGTGCTGGTTGGAATCGACCGGGCTCGGAAGTCATTGAGAAGGAAGTCATTCGGAGGCCCGACGGAATCTTCGGACCTTCGAGTGTAACTATCGAAAAAGAAGTTATTCGAGATGGACGTTGATCTTTGTTTCCAATTGTCTAAATTTCTATCGTGAATAAAATCATACAAAAGCAGCCAATGTGTTTATAGTTTCAACTGTATTCGTACAATAGTTAAGTTCGTTAATCGAAACTCACGAGTCTCACCAATTTGTACCTGATGTTTAAATCACGATTATCGTTCACTTTAAACCGAAAACCTGTTGATTGCTGTCAGTTCGTCTAACGGGTCTTTACGTCAACAAACGACCTTTTCGATGAATTTAGCAGTTTGAAAACCTTTTCACCTCAACTCTCCACCCTCTCGATCAATAAAAATTGTCGCAAATTCGAATCTGTTTCTCGAGTCTACACGGCGACTGATGATCTTTGGGTTTGATATCTGTACCCGAAATGTGATTTCTGATGCCTCCCACTTTTGACATTAAGCAAACAACCTATTTGTTAATGAGAAACTTTTGTGCCAAACTCGGGAGCTATAAAATGCAAACCGTTCAAGTCATCTTCATTATTTCTTGTTGTTTTTGTCAGAAATATGCGCTCTCTACTCGTCTTTGTTTTGGTCGTAGATCTTTTGCTTCAAGTAGCTTACAGCACTGAAGAACAGTAAGTCAATTGTTATCGTTCTGTTCGAAGACCGTCAATTTAGCACCTTCATTCGTGCAAAACGTCAATTCGGATTCGGTCAACGGCCCAACACAGTGGTTATTCAAAAGAAAGTGATCAGCAACAACCATCCCGGATTCGGCAGTGGACCTTCGTTCGGACGTCAGGGATTTGGAGGTCTGGGATCATCTTTTGGTCGACCGTCCAGTGTTACCGTTCAACGCGAAGTTTTTCGCGGTTGAGCTCCCAAAGTGTGCTTTCATATTGTAATAAGAATAAACATCTCAACAGTCGATACTCTTGAGTAGTCAGTGAGCTGAACAGCCTCTGAAATAATCACAAGTCAATTAACAAAACAACGGACTTATCTTTTCTTTTCCTATTACCAAGCCATAGGCGTATATCGAATTCAATCGAATTGCTAAGAAATGAGTTTCTCGCTCACTTAGAAGAAACCAAATTCCAGTAACTCACATCCCTACGCAATATTCACACTATTGGAGTACTCATTCGATACTCCACGTCTTTATTCTTCCTCGAGCTGCCACTTGTTCGGACGTTCGTTTCTCGACGAAACAAAAAGTTCACATAAAATGTTTATTCTGTTCGGTTCATATCACATGTTGAAGATCACAGAGAAGAAAAAAGAAACCGGAACACATTGAGACAAAAAGAGAATCTTCAGAATTACGCGTTTCCAGTCGTGCCATTCAAGAAAGTGTGCGATTCTGTTCCACCGTGACCGAAGCCCTTCGGACCAAAGAGTGCCGAGTAGCAACGATTGCAATATGGCAATCCGCCGTGCTCAGCGTGATTTCCAACGGGAAGAGTCTGGAAAAGACGAGGATCATTGTGAACCTCCAGCTACTCCTCACCTTCTTACACGGCTCATTAGTGCAACGCAAACAAGCCTTGTGCCAGTCCTTGCCGATCGAGAAAACTCGTTCAGCTGGAAAAACGAAGCGGAGACGTGGTAAAGAAACTCTTCGAACTCACCAAAATACACGGGTTTTTGGCAACCGGCGCAGACGTTCGTCATTTTCGTGAATAAAATCTGCAAAAAAGAACACTATCAATCTCGATGAGCGAATGGAAAGTGCACGAGAGACAACCGCCACCTTTTTTGGAAGAACGCGCAGCCAAAAAAACAACCCGAAAGCACGTCGAATGGACGGCGAACAACAAAAATTCGAAATCGCAATCTTGCCGCCCAAACCCTTTTCGCACGATCATCAATTCCATTGACGTCCATCGACCGGAAACATTTCGACGCATCGAAGATTCTTTTCAAGCCACTAGTCCACACGCCAACAACCTCCGAGTTGTTAGCCGCAAAAACACGACGGTTTCGTGCAAACAATCGAGGTCCTCGTCGAAATCAAACGACGTTTCCTCCCAAACAAAAACATTCGAAGGCGTGGAATTCGAATTCCAGCGCTGCAAACGTGCCAATTATGGAAAACCGTCAAAGGACGACGATCGGAGGTCGAAAGCGCGGACGAGAAACCATTTTGCGCGCCAAAAGCCGCTTATTTGGCGCCTTCGACGGTCGGACGTCTGCGAACTGAGCGAACGCATCGAAATTGATTTCTTTTAAGGACGCAAATGTTCCACACAAAAATTCCGGTTTGATGGGATTTCCGATAAGGTCGACTGTTTTTTGTTGTTTGATAAGAACTCACGCAGCTTCGCGTAGAATTCGAAGCCTTGTTTTCCGAATGTCAATTCCCGCATCTCTTGTCAACGATGCACGTGATTGTTCTCGCGGATCTTCCGGTCAACAGCGAATGAAATGGAAAGGGAGGAGAGATAGGGTTGGAATTGTGAGTCATCGGCACCTCAACGTTCGCTTCTCCTCCTCCGTTTTGTGTGCTCCGCTCGCATCGTGGATTGTCATTATGCGAACAATATGATCGCATATCCGATGGTTGACATTTCGGGAGCCCGAAAATCGTTCTTCTTCTGCGCCGGAAGCCCTCGCCATCAGATTCCTCCACCTACGGTCGCGATGACTGTTCGCTGTGAATCATCGCCGATCACATTCTAACCGCCGTCATTTTTTGTCTTCAATGAACACACCAACTTTGCTCTTTCTCTCTTATTTCACGTTTTTTGGCTTCGATGTCCAATGGTCGTGTTAAGTGGTTGAAATTGTCGTGTTTATTTCCGCGATTTACTTTCGAAAAGCTTTTGCTTTAGAATCCAACATGTCAACTGAGCAACAACCGCGCTTGTCCGATCAGTTTAAAGACGAAGTTGCTCGTAATCACGAGCTTCGATCCGTTGAGACCGTCGAAAAGAACGTTCTTCCGACGAAAGAAGGCAAGTTGGACGTTTTCTTTGTCGATTGATCGTCGAAACTGTTTAGACATTGCGAAAGAGAAGACTCCGCAGTTGGTCAAGGACTTCAATACGGACCAATTGAATCACGTGAAGACCAACGAAAAGAACAGTCTTCCAACTGGCGGAGACATTGCTCTGGAGAAGACACCACAATTGGTCAAAGATTTCGACCACTCGAAACTTCATCATGTTGAGACCACTGTCAAGAGTCATTTGCCGGACGGTGAAGGTAATAACAGCAATTTCTAACACCTACTCTTCGTCTCCAGAGTACGCTCGTGAGAAGGTGAAGAGCGAAGCGTCGAACTTCGACCACTCCAAATTGCATCACGTCGAGCCGAACGTGAAGACAAACGTCGAGATTGTTTCGGAACAATGAGCCAACAGTCGAACGGCAATGAATTCAGCGCTTCTTTTTCCCCAACATTCTGCATTTCTTAATCAAAACTCCCATTTGACCTAATCTTTATTTTCCTTATACCGTAGAAGTAAACAATCAATTGAAAGCCAAACTGCTCGATTCTTTCTTTTCTGTCTTAAACAAATCGACGTCACCGTCCGAACAAAACGCCGTGTTCTCGTAGCAGTTGATCGGAAAACAAACGGTCGGAAGCTCTGTCGAGTTCACTCACCAAATCCGCCAGATTCTTGTACACCGGACCCGAAGTTTCGATGTAGTAGTTGCTAATCACGTACTGCTTCTTTCCGCTGCTTTTCGATGTAACCAAACTTCCGGTCGTTCTGACCATCCAATGTAAACTTTCGCCACGAGATGAACGATAGAGCACGGCCAGGGGCAGACGATCGCCCATCTTTAACTTTTGAACAGGATTCCATTGATGGTAGAGACGAAACCCCGTGTCGTATTGAACGTATTTATCCGCTTCAGTCTTCGTTAAAACTCCAATGTAACGACGTTTCGTGCTATTTGAGAGTTTCGGCGCATCGACCAGTGGACGAAGACCGGACGGTAAACTCAACGTCGTTTCATTGCATCCATTTATAGCGCCTAGAATTCAATCAACAAAATTGAAATACAACTTACGCTTAGACATCTTGCAAACTACGGAAACCAATCAAATCGACTCGAGAAATGAACGAAATGATCCAGGAAGTTTGAAACTCGCAGCTCATGCAAAGTTTCGAATCGACTAAAAGGCCTCAAATGTTTATTCGAAATAACAAAAACAATCTAAACGACAAAAATCGCTAACTACGCAGACGCAGCCTGTGGTATCTCTTTTCGTGTCTCTTTGTTGCTGGTCAACTGAGCGAATAAAACAGCGGCAGACAGCCGGTTCAACGCTTCGTACTCCTGCAATCCGTGATGCTCTTCGACCTAAACAGCCTCTTTCAATCGAGAAGAACAACTAAAAGCCCACCTTTCCGTACACTTTTGTCTGATAATCCTGATCTAAGTTAGCCAACTCGCTTGCTTTTTCGACACTCAAATGGAACTGCAAGCACGCCATCATCAGCAGCACGCTTTTGATGGCATCAACTCCGTAGTGTACGCCAATCAGTGCCGGAAATTTCATTCCGGCAAAATACTGATGCAGTTTACGACGCGATTCTTCTGGTATCTCCGGTGCTTCAATGAGTTTGTGACTGGGCGATAAACCCAGATCATGCTTTTCGTTCGCCCATTTAATAATCGGAAGCCAGCTGTCCTTCTGCAGCTGACACAACTCGACGGGCGAATCGGCCATGTAAAGAATTGTGTCGTTGTCCAGATACTCCATGATTTGATCAGCGAGTCCCGATCTAAACTCAACAGGAAACAGTAAACACTCGAAATTTCACTCACTGAGTTTCGTTGGTCGGATTGTCGATTGCCGTGAACATCAAACCACTTAATCGCATCTGTGGCACGTTGATCGTCTCCTTCTGCGAATCCCATTCTTGAGCGATAGCAAGTGCCAGTGGTTCGGAATCGATCTGAAGTTCGAATTGATATCAGACCCCAAAAAACAAGCAAAGTCGCGAAGGAAGAAGAGCAAACAGATGGTCGCGTGGTACTTTCCAGGTGACTGACGTGTTTTTTCTTCGATTCGAAAACACTCAAAACCCTTCGAAAATCATATTTCGATTGAAAATCCCAAATTTCATCAACAAACTGGACGACTGGATCCACGTTTTGAATTTGCACGATCTCTCGTTGTATGCGATTGCTGCACTTGTCTTCGTTCTGGTGAGAGCTTTTCCTTCAATCAAAAAAAACTTTTGATTTCAGTTTCTTGTTCTCATTTATGCCATTTTTCGATGCGCAGACAAAGAGCCAACGAAAAAGGAACCTCATCATTTGGTTCAAATCATTTTTGATGGCGAAGCTCAGAAAATAACTCCCAATTACGGATTGGCCAAATTCCCACTAACGAAATGCACTTCTCAATGGACGATTGTAGATGAAGACGAACGAGTGAGTCCTTTTTGACAGTCAGATTGCACCTTCTTTGATTTAGGAATGGCGAAAATATCTAATGGCTAAAGCCCGTTGTTTGACCTGCGAGCATCTTCTTTACCAATTAAGACCCAAATCTCATCGAAAGCTTCGTTCTCGTGAAACCACAGTGTAAAATAAACTTACAATCATCGGCTTTCCTTTTGGTGTCTTTAGTTTTCGTTGATCCAACAGGACCTCGTACTCGTCGTCGTTGACCTCATTGATGGTCACTTGTTTGTAGAAGCGTTTGGGTTTCAAAAATGCTGTTGAACAGTGACGTTGAATCAAAATTGATCGACCAATGAAGTTCGCCAACAAACGTGGTCCAATCATCCTCAACTAAACGCAACCAATGAAATCGAATCTCAAGCTCAAAATATCAAAAGTTATCAAACTAATTCAATCGACTTTTTTTTACACATAGAAGTTTATTTCCCGTTATGATATGGCAAGCAATGTAATTGAACCCTAAGAAATGCGAACAATATTACACGATATAACGACTGGATTCCTAAGCAGTGAGCGCCATCTTCGACTTTTCGTAACCGCTTCGCACTTCACGTTCCAATTCGCCGACCGTCGTTTCGTCGATGAGAATAAACCGTTCGCGTTCTCGTGAAAACATGTGCATGTCGCCCTTGTAGACGTCGAACCAAAGAGCGTGAAGATGAACTCGCTGCTCGGCAAGATACTCCTGCAGAAAGCCATGAGACGCGATGTGAGACAACTGTTGGAGAGTGTTAATTTGAGACAAACGATCTTCAGCTCCGAACTTGTTGTCCGGATCGATTGTGGCAAAGAAGTGCAGAAGTAGCGGATTCTCGGAAACGAACTCCAAACGTCGTGCCGCCAATTCGTCTCCCTTCTTCTCGGCTTCTTGCATTCCAACCAATTTCGAGACCGAACGGAAGCCGTGCTTCCGCAACCAATGATCCATTGGACTTTGCGGATCGAAATCAGACGGGCAACAATGCAGATTGTACAGCGTGTTGATGGCTTTGCAGTCCGAATGGCCACAGACCTGGAAACCAAGAGATCATAAACAAAATTTTCAAACTTTAACTTACAATCACGTGCTCAATCTTCCCTCGCTTCACAGCCATTTCTAAAGCCGCTGGTTCGGTCGTAATGGAGATTTCATAGCCAGAAACACCTAGAAACCTTCAAATCCAAATTGCAATTAAAATCGAAACTCACCGTAGGTCTCAGCCAATGGAATCATGTTTCCACTGTTACGGACTACGAACATGTCGCCAACTTGCGCCTGCGTGAAACGAGCGGGTAGAATCCTTAAAACAATGTTTTGTCAAGCAAACAAATAACCACTTACCGTGAGTCCATACATGTGAAGAAGATGGCTGCTGGCTGAGGATTGTTCCGCACCCGCTCAAACTGTTTGACCAAATCTTTTCGAACCGTTGCCCGAAACTTCAACACTCCATTCAACAGGTTCTTTAGTCCCGGCATTTGACTTTAAACAATCGAGAACAACAATTCGACCCGGGAAAATAAAAACTGAAACGATTCGCCACAACATTTCGCTAAGAAATAACACGCGAGAGTGAGTGGCGGAGATGTTTTATTCATTTCAAATACTAATCCTAATCTTTCACATTCGATTCATTTCGGCTGCTTACGAGCTCCGGGGGCAATTTCGGCATCTTCGTACGATGGATAGTGTTTCGGTTGGTCCACATCGGCAGCTCCTTTGCCTTCGCTTGTGACTTGCGGAGCACGACGTTCCGTTTGACTGTCGATTTTGAGTTGATGCTAAAGTATCGAACTTAACATCTCGGACTCAATAAACATACTTCTTGACGAGCCTGATTGATGGCAATTTCCTTATCAGACGGTGGAAATCGACGAGTACCACTCAACCACGATGCCCATTCGACGCTCGGCTCATAGTTTTCAGGCCCTGGATCGTAGCCGCTGAATGTAAGAAAATTAAAGACCACCGACCTTTTAGTTACCGTTTAACATTTGAGCTCCGATGACGTCCCGCGAACTCGTAGAATCGATTTCCCAAATGATCTTCGCCAACATAACGTTTATTAGGCAGCGCCTGACGACTCCATGAGCGCCAGAAGTTCGACCAAGCTTGTGCCCATATTGACGGCCGACTCATTGAGCTAAATTCCAGCGTCTTAAGTTGCATTCCAATATAAACAATATACTCAACTCTGTGCTTGGAAACAGAAATCACAGTTCAAATCGACTTTTCGAACAATCCAATTTATTGACATGTAATTTATGAGTTGATATGAACAATAAGAAATGTTCCTGAGATCAATTTAACAAATGCATAAACTAAATGGCTATGGAATTCATCGGTATTCACAGACAACTTCTTAATCACAACTCAGCCTTTCCCACTCTGCGAAATTGCCGTTGATGTTGAACAAAAATCGGATGTCAACGAACCATTTCGACGGCCAAATTGCACAAACGTTCTTAAGCTAAAAGTGCATATGTTTCCTGAGGGATTTCATTGAATCGATTATGTTTTATGATCGTTTGATTAGCCGCAACAACTTTTCACATTCACCCGGCTCATGACTCGTCCATCTTTGCGATCGAACTCGGCTGTTGAAGACCAACAAGCACCTGTTTTTGCAGCAAAAGAGGAGACCGAAATAAAACGTCGCGTCGCCAAAGAACCTCGAGAGGCTGCTGGCCATGAGTTCGTGCATTGCCATTTGACGTACACGAGAATTGCGTGCAGAATTCTAATTAAAACAAAACACGTTGGGCCCTTCCGGTTATCCATTTCTTTTCAATTTTAGTTCATGCGGTTTACCGAGATTTCGTAGTCTTCTCGAAATGGCTGCTCCGGTTCCGCATCGTACAAGCAGTGCACAACAAAGCATGGGATCATTTCCGCCGCCGGTTTACTATCGCGACACCTTTGGCTTGCAGCCGGTAAATGATCGCCACTTCAGCGAATCGATAACGACCATGGATTCCGACGATACGGCAACAACAAAATCAACTGGTAAGCTTCAGGAAACTGGGCTTCAACATTAAAACCTTTTAGTTCGCACAACAATGAACATCTACCATCCGATTTACAATAACAATCGAATGGCGGAAAGTCAATACACGGATGCCACTGCTTCTTATCACGTACGTGCGGGTGATTGTAATTGAAATTGTGGTTTTAGGTTGAACAGATCCTGACTAATCAAGTTCTGATACAACACGCTCGTGCGTTGCTCATTCTCACGTTTTGCGCCTTCGGTACCGCATTGCAATTGGTAAGTGGAGTCATTAGCCAAAAACACAATCAAACGTTTAGCTCATGTTCGCCGTAATTTGTCTTTTTTTCGACGGATCTCCCTTCTACTTATGCCTGTTAAGCAGCATACTGTTCATGGCGAATGCCGCTCTACTGCTCTACTTCATACGTAAACATCATTCACGCGAACTTTTGGTACGTGATTTCTAGTTGCTCTAAACGTTGAGCACCTTTCAGATTGCGTGCTGTTTCACGACGAGCTTCGTTTTCATTTGCAGCATCGCGCTCTTCTTCTGGACCGCTTATTTGGTTTACGGCGAAGATAAGCGAATACGAAGCGGTGGATTCGACTTTTCAAAAGCTGATTTGCAAAAAACAAATCATATCGTAAGCAATACACGTGTTGCCATGTACAGTCTTCACATGATTTTTGCGCCAATTCAAGGTAGATGCATTCTCAGGAAGCCATTGAAAAGATTTCTTTCTCAGCGGTCTGTGCCGCAGCAATTTTGTACATTTTGTACAAAAACATGCGATCAATTGACGACGGTCGAGTAATGAAAGGATACTTCTTCAGTAAACCAATGGGCCATCAGGTAACAAACATAACCGTCGACGTCCTCAAACTCTTTAGACCGTTTTGGTGCCCATTGAATTGAAACAAGTGAGAAACTTGGACTTCGAAGACGAACCTGACAACACGTCGATTGGTGTTCAAACAAGCGGAACACCTCGCGATCAGCTTATTGTGAATTAATTTCTTGTTTATAAACTTTTGTTCATTCTTATTACCGACCTCTTCGACGTTCACAATCCGCCGATATCGTTCCTTTCGTTCCAACAACGTGATTCGAACTTTGTCTTTTAGCGGTCCCGTTTGAGCCACGTTCATTCGATGAAGAAGATGCCGTGAAAAGGCTTGAAAAAGACCGCTTCCAACAACCGTCAACCTTACAAAAAACATGAGGATTTCCGATTAACTTCTTACCAACGGCATATTGTAATAAAGTCCCGTACGTTGTCGAGCCAACAAAGAGAGAACTGCATCACGAAAACAGACTCTTTTCCCATCGTATTTGATCAATTCCTTCGGACTTGTTGACGAAAATGCTCTCCACGTGGCACCGAAAGTTTCGTCAATATAACCGTCGGGTGATTGAAAACGCCGTCGTCAACTTCTCATTCGTTGAACTCACAGTGTCCCACCAAAATATGTCCACATTACGACTAAAGGACCCATTGATGAATTGAGTGGCGAACAGATTGATGAAGTCACAAAAATGATGATACATATTGACCGAAGTGTCCAATTTGATTATGTACGTCGGCTTCTCGAAGATCACGTCGCAGTTTGACTCGTCGATGCAAAACTCCTCGTACGACTCAAAATTTTTCAGTTCGTAGCCCTTGAATACAAAACAAACAAAATTCAAAAGAATCCATTTGCTTACCAACTTTGAAGATACGACAACTCATCACTTCGATTAGCTAGCAGCTTCGAATCGAAGTGCGAATCGCAGTTCCCACCGACTTAGGTTTCGTCCACGACACCATCGCAAATGTGCCGAACACTCCAAGAAGCTCTTCGTCTAAAAAATCACCTCAATCACAAAACGAAAAGAAGAGCTTACCGAATCGTTGGACTCACAGATCGGACGAAGCGAATCGACCTGCTGTTTCAACAAACCAAAATCGCCCTGAGTCCAAAACAACTTTTTGTGTGACATATTGTCCTCGACACCCGGCCAATCCGATTTGCCGTGACATTTGAGCAAATCGGCCGAATAGGAATCTTCGAAGCGACAAGACGGCTCATAACCCCAGCATCGTGTTGGCGTGCTATTCGTTATTTTGATCGGACAATTTTGGTCTTGAAGACATTTGGAACGGAGAGGCCCATTGGTCAGCACCGAGTACTCTAACAACGACGATTCCAACTCCAAGTTCTTCCAAAACAAACGACCAGCATTCGCATAAGAAAACAAAAGCAAGAAAATAATTCTGCTCTCAATAGCCATAAAGACAACTGAGGGCTCCGAATCGACTAACAAAAGTGCGGAATGTCGGAAAAAAGATGGTACCACCGAGTATGTTGATTCGTTTCGAAAATTGTTGGAACGATGGTCTTCGTCGTTTACTTCGAACATTACGCCAAACTGACAATCTTCAAACATACCCGATGCAATCGGAGCAATAGCCTTGGAATGACAGTAGACTCGAAACAAAGACGTGAAACCGTCCATTATGCGGTCACGTCGTTTGAAGAGTTCGGTTTCAAATTTCAAAAAGATTTCTGTTCAAAAACTTTCACACAACAATCAAAATAACAATCGATTCGTGAATCAATCGAACTAGAATGATCGACAATTTCAATGTCGCTTTTTCGTGTTTGTTTATCAGAACACATTTGACGTTCAGTTTTTGTTTATCTGCTTTTCGATTCTCACAAATAATGAACGTCTTCAATCGACTCCCGTAAGTTTTATCATCGATTACTTCTATTTACAAGTATTTGAGGACAACTTTTGTCTTATCCGTGCAAGAACTGCGACGGCGATTATGTCAAAGTAAGTTTCCCAAGCACTACTTCCTAATCACACGTTTTCAGTTTAACGAAGCTCAACAGCGAAACTGTGCAACAACAATTTTTGTCGAGTATCGGTGTCATCGAGTTCAAGTTAAGGAATACACATGGTAAGTACTTGGGTTTTCAACACTTACGTTTTATTTAGTTCGTGTTCATGCCGATCGTCGACTGGGATTACGCATTTCGGCACAGGTATGTTTAAGTAGCACGGAATCTCTAACATGACATCTTTTAGGATCCGTCAGTTAACAAACTTTTGCGACGTCTACAAGACGTCGTGGACGGGTTGTGCTCACTGGAAGATTACATTCTTCAAGACGTGCATCAAAACCAAACGGCCGAAGAACAAATTGCGCGCGAAACTGGAATGCATGAACTCAATCTATCATTGAAAACAGTCTTGTGATAATGTTTCCACCGCCCAGCAGTAGTGCCGAAAGCAAAGACTGATGGTCTCCAGAAATCCTACGATCATCGCCAAACAAGATTCATTTCTTTCAATTGTATCGTTCAAAACCGTCTGTTATTGTTCTCGGACTCGTGGGTTCAACCACCTGTTGTCTTCTCTATTTTTGCTCAATAAAAGTTTTCTATCTGAAATTGAACATTAATCGATCAGCTAGCATATTCAAGGAATGAAATTCATTAGTGAAAGGAATCAAAACATCGAAAATTTTCACTGCTAAGTCAGTTTTGTTACTCAATTTGTTTTTTATTATGCAAAGTTTTGTTATGCGAATTTGAGCTTGTTGCAACCTAAACATACGATTGCATCTTGGGTTGATTCCTGTAACAAAGTACCAACTAATCATTGCATGTTGTGGTAACTATTAGTCAAACGATTTGAAGAAAATCAATTGCATCGACTCTAAGCTCATAGAAACCAGTGACTTTATTTTATTTACCAGAAGGAAATCGACGGAGATTGTTCTCTTGACGTTCTTTTGTTCTACGAGTTCTATAAGTTAATCGTCGTATAAATGAGAGCATGGTAGTCAGTTCAGTTGCCGTAGTTCGCGTTTTGGACATGGACAATAAGCTCCGTCTCGGCCGGGAATTCCTCGTCGGCCCGAAAGACCGCCAAATCCAGCAGCACCTTTGGGACCTCTATTCCCGACTGGTCCCTAAACAAAACAAGTGTCTTCAGCTCAAGTAATTGCTAATTACTTGACGTCCCCTCAAACCATTGATCCCTAATGCACCGGGAGAACCTTGTTCGGCTTTTTGGCCTTTGACACCCGTCGGTCCACGAGCTAGAAATTCTCAGTTTCAATCACCAACACTCTGACTAACCGCCTTTCATTCCCTTGGCCCCTTTCTGGCCAACATAACCATTTCGACCTGCAAAGATGTGGACTCGAGTGAATTGAAGCACATTACCTGAATTGCCTTTCGGGCCAACATTCCCTCTGGCTCCAGGAACACTGGAATAAGCAGAAGTCGTCCGAATAAGTCGATTACTTACCCTCTTCGACCAGGAATACCTCTGACTAAATTCGAATGATCGGAAGTTCGTTTCTAAACTTACGACCAACCAAACCGCGTTTTCCCATTGCTCCATTGATGCCACGTAATCCTTGATTTCCCGGTGCTATAAACAGGAGTTGAGAGCTCAATTGACTAATGAACTCACGGCCTCGTTCACCTCTTGGTCCCATTTCGCCTATCAAATAGTCAGGAGAATGTTCATTCAACTGTTTCTCACCGGGTTTTCCTCTCGGACAAGAACGACAGAGAACTTGACGTCTCGGCGAATAAGCCTCACCTGAATCGACGAACATGATCTCCACCGTAACAGGCGGATAATTGCCGGGTAATCCACGCACTGAAAAGCAATGAATTCAACCATCATCTTTGAGTCCAAATCACTTCCTTGAGGTCCCGGTCTCCCGTTCAATCCGTCCAGTCCTTTTTCTCCTCTCTTGCCTTTTGGTCCCATCGGGCATCGATTGTCGATGTCACAGGAACAAACCCCGTCGAATTCGCGTCTATCAATCGCTCGTTGTGAACGACCGGTTCGACTCTTTTCCATCAGTTTTTGCCTTCAATCATCTATCAGAATGCCCGTAGTCAACCCACCATGCGGTATCCTCGACAACTCTTAGATCTCGAATATCGTCGAGAATTTCTTCTCGTATCGCACTCAATCGACCGAACAAGATCGGCAATCCACTTAGCAAGAGGCTCAGAGCAACCGCTGCTCCAGCAACTGACCAATAAATCGCGAGCATCGAATTCAACTGACCGCAATCAATTGTGAATTCCAACCGTGGAATCGGCGTCATTTTCGGATTAGTCGTCTAATCGTCCGATTTCGATGTCCGACGAAGTTCGAGTTCAGAAACAACTTCAGTGCAATTGCAAACAACTATCTCAAAATGCCAACTGTTTACTCGTAATCTTTACATTTATGAAGAACAAAAACCACTGAATGTCATTAATTATCTTGGAATATCGAGTTGTGAGAAGGATTAGATGCTAAGTGGTGGTTCCGAACTGAACAGCAAGCGCTCCGTGAATCGATCGATAATCTCTATTTCTCGTAAATGCAATGAAAAGTCCCAACAAGCCAATTAAGAGATGGGTTACTGGAGTGGGACATTGAGTATTACAGGAACAGCAACGACTCTTTTTAGAAAATTAAGTGGTTTCTGGATAACAACAAAAAGTGTTTTTGGAAACTTTGATTGGAAGTTCAGTCGGAAAAAGTGTTCGTCTCGAATCGGTCGGCTCACGTTGGTGCTCTCTGTTTGTGTTCAAGATGCGTGATTTGATTGTTCTTCTGATTCTTGTTAGTGTGTTAGTGATGTTGAAGCAAAGTGGAGTAATCAAGTGCTACAATGCTGTTCAGATCTGTCGCAAGGAAATGTTAGTTTCAAGATTGGAAAATTCAACTAGACAATTTGAAATCAATTGTGATTCCCTAGAAGGATACGACTGCGGTTTAGGTGTGGATGATTGTTTGAAGACGTACATTGGGGAGGGCGTTTCCAATCCGCATACCGGCGAAAAATTGGTTTCTGGAGTTTATAAGACACGTACTTGCTGATCAAAATGAGAGTTAGATTTACGTTTAGTCTTGTGGTACTTCAGAACTTATGAAAACTGGGTGCAAGAGTGTTGGTCAAGTCACTTCTTGCTACTGCTTTGGCAATCTTTGCAATGTCGGTGATGTTCCCATGCCATCGAGTCATTTAGAACAAACTCATCATGACGACACGTCGGATTATTCAGAATACAATCTAAGCTTTGTCACTGCCATCGTTCCATCTCTCGGATTGTTTTTGGTCTTCCTCTCGTTCTCGTTTAGATTGTTGTCTTTGGTGTAGATTATAGGAAAATAATCAATCGCTTCCACTAATTAGTTTGTGGATGTCTATTCTATGTAATTGATTGTTGTAGAGTTGAGTTTTGAGTGATCGTATAGTTCAATTTATCACCTCAATCTGAAGCTATTTCTGACTACGTTTACTGGTCAGAGCTGAGTAGTGAGAGGTCGTGTGATAGCAAACTTAGTGTCTACTTCCTTCATATAATGTGCTCAATAAACTCCAGAAGAATACAAAGTCAACAAAAAGTTCAGACGTCCGTGGTTTCGATTTAGTAGCTTGAAGCTCATCAACAGCAAAGTTATTGCAGTTCAAAGACTTGCAACGACAGTATAACGACAAACAGAATCAACTACCAACAATGTTCAAGACCAATTTCCGACTCTGATCGGTTTTCGATTTCTCTTCAGAATTGGAATAGAAAGCCCAATGATAAGTAGTCGTTTGGTCCAAATGATTCTTTTGTTTCCTAATACAACAAATGTCAAACATGAAAGTTCTTTGTTAATCAATACAACAATCCAGTAGTTCGAGATCAAGACTAGGGATTTGAAACGTCCAATCTTCATTCGGCCTCTTCATAGTACTCGAGCGCCGCATGAAACATTCCAGCAAAACATTCGACGCGGTTTTGAAGCGTCTTCACGGACTGTTCTATTCTTTGACTGCCATTGTTTTCTTCGGTCGATTGACTGGTTGATTGTGCAGGAACGTAAATCGTGTTGTCAAGACGAGCACCATCGAATTGTTGCCGATTGTACATGGACTTTTCGTTCAAGCTCTTCTTTTTGAGTTCCGTGCACATCTCTAGGCACTCCTCGAGCTTCTTTTGCACATCGTTTAGTTGAGCTAGTGTGTTGCGGGCTATGGTTTCGTCGTTTATCAACCAAGCGCGCGATTGTTCTTCGTACGCCTTCTCTCGCAGTTCCGCTTCCAAGTTTGATTTGATACTAGGTAATGGAGTGGTGACATGGCTACTGAATTCACTGTCTGAAACCCATAAGATTAGCGTTATTTGAAGACTATGGAAAGAGACATTTGTGTTTGAAATTGGTAGGTAGTTGGCTGAGAATGAAGTCGTAAGCCGAAGATCGAGCGTCGAAGATGCGTTTCAAGCGCAACCAGACCAAAACGCAAAGTTTATCGGGTTGACTGAAGTGTTTCTTGTGAATCGTTGATTTGGACCTCAACTTACTTGAAGACAAATCGATGAATACTTTTTGTCGTTACATCAATTCGGCCATCAACTCGGTGTTGGCGGGAATTCGACGTGTATTCTCCGCTGCCGCTCGCATGCTTGTGTAAAGCTTTGAGTTCTTTACTTAAAATTAAACCGAACGATCCAATTATGCGGTTTATTGTAGCTACTAGTTAACAACAATTAGAGCGGGAAGGAAATCCGACTCGTTGCGGGAAGCGGAATTATGGGAGTGATCGGGACCCGACCACTCGAAAGCTTCCCTTCGAGTAGGCGGGGCCTCCTCTTAACAAAGTTCTTACGGATCTAGAGATCCGTACACTTGTGCCATGAATGTGTTGATTGTGGCGCTCTTGGTTTATAGTTGAAAGAAATCATTGAAAAAAGGAAGTCAATGGAAACTTACTTTTCGATTGTAGTTCCAAGGATTCGCCGGTTTTTTCGATGATCGAAGTCTTTGATTAAGTATTTTTCGTCGTTTTCATCCAGTATTTTTTGCAGATTGTTCGCCGTCTTTTGCCAGTCGGTTTTTTCGTTTTCTGCCGTCGCCTTTCCGTTCTGTAATTCTGTTATCTTTGTGGCGTGTGTTTCAGTCAAGTCCTTAATTGTTTCCTTCAACTTTCGGATTTCATCTTCGTAGTGTTCCGTCATGGTGGGCGGATGCTGAGCCGCCGCTCGAAGTCTCGCCTGAAAATCGACGGTTGTCGACAAAAACCAACGGAGAACTTACCGAGACATTCCTATCCATCGTTCCAAGAGATGTCGTTGTTTTCCATTGTTTTCGAACACGATGATAACCAAGAAGCAAAAATGGTGATGGAAATCGACGCTCCAGCGCCTACGATTCGAACGAAACTCCCGCCATTGGCTTAATGTTTTCCGTTTCAAAGACAAATCTTGTCATTTGATGTCAACAAAACTTTTGGTTCTTCCAGCAATGTCTCCGTCAATACTCCAACCATCTTAATGAAATGGAGTCCAAGTGAATACCTCGGGAAACACTCAATCTTATGACTGTCACTTTTCAAACAAATTGCCTATAACCAGGCTTGTGAATTGGCGTTGACTTGACGATTTGCAGTGAACAGCTTTCGAGCCTAGAAAGGAGTATTTGGAAGTGTCAATACAAGAGTTGAATTCGCGGTAAGCATTTCAAACTTCATATCTTAATTCTAAAGAGTTTCATAGTCAATCGGAGGTACTCGACTTTAGGCGATTTCCGACTATATGTTCGACTCCATTTCTGCTCTCGGTCAAGTTCAGCTCTCTAGACTTTTAGGATCATAATCTCCTAATCTCTTTAATATTTGTGCCAAATTGCAAGTGACAATCATCAACGGGAAGGTCTGCACAAACTTTTGCAATTTTGGACGATTTTTGACAAATCTTTCGGCTTTGAAGTGCTCTCATTTCTCTCTCAGTTATCCAGTAGTTACAAGTGTGGACATATTGAATAGCCAGTTTATTGGGTTTTCTATTGATATAAAATGAGCACTAGTTGTAGCCAGAATCTCCGGACTACATCGATTTGCGCGATGGACGTACTATACAAGGGAATGGCGGGTGTTGTGTATTTTAGCTTGTTGGCTGATCGGATTCTGTTGATATTCATAGGGTTTTGAGTTCATCAGTAGTGTTTGTTGTTCTGTTAGTTACAGGCGTTTACAGTCACTGATTCTCCAGTTGTAGACAATGGAAGGTGGTCTCTCTTGGAGTAGTTAGGATTCTCCTCTGTTGTATTTTCAGTTCGTTTGTTAATACTTGCTGTGTTTAGATTAGAATGTTTATGTGACTTACAGAAATTAATTCTGATGAGTTTGGTAGTCAATTAAAGACACTCGACTTTAGGTAATGTCTGAATATGTTCCTGATTTCCAATTATCGATTGTAAACATAAGTTTTCGTCATAGCCAAAAAATCGCTATTTGATCAAAAGTGCTTTATGTCAGAATGCCTATAAAGGTTAGAAGTTTGATTTACAGCTCATTAATCATTTCCGTAGTCAAAGAGCAGACTTTCAATAAAGATGATTTGTGTACATTTGTTCACAGTCTACAATCGTTCCCATGACATTTTGTGGATGGAAAACTGTCGTCAAAGGTTGAGTTTAACGAACAGAAGATAAACACTAAACAAGTGTAGACCATATTATACGGTACGATTTCTACTTCGACCAGAATGCATCTGTGCTTTACTCGTGGCATGCTGTTTCAACAGAGCCGTCGAGCTTTTAGAGTTCAACGGAAAGAGTGGTAAGTTAACGTTTATTCGATCTTATTGTTCCGGCTATAAATTCGGTCTCAACGGTAAGAGGAATATTTTTGCTTAAACACGAAAAATATCAATCAAATTCGCGATAACATCAAACAAAGTTGTCCACGCTTCTCGACTTTGTTCGTCCAACGTTTTGTATTCTTCGAATGCTTTCAAGAAACACGGAAGCATACTCTAAATATCATCTCATTGTCCAACTTCTCTTTTTCTATCGTACCATCAAATGTCGTTTGTGAATGTTTCGCTCAACGTGTGCGTGAGCAATTCGACGTAGCGCCTTTTCCAGTTCGACATCGTCGCTCATCGAGCTGATCACCTTCCGTATTCCGCAGGTGTAGACAGCGGCATGTTTGCGAAGCGCCTCTGCGTTCATCAACGAGCTGTCCGGCACTTCTCGAAACTGCGGCCAAATGTCTTTGTAGGATGGATGATCAGAAAAAAGCCTGAAAGCGAAAAATTTTCGTTTGACATCGAGAGTCGTACCGCAACATAACAGTCATTCCGAAGCGAACCGAGTGTTTTTGGATTTGTACGTAACTTTGTCTACACAACTCTCGTTGTGCCAAAGTCAAGCGGCCAATTTGCTCGTGCATTTTCTCCACTAAAATCAGCAAATCACTGATGATGTCCGATTACTTTCTGACCTTCAATCGTGAGTTCTTTTGCATTCATGGAGTTGTCACTTTCCTGATCGGACAACTCGTGATTCTCAAGCTCATCGTTTGTTTGATCGGTGGTCGATTCGCTGTTCGTTCTCTCGATGCTTCCGATTCCACTGTCCGCTCTTACACTCATTTTTGCCAATTTCGTTGTTGCTTCTTCGATCATTCCAAGTCCTTGGCTTAGGTTCGACATTTCTTTTCTGTTGTCCGCTGATTCAGCTGTCAAGATGAGAAGAGCACTGTTGAATTCGTTGCGGTACATCTGAAACAAATGTATTCATTTGTAGAATGAATTCCGACTTACAGACTTTAAAGTTTAGACACAGTAGTTGTCTTTTCAACACGTTCAGTCGATGCGTCAAAGTCGACGATCGAAACCGCCGTTTATAAGGCAATCCCACCGGTCATATGCCACGAGATTAAGTTGTTTAATTTCATCCTTGTTTCTACAATTACGCTAAGTCCTGATTAAGCCGGAAATGAGCACTTGGATTTGCGAGTTAGGCGGCTTCCAATTTGAGACCTGGAGATTACAAGCATGTCGTTCGCTTTGTCTGTGCGTGCAAAAACAAGATCAGAAGTTGAGGAATGAATTCTCGATATAAAGTTCAAACAACAGAACTTTAGAAATCCAAACAAAAGTTAAATCAAAGTTCAATCGATTGATTTCAGCGATGAGTGATTCACAAGCTGTGCCGAAACGTTATGGCACTTGTGCTTTCTGTTCAATGGACGTGATCGATGTGTACAAATGCTCGAGATGCCGACAACCATTTTGTGGTCTCAAATGTTATCGCTCTCGTGCTCACGCCGAATGTTCAAATCATTTCTATCAAGAGCAAATTGCTCAACATTTGAAGGTAAGTGAATGGTTTCTGTTCGTTCAATCACTGAATTTAGGACGAAGAGAAAGTGGACAGTGACGACGAAAGCGAAGACGAGAAGGAACGTCCGTCAATGTCACAAAATGAACAGAAATCAGCCGCTTTGAATGGTCCCGACTCTTCAACACCAAATTACAAACTGACGTTTTCCGAGTACATGCAGAAACATCGAAGTGAAGATCAAACGAAGACCGAAAAAGAACTGAATCCAGAGATACCACTTGGGTAAGTTCACGTTAATCTTAACATTAACATAAAAATTTAGACCCGACGAAGAGTTGGTCTTCGATTCGGATGACGAACCCGAGTATCTGAACAGCGTGGCCAATGATGCGATGCGGGATTTTGAAGCGTTAGATGAAAAGGACCTCGATCGACAGTTGGCAGCGATGAACTTCGATGTGGACAACGAGGAAGAACTGTTGAAATCGCTGACTCCCGATGAACTTCGTGCCTTCCAACGACTAGCTAATGAGATGTTTAATACTCCCGAAGGCTCGTGTTTCAAGTGAGTTTTTATTGTTTTGAATAAACTTGTTTATTAAATACTTGTCTACATTTAATTGTTATGCTTGCTATGCTAGCAATGTGGAAAAGGCTTAAAACAATCCATCGATAATTTCGGTCTCCGGATCGATATCAATATCGAAGAAGCAGGGTCGAGTGTTCAGTCCGGGCATCGTCATGATTTCACCGCCTGAATCTCAATGAACAAGAATCAGAAGACTAGACTTACAGAGCGGAAAGATGAATCCAGCGCCAACTGAAATGCTCACTTCGCGGACCGGTAGAGTAAAACCTAAATAAAGAAATCAGTTTGATCTTGATTGAGTTATCTGACCGGTTGGAGCGCCTTTCATGTTTGGATCGTGAGACAAAGACATTTGGGTTTTGGCCATGCAAATCGGGAGATGATCGAATCCTTGACGAGTGTATCGGTCAATCGATTTCTCCGCTGCTTCAGCATATTCGACGTTTGCAGCTCCGTAGATTTCACGTGCAATCGTTTCGATTTTTGCTTTAATCGGAAGTTTTGTGTCATAGAGGAATCTGGAAACGATAAAGAAGATGAGAAAGAATGAGTTCAACTGACTTGAAGTTACTTGGCTTTTCGCTTGCTTCCATCACCACACGCGCCAATTCTTTGGCTCCTTCACCGCCTTTTTCCCAGTGCTCAGAAACAACACCGCCAAATGCTCCAAACTCCTTTGCCTTCGACTCGACCAATTTGAGTTCTTCCTCGGTATCGCTGCTAAATTTGTTCACACAAACAACCACCGGGACTCCGAATTTGCTCGCATTCTCCACTTGTTTTCGCAGATTCGAATCGCAACCGGCTCGTAACAAGTCGAGATTCGGTTGACTGTACGCCGAGGGTAATCCGGCAGCCGCAACTACCGGCGGCCCACCACCGTGCATCTTCAGCGCTCGAACCGTCGCAACAACAACCACAACATTCGGACGGAGTCCCGAATCACGGCATTTGATGTCGAAGAACTTTTCGCCACCAATGTCCATTCCGAATCCCGCTTCAGTGATAACAAAGCCATCCGGTCCAACCAACTTCAAAGCAACACGATCGGCAATCACCGAACTCGCTCCATGAGCGATGTTGGCGAACGGTCCGGCGTGGACGAAAACTGGAGATCCCTCAATTGTTTGCATCAAGGTTGGACGAATTGTATCTCTTAGGAGAACAGTCATTGCACCTGTCACTCCAACATCGTCGCAAGTCACTGGATTGCCATTCTTATCGCTGGCAACAACAATTCGCGAAATTCGATCTCGCATATCCGACAAACTTAAACTTAACGACAAGATTGCCATCAACTAGAAACACGATGAGTTGAAATCACAAGAAACCTTCAAACTTACTTCACTTCCAACGGAAATTGTAAACTTTGTAATCCGAGTGTGTCCCTGAAACATCGGGGGTTGTTTTTATTCCAAAGAAAGGTCATCAACCTTTTCACTTGGCCCTCGACCAATTTCCACTTCTCGCAAAAATCGATCACTTGTATCCAATACACGACACCAAGTGATTGTTTCGGGATCAATGTCCAGACGACTGAAGCGACGACGTTGCTCGGCATCCAATTTCTCTGCGTCGTCAACGCTCGAAAGTTTGAGACGTTGAAGTCGTCGTCTCTGAATTGCACTCAATGGACGAGTACCTAAGATCTCAATATCAGTGTCCATTTCTTATAGTCAATTACCATTCTTGGATTTCGGAACTAGACGATTAAACAGGGCTTCGTCGCTTTGTGTCGATTCGTGGAACATTCGAGCATCAATAGCCGCCGAGAGAAGATTGTTGGCCGCCGTGATTGCATGAATATCTCCGGTCAAATGCAACTGCAAATAACCAAAAATTATTGTCTACAATAAATGGATATTACATTGAACTCCTCCATTGGAACAACTTGGGAATAACCACCACCAGCAGCTCCGCCTTTCTACAAATAGCGATAACTGAAGATTGGCAACACAAACTCACAATTCCAAATGTTGGTCCTTGACTCGGTTGTCGAACACACGCAAAAGTTGGACGATCGTAGACTGTACTGAGCGCCTGTGCAATCCCAATGGTTGTTGTACTTTTACCTTCACCCAACGGTGTTGGAGTGATTCCAACGACAATAATGTAACGTCCATCTTTTCGTTGTTTCATACGATCGAGAATCCCAACCGAGACTTTCGCTTTGCTATAACCGTATTCTTCCAATTCAAACGGCAACAACCCAATTTCATCGGCAACCTAAAATAGAGATAGGTGAGTAATGGAAAAGTCATTGATTACTGTTCGAATAGGTTTAATCGTATGTGCACGAGAAATGTTGATATCCGATGGAACCGGTGTCTTTCGATTGGCTTTCAATTTCTCCAACTTCCAATCGACTCTTACCTGAAAGTTCAATTCGTTACCATATCAAGAATATGCAACATACACTTTCATCGTGAAGATCTCGACTATGTCGTGCAGCATTGCGTACGATTTGGTGGGCCAGGAATTTGCGAAGTGATTCCGCTGGGGCATCGCCTTTGACCGACTGAGCGAAACTGATGATCAACTTCGCTCTTCGGTTACTCGGAAGTTGAATTTTCGATTTGTGATCCAAAACAATGAAAATGTCTGCACTAGCTAAACGCTCAATGATCGGAGCCGCAGAGTCGCGAATTAACGTTGCTGCAGCGCCGTGACGAGCCAACAGCGTAATCAAAACCTCCGATTCATCGGGAATCGGACCGGCAACAACAACAATCGAAAGACCTTCGAATTTGCCTAAAAATCACTTATGAGACTTTTTGGGGACACCGAAACAAACCGATTTTTCTTCTGATGATCTCCAAGATTGCCGTTGACTTTGCCGGTGGGACGACGTCTTCTCGCGCTGCGTGTGCCACTTTGCTCGTGTTTGCACTTGTTACTCCAGCGGCATCTTTGGCCGGATTGATTGTGTCGCGTAGCTCCGACCAGTCGGCTCTCGATTCATCAGCCAACAGGACCACACCGACCACGTCGTTGGCTCGATTTGCTTGGTGAATTGCCGTAATGACCGAGTTCTTTCCGCTCTCGGTTGGCAATGCGATCAGTCGAAGCGGAAGACCGATGGATTCAGCGGCAGATCGCAGATTGGGAAGATCGGCCGCTGCGGCCGTTGCATCATCGCCACCAACGCAAACTATCGCTAGACAATCGCCTTGAACAACGTCCTTCTTCGCCTCCTCCAGCAACTCTCGAGTCGCCTTGTCGGCTTCGTTGACAATCTCTCCACGTATATCGCTCATATCTGAAATTAGACCGAATGAAACACTCGAATATTCACGAACTAACAGACGAAGTTGAAAGGTTGCTATTTATGTTCCCGATGCTTTTGTATGTTGTTTTTCGTTTGTTTGTTCGTGATGATTGCTGATAACAGTGGGCGGTTGGTTCGCGCGTTGGTTGTCACGTTTTTTGCGTGTCGACTGAGCAAACGGGAGTAACCGATGGTTTGGTCCGAAGTGATCTTTCAACGTCATTTGAGCGTATTAAGTGCACAATCGCAGTACAAAGTCTGAAGCCTCTATTTCAGACATTAAGCAACGAAATGAAGTCGACGTCTTTTTTCGTGCAAACTCCCGTAAACAAACGAAAGATCGATCTTTCGGCTTTTCGCCGACGTTCGATAAGCGAAAGCCGAGAGAAGTTGTTGTAAACAACGAGAGCGGTTGGTGTACTTGTGCACGATAGTCGCCAATCGATTGCAAACACTCGGTGGTGCTGAATGCTGTGGGTCGGCAGTAGCCGTCTGGTTGTTCGGAAACGTGGACAGCACGTTGTTTTGAGTTGGCGACAACAAGATTTCGCACTTCGAAGCTGATCAGCAGAAGGAAACGATCGAGCAAAATGTTTCCGGAAACAAAATCGATTTGTTTCCGATCAAAATTCCTTGGAGTTTGTTGAGCACAAAAACCGATGACGACAATCGTTCGCTTTCGATCTTCAAAAATGTGTTTGCCCCTAAGCTCTGTGACTCATTTCGTGTATGCGCCTTCCGATTGTCCACAGCTTCCGTTACTCACTTCTCGTTATGTTTCAGCTGGCAGCTCGTTTAGCACTTCTATCGACTCTGACCGTTCGTCTGCTACGCACCGACGGTTTTCAATTCACGAGGTTTGTTCGTTTTGTTTCAAATGAGATTCTCCAAAAGAGAAAACTTCTCGATCTTTTCCGCCTTCATCTTATGACTTTTACGTGTGGGATTAGCGAAATTAATACCAAGATTCTCGTACTTAATCCAACGGTATGGAAGTCTTTTCGCTGTTTAACGACTATTCCAAATTCGCCGTTTGTGTCGGAGTTTCTGTCATTTCATTTCCTAAACCACATTAACGGCTACTGAAATGCCCGTTGTGACAAACAAACATCGCGGTTCGGTTGACGTGAATTCGTTGAAATCACAAACGAAGTGAGTTTGCGAACATTCTTTTGGACTCATTACTTTTACGTTCTCCAAACACTTTAGCACTTCAAAGTCCAGGTCATTATCGAAAGTTGAAAGCAATCTTTTGATTGGGTTTGTGCATGCAATTGAATCGTATTAAAGGGTGTCGGAGGTGAAGCAGCGGCTTTTGGGCATCTAATGAAGAGACACTCCGAGAGGGACTGCGGATTTGTCGTGCGAAGATTATTTGGCACGTGAATATAAGAGAGAATTCACCACAGTTGCCATTTCGCTCATGTTCGGGCTTCCCATTACTCGTTAAACACTTTTCGCTGTTTATTCGAAATTAGCGAAAACTGCGTACTTGCTGTTACTAAATGCAGCGGGTTGATAATCACGTCAAACTCCATCGCAACGTTGCAACACATTTTCCGCAACAAAATGCAAATGTGCTGAGATGCCACGAAACATTGCTTATGCTATGATCAAAAACTGTTGCAACTGTCGAGAAACTTTTGTTCAAGACGACCAGTACGAAGTTTTGAGATCGTCGTTAATGTAACTCTTTGTTTCAGAAACTTGGCCGTTGATCCCAATCGTCGTTCCAGTTCGTTCAACTCCGACACTCAGCGACGTCAAACCTTCAGCGGGTCTAAACCAACGATGGCGCACGGTGACAACAGTCCGTACCAAGTGGTCGAAAAGGGCAATCTCTACTCTCTCAACTATCGTCTTTACATCAGTAGGTTACCTGCGTTTGTTCTTGTAAACTTGCTCTTGACATTTCAGAGGGACCAAATGGCTTGATTTCGCCGTGGCACGACATTCCACTTTACGCGGATGAGGAGAAGAAGATATTTAACATGGTCGTTGAGATTCCGCGTTGGTCAAACGCAAAAATGGAGGTCAGAGATTAATCACTTGTTTTTACTGTTTTATGACTTCTTTTCAGATGGCTACTAAAGAACCACTCTCGCCGATTAAGCAGGATGAAAAGAAGGGTCTTCCACGTTTTGTCCATAACATTTTTCCGCACAAAGGATACATTTGGAATTACGGTGCACTGCCACAAACATGGGAAGATCCAAATCACAAAGACGAAGCCACAAATGCACTCGGAGACAACGATCCAATCGACATCGTCGAAATTGGACAAAAAGTTCAACATCGAGGAGCGATCGTTCAAGTGAGTTGTTTCGTCGTTTTCCTGTCTATTCAACTTCTTTTTTAGGTCAAAGTGTTGGGTGTGATCGCTCTGTTGGATGAGGGCGAAACCGATTGGAAATTGGTTGGCATTGATGTCAACGATCCAGCGGCCTCGTACATCAATGACATTACCGATGTTGAAAGCGAGTTTCCGGGATTGTTGAGCGCAACATACGAGTGGTTCAAGATCTACAAGATCCCGGCCGGCAAACCAGAAAACTCGTTCGGATTCAATGGCGAATTCAAAAACCGCGAGTTTGCTCATGAAGTTATCAATCAAACGAACGCTTTCTGGAAGTCGCTGATCAAGGAAGGAAACTCACAGTTGAACACGTAAGTTCACGAATTGACTTGTGATTCTTGATCGTTTGCTGTTTAGCGAAACACATACTCCTGGAGCAGCCCACAAGGCTGATGATACTGAATGGAAGAAGATTGTTGACGCTCAAAAGGATATTGGAGTCGACAGCCCGTTGCCCGAAGACGTCGACAAATGGCACTTTGTCACCATTCCGTCTAAAATCTGAAGGCACATTCCGGTTGTTAGTTTTTAATGTTATATCAAATTATTCTAGTTGTCTTGTGTTCATTCAAATAAACGATACTTGTGATTTGTAGTTGTAGACCAAATAAAACATTCTCTATAATGTGCACAGTTTTCTGATATAGGAATGTAAATGTAGACAATTGGTAAAGAAATGGTCATAAATCATCTTGCTCTTCATGAGCTTCGGCTGTCGAACGTCATGGCCAATTGATGAACTTTCTCTTGATCCATTAAGCGTCGATGATTGAAACGATCAGTTTGTGCTGGAAACAAATTCATTGGATTGCGTTGTTTTTTAGAAATTTCATTACGTGGACCTTCAAGAGAATGATAACGCATTGACCACGCCCAATCCAACGCTTGAATGAAGTCAGTTTCACCCAAATCCACGCACTATAAATTCACTTGACTGAAATGAATATACGATAGGCCATCAACTATGTGATTATCATTATTAAAAGTCTAATTTATTCCACATTTGCTACAATAAAGATGAACTTAAGGTTTAAGGATCAAAGAAAAAGTCTTTGACCGGTAGTTTAGTTGTTGCGTTTTAGCGTGTCGAGAAGGAAATTGACATCGATTAACTTATAATAGAAAATAAGTTACTCATCGTTGACAAGACGTTAAACCAATCTTAAGCGCCGTTTTCATTGATGCAACAAAATCTGTGATTTCAATCAATGATCACTAGGTATCCTTTTATTCAACAAAAGACTTGTTAGTCTTTTAAGTTCATTGTATTATTCAAAATTGCAACCTTTTTCTCCAAAGAAATACTCATCAATGATTGCGGTTTGTCTCTCGGTTGAATAATTTTGTCTATGATTGCAATGGCTTTGCCGCAAAAGATGGAATAAGTGATGTCGCAGCCATCCTATCAGTCCATTACTAAGAATAAACAGTGGGATGCTTGTCCGATTCATGTAGTACTAAACGACGGTGTACAGCCACATAACTGTTAAAGTAGTGCAGATGCATACACGCACCCGCAACTTCGACTGCTCTATTTCAGAAACCTAGAAGTAGCTTTTACTTCCTATGTGTTACTCACTTTACTTATGTTCAGTTTGAGATTATAAGTTCTCAAAATCAACCATAGTCCAATTGCCGCAAGTACCGGTAATACTCGAAGTTCCCATCATGTTAAAGATGGAAGAAAGACGATGAGTCGACATTGTACAGGAGCATTCGAATAACTAGAATTCATCGTGACCAAAAGTTGAAATATTATACAATCGACAAAATGAGGTTTTCGGGTTTTTGTCATGTTGATCAGGGAAACAGGTGCAGGTTTCCGTTCGACGAGACTCTCTTCTTGTGCGACAGTAATCTCGCATATTTTCGTTAAAACTTTCGAAGAGTCAGTCAGATGAAAACACCGATTCTACTGTATCATTTGCTCATCTCAATTTCGAATTGAAATTTGAGTCTATAACTCAACAGTTGAAGCTCATCATGTAGTTGTGTTTTCGAAATCTTTGTGTTCTTATTGCAAACCCAATAGTTCTTTCTTAAAACGTAATACAAAGAGACTTTTCAATCTTATCAACAGTTTGTTTGTAAAGTTGATATCATCCAAACGATTAATTTTAACGGTGCACACGACCTCAACCTTAGGATCGTAAGTGATGCCTGAGATTCTGTTTGATGAGATTCGGCGAATACAAAGTATTGACTTATTGTAATAAACAAACAAATTTGCGAGTTCTATAGTTTTATTGCCAACACTCGACAGCAAAACCTCTGCAATCAATTAATGCTTTTCATGTTCACAGACACATTGCCGTGATTGGTTATTTGCTGATGAAACGCGAGATGTTGATTCTTTATACTTTTACGATACTGCATTTTCGCAAGGTTACAGAACATTGAGAACTGGACGTCGACAATTTGGTGACTGAAGATCATCTCGACAGGTCCACCGGTGTATGTCATAGACGTTTCGACTGTTTTCTCACATACGACGACAAGTTTTTTGGTTGTAATTCACCAATGATCCTTTTTGTTGGTGATTGTTGAAATCTAGAAGAGTTACACATGTTTTCAACCGTCAGTTATCGCATTTCTTGCGAAGAAAATGTTCATTGGCGTGTTTTGGTGGTTCCAGAGTCAAAGGTTACGAGTAGAAACGTTTGCGGTCCGTTCATTTTCTTCTAATCCATGAATTGATTTGTGTTCTTTTGTTCAGTTTTTCGAATTGCCATAAATTGTCTTTGTGATTACTTAACGTGCGTTTGTCTTATCTTTCCTAATTGATAATTCCCGTTGATTATGATTGTGTGCAAACGGTCGGCTTTTGGCCTCAGCATATTCGAGTTGATAAGTGCGATAAGAGATGGCTGTGGACCCAAAAAGCAACGTGTTCAATTTGGGAATTCGCTCGTTTGGACTTTTGATTTACGGCCTGTCACAATTTTTGTGATGAAACTCTCCATTAGATGCAATTAGGTCGGTTCGTGGACCAATGAGTAACTCCGAGGAGATATCATCACTCTTGTTGTTTTGCTCTTTGGAAATTCTGCATCGCCTCTTACAACAATCAAGTGATTCACTTTCGATATCTGCTGATCGGCAAGAGGATTAATGCACTTTCATCTTCTCACGTCCCAATGCGACGAGAGGAATGAAAAGTGACCCAACAGCTTGTTGTTTTCGAAAAGATTGCAATAGACGAAGAATGGCAAGAACAGCTGCGACAGTCGTGGCTCCCCGTTCCCATTTGCGCTTGGGCCCGCCGATCGATTTGCAGTGGTGTTTTTGACCGAGCGATGATTTCGGTTCGTCCTCTTTTGCCGTTCAAAAGATATCAAATTACCAGAGGGTTCGCTGCCATTTGCGGCTTTCTGTTTATTTCGCTCCGAACAAAAATCGACGTTCTTGACCTTGGAACGCTCAATCGCAATGCGCTTCTACTCCGTCGACTTTCGCTGTTTAATCGCTTGATGAACAAACTGTGTATTTCGATCAATTAACTCACGAATTTCAGTTCTGCTCAACATCATGAAGTTCGTCTTCGCTCTTCTTCTTCTCGCCTCCGTTGGCTTGGCCTCCATCAACGATGACAAGTCGGTGTTGCTCAACGATAATCGTGTGCCCAAGACCGCAAACTTCAAATCGGTTTGCGACGAGTGCGAGTCCTTGATCAAACGCATCGTTGAAGTCGCTCAAGATCCGGGCAAACTGGCCGAATTGAAAATCCTGCTCAGTGCTCTTTGCCACGAGACCTCATACGAGGAAGAGTGCCGTATGTTTGTCAGCAAAATCGACTTCTTCATTAAGGAGCTTTTGCCTTACATGGTAATTCGAATGTCGCTAATGACTCGTTCGATTGCTATTTGCAGAAAGACGCACACAAAGTTTGTCGTGACATTCATCTTTGCTCCAACAAAAAGATCGACGTTTTCCATCGTGTCGGTATGATCTACGCGAAGAAGTACTTGAACAAAGTTGACAGAGCGGTATTTTCACTGAACCCAATTGTGATCACTAACGACACTTGTTTAGAACGATTTAATCTGCGAAGAATGCCAATTCGCTGCTCATGAGCTGCAATCGGTTGTCGACAATCATCAGGTTCAAGTCGATGTGCGCAAATTCCTCAGCGACAACGTTTGCGAACACATGGGACAGTAAGTTGAAATACTTCAGACGAATAGCAAGTGTTGTTTCAGATATCGCGGTTCTTGGTAAGACTGTCCATCAGCAGATGATGTTCACTGATTACTTTTTTCAGCGACATCTTGCTCGACGATTTTCTTCCGGTAAATGGGCTTTCAATAATCTTATAATCATTTTGTTTTCAGGATCTGTTCCAAGAGATCCACAACTTGTTGTCTCAACCACGTGAAGTGAGTTCGAAGCAACAAAGAGATTGCAATTGTTCGATATTTTCAGTTCTGCGAGCACATTGACTTGTGCAAAGCAACCGTCGCGAGCTTGAGCACTAAGCACAAGGTTAGCCGTCGGGTTCTCAACGTTCTCGTCAACTGAGTCCATTCGTCAAATGCCATAATTTGCGTTTTCCTATGTTTTCTTTTGCATCATATTTTATTTGTCCATTCGTTGTATTTGCGTTATTTAAATATCCAAAACATTTCGGTCTACTGCTTCGAACATTGTCCGTTCGACCTTCTTCCCCATCAACTCCTTCGTCTATTTATACCGTAGAATGTATGGCTTTTGATGTTTGTCTATTAAACGGATCAGTGTTGGCGATATGCAACAAGATCGTTTAGGAAGAGCACGAAGAAAAAGTGGAACCAGGAGCGTGGATTGAACTAATGGAAAAATTAAATTCGATTCCGGTGAAACATCCATCCGGCTTCTCCACTGCCGGTTGTATTATGTGCAGGGTGTCAGTCGAAACACTTCTTTTACATTTGTCCGACGATGCCACTACGGTCAGTTTAAGACGCTTATCACCCCTCTGCTTCACAAACGAAAAGAACTGCGAACTCGAATTGCAAGACCAAAAACACACGAATAAGAAATCGTAATAGAAAGCTCTCGGCTACGATCTACGCGACGCGGTGTGCCCACGTTTGCCGGTTAACATGCTCGATGGATGTCTTGACTTCTTGAAACTGTACGCTCCAACGGTTGTCAAGTTGACTGTCGGACAAGTGACTGCGGAACAAAGTAAAGGAATTTATTAGACATTAACTCAAGAGGTTTTTAGTTTGCCACGCCATTCATGTATGCAACGATAAATCTTGTAAGTTAAAGAAGACAGTCGAAGAATTGAACTTGTTATCTTAAGTTGACAAATCTATTGCTTTGAATGAACTGAAAGGAGTGACTTGTGAGGCTTGTACCGAAGCATCGAAAGTGTTGGAAATTGCGTTGGAATCGCGAACGATGCGAAAGCGTTTGATCCACGGTGAATACAACAAACAGGTAAAATGATCGAAGATCAACTTGCAGAAGCCAAACATTTCGTGTGCGATCAATTGCCGAGTTTGAAGTATCCGTGTTCCAATTTGGTGCGTTCGTACATTCCATTGATGTTAACAAAGGTCCTTCAACGACTTCAAAACAACGAACTTTGCCATGTGAGTTTTGCTGATCTTAGTTGGAGATTCCGATTTAGGTCGTTCGTGCATGCAATTAATTTCGAGTTACTTATCAACAAATTTACTTAACCCAATGTTGTCACGTATGGAGGAATAAACTTTTAATGTCTTTGGATCAAATCGACTACTTGAAAGCACACGTCAATTCCAGATCAAAAGCATCTGAATCAGTCGACTGCTAAGCGAACTCACAGGAACAAATGGACTTAATGGTTTCTTGCACTTCCGAGATTTCTTTTACATTTGTTCGTTGATCTTGTCATTGATTGAGATTATGAGGTCTCTTCAAAAAGGTGATTGTACCGGCCAGTGAAAGGCAACGAGTATGTCCGCTACGTTCACGTCAAGTTGGAATCTCGGAAAACACAACTCAAAACCTTCGGAGTGCTATGACGCAAATTGAAAGAAACGTCAAAGAACGTTCCTGTAAATTTGTTGCATCGTTTCGGAACGTGCAGAGATACGTTCGCTTAATCGATCAATCCGCAATGGCACTCTCACTTGTCTCCGCTTGACATCGAATGTGGGTGAACGGGTCACAGTGTTTGTTGCTTCAAAAGAAAGTTGCAAATTCGGTTGTTTCGACGGATCACGTTTGCCATTCAATCACGGTTTTTAATTCAAACGTCAAACATTTTTGGCGAAATTCCGTTGGAATGACAAAGTGGCCGTTGATTTATTTTGATTCCCGAAACATCAATTGGCACTTTGGGCCGCGAAGTGCGGTTGAAAGGAATTTGATTTTATACTTCGAATTGACCCACTCAGCCCCGACCGACGTCAACAGGTCACTTGGGCCAAAACAGCTGTTTCGGTTGTGTTTCTTTGTCTGCTCATCATTCCAATCGACTTCGAAGTTTTCGGTCACGGCTTCTGACCTCCGGACGTTTACTATTTGCGGAATCGTTTTTTGTGGACGAAACTCGATCCAATTAGCTTAATTGTAGGTATCTGAAGTTGTTTTTCGTCATGGACCTAATTGTTTGTGTTATCACTGTGAGTTTCGTGTCGTGGTGGCAGCAAAACACAAACAATTGGCGCCGGAAGCCCATCGATTAACTTCCGTCGGTTTATGCGATTTCGTGAATCCGACTCGGATCTTATGATGTGGTCGTGGGGGTGGATTGACAAATGAACAGGCGTTCCGTGTGCCCATCAGATCTTTGTGATTGTGTCGAAAGAAGGGGCCGGAAACCCTTTTAGTTCGTTGGCCACATTCCATTTACTTCGTTTCGATTTTCTTTCTTTTGATTCTGCGCGTTCGATTCGTCAACTTTTGCTGAAGAAAACAAAAGTGGGCGTACGATTAGCCGAGAAGTTGCTCTTGATTTCGATGATTTGAAGGCCAAGAGCCGCCCAAAGTGCGCGAACTTTTGCCCATCGGATTGTTGCGCTTTTAATCCTTGAGTATTTTCGTAGCTTCCACACACACGCACAAGCTTCGCAATGACCCGGAAATAACCACAAATAACCGCACATTCCGACTTTTGTTCAATTGATGTGACGCAAAACACAAATCACGATTACAAAAGCTTTCACGTACTCGAATTTCGAACTAAAATTGCTTCGCACTGACGTAACACACGTTCAAAACTTCGGGGAGGAGCGGGATTTGAAAACTCGAGATGATCATTTGAAGGTCCGCCTCGAGCTGAAAAAAGTTCGTAGCTCCGGTTGCAACGTTCCATTGGGATTCGCAACGTGTGTACACGTGAACTGCCCAATCCACTTGTCAACTTCCGGTGCGAACTTTGAATGCTCGGGTGGCGAGAAACGATTGTCGGTTTTCGAAGTCTTTTCGACAGGTGCTTGTCGTCCAATTTTGGCACTTTTGTGTTCAATCGAAAAGGTCAAACGAACGGGTTGTGAACTTGAAATGCTGATTTGTCAAATTCCTTAGTGTTTCCGATTCGTGAAACGAGATATCCGAGCGAACGCTTCACACATTCCTTTCTATTCCAGATTGCAAAACGGAAAGCAAAATGGTGATAATGGAAAGGTTAGTTTGAATGGACTTGTACACGAATAAGCACAACCTCTCTTCAGGTACATTCCAATGAAACACGAATACGATCGACGACGACAGGAACATGCGGCCATTATCATTCAGTCGATCATTCGCCGCTTCTTGGCCGTTCGACTTTTGGAGCGCATGAAATTGGAACGACAGAGACGTCAGGAACAGGCGGCCATCACGATTCAAGTAGGTGGTTTTTGAGCTCGTCAATGACATTATCTTTCAGGGCCAAGTGCGAAAGTTTCTCGCCATTCGTTTGGCAAATCAATTGCGGTTCGAACGGCAACTCATCGATCAACTGAAACAGAAACATGCCGCAACGGTGATTCAGGTAATTTGCTGCAATTTCGAAACCTATGATCACCAATGAGTTTAGCGATTCTATCGAACTCAACGACAAAAGAAGTACGAACGTGCTGCTGTGGTTTGTTTCGATTTTGTTGTCTTTCAATAAGCTTGTTTTCAGATTCTGCAATCTCACATTCGAAGGTTTTTGGCACAACGAATGGTCGAGAGAATGAAGATCGAGTGTTATGGCGCTGGAACAGAACAACAACAAGAAGAACGTCGATTCAAAGAGGAGAGAGCGGCGGTCGTGATTCAGAGGCAAATTCGAAAGTTTCTTGCAATCCGCAAAGTCCATCATCTTCGCGCCCAAAAAGCAGTTCGTCAATTTCAAGAACGTCACGCTGCCATCGTTATCCAACGTTTCTATCGAACTCATCGAAACGAGAAATTTGAACACGCTGCTGTGGTTTTACAATCTTACGTGCGTCGATTTTTGGCTGTGCGACGATACAAACGAATCAAATCGGTAAGCCTGAATACCCAGCATTCTGTTAATGGTCAAGAGATGAGGATTCTAACTAAGCGAATAGTTCTGACCTTTGAACTTTCAGAATCGAGTTCCCACTCCAGAGGTTGTTGAAGATCGACTTAGCGACAATCAAAAGCTCGAACAGAACGATAATCAATTGAACGAAATGTGCGATCGATTAATGCAACAAACTAACGCTGCAGCCAAACATGCCGATTTGGTGGGACCGCTGAGCAAGTCAACGCACAGTAAAGGAGTCTTCGACGACTCAACTGCCGCCTTAATCATTCAAGTAAGCTCGGTAACAATTGTCGATGATGGAATTCGAGTTTAGAGGTCGTGGCGTGGCTACACGACTCGACGCGAACAAGCCGAATTAGTTAAAAGACTGAAGAAGATTCGATCTACTTGGCACAATTCCCCAAGCACAACCAACAACCCTCGAGAACATCGTAGCCTTTCCATTAAACATCGCATGGATTTGTATCTGCCACTTTTAACTTCTGCAAACTCACGAGATCAACTCCTGGCTGCTACCTTTATGAGTGAGTGTTTTCATTGAAGCAAAATAAATTCAATGCACTTTCAGATCGAATCACAAAAAACCCTCAATTCGCTGATGATTTCATTCAACGCGGTGGCACTTCGATGCTTATCAAAGCAGCCGGAAAACTTACCAGAAACTACGAAGACACGTCCGTTCAACAAGAACTCACACCGCTGCTCTGGACTTGTTTGGTAGGTGAATGATATCTTTCGACCATTCCGATTTCTAAACATTTCAGCAACGTCCATCTATGAAGTCAGAAGCCAACAAGCACATCGATCAGCTGCTCGAAATTCTCGTCAACAACATCAAATGTTTCAAGAAGAACGAACTTATTATGACTGCCACTTGCAATTCAATCTTCCAATTAGCCAAAAATCCTTCTGCTCCGAGCATTCTCAAAAGACTCCAATTTCCATTTCACGTTGCACAATCACATCGCCAATACGGTCCGAAGACCAAAGCAACGCTGTTGAATGCGTTGAAGAAAGCGGACGAAGTGATTCGTTCGATCGACATGTTACCCGAACACAACAGCTGATGATTGCAGAGAAGATAGTCGAAGGATGATACGTGTAGCGTGTTGATTGTCTTATCAATTTTGATTCTAACAAAATAAACTTTCTAAACATCATTTCGTATAAAACAAAGGGTTTCTGCGGTAATTTCAAAGACCGAATGAAAACTCGATATAGAAGGTACTTTGTTGTTATGGCTTTTTTGACAACTAAATGCACCGATATTTTACTGAAGAACGTACTGAGTAGTCAAAATGATGGATCGTTTCGGCTCTGCGTTTCAATTGCCACAACCTGGCGATGTTACCGAGTTGGATACGAGATCGAATCAGGTTCGTGGTTAGCCGAGTGTTTGTTTCCATTTTTGATTTCAGCATCTCGACAGAGGCTATTCAGTGTGCATCGATAAGACCTGGGACAACAAACCGATTGAAGATCACGATCCAATTAGCATTCAAATGAATTGGTTGTTCCAGAAAATGGATGGAGAACCGCACAAACGTGCCATTAGAGTGCAAATCACGGCGACACTTTTCGACGATCCGGAAGCGCCAAACGACTTTTGTGGACCGTGTTCAGACGTAAGTTTGTTTGGATTGAACTTCAGAAAACAGTTGATTTTAGCTTTACAATTACGAGTGTGTCGAGTTGTTTTTTATGAACGAGCAAGGACAATATTTGGAAGTGGAACTTGGACCTCATGGTCATTGGTGAGTTTTGAGTTTATAATGAGAACACATCATTGATTTCAGGTTGGTACTTTTGCACGAGAGCTACCGAAAATGCTTCAACAACGGCGAGGAAATTGAATTGGAAGTTCAAAATCGATTCGATGGTGATCAGTGGATTTGTACTGCCGAAATTCCACTCGCGTATCTTCCCGGAGGTTTTTTCTATTCAATGATTATATTCAATGGTAGTGTTTAGCTGTAACTCGTTTCAACTGCTACGCACTTCATGGTTCCGGCGAGAATCGACATTACGAAGCGTTGGGTCCGATGACCGATGGCTTGTTGAAAACACCAGATTTCCATCGTAAAGAATACTTTTGTCGTTTTGATTCTCGACGTGTCATACCCGAAGGTTACAATCGAAAACCGTTCAACGATCTGAAGTACGGAGATATGTGGGAGTCAGTGAATGCGTCGGCTGAGTAGTTGTGTTGCTCTAACTTATTGTCAGTTCACATCAAATAAACCACTTTCTCAACAATGAGCTTGCGATTCAGAGTGCGGTTGAAGTCCCGACAAACGAACACTTTTGTTGAAAATGTGAACGGCGTTTCATATTTAATGGTTTATTGAGAATACCCTTAACATAAAAGTTAGAAGCAAAAGCGAACCGTGCAACGGTTAAAACGTTTTGAACATTGGTTTTATATACAGTTTGATTGAATAACAACAACACTACGCTACGAACTAATAAATAGACGAGAGCAAGAAAGTGAAGAGAACTAAAACACTCGAATACAGAAATGATAAAATGGAAGTGAACAATGCGTTTTGTATTCATGAAAACGAGGCCAATTTGCACTCTTCAAATCAACAAACATGCGTTCTGTCGAGGATTGAGATCGTTGAATGAAGTGCTGTTGTTCTTGTATTAATTGGATATAATTGGAGAGAAGGACGACTTTCGAATGCGATGAACACCCGCCTTTTTTGTTGTGTGTGGACGATTGTTGGCGTTTTAGAACGACATATCCCACCCACTGGTATCTTCGCCGACGGCAAAGTTGTCCGTCGACGGATATCGATCGAAGTTTTGGGTGTCGGTTGGGGTTCGTACCTGCAATTAGCGAAATTAGTGAACGGATTCTGTAAACTCATTTGAGCATCTTATTCAAGGACAAATCGAGCGTGACCGGAAAACGTTCGTTAATGAAGTTGCGCATTTGCAAGATGAATTTGCTCACTTCGTTCCTCAGAAACCGTTGGAGCTCAAGAGAAACCCGCAAGTTTCAATTAGTTCCACGTGATCGTCAAAAAGTTTGCTTCTTTTTCGCCGTTAATTCTGAGTTGAACAATTTAAGTTCTCGAACAAAAAAGTTTTCCATTTGGCCAATCAGTCAAATATATCTGCCTCCCAGAAGTTTGATCGCTGTTTTTCCCAGCGTTCAAACGATCAAATGACAAATGGCACGTCAAGAAAAAGGAACGAAAATTTGACCCTCGGAACGGCACGTAACAATCTTTCACGAATGAAACAATCGAAACAACTTACTTTTGGCCGAATTGGTGGTCGCATCGTGTGATTTCGGAAGGCAATGAAATCAAAGCCCGAGAACCAGGCATCGTGTCTCGCATCGTCGATTCGACCGTAACCCAAACGCTGTGTGGGATCTTTGCGGCAGAATTTACAGATCAGTTGTTTCGCTTGTTCGCTCATATACTTAGGCCACGCTAATGCTTGCATGCCCTTGAGGATACTGTTGTAGACGTGCATCGGATCTGTAGATGCGTGTGGTGGTGCTGAAACGCGAACAATAAGCAATGATCTAAAGACACTGCACAAAACTTACTTCCTGAGATCAATTCGTACATGAAGATTCCAAGACTCCAAATATCAACGGCAGTATCTTGACCTTTGTTCAGAATGATTTCGGGCGCAACATACTCGGCTGTGCCTAAACATAGTTTTTACGTCTGAACAATTCGTTTTCAATTTACCACAGAACGTGTAGGTCTTTGCGTTCTCCGATTTCAATCGTTTAGCGAAACCAAAGTCCGCGAGTTTCGGAACACCGTTCTTGTCAAGCAACATGTTCTCGGGTTTAAGATCTCGATAAATGATGTTTCTTCTGTGCAAGTAGTCGAAAGCCTCCAATGCGGCGGCACAATAGAAACGGGCGGTGATCTCATCGAATCGTCCCCAATTTCTTAGCATCGTCCAAACCTCACCGCCCGGACAATACTCCAGAAGCATGTAAAGACGTTCGGCATCTTTGTATGTTTTGTACAATCTGCAGAAAATCAAATGAAAATTTCGACTCAGTTAATGAAAGTTTACCGCACAATAAAGTCACAACGACATGAGTTCAAGATGTTGCGCTCATTCAACACATGTTCCTGTTGATTCATTTCGCGTACATGTGCTTTGTTCAGGATTTTCAGTGCGTAGACTTTCTCTGTTTCGAAGTGTTTGACCAAATTGACACGACCAAAACCACCGATTCCCAACGTCGAAACGGTCTTCAAATCGTCCAATTGCACATCGTCAACGTCGGCACTAAAATACGATTTTTGAATTACAATTCCGGTTGTTGGTTCTTTTGTGTGTTTTTTCTGTAAACTGTTTCCCATTCAAAGACGTGAAACCAGTTGCGATCCCGACGGATTCGAGTTGTTTGCTTCGTAATCCCCGCTCTTACGAATCTCTTCGAAGGCCCCGTAGCGCAACGAAACCCCTCCGACTGGAAGTGCTTGTAACTCGGTTTAATTTGAGTACTGATGCAATGTTCCGATAGTTTCTTTTGCGACGTCATTTCTCCCAAAACATGTAAAAGTTTTTGACGAGCTTTAAGGTCGCGGGCGGATGTAAAATGAGGAAGCAAGTGGAGGTGTGGGAAGAGGGAACTTCCTGCATCAATGACACGACTTTGCGGTCAACAAGTTTTGCCGTTCTTCGGACTCGTTACGAAACGCTCATGGCCGGACTATTGACTTCAAGTGGTCGTCTCAACTTCTTCACTTCATGTCAAGATGATTTTGTCCGCGGGCTTTTGTCGTTTCGACGGATTGGAGTTCAAGGTCGACAAGTGCCACAGGCCAATTGGCTTTTCGAGATTCGCTCGAAAAACAAACAAAAAGGAATGTGACGTTAACCGATTTTGTTATATTCGAAGAGGGAAATATCGTTTCTTCTCGTCGAACCCGCAAATTGAGTTGAGAGCGCGAAAGTAGTCAATGAATTCGGGAAGAAAACACTACGCGAATTCTTCGTATTGTCAAATTGAAACATAAGAATACAGTAACAATTAGGCGAATGGGAAGTCTACAGATGGGAATTGAATTTGTTTGCACGCGAGTTGATTAGAAGGCCAAAAACGTCGTGGAAGAACGTCGAAGATAATTGGACCATCAGAATGCAGTAGAGCGTGCAGGTTCGAAAAGAAAAATGCGCGTAATTGCCGCCGTAAACGGATATCGTAGAGATGGAAACTTATAATCGAAACACTTACCCTCCAAAGGAACTTTCGAATCGAGCGTTCGCTTCGGCGTGTTGTTGCGCCAATTTGGCTGCCGAGTTCGGAACACCGAAACAACCGAATAGACCCATGTGTGATTAGGGAAATGGAATGTCGGTTCTGATCCTCCGTTATGTCCCCAACAATACGCGGGGCGACCGATTGCGCGACAACTCGACGGTGGTGGGGCGTTTCGAACCGGAGGGCGTGGTCGGAGCTTGTCGTTGTTTTGGGGGCTGAAGTTGCGGTTAAGCGAAATTAAGGTGGAAACGCGTGGAAAGAAAGAGAACCGCGAACTCTGCTCAACGTTGAAGATGGCTGTTGCGAACCTTTCAGGCGATTTCAACAGTACCATCCATCAAGGAAGGGATGTTGGGCGGGGTCGAGAGAGGAAAAAGGTCTTCAGAAGATTGCAAAGTAAAAACACAAACGTTTTTCACGTCAACAAACGCACCATAAGGACGCCCAAAAATGGTGCTGAATCAGCGGGGTCGAGTGTTAATCCGCGAAAATCACCGTCGACCAACAAACTCGGTGGGTGCGACGACTGCGAAAAAGTGCCGCGCGCGCAATGAGCGGAGAAGGTCGATGATCGGAAAGCGTCGACGCAGATGTTCGGTGTCGTTGAGGAAAAATACGAAGACGCAAAAACGGCACTCCGAAGCCGATGGGCAGAGGCCGACAAGGAAGTTGAGGTGAACGCGACAAAAAAACGTTCCGGACGCACCGGATCACTGATCGAAGCGATTTGAGAGTGATAAACGTTTCTTTTTGCCGCTCATTAAAACATCTCCGCCCAGCGACGAGCCGCAGAATTGTGTTTATTTTTCGGTGCGTTCTTTGAATTTGCCGTGAGATGCAAAAGAAGACGCCGGAGCCAAAAAATCTCGTCGACGCCAATCGCGGGGACGATTGCGCAGTCTGATGAATTGGTCTGCGTGTGGACGACGGGAACAATAGGAATTCGAAAATCCACCGTTCACTTCGTCGCATGCCGGACGTGATCCCCCCGGAGACATACGCGAATGACAAATCGCTGGGGCCGTCTGAGTTTATCACAGAGTGCAGAGTCCAAAACGTCGTGAGATGTTTGAGGGATCGATTTGTCGTGCAATAAAGAAACAATCAGCCAAACTAGAAGTATAACAATTGGGACAAGCGCGTGCACGATCCGAATCTGCGCGCACAGTAACGAAGAAGATCGTCTCGAGCGAGAGAGGTTGTGGACGAATCGATTAACGAACATCTTTTGACGCATCAGACGCCAGTGTGTTTGTTTCCCCACTCGACAAGCAGATTTCATCATCGGCAGATCTTCTTCTTTGCATGTAAATCGCGGTTCAGTCCCACACGTATGTTTTTTTGAACTTTAAAATCATCTAACGCACAGTTTTTGGCGTTTTAAAGTCAACAAGCAAATATTAAAACTAACCCTTTGCACAAAGTCGACGGCTCTTCGATAAGCACCGTATTGTCTAGGGTTCGGCAAATTTGTTCCACTAACATGACCAAAAGTCTACAGCCTTCAACAGAATCGACGAAGAAACGTTCGTTACTGGAGTTATTTCTGAAAACAATGGAGATTAGTAGCCGATTGCATTCACGTTTTATCGTCATTTCGTACACGAATGGAAATCGATTTCTGTAGTCGAAACCAATTTTGCCTCCGCAGTGTCCGATGATAAGAAACCGTCGCGCAGCAGCCAAATTTGTTCAACTAGCAACCTTATGGACGCTGATAAACGACGCGAAAAGACTCAAATGTTTGAGGTTGAAAAGTCTTAAAATGACGAAAACAAATGTAAATCGTCTTAGCGACATTTCGCCTCTGGTGATGAATAAGAAGAGAAATTAGTTTAATGAGCACGATTCGTCAGTTTAACGAAATGAGCTTCAGATGACGAATTTCACAAATGGAGAGTCGGAGGTGAGATTCCGAAAAGCGGCTTTCGAAAGCCGACGACCATCAACTACGGTACTTGGAAAATATAAGTCGAGTGCCCAACTCACTTGTTTGCACGTTCTACGGATCGAAATTGATAAATGAACAGACAAAGACGTTGATGTGAAAGCAGCTCATTGCGGAAAACAAAGCTTGCAATCTAATCACACGTTTGAATCGTAAAACAAACCGAAATAGACGTGAGAAGAGCGATCAAAATCGATTGCGGTTTCTGGAGCGAGCATTTCGTATCGGAAACGAGTTTCGTTTTTGTAATTTTGAAGCCTCAAAAACAAACTCGAGTGGAACGGAAACCTGAACAGTAGTCGGTGGTCATAAACCGGTCGAGTGCTTAAGCTCCACGGTCATTGTTTGCAGTGGATGGGAAAGTTTTTCGACAAAACAAGTCGTGAGTTTGGTTCCTCGATGTTGCTGTCCGCCAAACATCAACGGCGCCGTGCGTCAATTGCCGTTCGTCTTATCAACTCGAAAACAATCGCGAACCAAAAACGGTGTGCGAAACATGTGAACGTCTCCGCGAGTGAGGGCAAAAGCGGAGCGTGAGAATGGGCGGAACGGTGAGAACGTTGCGTCGTCGGTTCAAAGAATGCGTCCCGACAGAAAGAGCGGCGACCGCTGATTAAATTGATAAGACGGGCCCCGAATTCTTATGGACCGACAACTCAATTAATCTTCCCATCTCAAAACATGTCCTTTCTCATTCACATTAGCGCATGAACATTGGACTCTTGATGCGTCCGCTTGTGTGTTCGAGAACCCAAAAACAGTCGAACGCAAACGCGCATTTGACGGTTTTTATACGATCAATCGTGTACGCGTCTTCTGGAACGTCGCGAGAGGTGGAGCGTGAGAAAAACAAAAACTTCTGACCGCTCTTGAGTTTAATACCTTCAATTGAGCGAAATCACGTCCACATCGACGGTCACGTGTCTTCGAGGCTGTGGACGTTTCAACGACAAGCAAACTAATCAGTTGCGATTCGAATCGCCGCAAAAAATACGAAAACGTCGACGTTTATACCTCAAAAATGACGACACAAGAACACGGTCTCCGCAAGATCGGAAGGTTTTTTGCTCATCAACAAGCCTACAAAGCTCCGGGTCGTATAAACCGAAATCGTACCGAGTTTCGGTCGAGTGACGAACGAATTTCGATATTCGAACGTAAAATCATGACGCAAAAAGCTCTCCACCAACTTGTTTATCGACCGCTCCCCCATTTGCAATTAAAGAGCGTCGGCTTGCAATCGTCTTGTTTGGTGGAGAGAGAATAATTAAACTGCTGACGAAAAGAAGATGAATGAAAACCGAGTGTCAAGTGAACAGAAACCCAATGATTAGGGAGACCGATCAAAAAAAGGAAACCGCTTACCTTGACGTTGGCCGTTGTGCCGATGCGAAAGCACGTAGTAGCGGATTCGATGCGAGACTGTTGCCGGCAGCACTGCAGGCCAACGAAAGTTTGTAGAAGTCACCGATGAGATCGCCGGCAACACACGTTTTCAGTTCGGGCGATCCGCCGTAGGTCGAATCTCGTCTTTGCGTAATCTGAAAAAAAAGTTTGCGTTCGTCTTCTCGTTTACAATGCGCGTCGAATTTCGAAAAAACCCCCACGTTTCGTGGTCAGTTGGACGTTTTGTGCACAAAACGGTCCGCGCTTTTCATTGTCTTTGCATGCGCATGAGAGTCGATCAGAAATCACCGACGGAGTGTTTGTTTCCGACTTTTAATGGTTATGTTTTTATCAAACACGCCGAGTGCCCAAAAATCGTGATCATCGAAATTTGATCGGAGACCCGCTTTTGCGGTCTTCACGTTTCCGAGTATTCGGAAGTGGACGAATTCGATTGGCCGTTCGAAAACTCGCGCCGATTGGTAATTCGAGGCTTCTGGGCATTGTTGTTAGTTCGGAATTTGCATCTCAAACACTTCTACCGTAGCCGTTCGAGCTCTCAGGTTACAGTTGGGGTGTTCAGCGGACAAAAGAACGTTCGCTCACGATCGTTCAAACAACCGCGACCGCTAATCGGCACTCAAATTGCTGACATTGACGGAATTAGCGATTAGAACTCGTGTGTGCATGCAAACAATCGACTTTGCTGCATGAGAGTGAACGTGAAGAAAATTTTCTCACGACAAATTTCAACGAAATCGCTTTTCACTTCAGTATGACCCTTCTGTCAATCACAGCGCGACCCAAACGTTTGTGTACTTTCAGTTCGAACCATGAAGTGGGCATGTGATCGCAATTCTTGAAGATTGCAACCAATTTAGGTGTCATAAACCCGCAAAGCCTCGTCTTCAACGCACACAAACGCGATCACTTCAACGTTTCTGTACTGCGCAGCAAAGTCAAACAGCGCCCACTTATGAAACTGCCGTGAGAATCGTGAACTTGAAAACAACGAAAAATATTTACGCGGTTTCATTAAAAGCCCAAAAATGATGAGTGTTAAAAAAGAAACGATTAGTGTAAACGAACGTTCAAACATCGAGAAATAGCAGCCGAAAGTGTTGATGTCAACTACAAGAATCGAATCGCCTAATGAAATCAAAAGTGAACTCTTCGAATCCTCTCAATCCGAGTGCTTATCACCCATTAACTTCAGAACACAAACCGGAAGTTGGCGCTCGAAGATGCAAAGTGATTAATCGACTAGTGAACTTCAAAGGGCGCGGTTTTTGAAAATTGCAATCCAAAGATCTTGCGCTGAATAAGCGGGTCACTTCATTCTACGGTAAGTGGAATCAAAAGTAATCAGCAAACTAAAAACTGTTCGTTCGAAGGACCAGAATAGAAAGTTTCAAAACCTCCCACTGCTTTCGCATTTCAACTCTACGGCTCATCCATTGAGCAATTGGTCCGCAGGTCCGAAACAAGTCATCTCGTACTTTGAGCCCAACAACTACGGCGGCGCCTGCAAACGGCACGTACATCGGGAATCATATTTCTCTGCTTGAGTCCAATTAATTTCGCTTTCGTTTTCGACGTCTGGGAACTCCGACAAAACATCGGACGGAAGTTTTGGCGCCTGTTAGCCACCGTATTTAATGTCCGGTGATTAGATACGTGCGTTTTTTTTATCTCCAAATGAGTTTCAATTCCCGAAAACTTTCGTACATTTCCATTCGATTGGCCATCAGTCGTCGAGCAGACGGAACTAAACGGCTGCTCCACACACACACGACTCATTTTGCTCCGACGATCAAAGTTCGCCGTTGCAACACGTGATCTGAGCGGTGAGTAATAAACAGGTGATCTTCGTAGTGTTGACCACACACTCATCACTGTAGGGATTAGAGGAAACTATCGAAGTTGTAAACAAGGAGTTTCGATAACAAAGTTCACGTTTTTCAAACGAACGATCGGAAACCTTTGTAAACATCTTCAAGGGTACTCTACGGTATTTTTAAACTATAGGCCGCGTACTGAGAATGCGGAAAAACGATTCGAGGAGTCACTGAGCGATTACTAGAATTGTCATTAGCGTCGAAGATCGTAACTGACAACAAATTGGTTTCACTGTATGAAAATTGTCGTGAAGATCACATGAGAAGAGGGAACAGCGCGACAACAAAGTACGAATCAAAATCGATTTTGCTTAAAACAAACTGACGGAGCAAATGCACTCGCCGACAACTTCGGATTTTCGTCTTTTAATCGTGAACGCAAATCGACGGCGTTTGCACTTTCGGAGTGAAATCACGTCTTTATGATGAAAGCTGAGAGATCACGACGATTACATCAACATGACTCCTTTACTACCTCATCGATTCCCGACCCAATTTATAAAAGTCACGTAGCACCGATGTAGAGGCAGACAAGCGCGTGACCGAGTGGGTAACGAGTTTGCACCGCGATGCCATAAATGCGCGACTGATGTTTCTTCTACGTCAGTAAGTCAACCATGATGGCTAGATAGCGAACGTCTGAACGAGAATAAGCCGCAGTATTGCAAAATCAATGCGAATTGCGGATGGAAAGTTTAGAGACATTTTGGTTTTGACGAAACTTCTTTACCTGTCCGGAGAAAATCAAATAAATTCGACCATCCAACTGCGATCCATCGATTTCGCTTCGGAATGACCATTGTTCTTCCCTCACACAGTTCGCCAGACCGCTCAGTTGATCGTCGTTGAACATCTGGCAAAGTCGTCTCGAACGCTTCATCAGATCGTATATTTCTCTCTGCTTCGACTGAGCACTATTGATCATAATTGCGTGGAAACGTTGTCTTTCAATGGCCCATATTCGACATTTTGTTAGCGCTAAATCTCTTATAAACACTTTATCACCTCGGGATTACCTTTAACTGATGCTGTACGCTCGCATTTGTACAACATCGATATCTCGCCAATTACCGCGGGACCTTCCATTAAGCGTAAAAACCGACTGTCTTTCGTTACATGAACTTTTCCGTCTGAAATATCCGGTTAAGTGGCTTCTTGTTCGTTTTGAATACCTTCGAGTACGAACAACTCGTTTCCCTGTTCTCCCTGTCTTATGATCCAAGAGTCCGGAGCGAAATTCATCGGTTGCATTGCATCGATCATGTTATCGATTTGCGATTGTTCGAGTTGACAAAGAAACTCGTTGGCCAAAAGAGCACTTTCGATTATGTCAAATGTCCTGAAGATTGTAGTTTGAGATTTCGATTAAGACATGTATTTTGATCGCTTTCGCTTCGGGCATTTTGAGCCGACAATGAATAACGCGAACTTTTGCGATCGCGTGATCGTCGACGAATTAATGAAGATTAGACAATGGGATTCGAAAATCCACCCGAAACTCGTTGGGTGCGTTTCGTCTGTCGGGGTTTCCCGCTTGTTTCAACGAAAACGAGATGTTTCATAAGCGAACAAGTCGTTCGCAACTTACCGTTGATCTTTCGCGATCACTTGTGAATGCGCTTCACTCGGCGTTTCACCGGAGATGGCGATCTTGCGACCGTGAGCATACGACCGATAGTTGGCCAATTCGGCAGTCAGTCTTCTGATCTCTTCATCTCGACGCTCCAACTCAACCAAAAGCTCTTCTCGCGACAAGTCCATGAGTAGGGCGACGCGTGGATTAGTGAAATCGGAGAGGAATGACGAGTGATAGGTATGCTGGAAACCATTTGAATATCCGGCCCCGTTGAACATGTTGACAAAAATAGCCGAAAAGCACACGACACGTGAGAATATGACTCGAACGTTACTAAGCCCGTCGGCGTGGTGTGATGAACGACTTTAGGTCAAGGGTCAATGGAGAATACGAAAGAAGAGCTCGTCTTCGAATCTCTTCGAAATTTACGACCAACACAAACACGCCGCTCAACAGTCTTCAGCGAAAAAATTGGCCACGTCGTCTCGTGAACAAATTGGCGGCAATATGGGCAGGAAGAAGGAATGCGTTTTAGAACGTGCGTTTCGTCTTTCACAAAAATAGACGCCAACCAGCCGGAAAGAGTAATTTCTTGCGTTTGGCCGAAGGTACACGCGGATTCTGCCCTTCAGTCTTCGCCGTTCTCGGATTGTTTGCGAAGGGCCGCGATAAGCACGTTTGTGGTAATCAGCGGCGTGGAATCTCGAAGGACCGGAAAACGAGAATGTTCGCGGAACACGGTAGTCGAAAGTAAACTCTTTTGCGAAGAACAAAAGAAGCGGTCTATCGTGGAAAACCCAATTTTCACGGTTGATTCTTGTTCTGACCATCTCGCTTGTTTTCGACCATGTGGTTTCCCAATGAACGAACGCGGTCGGTTAATTGGAAGTCTTTTCGTAATGAGCAAAAAGCTAGAGATTCTCAAAGTTTAAAGTCAAGGACCAAATGGAAAATTGCCGACATCTAACGGCCCACCCGTGAAGTGTTCGTCATTGTTCGACCGGAGCAATTTTCTCGCCGTTGTTTGATGGCGGAGCTGAAGAAGACGTTTTTTGTTGAGCTAATTCGATTACAAAAACCGAAACTAAACGCTCTTATCCGACGGTCTTACTCACGACTTTTGCTCAAGCGAAGGTTGCTAATGAGCCGAAATCTCCGGTCTTGTGATTCTCAATTCATAGATCGTTTCGAAGCAAAGTCAACAGGAAGACTCAATTAAAATCTCTTTAAAGTCACATCCGCTAGGTTTTCAATACAAACAAAAGGTCGATTATTAAGGTCGGAAGCCAAACATCAGGCCTATTCGAATGTAAACAAGTTTGGTAATTTGGCACGTCTTCAAGACTACCAACTCATGACCGTGAAAATGACTCAGATGAATGAGCAGTTGGCACGAGAAACAAATACATGACCGAAATTCAGGAGCCGAATTCGGAGCAACCAGTTGCCACGTTGAAGTCAGAGTCATTAATCAACGGAAATTCGGCTTCGTTGTTGATTAAATGGACTGTTAATTCTGAATGACAATTCTTACGGTCAGTTGAAGTTTCCATAACCAACCAAATAGGCGAAAACCGTTTTCGGGACCAGCCCACTGCATTCAGCGGTGTGTTGACTTTAAAGTGGTCGAACTGAAGGAGAACGTCTGAAGACTCTTACTTGGAAACTCGATTATTATCGAAACAAAAGGAAGCCGCATTCTTCTCAATGACAATCCACTCATTTACTCCGACCAAAACGGTTAATTCGACCAGTTTAATCGCCCAAACTTGCAGGACGGATCAGGACCGAACGCAATCCCACGAGACTAACTATTGGCATTACTCGAATCAGCTCTCAGTCGACGTTGTCCGCCTTCTTCTCACCCTTTTTCGAACTTTTTTCCTCGATGTCCATTGAGAATTCCGGAAAGTCGGCAACGTGCCAATGGCTGAAACTTTGCAGTCGGATGTTCGTCTTTATTTGGAAATTGAGTGGGAAAATGGAGTACTTAAACGAACAACAAAACGCTCATTTTGCGAGCTTCCGATTTCGCTTCAAAACGGAAGGATAGAAGTCGAACACTCGAAATTGAAATCGTTCATCTTCGCTTTCTCGCCGTAATTCGATACCCAAGAGCGCATGCCAATTCCCATTTCAGTTTCAATAACATTGTTTTTGCTCTTGATAACAACCTCTTGATGCCATGGATGTTTTATTTGGAAAGAGTTAGTCTCGCAAACTGACGATAAGCATCGTTGGCGCAAGAGCGATATTGCCATGTCGATTCTCCGGTTCGTCGGGCATCGTGTACGCAGCGACGTCGTTGGGACCAAACTTCTTGATTTCCAAGGTTCCGTTCTTGTGCAGAAAAACGTTTCCTTTATCGATTTGATCCGACTGAAACACGTGGGTAACAAAACGAAAACCTTCAAAACAACTAACTCCGTTGGTGGTCCAATAATCCGTGCCGACTTTGATGGTCTGTGGTGGCCGCTTTGCATCGTCCCATTCACGTTTGATCTGACTGTTTCCGGCGCCGAAATTGAAACTGTACGGTAATCCAAGGTCTCCGAAGTCTCGAGCCATCGCCGCATCAACGATGTCGACCGAAACCACTGGGCAAAACGAATTGATTCAAAACACTCAAATCGACTTACCGAACACGAATCCCAGAATCAATGGAAAGTACATTTTGATTATCTGAAATCTCCGGTCAGTATCTTTTAAGCAGGTTGTTCGAGTGGCCGAAGCGAACAACTTCAGAAACCGAAAAACACAATCGTTGATTCGACGCAAATAAACAAACGTTTTCGCCGCTCAGTTAAACAAACTGCCAACGACGTTCGAAACGCCCGTAGGGTGTTGTTTCCCGAAGAGTGGGCGATATGATTAGATGACTAATTGCGCACGTTGACATTTTCGACTGAGCAGTTTTTTCGAACTTCCGTTCATTTCGCAACGAAACTGCACTTTGATCACGATATGAGTTCAATAGAAAACGTTGCATTTTTATTGCAACAATGTGCGTGACCTATGAACACAATGGCAACTCCGCACAACTCTCGAACCAGTTTATATTCGTAATAGAAGCCAATAGAGCTCGACCACTACATTTCGATGGACCCTCAACTGTTGCAGAAGATCGATCTTCTGATGCGATCGTTCGAATTCGCGTGCGGAGTTCCATCAACGTTGATTAACCTCTATTCCATTGCCAAAGTCTCACAGTTGTCGTTGGTCAATCCCAACTTGAAATACGTACTCAACGCTATTTCCTTCACTTCGGCCCTTATCGCTTGTATTCATCCGATTTTGGGTCAGATTGATCCCAACTCCTATTCGATTGATCGGAGCAACTATGTGGGCGCCTTTGTTTACTATTCTCTTCACTTTTCCGTCCAATTGTTCACATTGATTACTGATTTGAAATTTTTTTTGATCGGATGGGAACGGCGATTGTCGTTGAAATACAAAAACAATTTGGAAAATCGAAATGGAAAGCGAGTGGTTTTCTCGGCAGTGAGTTCAATGAACGTGCTCGGGAATCATCGTTCCAATTCTTCAGATTGTTTTCTTGTTGCTCATCTGTTTCATCAAATGTGCCGTCTTGTTGAACACATCGGAATTAAAGGCAATGAACGATCGTCTTTACGAGATCTGTGCAATTCAAGGGCACGACATTTTCTTGGTCGTGATCGCTTTTCCTCTTGGTGCTATCTCGTGGGGATATGGTCAATACGTAAGCAGGACAATTATTTAAGAGATTACCTAACAGCTTAGCAATTTAACTACCTTATCAAACATTTCAAGAAGCAACGACATTCGGGAACACTTTCTGAACGTTTTGAACTTCGACAAACAAACACAATCGTCAAAGTTCTATATCCACTGGCGTATCTTTATAGTGTTGGCTATCTCGTTTGTTTGGCTGCTGTTCCGGTTATCTTTTTCTTGAGAACCAAAGGCTACGGCATGAATACGATTGAATACCAAGTTGCTACCAATGTAAGTTGGGAATTTCATTTTCAATCCTCAGATCATTTTCAATTCAATGGCGTGCTATAATCTTATCTACGTTGTTTTTATTCTATTCACATTCGCTCCACTTCGTCGAGCGCTGATCAACGATCTTTGTCTTTTGATTGGTACTACCAACTACTCGGCTTCGAACAGCTCGTCGACGGTTGAACCGGCACTCACACTCGAACGACATTTTGACATGCTCCAAGCTGCGTGGAATAAGAGTTAGCACTATCAAGTTGAAATTGTTTTATCAAATTGTGTACAATAAACGTTAAAGTTCTCAGTTCTTCCAATTACCATTGCATTGTTCGTAGCCGGCAATTAGCCGTTGAATCAAACTCTCGCGCAGTTCTCCTTCTTCCAATGGCTGGGCAATCATCGAAAACATACTAACGGCAAAAATGTACTCGTGTGAAGACGCTGAATCGTACATTTCTTTCATCTAAATTGTCAGAGTTGATTATTGAGTTCCCGTTATTTACCTTTTTAAAATCGTAACCAACTTCTTGTCCGTGAGCTTGCAATTCATGGCTGAACATTTCGTAGTAATGTCGAAGGAAACGTTCGGTCTTGTTTCGAATCAAATCGGCCGAACAACTCACGAGTATCAATCGTGCCAAATCGTTCATTCCGTGACCTAAATGAAGAATAAGTAAAAAGAACTACACGTTTTCTCAACTGATATACGAGCACTGATAATCGATGATTGTAAAGAGATTGTTTGTTGGTTTGCCGTTTAAATCAGGACAAAACAAAATGTTGTTCACCCACAGATCACCCTGCGAGATCACTCCTCTGACACCAAACTTCTTGTGTGGATCGGCCGTTTGCAAATGAAAACGATCAAAAAGCTGTTGATATTCGGTTTTGTGTTCTTTAAAAAAGCCGACATTTAGTTGTTGCAATCGCTCCATTAAACTCAGTTCACGGTCTGTCATATCGAGTTTATGGACTTCTTCCATTTGGTTGAATATTTCTTCGGAACTTGGCATGCAACGAGTAAAGGCATGTAATTTCGCAATATGTTCAATCGTATTCAATGTCTAGAAAATGCTTATAAGGATAGCTATAACACAATAGTTTTACTTGTTCGATTGTAAGCCCTTCAGTAACGTTTGCCATTACACCACGATCAGCCACGTCTTCGAACAAAACTCGACCGTGACGTTGATCTAACGGATCGCTCAATTCGAAGCCGTACATCTTTGGTAAGTATATGTGCGGATAGTGTTGAGCGATCAAATTGTAGAACTTGATCTCCTGGTTGTGATATAAGATAAGTCCCTTCGACATCTGATCTTCGAATCCATTGGATTTTCCTTGAGTAATTAGAACAAATTTGCTTGTTGTTGGAACCTAAACACACGTTCATGCAACCAGTCTTGTTATGACTAGACCTTTAGAAATGCACTGAACGGTTTTGCGTCGTCATTGAAGAAGATCAGAATCCGACTAACATGCGAGAGGAATCCTGCACCGCTGATCAATTCGAAATCAACCTGGAATCTGTACATTTATTTCCGGCAATAAACAAACATTCGAAATGGCAGTCGTTTGACGCAATCGATTCCAACGTTCGTTTTTGCCGTCCAATTGATCGACAATCCATTGGAAAGTGACATCCGTGGGTTCGATAAAACAATTCAAGTCCACAGACTTTTCATCTTCGACAGTGAAATCAATTGGAACTAAATATTCGATAGTCATCTTGAAGAAAACTTGAGTGAACAATAATCTTCATTTTATACTCAATCAATTTTTACACTTCGAACGACCCGTGCCAGTGTCTTGCAGCACTTCAATCGTAGAGATTGCTTAGACATCAATGTTCATTAACGTATAATAATCTCTACAATGTTCATTGCGTCGTCAAACATTTCTGTACAGAGCACAGTCAACGATCAACCATCTATTGAAAGTCAAAAACAACTTACCATCGTTTGTGCTCATTTTGGTTGTTGAGTAAAAATGACGACTAGAATTCGCGTTTCCATCAAAAAAGAACAAAATCGAAAAACGTTAAGACGATCAACTCTAAGCTCCTCGCCCTCCTTCGTCTTTATTTTAATCACGACGAACGTTATTTCCGACTCGGTGCCCTTAAATCGTCTGATTGTGAGGAGCGTTCGTTTGATCAATTTAAATCTAACCAAATGAACTAAGCACCTTAGCAGTAGTACCGTTTATTTCTCTTGAATCCAATAATCAAAGTTTGCTGTTTCCCTTGAATCTGACTAGAATCTCTTGTGTCGTACTAGCAATCAACGTTCCATCACGAGTCCAAATTTTTCCATGTGAAATCGCTCGTCCACTGTCTACAAACAACACTGATAGCCAACCCATTGAAATGTTAGTACCTGCAGCAGGACTGAACGTTTCGTACAAAAGCCATTCGTCAGCTCGAAAGTCGTAACGATGAAACCAAATCGTGTTGTCCAACGATACAATGAGTAACGCTTGAGCTCCAACGGAGAGGTGTGGATAGACGGCGGCTCCAACTAAGTACATATCTGAGATGTAGCACAATAGCGATCGATGCAATTTGGGATCGTCGCCCAATTTAACTGACGACTTGAGCCAATAGCGCATCGGTTTGTGGACAGTAAACTTCTGCATCATAGACGTATGTTCCGGATTGAGTGGTCGGATGCTGCAAACAAAAGATTGCAATCTCCAGAACTCGATACTCACTCCAAAACAGAATACGGTTTGTCGAAAAGCCGACGCTCAAAATTTGCTTTTACTGATGGTCGCACTTCAAGTTTTCCGTCGTTGATTGCCTTGAGATTTTGTTCACAGAAATCAAAGAAATTCATCAGTTCGTCCGGTGATTTAACTTTGGGCATTGAAGTCGTGTGATGAATTGTTGCTTCTGATGTTTTTGAGAAGTTGGCAATTGCAGCAAAAACCACTTCACCGTTCTCTTGAGTTCCTTTTACACTTCGCGCACAAAACGACTTTCCGTTCCGCAGCTTTTCGACTTTGTAGTCAACCGGCAAATGACTATACGCTGCCAACAAGCCTCATGAACATACATAGACCATGAACTTACAATAAGAAACAAAAAGTGAATGATAGGCAGTTGGTAGGTACTCATCTCCAACATCCAATTGGGCCGCTTCTAAGCCCTGTAATCGATTTCAATAATCAAAAATATCAATTTCTACCTGAGCAAAAAGTAAGCCACCGTAAATGTTATCGCCCATCTCCGACTCTTCGCCATGATAGTTCGCTCGATAGGTCCCGTTCTCGAGATTTGTGACTTCGAACAACCGAAGAATATCCGACTTTTGGACTAACGGCAAGACTGGTGGTTTACCAGGCATCCGCTTAGTTCGTTGAATGGACGTTGAAAAGCCTGAAAACTGTTTGAATAAAAAGAGCGAAAGTACGAGGAACAAACGGGCTAAGTTTTGCGCTTTTATCACACGCATCCATTGACGAAGAAGAAGACCGGAGAACATAAAAAACGAAGAAATTGAGCGCTAAAAAGAGCAGCAACCGATTGATCAGCACTTGATTTCTAGTACGAATGGATGTCGGTTGAGCTACACGTATAGTTTGTAGCTTTTCATTTTGGCAACAACGTTCACGTTAAAAAATGTCTTTATTCGAAACAAACTACAAGAATTGAGCTCAAGAGTCGATAGAGGGGTTTAATCGACATCCTCCAAAATGTCCGTCTTGTTCTCGTAGTACACAAGGCCGGTTTCCGAATCGCGAGAGCACGGAAAATGAATTTGCGGTCTGTCGGCCAAACGCTGCCACAATGTAGCTTTCGAATCGTCGACATTCAACGCGGACAATTGGGTTTGAATGTCGTTCAAAAGGTCGCTAACTCGCCACTGTTTCTGCGAATCGGGAGCGAGCATCAGAGCCCGCAGTTTGTTTTGAAGCTTTAGGAAGAAATAGTAGTGAACGTTGGTCATTGCGTCCACCACTCGTGAACGTCCGTCAACATACATTGCATACTAGAATGATTGTTTTTACTTTTAAATCCAAACTCACATCTACGATTGCTTTTTCACAATCCATTCGATACAAAAGCCCGGCATCCTCAATGGAGATCTGAACATTTTCGTGACTGTTGACCATGATTGCTGCCTTAATGTAATCTGTGGTCTACAACAATCATCAATTGCTCGTTTGTTTCTATTAACTTACTGCTCGAATTTGAAGGAACGCAATTCGACAAAGAATCAGACATGTCCACGTGTTAATCGAAGTCAAACACACGTACAATATCGAATGCGTGACATATAACATTCCAAAAAGATCCAATAACAAAAAGATGATTGCCAGGAAACCATCTTTAAACAAGAATCGGCTACTGTCTTACAATCAACTTACATGCACGATACTTGAGTTTCAGAGTATTGCTATTCGAATAGCCAAACGATCCACTGATTGCCTTCTTGAAAACGATTGCAAATGCCGTCACCGAAAAGATCCACGTAGCAATACCGTAGAATAAGTGAAAAAGAAGCTGCGGTTTCATACGACGACCGTCAGTAATCACGAAGATCGAATAGCACAAGGGGATCAACGAGAGGATGGCAAGAACAAATGTAACCAACGAATATTGCCACAATGTCGGCGATGCAAAGACCATATTCGATTTCGATCAGACTTTCGAATTCACGTTGTGTTAACAGAAAAACGACAATCGAAAAGACGGTGATTCAAAACTATTCGATTTTTTGTGCTTCTCAACCGAACAAGGAAAAGGGCGCCGTGTGTTTTGGGGCTCCACGAATGTTTTCGCATTTCAACATCGTTCCATTTGATCAATTTATTTACCGGATTAAGAAACAATAACATCGGGATTACGGAAGTCGTAGGAAAAGTTTATGTACAGATTTGTAGGCAGTGCTTATTGAGAATCCAATGGTTCGTTGATCATTCACCAGGACCTAAACATTTTGAAGTTAAAGTAATCACAATCTTTGGATGCATACCGTCAAAATCATCGTAGTTTGAGTTTCGTCGCAAAAACCAAAGATAATATCTGAAATTGTTGGTTAGAGCTTACTTCATTCACACAATGTACCCCCAATAAAGAACATTAAAGACAAAGAATCCGGCCGGAAATAGAACACGAGACCACTTGTCCACTCTACAAATCAACTACCAACTATTGAATTCACTTCATTAACAAACCGAAGTCCTTTGCGTGAATAATCGAATCCCGTGCGAATGAACTCGTTGTTAGCCATCGGATTTCTACCAGACGGGAAACTTCTTCGTTGTTGAGGTCTGCGGCGATTACGTGAATACATCTGCGTGTATTGATTTCCACCTCCTTGAACTCATATGTTCATTACCTTGAGATTTTTCTTACCAATGGGTCTTCGACTACCGAATGGCACATCCCACTCATCTTCGCTGACGAATGTCGTTTTCGTTGGACTCTCGTCCAAGGGCATGAAGACGCTATCCGATTTTGGTGTTCGCCTAGAAGAAATACCCGTGTCGCGAAGTTCAATGTCGTTACTTGTGCTGGCTGAATACCTCGTGGGAAAAGGTGAACAGCCAAACCCAGCAAGTGGATTATTTTGCACGAAGCCACTCGGCGACACTGAAATTTTCGGAATATTCGAACTACGAAGGTTAATTTCTAGCTGAGGAGTCGCGTAAGAAGTTTTCGGTACAGAATCGATTAGCCAACAGCAAACGTTTTGGAACAAAATATGTCAGTTGTTTTTGAAAGAGGACAAGCGGTTAGTAAACAAAACGAACTTGACGCCGCAGCTCGTCGAATTGGATTTCCATTTTGAGAATAAAGAAAAATAGAGTCTTTGCTGAGCGCTGGCTCTTCATCTTCGGTCGGTAGTCGTGAATCTACGGGTGCATCTAAAATGAACAGTTATTAACAAGTTCAGGATCCTTCAAGTTCTTACTCTTCTCGCCTCGTTTCGACACCGTTCTTGCCATCTTCTCGTACTTCTCTGCTTGTCGCATATAACTATTGACGAATGCAAATTCCAGAAGATTGAGAAAAACGAAGAACATGCAAACTCCAAACCATAAGTCTAATGCTTTGGCATAAGAGACCTGCGGTAGACCCATTCGAAGACCATTACCCAACGTACTCAGCGATAGTAGCGTTGTGAAACTCAATGTTACCCTCGCGGGAACTGCTCGTCGATCTACAAGTATGTTTTGGTATGTGATTACAGAGTTGGAACAAACCGATCCAAAAAGACACCCACGAAATCATAACAATCAACGCAGTCGGAATGAACGATTGAACGACGTGATATGTGATACTTCTACGTAACCTGTAAAGATCAGCTGTTGCTCAAAAACATTACTAATTAAAAAAGGTTTTTGATTAGAAGTTAAGACTAAAAGTTTATCTGTCAAGTAGATATAAAATATATACCAAATATTAATGTCTAAACACGAGAAAGCATCGTATTTGAACGTTGTGTCCATGATTGCATATCTAAACAAGGTTTTACAATAATACGGAATAGCTTCAAACCTGTAGGTGCCATCACAATAAGAGGGATGAATCTTTTCGATCAAAAACTCCGGAAGTCCGATCTTATGATTGAATCGAATCGGCTCGTTCGTGAACCATGTAATATTAACCTTCGAAGCAATATAAGCATCTAAACGAAAATCCATCAAAACTATTGATTTACTTACATGAAAGCGTGCGTATTTGACACTTTTGACGATCCATTGGATAATTGACTAAATTCAAATTGCAAGCCACGGTTATCGTGATTCTTCCACTGTAGGCAATGGTGCCATCATTTGATACGAACCTAAAGGCAAACGTTTCTGACATTGTATTTCGAGTTACATCGAAAAGTTTGGAACCAAAACATCATGATATTTTGCACTACGAGCATTGGAGAAGTATAGATCTGGAAACTGCAAAAACACATCATATAAGTTCGTTCATTCCTTTCTACCCAAATGTGATCTCTGATCTTCGCATCGTTGACTAAAGAAAAAACAAAATTCAATTGAAATGATATGTTCACGTACTCAAAATGTACTCCGGTTCCGTATGATTTAAGCTCGAGTCCTTCCACGACCTAAACCAGGACATTTTAACAAATCGACTTTTGACTAACATGTACAGGTAAAGATCTAAAGCAAAGCAGTTTATTTTGTTTGGAGAACGCTACTTACCGGCGTCAAAAGACATTTCAGCTGATTGAAACTTTCCTAAATCACTCGATCAAACGAACGTTTACCGAAACCAACCGAGACTCTCGATGTAAACTCCAATCTTCACTTTCGACGGCCCGTCTTCGTTCGGTGGTGGATGCGAATTCTTCTGGATTTTCGTATGTAGCTCGGAAAGCGAAGCTCTGAATTCCAATTGAAAGAGGTCGTCCTATCGATAAACTCACCGCGATGACTCGATTACAAACACAAAAACGCAAAGTATGAGGGCCGATGACCGACGCTTATGATTTTGCCATCGACTCGACAGCATTTCTACAAAAATGAAGTCAACAAAGGCAAAAGTTGCCATTTAGAAGTTCAGTTAAACGAACAAAAAGTTCACATTCTGCGATCACACGCAAAAAACAAAACATTTTGCTCTCACTTTCGCTCCACGATTATCACACCCAAAATATCTCAAGCCACGCACATCCGAAATTCCCCGTAGAGTTGAGCCGAGAAAATCATAATAGTCGACACGTTGTTTCCCGTAGATCCTACCTCTAGGCCCATCAATTTCAATCCCACTCCAAACTTGTCCGCAAACTCAAATGGCACAATAAAGAAGAAAAGTGACAAACAAACTTCACGAACTATAATGCTTATGTCATGGTAATCTCGTGAAGATTACGCGATTGCATTGGAATGAAACAACTTTGCCAATTGAGTCTGCAACGGAGCAATCATTCATTGGGGAGGTCTTCCCGTCTTTTTTTCAACCGCCAATGTGCCGTCGGCCACTCAATCTTCGGTCGCCGTGCCGAACGCCCCGCAAAAGCTCAACCTCGAAAGCGTCAAAAAATTGTCGAAGTTCGGCACAATTGACTTCAAATAAAACTGTCAAAATGATCACTCGTCCAAATCACGTCGCCAATCAGAAGAACGAAAAGTCGCAACTTTTCTTTCACCTTCCCGTCCAAACACATCGTTTTATCGAATTGAGATTTCAAGATTATGGTTTTAAATTTGACCACTTCAGTCAGAATTCGAATCAAGAAGATGAATGTCGAGCGTTCAAAACCTTTTCTTGTGGTGTGCCGCCTTCAAAACCCTCACGAAACCTCGCCGATGGGTACAATGTTTCTAATATTCAGGAACGGCAATACGGTCGAATGCACTCGTCATTGCTATTTTGTGCCCTCAAACAAACAGACGTGTGGAATCGTTACTCTTCGAGGGCCCACCAGCGAATCCGAACATCTTCAAAACGTTCGAGCGAAAAAACCTCTGCGGGCTGTGAGTTTCGAAGTTGGCAAAATTAATTACATTCCTCCCCAAAAAGGAAAGCAGAGTAGTTGGCCATGAAAATTGGATTAGGGTCTACGGTCAGAATACAAAACCACCAAACGTCGTATAATGAAAAGTCGGAGGTCCGCTGTTTCTTGTCGTTCAAATTGGATTTTCAAAGCACAGCGGAGGTCGATTTAAACAAACGACAAAAAGAAAATGACCAAATGTGACAACACAGCATTCTTCTCTCCTCCAACTGTTTGCCAACAACTTAAGATCGTGCGGACTTCAGACGAACATACCGTAAAGTCTCCATCTTAGAGACTAATGTTCAAGAAATCGCATTCCAACTCAATTTCAGACTTTTAAACGCAATTGGCCCCGCCGGGATAGTGTCTCCGATTCCGAGCGAACTACGTGCCGATGCCGAAAAAACAGAAACACAATCCAATGGGAATTACCGAGTTGGTATCATAAATTCGACTGATTACTTTCAACATCCATTCAAGATTCTAGTTTTTAATAGGAACTTTTCAAGAACACTAGAAACTTGACTACAACCCGAACAACAAATGTCAACTCGAATGTTTGTTTATTGTCTCGAAAGAAAATTAATCGCAACAATCGGATTAGCACATGAGCTGAAGCGTTCGCATATGTTACCACCAACACGCAGAGACAATCACATGTGTGAGTTCAATTAAAAACGAACATCATTGTTCGCTTCTTGACCTTCTGAACGTGTTAGAGAATAACAAGAAGAAACCAACAAAACGGTTTGTTCAGGTTTCGGCTTTTCGCTCGTCCACCGGAAGGAAACCGCAAACTCGTTCCGCTTTTGCGTTTGCTGGCAACCGTCCAAACAACCTGGAAATAGTCTTGATATAAAGTTCGAAACCAATAGTCCGAAAAATTCATTTCAAATTAACCGCCCACCCAATGTACATGTTCAAAGAAACAGAAGGTTAAAAGGCGCAAGTTGGCCTTGAATAAAGGACATTTTATAGGCAATTTTGGTATTAAAGAACGTTGAACAGCACAATTCAAGATATAGTAAACTTCACGGAACTTCATTTCTGAGTATGTTTTCGATTCGAATTCTGCTCTCGATCAACTTCTATCCTCCAAACTCTCAAGATAATGATCTTTTACTCTCATTAACATCCGATTCAAATTACAGTTCACCAACATCAGCGTGAAGAGCTGCACAATCTTTTGCAATTTTGGACGATTTTTGACAGATTGTTCGGCTTTGAAGGGCTCTCATTTCTCTCTCAGTTGTCCGGTAGCTAAAAGTGTGGACATAGTGAAGAGCTAGTTTATTTGGCTTTGTATTGATATAAAATGAGCACTAGTTGTCGTGAGAATCTCCGAACTACATCGATTTGCGCGATGAACGTGCTATACAAGGGAATGGGGGTGTTGTGTATTTTAGCTTGTTGGCTGGTTGGATTCTGTTGATATTCACAGGGTTTGGATTCCATCAGTAGTGTTTGTCGTTTTATTAATTAGACGGCCATATAATGCAGTAAAGGTGAGAACAATCAATCGTTATAATTGATTTTTGACGTCTGTACTTCGAAAGTTTCCATAACTGATAAGCATCGAATTGATTTGTAAGTAATGGTGATACAACTGGTTGCAATCGAAACACAGATAAAGGAAGTAAGCGCTTAGAATATAAAATAACAGAATGAGCATCAGTTGAGGCTAAGGATTTGAAAATGGACATTTTTTGTTTGAATTTAGCAGGTAGTTGGCTGAGAATAAACTTGTAGGATGAAGGTCGAGCGTTAACGATACGTTTGCAGTCTCCTTGCACGGATAAAAAACACAATCACAAAGCGTTTATTTCTCAAAGAAAAAGCACAGAGAAATACCAAGGAGTGCAATCAGTAACCAAAAGTAGCTACGAACGCGATGAACAAGAAGCCCATGAACGATAGTTGAGTGATTGCCACACCTACAAAACCGCTTTGAGATCGCAGACAATTGATCTTACCATTTTTGGTGCCAAATCTGACGATCACGAATACACTTCTGTACCAACGAGATGAATATCGCCAACGCTACCGGACTTGATGTTCTGAACAAAAAATACAAGTTGAAGAAAAAACCAACTATCATCTTAACCGTAGCATTTTCTCGTTGTTTCACCCAAACATCAGTACTTTTCCAACCGTCCTTGCCAACAGCAGTTTAAAGTGCTTTTCCATCACCACACACCAAACTCTCAGTCGAATTCCATTTGGGCGCAATGAACGTGTCTTTCAGTTATATAATACAACAATCAGTGGATGGACCAACAATCGTTTACTTCGAAAACAACGGGTTTCCGTCGTTCAGGTGAGTAATCTGTTGAAAAATGCAAGGAATCGTCTTTCAGAGAAACCGCTTTTATGTAGCTTTCGACGTTGTTCGCTGTGGTTTATGTGGCAATTGTGAAGGTCTAGGAAATTGACCATCATCAGAGCCCTCATTATAGCCATTTGTTTGAAGTAAAGAACAATAAAATTGCTTGTAGTGGTCTTTATGTTCGAATAGAACTTATCACAAATCCAAGTATCAAACAAAGTCTTTAGAATCATTCACACTAATCGTAGTGTTTTTGGATCAATTTCCGATCATGATAAAGACAGTAAACTTGTATTTCGTAACCAAAATGACATGTGGAAAACCAAAAGAGAATAGGCAGCAGAAAACCTCTGGACATTTTAGTGCGTCCTGCTTTCCAGTGTGTGTGAGGTCCTCGTCTTGGCTTCGCGCCAAAACGACTTGCACTTGCGAATAAAGTGGATGAAAACCTGCGTTTGTTCGAGCTTCGTGTTTCAGGCGTCGAGTTTCGATTTGTTAACTCTTTTTCAGATTGTTTCTTATTTAGGTATAGAGTAAGGTTGATAAACTTGCTAATCGATCGGATGGTCATCATCAACACAACAATCAATTTATTGGAACACAACAATTAAAACAACAAGATGAAAACGACAAAGAAATAACATTATTTAGCGGACGTTGGAGGTTTCAATTGAAAGGTTTTACTACAAAACTGCAGGTGTTTTACGTCTGCTAGTTTTATATAAGCCCGTCCATTGTGTCCAAAACTGCTGCCCCAGCTACCCTTACACAGGAATTGGTATTCGGGTCGGTCTGGCGAAACATCCGAACGAAGCACTCGGTAGCCAATTAAGAAAACGGCGTGGAAACTGTTCGTTTTCGCCGTCTTCCATTGGTCCTCCGTGTATTCGCCTCGGAGTTTCTTTTCTTGACGCAGCTCGTCCTCTTCATTCGCCTTCTGTTCACCTTCGGCTGCGTCGTAGTTCTGCGTCAGGTCGAGTCCGTCAACTTTGTAGTTGCGGAAGTGCAATGGCGCCCGTATAACTGAAATAAATAAAAGTTAAAGCCGGTTGTAAAAACTAAGAGTTAAGATTTTGCTTTAATTTCGCTAATTTTTATTGTTTTTTTTGCCGATTCGTTGTTCTCCTAGACCTCCCGTTTTTAGTTTTCAGATTCCCATCATTCTAATAGTCATCTTTAGGCTTTGATGTTTATAACCAATCGATTGTATTCTCCGTGTGATGTGGGGAATCCACACTACGCCCTCGGAGTCTACACAGATCCCCGAACACACCGTCTTTACGTTTATGCTCCCTTTGAAAAACACAAAAAGAAGTGGAAGATTTTTCGTTTCGCCGTTGATCAAGAGCTATTGGAGTGGGAGTTTGTTGGAAATTTGGATATCGAAATGAAAAACGTGTGTGTAAGCTCTTGTGGACGTTACTTCTGGTCGCTCGAGATAACTACTCGAATTCGAGCTAACGACCCACAACCATTGTTTTTCCGGCAAGTGGACATCCGAACACTAGCTTACGAAGACTTTGAAACCTCCGGTAAGTTTTATATTCGACCGTTAAGTTCTGTTTAGACATTACGTTCGCTGACGAATTAAATACGGATATTCGTTTTGCTCGTTTTCGACACACAACTAGCGGCACGTTTTTGTTTTTTAACGTACACCACTCAGGTAATGAGATTTATAAAAACATAGACGAAGTTTTTTTGATGGATGTCGATCCGGTAAGTCTCACGAATATCCGGGAAATCTCGTCGGTTTTATGTGAAACGACATGTTCACTTCAACCGCATCAAATTGCCCGTGTTGCCCACAGGACATCTTGTCCCCGACGCTGATGATCGATTTCCTGACTATCGCTATGCGAAATGGCGCACAGGTCTAATCGAACACGACGAATCGATTTACTTTTATCGAATCGACTACTTTGGAGATCTTCATGTCTCAAATTGGCAACAGACTGGACTTTTGAACTGGACAAAGTTTTCGCTAACTGGAAACTATCGCCCGTTAGTAAGTACCTGAGTAACACGATCAGAAGCACAAACTTCTAGGCGTGGATAGAGTCCGATAAACAAGACATATTTGCTGCTGCTGCGGATGCTGGAAAGGATTGGTCAATTTCTACTGATCGTATACGCAATAGCAGACGAGCTTATCTTGACGACGGCATTGTTCATGAATACGCTTCTCCTGAAGGGACCAAAGTTTTTTATCAGTTAGAATTTCATTTTGAAACCTTAACTTGCGAGTAATACTATCATCTGTCACTAAGATCATTGTGAGCTTTTAGATGTAAAAAACTTTTCGATACCAAATTGTATTGGGATGATGAGCGCCGGCTAATCACGCACCTTAACAAACACGATGGTTCACGCGTGCTTTTCCTAGATAGTCTAATCACGGACCAAACGATAAAACAATTTGCATACGAGTTCGTTTGCTTGGGACAGGTTTCCAGACTCAAAGATATTGCTTATTGGGCAGTTCGTGATCGTCTTCGACCAAAAACTGAAGATCGGCGGATACTCGCGCTAAACACAATCATCGATCGTGTCAGCAGACTGGTGAAAGTGAAAAGACGAACCAAAAAGATCAAGGAAAAACCTTATTGGCCAGAAAAAAACTCATTATTGGTCGCAAATCCCAAAAACCCCTTGTTTTCTGTTAATCGCGTTCAGATAATTTATTTGTTAAGAAAGTTAATCAAAAAATAAACTTTTGAGATACTTTTAAAAAATTACAACTCACCAACAACGACCGGGGCTTCGTCTATCGCATCCTTCAAATGAGCTGGATGCGAGATGCACCGTGAAAGCTCTTTAACCTCGAACGACGCTTTAGCTACAGTTTGTGCGGACTTCATGCAGCCTTGAGAAGGACGAACGGCAAGATCTTCATCGGCCATATTCCTAAAATCGGTTGTTATATACAATGACTAATTAAAGTTATGTTGAAGTGTGTTTTCCACCGCGTCTTGAATCGTGTTTTTGCTCGGATTTCCACACTTCGAACTTCGTTGCTTTGCTGTTGTCAATTTGGTTCGTTCACTTTTGCGCATTGTCCAAGTTTCCGATCCATAGTTGATGAAATTTTGTTTTCGAAAACACTCGAAAAGGAGCTGTGTGATCGTGAAAGTCAGAATGTTAGAATATAGAACAGAAATTGAAACTTACCTCGAAGAGAGTAATCTTCGAGAATCACTCTGGCGCATTGTCCAAGTTTTCAAGCCACGGTTGAGTATATCAAAAGTCACCTCGAATGGCGTAATCTTCGAGGAAAGCACTCAGACTACAAATGATGGTTTCTCGGCGATTTAAAGACCGTTAAATACTGATTGGCGGCACCCAAGCCTGACCTCTAGCTACGAGGACCGCAAGGTGTTTTCTTTGTGAACAAAGCGCTCAAACCACAGATGATTGTTTCGCCGTGACCTAATCACCAATTAATGAATAGTACAACTCAAAACAAATCTTAAGGTAAAACGCAAGTTGCAATTTGCCGCCAGAACGCTTCTCTTCTCATAGAAAATTTCAAATCATCAGTAAGTTACTCCAGGGATTTTGCATTCATCAGTTAATATGATGCAACCACACCTATTAAGATGTGTGAGGTGCTCGGGAATGGGTGTTCTTCTTAAATAAAACAGGAATGAACAGCATTCTTTTAGCTGATGAACCGGGAATCACAGTATCTGCAACAATACCAACATGACGGCAATTCTCCATCACATCGCTCAACAATACGACTGTCTTCGTCGTAAAATGTCTTAAGTTACCATCAAATACGTATCGGATAAACTGGCGGATGATTCTTATCAACATGTCCCCACATCAATTAACTCTTGCCTTGCTGGCAAACTTTCGTTGAGTAAGCTGTCAAACACGCGAAAGGCTGCTCGGGCGGCCGGAAGAAACAATTAGCGCGAAAGGAGGCGGATGTTCCAAAGATAAAAACTAAGTGGTCGCGGACTAAATAAAAGAGATCGATCAGAAGCGATCGGGATTCAATCAGCCAAGTACAGGTGACCGAAACCAAAAAGCGCTTTAGCCACCCCGACACCGAACTCGAAATAAGACCATGGCCTTGGATGGAGGAGTTTTCGTCAACAGAACCACGAGATCATCGTGTTATTGGAGATATCTTCGATGTCAGACAACAAACGCTTCAGTACGCACTTTTACAATTGTGGGCGGCTATCTTCTCAGTCGTTCGTGTGGACAGGTAACAAGCACTCTATTTCTTTTATAATGTGCTATTTAGGAATAATTGTATTAAGGAATAATTGAGCAACTTAACGTCAACAGGCTTTTGATGTACATTGGATTAAACGATTTTTCGTTTCTCTGTGTTGGGTCTTGTTTCATTAAACTTGTTGCTAAGTCAATATTTCAAACTAATCACGTTAATTTTTCATTGTCGAGAATTGTTTAATTATCGATTTATAAAATCTTTTTACTATTTCTGTTCTTTGAGTTGTAAAGTGCAATGACCTCTCTTATTTCACTGTCAGGCAATCTGGCGTTCTTTATTTGAACAACCGTTTGTTGTTTAACCGCCGAAGTCTGGCGAACATCTAGCTACCAAAACAAGACGCCGCTTCACACCTGCCAACCACTCGACATTTGGTCGTTTCTCCTCCTCTTCTTGCCGATTGTGCAATCAACGTACTTTGTATTTAAACGACGCCTCGAAATGATCGGGGGTTATTCGCCTTTTTTGCCACATTTTTATCTCACCTTCTCTCTCTCCCATTCCTCTCCTTATAGTATTCGTGCTTTTCATTGTAATGTCTCGCGTCTTCTTTAATAAAAGGTTTATTAACCCAAGTTTGAGTTCAATCGTCTACACAAACCAAAACCAACTGGATAAAGAGAACCTCTTTGAAAGTGTCAAGCAACGACATTTTATGGTGCATCGGCCGGGAATACCAACGGCCAACTTGAAAATCTACCACTAAACAACGAGCCTACCGCTCATCTTGTTTGTGCCCGTGGACAAACGAAACCCACAAGTCGCACCAACGGAACAGTTTAGTTTAAATTTTTCGAATATCCAAACTCTAAACTTGAATCATTCAATTTTCGTTCTAAATTTCCTTTATCATAAGTGTGCTGTGATCTCTCAAACTTGAACTCTTAAAGCTCGACATCAAAGTTGAAACACAAACTTTTAGTTTCTTTCCGTAATCTCAAAATTAAATCAAAAGTGTGATTGGGTTGTCGTCTGGAAGCAACCTCTTCGTTCAAACTCTCCGAACCTCGCTGCCGCCCGACCAACCCAATTTCAACGTCGACTATTATCTCCTAGACTTTGGTTCTGCATCTACATCACCATCTATAACCACTGAAGATCATTCCGAAGTCCAATCAATCGAAGTGCTAACTCAGCAAACGAAGATGAACCCTGCGAGCGTTAAACGAAAATGGGGTCTTCAAGCAACCCAACTTAAAGTGTTGAAGGAGAAATATGATCATCTCAAGAGCATAGACATCGATCAATCCATCGCCCCATCCATCCAACTGATCAATCAAAGAATCCGCCTTATCGAATTAGACGTCGTCCGCGAACGATTGATTACCAAGAAGGAGGCAGTCCAAGCGATTCTCGACCAATGGAACACTATCATTAGGTCGGCAGGAAGTAAAGAAGCAATAGAACAAGCCAAAGAAGAAATGAAGGTTTGGATGTCGGAATGCACCATACCTCGAGAAGAATTGATGCCAGCCATCGAAGATCGAGTTACCGAGCTACAGGCCGAAATCAAATTGACAAAAGAGAAGATAGAAGTGTTGGAAAGGGCGTCCGTTCCACTCGGAATCCCGGCACCGCCACAGCCGATCACCACTCCGTCAACTCCCACCGAGGTCACCACGAATCGTCTTCATCTCCCAACGTTAGAACCCAACAAGTTCAGTGGTGATCCGCTGGAATGGTACAGTTGGTGGTCAATGTTCGAGACAGCAATTCACTCCACGAAATTACCAGAAGTTCAAAAACTCCTCTATCCCAAACAATTCACAGTACTCGATGTCTGGAAATCTCTGAATACTCTGACGATCACACCGGAAAACTATGAACCAGCAGTTCGTCGCCTACATGAACTTTATGGAGTCCAAGTTTGGTCAAGAATCGACTTCTGGAACAACTTCATCAGTTGAAATCGCCAACTGAATCACCGTCGTCACTTCGAGCCTTTGTGAACCAACTCTCCACATTGACAACTCAACTAAAGTCAGCTGGAGTAACTGCAACTGATGACACTTTGGTATTCGATGTTCAAAAGAAGTTACCTGCGAAGATCCTTCGTTCAATTCTCCGACAACAACACTCGGCCGCCACATTCAACTTCGATTCTTTGCTACTCGCATTGGAAACTATCACTCAAGAAGAAGAAGACCTTCAAAGAATGCAACCGCAAAATTTACGACATCGAACCGCAGTACCAAAGCAACGCGAACCACAAGCATGTCTCTATTGCAAAGCAGAAGGTCATATAAGCCACCAATGCAGAAAGTTTTCCAGCAACGAACAACGCCGCCAAGTACTGAAGAACGAGAATCGATGTTTCAAATGTCTCCGGGTCATGAAACCAAATCACAAATGTACCAAGAAATGCTACGAATGCAAGATGAATCATCATTCGCACCTGTGTCCAAATCGAGAAGCAAAAACGACGTCCGAAGACTCAACTGCAATTTAAAAAACGAATCTTGTCATCACCGACGATACCGAAGCACACGAACCGAATGTAGACGACCACTCGAAGATTATGATGGAAGCGACGACCGTTCTGTCCAACGAATGTTCATCCAACCTTCTAACTATGAAGCTCAACGTCTTCAATCCGGAAATGAATCGTCAATTGGAATTAGTGGCGTTGCTCGACCCTGGCTCAACGTGCCATTACGTCACTGAGAAGATACGAAAGCAATTGAAGCTCACAACTTTGGGAATTAAAACATTGACCACGGAAACCTTTGGATCCAACGCGTTCAACTCGTACCGCAGTCACGAAGTCACCTTCGGTATCAGATCCAAGCGGGGCGATATCTTCTACAACGCTTTCTTCGTGAAACAAATCATCAGTCCATTATCAGTCAACACCATCCACGATAACAGGATCGAAGAAACTGAAGCCGAACCGGACATATTGATCGACAAATCAGCAATTTTTGAGTTCATGGGTCTACAAGTCACTCGAGTAGGAAATCACGCAGTAATTGACACCAATTTTGGACCGTGTGTCACAACGCATGAAACAGAGAAACATACGACCATGGTTTGCCAAAATCTACCAAACCCGGTGGCTTTCGAACGGCAAAGAAACTGAATTGCCGACCAACTTCAATCTTGCCTAAAACCGCCGCGAAGAAACTATCAATCGACTGAATCGAGATTACGAACTGAAGAGCCAATACATCAAAAATTTCGACGAATGGCTAAAATTAGGGGTCATCGAGAAAGTGGAACGACATGAATCAATGGGTCCAGTTACTTATCTACCACATCAAGCTGTACTGACGCCGAGCAAATCCACGACCAAGTGTCGAATCGTGATCGACGCTTCCGCCAAGTCCAAAGGAAAGCTGAGTCTCAACGATTGCCAGTATCCAGGACCATTGGAACTCCCACAACTGGTCTCATTAGCAATTCGGATGCGGTTTGATACTATACTGGTCACATCCGACATTGAGAAGGCCTTCTTAATCATTGGACTACAGGAAGATCAACGAGATTGTGTACGATTCCTACTGCCACACGACTGGTCCCGTCCATTGAGTCACTCGAACCTTCAAGTTTGGCGATTCAAACTAGTCCCATTCGGCGTCATCAGCTCACCATCGATCTTGGGAATGACACTCAACGTACATCTTCGAAAGCAGAATTGGAATCGAAAACATACTCAGAAATCATTTAAAGTCGAATACCTTATTTTAATTTCCAATTTTTTCGGAAATGATCACTACTTTTGTAAATTAATTAGATTGACTTGTTTTAATGTATTTTGTAGAAACCAAAAGATCAAAATAGGATTCGATCGAAATTTCAACTATAAAATGGCGATGTACGAGAAGACAACTTCTAAGGACTGTGATGTTGGCAGTTTTAAGAGTAAAGTAACGCGCAAATTGGGCTTGAATGACAGTTGATAAGCTTCAATACGTTAAAACCAACAAATCAAATTGATATTGTGGAACATCACAAACAACTTGTTGCCAATGATAGCATAATTGATCAGTTTTCTCGACATTAGAATTACCAATGCAAGTAAAGCAATTTTTCTCCAGTAACTCCAAAGAAACTCTCATCATCGGCTGATTGGAAATTGTCTCTAACGTGCATAATTCTAATAAATAAGCTTCAATCCACATGTTTGATAAGTAGACAAATTCCATACCCTTCATCAAGATTCAATTTTCTAACCTATCCCGAACTCAAACGGTTAAAATTCTCGGTATCAAAAACTGAAGTGACACAACTTCATTGCAAGTGTTTGATGTTGATTCATGACTACAAACAAGGAAGAAAGTAAGTGGTCGTCATTCGAAACGCCGAGCGGTCTTCTTATTCGAGACAAACCTGAGGAGAAGGTAAACACTTCGTTTTCTTAGAATGCGGATTCTTTTGGGATTATTGGCATTTCTGATTACACCAACAAGTAAACATAATTTCCCGACTTCTAATCTACAAGTTTAGCTGATGCATTGGCTTGTCATGATTATTGTACGGAAGTGATCGCATGTAATCAGGACCAACGGCGCTGTGAAGGACGATATTGTACATTTTGTAGGTTGACTGATCAGAGTCAACATGAACTTTTCACATCATTACCAAAGTCTACGAAACACCCAACAAGTTAGTATCAAACGAAGTTGCACCAACTCAACGTGGTTCACTTACGGTCTGCAACAAACTCGTTTCGGTCTGAACAATCGCTGCCAACGAGTGTAAGTCGACGGCCAATTAACAGAAATTAACGACGTGAATTTCAGCGTAATGGTGATGACGAATGGCTACTGGAAATTTGCGATTAGACAAACTTTTGTTACTACATTTGTGATAAAAATGTTAACGACTTTATTTCGAATGTCCACACGTCAATCTCGTTGCTTTTATTGTCATTTCTAATGTGATTTTGATGAGTTTACAATTCAACTCGCATGTCTTTTAAACGCATTAGCGACGAAATCCATGACCTTAACTGCAGCTTCAAAAACATCGAACATGCATCCCAAATCGAATTGAATTTCCGTTCTCAAACAATCGTCCGATCTCCAGAAATACCAATCATCTTCGCGCTTTTCGACCTGAAATCTTTAGTAGTCAATTTCGTCCGCGACTTACGTGATAGTTCGCTTGTGTTAAGCATCTATGGTTGTTAGCCGGCAGTTTTGAGATCACGAACGCAGAACTCGCTCCCTCGCAATGAATTGGACAATACAATCAAGTGGAATTCGATTCATTCAAATGTTCCTAAAAACTTACAATTCAAAACTTAGCAATCAGTTTACCTGAAAACAACCCAAACCACCGGGAAGCGTTTCTTGCTCGTTTATTTTGGTCAATTTCATGAGAGTGACCGAACAGATCGTATTTTCGTTGCCCACTACTCGTCGACATTCAAATCGTCGGATTTCTACAGATCAGACAATTGGGATCAAATGTCCTCATTAACTTACGATTATGCGAAGATCGAATCGCATGAGTGAAGAAGACAGGGAAGATAGAAAGCAAAAGAAGATATGAAATCATTCTTTTTGAGGTTTCTGAACCATTTCGCTAAGTTTCTTCATCGCGTTTTTATCCACGTACATAATCGATGATTGATGAGATCGTCGTTGGGGGCGCGTTCCCGTCGTCATCGAGCAACAAGTTAAGTTGTTTTCGCAATGAACAGTTGAACACAAAGAAAGTCGAGTTCACAGCTTCATTTTGATGACCTCTTCAAATCCCCGTCCCACATTTTGATCGTTCTTTTTGTTATGTTTCCGAATTGCCCATGAGCACCATCGTTGATTGCCGCTCGGCCGGTCATTCGCGGGCCTCCACTTTGACTCTCAAATACGCTGCACAAACAGCGAAGAGCGCGGTCCGGTGCGAATCCCAACGATTCGGCCTTTCCAATCCACTTCGTATAGTGCGCAACATTCGAAAAGACCGTCGGTCGGTTATTGTCGCGTTTTCATGTGATGGGCGGACAATGACGAGTAGAATTGCGATAGAAGGGATTTTCAACACGCCCCTCAATCGCTTCGGGGCCACTCGTTCTGTCAGTTTTTGATCGTATTTCCATTTGCCTCATGTCAATCCGAACACTCATGCCGCTCGATTTCGCAATCATCGCACGTCAACTTTTGCTGATAACTTTTCCATTGAAGCTTTTAGACTTTCTGCTTCCCAACTACAAAACAACGTTACCGGTTCTGATGTTTGCGCTTTCCGTTCTCGGCAAACACGACGGTAAATGTCGAATTGTCAGTTCAGTGTTTTCGTCGACGTTACAGATTTCAAATGTCCTTTGTGAACTGAAAGACTTGTTGCCTACCAATTTGTTTCTCTTTTTTGATTTCCGCGCGTGTAAAGACCATTCGATCGGGAGTTTGTCGCGCACGACTTTTATCCGTCCATTGATTAAACCCACTAGTCGGGAAGGAGGGGACGTTCGAATTGGGTTGAGTGGACATTCGAGCCAACGGGTGGGATCGCTCGATTGTTACTGTCGCCATTAAATCACGATCACGTGTGACGGAGATCGAGTGAAAGCGTGCTCAATTAAAGTCGCCTTTTCAGTTTCCTTCCCCGATTAACGGCTTCTCAATCACGCAGCTGACCGAGTACGATCTCGGCAGCAGCCGTCCATGAGCTACGAAAAGCGAACGAAGATGATCGAGCGAATACAATGGTCAACAGTCATTTCCTTGACTTTCATGGTCACTTCTATTTTGGCCCAATGTCCACAGGTTCAACCGCCGTGTCATTGCGCACCTTCGATCTACGAGCCGGTGGCGATTGTTTGCGAGAATGCGGGCAGTTTGACAAACGCACTTCAAGCCATCGGAAACGCTCGACAAACACCGGTAAGTTCACGGACTACAATCAAAACGATAACCGTTCCAGATCGATTCGCTGTCAATTTTCGATACCGCCATCTCATCAATTCCTCCAAACGCCTTCCGAGACTTTTCGATTCTTCGTTTGGTTCTTAATCGCAACACACTATCGCAAATCAGCGACGAAGCATTCAACGGTCCACTACTCGATTCACTGGTCGAATTGGATCTCAGTGATAATCAATTAGGCGGAATACCGGCCACCGGACTTCGTCGGCTTCGAAATCTTCGCAAATTGTATTTGAATAGGAATCGAATCGCCCAACTGAATGGTCAGACGTTCGCAAACTTTGAGAGTAAAGACATTTTGCTCAAATTGGAATTGTCCGGCAATCGACTCACTGATCAGGCGCTTGGCGATGGTGCCGTTTTTCGACCCCTCAAAAATCTTCAAGAACTGAGTCTTGAAACAAATGCCTTAACGCAAATTCCCAGTGCTGCATTGGCTAATCAAAAACAAACACTCGTGAATTTGAATCTCGGATTGAATCAGGTAACAAATCGATTTCTTTGCTCATGAGCCGTTGAATTCTTTAGATCAACGATGTTCCGGTTGGTGCTCTCGATTTCCCGGTCTTGACGTCTTTATCCCTGGAATTCAACGGAATCACTGTGATCATTCCGCAAGCATTTCAAGGAGTTCCCAATCTTCAATACTTGTATTTGACCGGCAACAAGTTCCCGGCATGGCAACCGGAAATGTTCCGCTACGTGACTCAATTAAGGACTTTGGGTATCGGCGAAACTCCAATTTCCGTTATTCCATCAAATGCTTTTATTGTGAGTGTTTGATTTTAAATTTTGAGCAACCGTTTCAGCATACTCCCAATCTTATCCGACTTGAAATGAGCGAAGCAGCCGTTGATACCATTGAACAAGGAGCCTTCCAACGAACACCGTTAATACAAGCGATCGTTCTGAACAAAAATCGTTTGACTACGTAAGTTTGTTTCAAGAAGCTTTAATGACTAAAGAAGTTTAGAATTCGCGCAGATATGTTCCAAGGACTGAATGACTTGTATTCGATAGATGTTCAAGGAAATCGAATCGACATGGTCGAACCGCTTGGTTTCGCCAACCTGCCAAGTTTACGTCATTTGGACATCAGGTGAATAGCAAAAGCAATACGCTAATGGCTTTCGTTTTAGTTACAATCAACTTCAAACAATGCCCCTTGATACTTTTGACGGTTCTTTTCTGCCCGAACCGAATGATCGTCGTGTGATTTACGCTTGTGGTAACTTTGATTACAAGTGTTGAGTTCTGCATCAAACAATTTAGCAAACCCGTGGCTTTGTGATAGCCGATTGGAATGGTTCCGACAGCTTTTGCGCGATAATTTGGACATCGATATCGATAAGCCGGGCTGTGTAGCAGCGTGCATGTCGTCGGTCAACAACTGTCCCCCCGAAGGCACACCGCTAAGAGCCATCGACTTTTGTCCAATTAGTGACAATCCGGTAAAGAAAACTAACCTTAGTGATTAAATTCCCAATTTCAGCTCCCATTGACTGGAACCGCACTGTCACTTGTCGGATGGATTATCCTCGGTATGTGATGATGCAAACGAAAAGTCATTTATAATCCAATTCAGCAATCATTATGACCATTCTGCTTATTAGCATCTGTCTGATGGCGTTGATTCGCTATGGCATGAGTCATAGAAGGAAGAAACAAAAAGATCACGAGATCGAAGATGAGCAAAGGATTATGTCTTCTGGTAATTCAAAGCTAATAGTTTGCTTATCAATCAAATTTAGTTTATCAATCATCACTGTACAATCGTTCGTATCCGCCATCAGCCGCGGGTGTTGATCTCGACCTTCCCGCCGCCCATACGCTCGACGATCGGCCCAATTATTTCATTTAAATTTTTGTGAGCGTACAAATGGTAAATCTCAGAAACGGTCTAATTGTCTATTCAAAGCTCAATCTCTCATATCGAACTATTCTTTCGAGTCCGTCTTTCCTAAACATCGACCCCTTCATCTTACGTGTTCAACGACTCACTACTTAATTTGCGTCATGTTGTAAATATATCGACTTAAATGTTATTGACCAGTTGTAATAAACACGTTTGGAATCGTCTTTTTTGTTGCAAACTTAGGGGTCAAAACCAATGGCTGAAGTGTAAACATCATGTGAGGACTCGAAGAACCGGCCGAAATTGAGACGATCGCGCATTGCGATCGTGTCGAACAATTGACGTGTGTAATCAGTGATCTAACAGATCGAACACTTTTGTTTGTCCACGTGGTCCAACGAGAAAACCGGATCAGGTTTCTCGGGCATCACACAAAAGCAATTGTCCACAGATTCGAGACAATTGCTAAAAACCTTTGAACAGATCGTTTCTAAGAAAATTCTAATAAACAAAAGTGACGAATTCATCACAGATCATCATTGCAACACCTGAAATCATGTCACTTCCATTATGCATCCCACCTACATTGGACGTCAATTGATTTCGCTCAGTACATCAACATACCACCGAAAGCACCTGCTTGTTTTTCCACAGGTCGAACGTAATTCCCGAATTTTTAATTGGTATCCTTGGTGTGTGGATTAACATGCGCAGTTTGGCGGCGTTCTACGAAAGACGTCAAAGAGCAAATCGCCCCCACTTAGGATTTAAAAGCTCACGAGTTTGTAAAAGTTGAGTTAACTTGTTGGACGAGAATCAAACTTCAATTGTCGCTCTCCTACCAAACTGGCAACCCCGCAAATGATGACCACGTATCGCATTGCTCAGGTCAAAAACTTCAGAGAGAGACGTCGAGTCAGTTGCGTGAACAACGTGAGTTTGCCTAATCTTTTGATTCTTCAACTGACAACTTTTAGGCCTTTCAAACTCTACGTTCCAAAATTCCGGAGTTCAGCGAACGTCGTAAACGAGTCTCCAAACTCAAAATACTTCGCGCCGCTATTCGCTACATCGAGTATCTCCAGGAACTGTTGGTCAACGTATCCGCTCATCCGAACTATCAGATGATACAGGGTGGGCCAAAATGAATTGACTAGTCGGAACCGCAAATAACGTTCTTATTTTTGATTTTTTCTGGACAAACTGTATATTTTCTGAATCCTCATGGTCGCCAAATTCAGATGAGCTCAAAATCAAAATTTTGAAATTTTCGAAATTTTGCTTTGGTCCCCCCTTATGTCGCGTTCCGGGCAACTTTCAATTTAAAAAAAAACGTTTATTAACAAGAGAAAACTCAGCAATCAACGAATCTCGACTTGTGCGTCTTCTCGATCAATGCACGTTTGAAGTCGACGAGCAAAGTTGCCGGCAATTCGTTCTCTCATCGGCCGATTTTGACGAATTTGATTTGCGGTTTCTTCGATAGCCGCTCGCAATTGGCCAGTCGGACGGACAACAAAGTAACAACACCAATTAATGTTACTCTTGTTCATTTTACATCAATTTGAGTCGATTTCTTTAAATTGAAAGTTGCCCGGAACGCGACATAAGGGGGGACCAAAGCAAAATTTTTCGAAAATTTCAAAATTTTAATTTTGAGCTCATCTGAAGTTGGCGACCATGAGGATTCAGAAAATATACAGTTTGTCCAGAAAAAATTCAAAAATAAGAACGTTAATCGCGATTCCGACTAGTCAATTCATTTTGGCCCACCCTGTAGAAGTCGAGAATCAACGTCAATAAAATATTTCGTTTTGGAAAATAAACTCGTTAACTGTTTGTCTTTTCACTTTCGGTCGACTAAAACAAGAATCGAATTCTTTTATAGCAAAGAAATAGTTGCAGACGAAACGAAAGATCTACTTGTTCAAAGAATCTCAAGAATCACTAACCTCGCAAGTAAAATAACGACAACCAACTTTGCGACTTCTTTCGAAAAGTAGAATTTGTAGTTGTTATAATAAGAAAGCATTGCATCTTCGTTGACTTGAGTGTAACTGCAATCGGAGAAATAAGTCGAACCCATTCGAAAGCCGAGTTGTTTTATAGTCGGAAACAACGTGTAACCCGTGATCCAAGTTAAGAGCGACGATTTGAGAACTTGATCCTAAAGTTGAGAATAGAAAATGAAGTTTGCTATTATTCATAGCAACGCCGTTCAAATGTTCCTCGTAATCCATGAGACTGGTGTTCGGAAGAAACTTACGTAGAACTATGCGCTCAGCAATCGTATAACATAAATGAGATTCTGGAGTATGAGTTTGATTTGGCATCCCCACGTACTTCCCATGTTAACTTATAATCGTGATTTGTCGGCTTACATCTTTTCCGCCGTAAACAAAAACCATCGCTTTGAAGCAATTGATAAAATTTGATCGTGTGCTTTTCATCAAGATATCCAACAGTCCGTTTATTGATTTGACGGCTTTCAAAGTTGTTGACAACACGACTAAAAACGGTCAGTAAGAGCAGGCTGTTGTTCATTTACCATGAGTTCTGACTTGAAACGATCGATTGAAGCAACAGAATTTACATAACGACGTTCCGGGCTCAGCAATGCTATTGAATGAATTCCAATGACGATCTTACTTTTTCTCAACAATCACGGACATTTACTTGTGCATTGGTAAGATCGGTTTTTGCGCCATGAACGGCTGAAAAAGGCTGAAGACGATTTCAATATTCGAGTATCAAAGATTCATTATCTTGGCCTACGATATTGACAGTAAATGAATCCAAGAGTTCCTAACATTCTGAGAATAAAAACTCTTGAGTTATCTGCACAACTGTTACACGTGATTGAACTACCGAAATGGCCATATCGAGCCACTTGATTGCAAATCTGAGTGTTGCAGTTATGATCGAACAGTTGGAACTTACTGGACACAAAACCGAAGTAAGCGGTTGTAAGCTTTGAAGCACATTGTCGAAATCGAACATTCCTGCACACAACCTTCTTTCCAACTTTTGACCCGTAAGCTGATTTGTGGCTTCAAGAATCGTGCATTCGTCGTAAACTTTCAGTTTGCTTATGTTTTCCAATTCAATAAGCACAAACTATATGCAGCAAGCTGCTATATTCAAAAGTTTCTTAGTTCGCTTCGTGAGTCCAAATCGTTAAACTACGTTCTTTCACGCGAATCTCAATTAGAAATGTTAACTGCTCCAACGAGGTAGCTGAAATGACGTGTAGTTCGTCCAAGTTGACTTCTTCCTATTCGTGCACAACCATTGGCTTTGTCCAACAGAATCAATTCGAAAGCTCTCTCTCGACGATTTTCCAGCACAAGTTCACTTCTGAATGGAATCGAAAGCTCTTTACACAAACTCGATTGCTGGCTTCAACTCTGGATCCGAACTCGAGAGTTTTGTCGGTTTCAATTTCCGCTAAGCGAATTGATGGCAACTGAACAATCCAACACTCAAATGTTCATGAGAGCAACCTCAAAAGAGTTCCGTCTTGTCGACGGTACCCTCTGCACTTTATGGGCCACACAGCTGAAAAGCTCAGATGAGGTGACAAATGACATTGGGACAAAGTCTTGGCCCAGCTCGTAGTTCCAATTGACCATTAAATGTTTTCAGTTTGTTCCTGAAGTCGGCAAACGTTCTAGACAAAGATTTCAAGTAGTGAATACAAAATGGAATTAGGTTTTCAATTGATTTAGTCAGTAGTCCTCTCCCACAAACAAGAAGACGTTGATATGTGGATGAACGAGATTTGAAACAAAATTCGTATGATGGTTTAGTGAGCATCTACAGCTTGTAAGGATAAATTTTAAGTTCTGATTCTTGCCCACAGTTTTTGTGGTGAGGAACAAAAACCAATGGTCTTATATGCACAAATAGATTTTGTGCTAAGAAGGAATTTATTCGAAAGTTTCAGATTGCTACTTCCAGTTAAGGTTCACAACTTGAAGTCCATCGCCGCTATGCCATTCCATCTATTTTGCTTTTCACGCGAACAAATCATGACCATCATGCAAACACCGAGAGACAACAATAGCCGAGTTTATTGACAGCAACTACGGCGGTATCGAAGGACCCTGTCGCTTATTGAAAACCGATCCAGTCAAAGGCATACGCAACAGTTGAAGAGAACTGGATAATCGAAGAGATGAGTTTGGTTTCAATAAAATGCCCACTCGTCCTTCAACAAGCTTCTTTGAATTGGTGTTTGACGAATTAAAAGTAAGCACATTTCAATCATTATTTAGTATTATTTTGCTAATTTAAGAATTTAAAGTTATTTCTTCTCCTAGTTATTGCCATGGTATCGCTATTTTTCTTTGTTTTCAAATGGTTCAGTGATGGTGAGTTGAATTGTTCGCTGGAACTACATCCACCATTTTAGCAGTTGAAGACGATTTAGAAGCGGACACGCGTTGGATGGGAAGCGCAGTGCTTCTGGTTGGCCTTTTAGTTATTGCTTTGGTTAAAGCATACAAAACTTACCAAAAGCAACAACAATTGCGTGAACTACATTGCAACTTGGAACCCAAACCCCATTGCCCGATTATTCGCGATGGAATTCAAATCCAAGTGTACGTTGATGAATTGGTGGTCGGTGACATTGCACTCATCAAAGAAGGTGGACGTCTTGAGTAATTTGATTACCTGGTGCTGTTCAATTTAGGCGATTTAATTCCTGCAGACGGGATTCTCATCGAATCAAAAAACCTAGTAATCGTCGATATGTCGTTCATCGATATGCCGTCTATGGACGAATTCGTTCCAAAGTCACCAGAACACGACTCAAAACTTTTGTCGGGTAAGATGCTAGCATGTTTTTTAAACTTTTCTTATTTAAGCTACACGAGTTGTATCAGGGAGTGGCAAAATGCTCGTCACTGTTGTTGGTCCTAGTTCACATGCTGGATATCTCAAGTATCTGGAAAGCATCGCTTCAGTGTTGTCAGAAGAACAACGAAAAGTATATGAGGACCTACGTCTTCCGTCTCCATTCTACGATGGTCGATTTGATGCCTATTTCAAAGAGCTTGAAATCGCGAAAGAAAGCACAAGCACAGGTAAGTTCAAATCTTACATCTAAACTGAAATAGCAAGAAACTGCTTGCATTGAAGGCATTCTTAACAAAAGTTATTTCGCAACGTTGATCACAGATTTCCTAGTAGCGCACAGAATTACAATCACTATTCCCTTCAATTAATTTGGGTCTAAAGCATTTTGGAAATGCCGTAGTTTAGTAAACAAAACATAAAACCTTATCTAAATGTCTGGAAAAGCGTGTTTGTCAAGCGAAATCAACTCTTATGGTGCTCATTCAAACAGAAATATCAAGTGAAATTTGGTTTCAGTTCAGAAGAATGCTAAGCCATTAGAAAGCCAAGAGGAAGACATTTACATGCAAGAAGCGGATGCTAAGCCGCAAGAAGCGATACGCAAATCAGCACGTAAAATTACAACTCATTTGAGCAATCTAATTGAAGCAATGGAAACAGCTTTAAATGGTCTCAGACGGGAGCAAGAATTGGTTGAGGTCTGTTGCGGCTATTCATCTTTATCCTGTGTTAAGTTTTCAGGCAGCATTAAACGAAGGAAATTGAATGGTCAGAAGTCGTTTAGATGTGAACTTGAACAAAAAGAGTTCATTTGAGATCTACGCTGGAATCATTCGAGCCTCCCAACAGCTACGACAAGCACAATCTTCGGCCTGAAACCCTTTTCCCTTTTGTAATTGCTTTGACAGAAGTAAAAACAATTACAAACATGCTAATCGTATTTGTTGGTTGAAAACGTGGAATTTGAAAAACTGCAAATTGTTCCTGTCATGAGCAAAACCGATGAAAAGAGAGAAATACATAGCGAGTTGGTACATTTTGTTCTTAAATACAACGTCGTTCGTACTATTAACTACCACTTGAAGATGTCAAATAAATGTTGGGCATGTAACATCAACAACGAGTCCCTTTCTTTTTTGTTTGCATTAAAAACAAACGTTCTTTGCAATATGCGGAGGTGTCAAAACCGAAAGGATTAGAGATTGGTGCTCATTTGCATTTGGGTTGCAGAAGCACGAGTTTTGGCGAACTCGATCGTGTGATTTCCACTTCAACTTTTTGGCCATGTATCAAAACTAGAACACAAATTGAACTAATGATGTTGGTTTTGTTCAATTCGTCACGGTGTCTATCCGATCGCTCTCTACGATTGACAAGTATTGAAGTTGATCACATCCTTTTCCGTTGGCTATTTCCGCCGTTGTTTGCGTTGGGAACTGTTGGTAATTTGGTCAACCTGTTTGTTTTGTGTTCAAATGATATGCGCAATCGAGCTAACGATCTGGTTGGTTTCATCTTCCCAGGTTTCATTCATTCTTTACAGTTAGCTGCTGTTAGCTTTTCGGACATTTGCTTCTTCTTTCTCATGCTTCCACACTCATTGGTCTCATTCGAACTCATTGGAAATCATCCAACTTTTCGTTACTACTATCTACTTTATCGTCAGGATCTGAGTGCTCTGGCAAATTGGGTTTCTGCGAGTGCTATTTGGTTGGTGAAAAGCATTTCGATTTGCGATAACGAACGTCTCTCAGGTTGATATTAGCTGTCACAATTGAACGATTCGAGGTTGTTCGCCAACCACTAAGGGCACGGAGCTACTGGACGATCAGAAGACGTTTTATTGCACTGACAACTATTTTCGCTATCACATGTAAGAGGACTAAATTGAAGCTAATCCGTAAGTTTTAGTATTCGCGGTAGCCTATCGTTTTGTCGAATACGATTGCGAATTGGTTTACTTCTGCAATCACACTCAACTTCAAGTCTTCTGCTACTCCGCCGGCGGTGTTCAGCATCCGAAGATTTGGGGCAACAATGAAACTTCGGTGTCAAATCTCCGACGATTGTACATTCGAACAAGCACGATTGGAAATGCAATTTTCGTAAGTTTCTTCCATTTAGTTTCCACGTCTTCAGATCGTTTTCGTTCCAATAGCCGCCGTTGCGATTCTCACTCTTTTGTTGATTCGAGAGCTACAACAAACGGATATGATTGTGCTCAACAAAGTAAATTCGTCAACACGTCGTTCGGTTAATCGACAACAAGTGAGCGTCTTCTATGATTCTGTTTCTCAGTTCTTGTTTTAAGGCGCAAAGACGGAGGGTTACAAGAACGGTGGTAGCCATTGCCTCTTGTTTCGCAATCACTCAAGGACCATCGGCGGTGATTAGTGTTTGGGAACTCCTGATAGGTTACTCGTCGAGTAGTCTGTTCATCTACAACGCAATGGTGATCACAGATGCTCACAGATACAAGATTTGAAGTTTAGTCGATTTGCAATGGACTTGTGATCGCCGGCAAAGCGTGCAATTTTATTTTGTTCTGCGCCAGTTCAGTTCACTTCCGTCGCAAGTGTTGGGTTATTTTCTTCCGCAAATTTCCAACGGTAATCGCTTTCTTCCCATCGACACTCAAGCAACGAAGATTGCAGCTCGGCAAAACTCAATTGGGAAAGAGAATGAGTGCACGTAGCGACCTTCTGAATCCGTTCAACCTTCCGAACACATGGACAAACGCATCGCTACGATGTTCGGATTCACGGTTCCAGCACATACTCAAACAACACCAATTGGAACCGTTGAGAGAGAACTCAACTGAATTATAGAAACCCTAAAAGTTTATTGCCGAAAAGAATCAATTAAAAGAACTCAATTAGCGGATCGTGGTGTTTCGGTTTTAGAGGCACTCGTAGCCGCGATTCCTGACGTATCTCGTTCTCGGCCTTGTCGACTTGTTGAAGAACCTCACGTAAATCGAACCGCCATTGGGTTGATAGTCGATCCAACTCCTCGTCAGTCGCCGACTGCTTCAAATACTCGCACCATAGCCGTCGCTGTTTGAAAAGCTCGTTCGTTGTCATAAGTGAGTACTCGGCATCGTACTGAAACCACAAACAATCAACGAAAACAAACGAAACTCACAGTTCGCACGAAAAAGCCGAGAAGCGAAAGTGGTCGCACAAAGTTGCTGATCGTGTTTTGAGTGAACAGCAAACTCTCGGCATTCGGCACCATTTCTCTTTTCTCGTAATTCTGAAGCCTGAAATCTTCAACAATCGTATCAAACGAATGCGAAAACTCACGTTAAAATGAAACTCTTGAACAGACCATCGGAATTCAAGAACTTGTAGACATAGCACTTGAGAGATGGGAGCGAAACGAATGGCATATTGATCAACGTCCACAGGCACAAAGAAACGTAGGAGCGACGCTCGTTCTTCATCGCATTTGTTGATTCCTGTACTTGAATCTGCTTCTCGACCGAAATCAACACAATGTACAAACTCGTCTAAAACTCAAATAAACCAAAGCAAAGACATGGATCTTACCTTATAGGGAGTAATTGGATTCCGTTTGTCTTCATGGTGCGCTCCATCGATTTTTCTAATTTCCAACATAACCGTACTATTTCGCTAAGAATCCTAAGCTCTTCAATGCTTCTAACAAAGTCAAGTAAGTCGATTGGCCACAAGTGCAGACTTCGCTTCAAGACTTACGAGCGGCAAAATTTTCGATTCTGCTTATTCGTTGAAATCCGAAGCTCCGACGCCTAGCAATTTGTTTTGCTTATCTGTCGGTGTTTGACGACAAAAGTTTCTGTAACATCGACTGCGACCAGAACTAACTCGTTAATAGTCGCGAGATAGTTCAGCTTTTGAAGTTTTTCTTACAAGCCTCAAGACCTTTTGCTGTCTAACAATCAGTTCGACTCTTCGTTTTAGTGTTAACACTCACGATTTGGGTTGCGTTCTAATCGTAAACTTTTTGTTTTGATCTTCAGCTCCGAAATGGCACCCCGACTGCGTGGAAGAGCAAAGACCCAAGTCAAACCAAAAACGCAGATGGAGCCATCGATTCCCGAGCATATGAAAAACATCATGGCCAACATCAGCAAACGTTTCGAGTTCAACATCAGTCAAATCGAGCAGAAATATTGCGGTCAATCCTCGGGACTGGTCTTCGATCTTGAAACCGAAGAAGTAAGTCCTTTTGATTTATGTCTTGTATTCATCTTTCAGATGGTATTCGACGAAAATTTGTGCACCATTGAGAACGACCAGTCGTTAATCAACGCGGCAAAGAAACAGTTCGCTCATCACACGTTGGACGAGTTCGGTGGTGCGATTATTTCGGCTCCGGCCGTGGACGAGCAACAAAAAGATCCGAAGATGTTGAATCGAGTTGAGAAATTGAACGACGTAGGTTTCCATTCAACATTGTAATTCCCATTTCTATTGTTTAGATTTACAAGGTGTTCCTCAAGGCATCAAAGAAGCCAGAGATTGTAAGTCTTCGTTTCCGTTTATTTGATTGGCTTTCAGAAAACGGCAGCCGAACTCGAGAACGTTCAACCACCAGCGAAAGTTCAACGAATCGTCAAGGATGAACCGAAACAACAACTCGCTCTCCAACCGCTGTATCCGTCGGCTTTCGAATGCCAACCCACTCAGATGCCAATGTTTAGTCGTAAGCTCATAATTTGAATTGAATTTTTATCTTTTCATTTAGAGTCCATTGCTGAGAGTCACGAGATCGATGAGCCGTGTACCGTACCGTTGCAACCACGAAAGCGCACATTCAATCAAACTTACCCGGCAAGCACTCAACTTCCATATTCTTTCACTATCGTCTTCTCTAGGTCTACGAAGGTCGAATGACTCGTTCACGAACCAAACAACTTCAAATCGAAACGGAGTACGAAAAGAGAGCGGACGTTATTTTCGCTCACAACGTCGATTGGGTGGATCGTTGGGCCGATCATGCGGCGTTGAATACGAGTAGCGGTCAGTTCGAGGAACACGAATATGACGACGGAACAACCTCTTAATGTGAATTTGCAATTTCAAAGTTTTTATTTGAATTCCATTTTGTACACACTGCTCAGCATAGCTGACTACATAAACATGTTTCCATCTCACCGTCCAAGACCTTTAACTGGTCATTTGTTCCGTGTTGGCTATTTGCGGGTTATGGATTTTCGACGTGTGGTCTTGAGTTATTGGCGCCCATTTTTACGACGTTGATTTCCAATTATCGGCGAATTGTTTTCAAATTCAAAACGTCAATCAGTTTGTTTTTGCAACTCGCCGTCTTTCTGATAAAAATCGCCTGTCCATCAACGCGAATCCCCACCCAAATTGGTGTTTCTCTTCGCTCCCGGTTTTTCGTGGATTCCCGTGCAAATTCCGGTTTTCGTTGAAGATCAGTCGTCGACGAAGATGCGTGAGTTTCAATTTTACATTCTTTTCGGCTAATTGGTTTTAGTTGAATTGTGACCATTTGGCAACCTACGATTCTTATCTTGTAAGGGGGTGGTGGTGGCGATCCTGTTGTTGAACATAAACAACCGGATTGACTTCCCAACTTATTCAGTCAATTTGATTGTCTTCAGACGTCAAAGTTGATGACTGGAATCGTGGGTTTGTTTACCGCTTTCCAATAGACTAACTCAGTTTGCCCGATCTTTCACTTACGAATCCAATTATACGAATACGTAGGGTCTCCAATTCACTTCTGGCTGATGCCCACGCAGTTCATTCGATTTAACGTTTAATCCAATCGTTTCGACCTTTCCAGACCCCTAACTTCGTTGCATAAAAGCGAAATAGGTGGTTCGAATTTTGCGCCCTCCAATCACCTTCAGCCTGATAATCTCGCATCGAAAGCATCGGGTCTAAGGTTGCCGTTGTTGTTTTTCGCAGTGTACTCTCTCAATCGTGTGAGAGGGCGGTTGTGCTTGAACACGGTTCTTCATCGGAGGCGGATTATTGTCGTCAATTCCGTTTTCCAACGTGGTTCACCTGTCGACTTTGATTCTCGTTAACATGAAAGCGAATTTGAATCTTCTAATCCGCTTAATCGGTTCGTCATTCATCGTCCACGTGTAATAGCCGTCGCTATTTATTTCAAACCGTTTGAATTTTCTAATCATTCTATTTGTTTCAGTTCATAAGTTAGCGATCCGGCTTGTACCAAGCTCCCTAATACCGCAATGTCCAAACTGTACATCAACAACTCGCTGCTTATGAACGTGAGCTTGAACGCCGACAACCTTGTGTCTTACTTTGATTGTTTTCAGTCATCGTTCAGTCATGCCACTAACGTCACATTCCAACAACACAAAGTCGGACGTGAAGAGCGCACCGCTTCGTTGGGAAAATATCCCGGATTTCGCGGTTGTACCATCTGGTTAACTGGGCTCTCGGGTGCCGGCAAGACGACTATTTCCTTTGCGTTGGAGAAGACCCTCATCAAACTCGGCATTCCGGCCTACGGTCTCGACGGTGATAACGTTCGTCATGGACTGTGCAAGAATCTCGGCTTCTCGGAGGGCGAACGAACCGAGAACATTCGTCGTGTCGCCGAAGTCTCCAAGTTGTTCGCTGACATGGGAATCGTGACTTTGGCATCTTTCATCTCGCCATTCCGCGAAGATCGTGATGAGGCTCGACGAATTCACGAGAAGGTAACAAAAAGAGTAAGATCATCAGTTAAACTCCAATTGTTTAGGATGGTCTGGACTTTTTTGAGATCTACGTAAGCACACCGTTGGACGTTTGTGAGGCACGTGATCCGAAAAGTAAGTGCCCTTTGATGTGTTGGTCATCAATAATCGACTTTGCTTTTTAGAATTGTACAAAAAAGCGCGTTCCGGCGAATTAATTGGTTTCACTGGAATCGACAGCGTTTACGAAGCACCCGACAACCCGGACCTTGTGCTCAATGCCGGACAAGAAAGCGAAACTCATTGCGTCCAGAAAGTTCTTCAGTTCTTGTATAAAAAGAAGGTTCTTCCCGCCGAAGCCATGCATCAACTCTGCGGGCCGCCCGTGCGTGAGCTGTTTGTGACTGACGAACAGAAACGTGCGGAAGTGATCGCTAATTCGGAAGGCGCACCGGAAATCGAGCTTACGATCGTCGATCTCCAATGGCTTCAGGTAGTCGCACGAAAACATTTGCATACGACTAATCATTTCCATTTGTAGGTTTTGGCAGAAGGTTGGGCTTCGCCGTTAAATGGATTCATGCGTGAACGCCAATACCTTCAAGCACTTCACTTCGGCCAACTTTTCGACCTGAAGCACAAATGGACGAGCGAGTTCGGCGAATCGGCATCGAATGGATGCACTCCCGAACAGGACGACTATCCGATGCTCAACTCAATGAACCAATCAATTGCTATCGTCTTGCCCATTGACGACAAACAGAAGGGGCAATGTGACGACGCGAAGAACATTCGACTCATCTACGACGGTAAATTGGTTGCCGTTCTCAGCAACCACGAAATCTTTCCACATCGCAAAATCGAACGAGCGAACCGTCAATTCGGAACCGCCGATCCTCGTCATCCGTACGTGAAGAAGATCATCGACAGTGGTGATTGGTTGATCGGTGGTGACTTGGAGGTTTTGGAGCGAATCGTCTACAACGACGGATTGGACAAGTACCGCAAAACACCGTTGGAGCTTCGCAAAGAATTCAAGAAGATCGGCTGCGATACGGTTTTCGCTTTTCAACTTCGCAATCCGATCCACAACGGTCACGCTCTGCTGATGCGTGAGACTCGCGAACGACTTCTCAACGAAGGACACCGCAATCCCGTGCTTTTGCTACATCCGCTCGGTGGTTGGACTAAAGACGACGACGTCCCGCTTCCTGTTCGCATAGAACAACACGAAGCAGTTTTGGCCGAAGGAGTTCTGGATCCCGATTGGACGGTGCTCGCCATCTTTCCACCACCGATGCTCTACGCCGGTCCAACCGAAGTTCAATGGCACGCTCGAGCGCGTCGTGCCGCTGGTGTGAACGCGTACATTGTGGGCCGAGATCCAGCCGGAATCGCGAATCCCGACACCAACGACTATCTTTACGATCCGACACATGGAGCAAAAGTGGGTTGAAATGATTTCCTTATGACTGTTCATGCGAATGTTTAGGTTCTCTCAATGGCTCCCGGTTTGCCGAATCTACAAATCATTCCTTTCCGTGTGGCCGCCTACGACAAAGTCGCTCGCAAAATGGGATTCTTCGATGAGAAACGAAAAGACGACTTTCTTTTCATCAGTGGCACCAAAATGCGTGGACTAGCGAAATCCGGCGAAGAACCACCGGAAGGATTCATGGCACCGAATGCGTGGAAAGTTCTTGCCGACTACTATCGTGGTTAGATGGCACAAACCCTGTACTCATATTACTTCCTATTTCTCTTTCATGTTCAATTCCAACCGGTTTTTCACTTTCGTTTGCATAATCTTGTCATTTACATGTCATAAATAGTTCGATTACACTTTTTTCGATTATTTTTTTGAATCAAATAAACAGAAACGACACCGAACACTTTGAGGAAGATCAGCAAACGAACCGTAACTTTTCTAAAAGTCAAGAATGAAATGAAGATGTTCGATTGAAAAGTTTTTGTTGGAATTTAACCGATAAGAAGTGTGCTAGTTGGAAAGTTCCAAATCGAAGATCTCTAATTGTGTTTATTAGAAGTGAAATGGCAAGCTAATTAACCAGCATACAACTCATGAAACAAGAAGAAAGTGTTCAAACACTTATACTTCCGGCTCTGAAATCCGTCTTTCCGATGATCGCGTTGATGACCGTTGATTCGCCCTTGCGTCCACGTTCAATGGACTCCCGAAGCTCGTCGTCCATTTTGTCCAAATTGTCGCTTGAAAGCAAAACACCACGTGCTCCCAATGCTTCGCCAACACGTTCGTAGCTTGTATGCTAAAATCAACATTCAATGAGTTGAAATGACAAACTAACCGCCAATTCACAGCCAATGGCCGAGTTGAACCACGGAACTTGATCTCGTGCAATTTGTGACCAACACGCGTCATTTCCAATCAAAGCAACAACCGGCAATTTGTGTCGAACGAACGTGTCAAACTCCATTAGTGAATAACTGAAACTCAAAAACTCAAACTCGAATTCCCTCCAAACAAACCCCGAAGATCCATCGCCGTAGATGATAACAACCGGACGATTTGGGTAAACGCTCTTTGCACCCAACGCAAAACCACCGCCAACTCCCAACGTTCCGAATGCGCCGGGATCTAGCCATTGCAATGGACCACGTGGCTTCACGATATACGCAGCCGATCCAACAAAATCGCCGCCATCAGCAACAAGAATCGCATCATCGGGAAGAATCTGAAGTCATCTCAACCAAAATAAAAGTTGAAGTGATTACCTTATCCAAACGGCTGAGTAAATCTAACGGATTCAACTTTCCTTCCAACAGCCGTTCACTCGCCTTCTTCGCGTTACTCTCTTCTTTTGCCACTTCCCGTTCCTTCAACGACTTCAGCAACTCGGTTGGCGCTTTCCATTGTTTTCCTTCAAGTTTTTCTTGGATTCCAATCAACGTTGATGCAACATCCTTTTGAATGTTTAGTGTCGATTTCCAAAAGAATCCCTCGTTCTAAATCGAAAGTTTGACTTCCGTTTGTAGTCCACATTCAAACCTTCTTCATTTGTGAAGCGTTTCGGTTGATCGAAATGATCTTGGCACGACTCGAAAGGGCTTTTCCATACCCCAATCGGAAATCACAAACTGTTCCTGAACAACAGATTCACTGATCAAATCAAGAATTTAACTAACCAGCCAAAATAATCACATCAGCTTCTCTCAACGCATCTTTTCGATTCTGTCGCAGTTGAACGGGCGAATCAGCGCCCAAAAGTCCACGACACATTCCGCCCAAATAAGCCGGAATTCCCAAATCCTAAACCACTTCAGTTGCCTGGTAAATAACGTTCATTTCTTACATTAACAACTTTCCTCAACTCGTTTGGTGAAACTGGTGGCAGAACGGCTTGGGAACCCAGTAACAGCAACGGCTTTTTGGCATGAGCAACAATCTCAGCGGCGGTGTTCAAATCATTATCCGACGGCAATGGAACGTCAACAGGAAGTGGTGTTATGTCACGTTCGATCCACGCTCCACCAAACTGACGAGACACATAAGTGAAGAGATAAGCATTCAAGAGCTTCTAAGAAGCAGCAACAGTTAAACACAAGACTCAAATATGAACCTTAAATCCCTTTGCATTCGGTACAAATCCCATCTCTTTGACTATAATCTCGTAGGGATATAAAACGTCAATTGGCAGTTCGATGAAAACCGGTCCCGGTGTTCCCGATTGAGCTTCTTTGATTGCTTGTCGAACAGTTGGAACAATATCGCGCAATTTTGTAACGCGAGCCGTGAATTTGCACAACGGTCGAAACAACACTCCTTGATCGATGTCTTGCAATGCTCCTCGACCCTTCAGAAGACTCGGTGCCGCTCCGCCAAGTAGCAAAAGCGGACTTTCGGCCATTTGGGCGTTCTTGATTGCCGTTATCGTGTTAGTCAAACCTAAACGAATAAAACCATCCAGATCCGAATGCTTTTACCTGGCCCAGCAGTGACTGCGACAACTCCAATTCGTTGAGTTAAACGCGCGACGGCATCAGCAGCAAAAACCGCATTAACTTCATGTCGTGTATCAACGATTTTAATTCCCAAATTCTCACATCCGACCAAAATCGGCGAAATATGACCGCCACATAAGGTGAAAATGTGAGTAACGTCATGAGCCTAAAATCGAACAAAACTCAATGGCATGAAAATAAAAGGTACCTTAAGAACCGAAGCCACCAGCTCTCCACCATTTCGTTTGCTCTTTTCATCGACCTAAACTGCAAATGCTCAAAAGTAGTGAACAGAACAGCATACTTGGAACAAATTCGACATCCAATGTTGACCATTTCGGCTTCTGAGATTGGCAACAATTCGTTTTATTGCTTCCATATCATCGATTCCAACGAACCATTTAACGAGAAAGACGAACAAAGTGATCACGGCCAAGAGCGGCGCCACACAACAACTCGAACAACAACCGTCGTGATGATGGTCGTGGTCCATGACTGCAAGTGAAAATTTGAATAAAATCAAGCGACCCCCAGATTCCACGATTAACAGTTTCAGCGACAACAAGAAAAGCAACAGGTGAACAAACAATGTGATTGTAACAAATACGATAACCGTGAACGTAAAGATCCCATGGGCAACCCCTCCGCAATTCAAATTGTTGGGCCTGGAAATTGACGGCAGCGAAATCATTTTGTCGAACCGAAGCAAATCGGTCGATTGGAAACGAATCGAAAAATTTTTCGTTCAGAAAAATTGTTTGATGTGCGTGATTTCCCTTTTCCTTCGAGTTCAAAGTTTCTGCGATCATCGATTCTTCTTTGTTCTTTCAGTTCCTTCTATCAAGTGATAAACGATGCTCTATAGCGCCGTCAACTTCAAGAAAAAACACGACCAACTAAACCGAAAGACGGTGAGTAGACAAAAGCAATGTGGTCATCTGTTGCTGTCAATCGTCGTGTAGTTCCACGTTTTCTACTCGACGCTTCAATTGCAGAATCATTTTCGTAAGTTCGTTCGTTTCGTTGTACCTGCTAAAGTTTGTCGTTTGACCACCGGAATGCGACGCGACAAGAAAGACGATGAGATGGGATTGGCCAATCCCTTCGCCAATTTGGATAAAACAGCCGTCGTTCAGGAGGTGAAAACATTTTTTCCGATCATCATAACACTCCGCAGTTTCAGTGTCGTGCTTTCAACGAGACGCCCTTGAACGCTCGAAAGTGCAATACGATTCTCTGCAAACTTCTCTATTTGCTTCAACATGGCGAAACGATCGGAAAAACAGAGGCCACGGACACCTTCTTTGCCATCACCAAATTGTGGCAATCCAAGGATCCGACTTTGCGTCGTCTTGTCTACTTGGCAATCAAGGAATTGTGTTCGATTTCAAACGATGTGATTATCGTGATTAGCAGGTTCGTTATCCGCTCCAATTGCCTTCATTTGCCAATTGTTTTCAGTCTAACCAAAGACATGACTGGTCGTGAAGATCTTTATCGGCCACCAGCGATTCGTGCCCTCTGCCGAATCACCGATGCGGGAATGTTGCAGACTATAGAACGTTATATGTAAGCCAATTTGATTTGTCTTTTTGAACTTTCGGTTTCAGGAAACAAGCGATCGTCGATAAGGTTCCGGCCGTTTCGTCGGCAGCGTTGGTTTCGTCGTTGCATTTACTTCGCAAATGTCCGGAGGTTGTTCGCCGTTGGGTCAACGAAGTTCAAGAAGCAGTTTCGTCCGACAACCAAATGGTGCAATTCCACGCTCTCGGACTTCTCTATCACATCCGTTCGAATGATCGTTTGGCCGTTTCGAAGTTATTGCAAAAATTCAGCAAATCGGGACTTCGTTCGCCGTTAGCACTTTGCTATTTGATCCGCATTGCGGCCAAGCTGATTGAATCGGAAGAAGTCGGAAACGATCGTGCACCATTCGCATTCATTGAGTCCTGTCTTCGTCACAAGAGCGAAATGGTCATCTACGAAGCTGCGTCGGCGATTGTTCGTTTACCGGGAATCACGAGGTAAGAACAAAGTAATTGTTCTATTGAAAATTCTTCATTTCAGTGGTGACCTTGCCGCTGCTGTCAATGTCTTGCAACTGTTCTGCTCGTCGCCAAAGCCATCGCTGCGTTTTGCTGCTGTCCGCACATTGAACAAAATCTCGATCAACTACCCGCAGGCAGTTATCTCATGCAACGTAGATTTGGAACAACTTATCACCGATCAAAACCGTTCAATCGCCACGTTGGCCATCACAACTCTGCTCAAGACCGGATCGGAGACTTCGGTTGAGCGTTTGATGAAACAAATCAGCTCATTTGTTTCGGAGATTAGCGATGAGTTCAAAGTGGTCGTCATTGAAGCTATTCGCTCGTTGTGTACTCGCTATCCACGCAAACACTCAACTATGATGGTATTCTTGGCGTCGATGTTACGCGACGAAGGAAGCTACGAATACAAGAAGGCGCTGGTCGATACGATCATTGCGATCATCGAAGAGAATCCGGAAACTCGTGAACTTGGTCAGTTGCTGTTTCCAACTTCATTCGTTCTTCCTTTCAGGTTTGTCTCATTTGTGCGAGTTCATTGAGGACTGTGAACACACTGCTCTTGCTACTCGTGTTCTGCATCTTTTGGGACGTGAAGGTCCAACAACTCCGCGGCCGGAACGTTACATTCGTTTCATTTACAACCGTGTTATTTTGGAAGCTACTGAAGTATGTAGATTGTGAAGAAAAGCTCTCAATTTGCTATTTTAAGGTTCGAGCTGCTGCCGTGACTGCCTTAGCGAAATTTGGTGCCGTTTGTCCAAAATTACGTCCCAGCATCGAGATCTTACTCAAACGCTGTTTGATGGACACCGACGATGAGGTCCGTGATCGTGCCACTTTCTATTTGGCGATTCTGCGAAACGGCCAACCGAACGTCATTTCGAATTACATCTTAAATGCCTTACAAGTTAGTTTGATTTCTGAAAACAAAAGTCATTCGAAATGTTTAGGTTTCGGATATTGTTCTGGAACGGACTTTGGAGTACTACGTTAAACACGAGACCTTCGACAAACCATTTGATTTGAAGCAGGTTCCGGTTTCTGCTGCACCAATCACTGTCACCGAACAGAAACCGTCGTCTTTGGCTGTTGAACCGCCAGTCAAGAAGGAAGAGAAAACTCGAGCTTCACGTCACGATATTTACTCTCGTATGCTGTTTCCTGATTGCATCAGTCATCTCATTGCTATTTCAGAACAATTGTCGGCAATCAACGAACTCTCTAATTTGGGTCCTTTGCAACGTTCGTCCAAGGTTGTCGATTTGACCGAAGCGGTTTCCGAGTACATCGTTTCGTGTGTCAAACATTCGTTCCCCGAACATTTGGTTCTTCAGGTTTGTAGTCATTGATAACGTCTAATTAGCTCGTTTCAGTTCGATTGCCTAAATACACTTAATGACCAGTTGCTCGAGAAAGTCTACGTTGAACTTGAAGCAACATCCGACGATGAATGGGGAGTTGAAGCAACAATTCCGTTGCCCTCACTACCTTACTCTCAAGTCGGTTCAACGTACATTCTTCTCTCAATACCCGAAGACAGTGAAATGAACGCGACTTTCTCCGCGACTTTGAAATTCCAAGTTCGTGATGTCGATCCGACGACCGGAGAGCCCGAGTCCGATGAATTCTACGATGACAGTTATGCAGTAAGTTCTCAATTACAACTTCCATTCAACCGTCGACATTGCAGCTCGAGGACCTGGAAATTACACCCGCGGATTTCGAGGAGTCGACTGCGTAGAAGTTAATCATCGAGCTTTGCGCAAAATAACCGAATTTGTTTTATGCTTGTGATTTAAATTATTATGTCGTATAAACTTGCGGTTGAATAGTAGCCTTTGATAATTCTCTTATCTCTTGTTTGGTGTATAAATCAAAATTGTAAAAACCGGTTTTCACAGATGGAATGCCAAAAACATTGAAGGGGTTCCGTCAGAACATTGCTGTAAGCACCGTCAAGCTGATCGTGGTATGTGTAGAATGAAATGAAGTTTTAAAGAGAAGAGCAGCAAAACGCCAAATCTTCTTAGATTTGCTCATCTGTCTGTAAAGCGGGTTCTTTCAATGTGTCAAGAATTTCTTCGAAATAACCGGAGATTCCCGTATTTTTTGTATCAGATCTCTTGAAAATTAGAATTTTATTCATTTAAAGATTACAAATGTATGAGATCATTTTTTCGTGCAAAACGGTATCGTTGCACCATCTTTTCGAAATCCTGGAATGTTTTTTTGCGCCCTTGATATTCTTTAAAATCGTTGTAGTTCTTGTTGTATCGAAGGAACGTATCCGGGTCTTCCAGCTGTGCTATTTGAAACGCACAAATTTCTTTTAAATCTGCGTCCCTTGCGGCAAACGCATGCTTCAATTTATGGAAGAAACTTTTGCTGTGTACGTTTCTTGAGTTTTTGTCAGCGGTCTGCAAGCAATCATTAGAGCTTCAATCTTCAAGACGCCCGTTGATTTGCGAGTGAATCGCGGGCTCAGAAGCAAAAGGTCTGTCCAAGAACTTACCGAATCAAAAATGCAGCAATGTCGAACTCTATCTTGCAAGATAGCAGCAATGAAGACGAAGATGACTGCGAAGACAGCCGTTGCTATTGCAAGGATGATCTTCGTGATAGTCGATGGCCAAACTGCTTCGATAACAACGATTTCTGCGTAGAAAATAATTAGGCCAAACGAAGTCCACAGACACCAACGTAGAATTGAACGTTCCTGGTAACGCAGCTTAAAAAAGTACATTAGTCACGAACTCATAGTCAATTACCTTTTCGGTTGAAAATCGAAACTTTCCATTGCGGCAAATTGACCACAAGATTAATATGTTCAATCCTATTGCCAGGGTCCAGTACCATCCAGAATAACGATCATAATGTAGCTGCAACGCCAAAAAATCCATTGTGTATTTCAATTTTGATATCAAGTAAAAGTTAAGGATTATTTTGATATTGCATGATTGGTCATAAAAAGAAATCAATGGAGAACACTTCGAAGTCTTTTGTGCAGTATATTTGATTCTTACAAAAATCGTACGTTAAGAATATTGTTTGTGGTTTCAGTACGATGCCGAGTACTCACTTATGACAACGAACGAGCTTTTCAAACAGCGACGGCTATGGTGCGAGTATTTGAAGCAGTCGGCGACTGACGAGGAGTTGGATCGACTATCAACCCAATGGCGGTTCGATTTACGTGAGGTTCTTCAACAAGTCGACAAGGCCGAGAACGAGATACGTCAGGAATCGCGGCTACGAGTGCCTCTAAAACCGAAACACCACGATCCGCTAATTGAGTTCTTTTAATTGATTCTTTTCGGCAATAAACTTTTAGGGTTTCTATAATTCAGTTGAGTTCTCTCTCAACGGTTCCAATTGGTGTTGTTTGAGTATGTGCTGGAACCGTGAATCCGAACATCGTAGCGATGCGTTTGTCCATGTGTTCGGAAGGTTGAACGGATTCAGAAGGTCGCTACGTGCACTCATTCTCTTTCCCAATTGAGTTTTGCCGAGCTGCAATCTTCGTTGCTTGAGTGTCGATGGGAAGAAAGCGATTACCGTTGGAAATTTGCGGAAGAAAATAACCCAACACTTGCGACGGAAGTGAACTGAACTGGCGCAGAACAAAATAAAATTGCACGCTTTGCCGGCGATCACAAGTCCATTGCAAATCGACTAAACTTCAAATCTTGTATCTGTGAGCATCTGTGATCACCATTGCGTTGTAGATGAACAGACTACTCGACGAGTAACCTATCAGGAGTTCCCAAACACTAATCACCGCCGATGGTCCTTGAGTGATTGCGAAACAAGAGGCAATGGCTACCACCGTTCTTGTAACCCTCCGTCTTTGCGCCTTAAAACAAGAACTGAGAAACAGAATCATAGAAGACGCTCACTTGTTGTCGATTAACCGAACGACGTGTTGACGAATTTACTTTGTTGAGCACAATCATATCCGTTTGTTGTAGCTCTCGAATCAACAAAAGAGTGAGAATCGCAACGGCGGCTATTGGAACGAAAACGATCTGAAGACGTGGAAACTAAATGGAAGAAACTTACGAAAATTGCATTTCCAATCGTGCTTGTTCGAATGTACAATCGTCGGAGATTTGACACCGAAGTTTCATTGTTGCCCCAAATCTTCGGATGCTGAACACCGCCGGCGGAGTAGCAGAAGACTTGAAGTTGAGTGTGATTGCAGAAGTAAACCAATTCGCAATCGTATTCGACAAAACGATAGGCTACCGCGAATACTAAAACTTACGGATTAGCTTCAATTTAGTCCTCTTACATGTGATAGCGAAAATAGTTGTCAGTGCAATAAAACGTCTTCTGATCGTCCAGTAGCTCCGTGCCCTTAGTGGTTGGCGAACAACCTCGAATCGTTCAATTGTGACAGCTAATATCAACCTGAGAGACGTTCGTTATCGCAAATCGAAATGCTTTTCACCAACCAAATAGCACTCGCAGAAACCCAATTTGCCAGAGCACTCAGATCCTGACGATAAAGTAGATAGTAGTAACGAAAAGTTGGATGATTTCCAATGAGTTCGAATGAGACCAATGAGTGTGGAAGCATGAGAAAGAAAGAAGCAAATGTCCGAAAAGCTAACAGCAGCTAACTGTAAAGAATGAATGAAACCTGGGAAGATGAAACCAACCAGATCGTTAGCTCGATTGCGCATATCATTTGAACACAAAACAAACAGGTTGACCAAATTACCAACAGTTCCCAACGCAAACAACGGCGGAAATAGCCAACGGAAAAGGATGTGATCAACTTCAATACTTGTCAATCGTAGAGAGCGATCGGATAGACACCGTGACGAATTGAACAAAACCAACATCATTAGTTCAATTTGTGTTCTAGTTTTGATACATGGCCAAAAAGTTGAAGTGGAAATCACACGATCGAGTTCGCCAAAACTCGTGCTTCTGCAACCCAAATGCAAATGAGCACCAATCTCTAATCCTTTCGGTTTTGACACCTCCGCATATTGCAAAGAACGTTTGTTTTTAATGCAAACAAAAAAGAAAGGGACTCGTTGTTGATGTTACATGCCCAACATTTATTTGACATCTTCAAGTGGTAGTTAATAGTACGAACGACGTTGTATTTAAGAACAAAATGTACCAACTCGCTATGTATTTCTCTCTTTTCATCGGTTTTGCTCATGACAGGAACAATTTGCAGTTTTTCAAATTCCACGTTTCAACCAACAAATACGATTAGCATGTTTGTAATTGTTTTTACTTCTGTCAAAGCAATTACAAAAGGGAAAAGGGTTTCAGGCCGAAGATTGTGCTTGTCGTAGCTGTTGGGAGGCTCGAATGATTCCAGCGTAGATCTCAAATGAACTCTTTTTGTTCAAGTTCACATCTAAACGACTTCTGACCATTCAATTTCCTTCGTTTAATGCTGCCTGAAAACTTAACACAGGATAAAGATGAATAGCCGCAACAGACCTCAACCAATTCTTGCTCCCGTCTGAGACCATTTAAAGCTGTTTCCATTGCTTCAATTAGATTGCTCAAATGAGTTGTAATTTTACGTGCTGATTTGCGTATCGCTTCTTGCGGCTTAGCATCCGCTTCTTGCATGTAAATGTCTTCCTCTTGGCTTTCTAATGGCTTAGCATTCTTCTGAACTGAAACCAAATTTCACTTGATATTTCTGTTTGAATGAGCACCATAAGAGTTGATTTCGCTTGACAAACACGCTTTTCCAGACATTTAGATAAGGTTTTATGTTTTGTTTACTAAACTACGGCATTTCCAAAATGCTTTAGACCCAAATTAATTGAAGGGAATAGTGATTGTAATTCTGTGCGCTACTAGGAAATCTGTGATCAACGTTGCGAAATAACTTTTGTTAAGAATGCCTTCAATGCAAGCAGTTTTCTTGCTATTTCAGTTTAGATGTAAGATTTGAACTTACCTGTGCTTGTGCTTTCTTTCGCGATTTCAAGCTCTTTGAAATAGGCATCAAATCGACCATCGTAGAATGGAGACGGAAGACGTAGGTCCTCATATACTTTTCGTTGTTCTTCTGACAACACTGAAGCGATGCTTTCCAGATACTTGAGATATCCAGCATGTGAACTAGGACCAACAACAGTGACGAGCATTTTGCCACTCCCTGATACAACTCGTGTAGCTTAAATAAGAAAAGTTTAAAAAAACATGCTAGCATCTTACCCGACAAAAGTTTTGAGTCGTGTTGTTCTGGTGACTTTGGAACGAATTCGTCCATAGACGGCATATCGATGAACGACATATCGACGATTACTAGGTTTTTTGATTCGATGAGAATCCCGTCTGCAGGAATTAAATCGCCTAAATTGAACAGCACCAGGTAATCAAATTACTCAAGACGTCCACCTTCTTTGATGAGTGCAATGTCACCGACCACCAATTCATCAACGTACACTTGGATTTGAATTCCATCGCGAATAATCGGGCAATGGGGTTTGGGTTCCAAGTTGCAATGTAGTTCACGCAATTGTTGTTGCTTTTGGTAAGTTTTGTATGCTTTAACCAAAGCAATAACTAAAAGGCCAACCAGAAGCACTGCGCTTCCCATCCAACGCGTGTCCGCTTCTAAATCGTCTTCAACTGCTAAAATGGTGGATGTAGTTCCAGCGAACAATTCAACTCACCATCACTGAACCATTTGAAAACAAAGAAAAATAGCGATACCATGGCAATAACTAGGAGAAGAAATAACTTTAAATTCTTAAATTAGCAAAATAATACTAAATAATGATTGAAATGTGCTTACTTTTAATTCGTCAAACACCAATTCAAAGAAGCTTGTTGAAGGACGAGTGGGCATTTTATTGAAACCAAACTCATCTCTTCGATTATCCAGTTCTCTTCAACTGTTGCGTATGCCTTTGACTGGATCGGTTTTCAATAAGCGACAGGGTCCTTCGATACCGCCGTAGTTGCTGTCAATAAACTCGGCTATTGTTGTCTCTCGGTGTTGCATGATGGTCATGATTTGTTCGCGTGAAAAGCAAAATAGATGGAATGGCATAGCGGCGATGGACTTCAAGTTGTGAACCTTAACTGGAAGTAGCAATCTGAAACTTTCGAATAAATTCCTTCTTAGCACAAAATCTATTTGTGCATATAAGACCATTGGTTTTTGTTCCTCACCACAAAAACTGTGGGCAAGAATCAGAACTTAAAATTTATCCTTACAAGCTGTAGATGCTCACTAAACCATCATACGAATTTTGTTTCAAATCTCGTTCATCCACATATCAACGTCTTCTTGTTTGTGGGAGAGGACTACTGACTAAATCAATTGAAAACCTAATTCCATTTTGTATTCACTACTTGAAATCTTTGTCTAGAACGTTTGCCGACTTCAGGAACAAACTGAAAACATTTAATGGTCAATTGGAACTACGAGCTGGGCCAAGACTTTGTCCCAATGTCATTTGTCACCTCATCTGAGCTTTTCAGCTGTGTGGCCCATAAAGTGCAGAGGGTACCGTCGACAAGACGGAACTCTTTTGAGGTTGCTCTCATGAACATTTGAGTGTTGGATTGTTCAGTTGCCATCAATTCGCTTAGCGGAAATTGAAACCGACAAAACTCTCGAGTTCGGATCCAGAGTTGAAGCCAGCAATCGAGTTTGTGTAAAGAGCTTTCGATTCCATTCAGAAGTGAACTTGTGCTGGAAAATCGTCGAGAGAGAGCTTTCGAATTGATTCTGTTGGACAAAGCCAATGGTTGTGCACGAATAGGAAGAAGTCAACTTGGACGAACTACACGTCATTTCAGCTACCTCGTTGGAGCAGTTAACATTTCTAATTGAGATTCGCGTGAAAGAACGTAGTTTAACGATTTGGACTCACGAAGCGAACTAAGAAACTTTTGAATATAGCAGCTTGCTGCATATAGTTTGTGCTTATTGAATTGGAAAACATAAGCAAACTGAAAGTTTACGACGAATGCACGATTCTTGAAGCCACAAATCAGCTTACGGGTCAAAAGTTGGAAAGAAGGTTGTGTGCAGGAATGTTCGATTTCGACAATGTGCTTCAAAGCTTACAACCGCTTACTTCGGTTTTGTGTCCAGTAAGTTCCAACTGTTCGATCATAACTGCAACACTCAGATTTGCAATCAAGTGGCTCGATATGGCCATTTCGGTAGTTCAATCACGTGTAACAGTTGTGCAGATAACTCAAGAGTTTTTATTCTCAGAATGTTAGGAACTCTTGGATTCATTTACTGTCAATATCGTAGGCCAAGATAATGAATCTTTGATACTCGAATATTGAAATCGTCTTCAGCCTTTTTCAGCCGTTCATGGCGCAAAAACCGATCTTACCAATGCACAAGTAAATGTCCGTGATTGTTGAGAAAAAGTAAGATCGTCATTGGAATTCATTCAATAGCATTGCTGAGCCCGGAACGTCGTTATGTAAATTCTGTTGCTTCAATCGATCGTTTCAGAAATTGCGCTAGAAGGCCCCACGACGTGGATGTACGAAGAGAAACGAAACCAAGTGTTCCGAGAGCTACGTGACTACTACGAACATCATTTCGAGGATTTTGCAATTCGAAGAGTCAATTTGATTTCCTATTCGGAAGAATTTGTAAACGAGTTATTTACGAAACTAAATGAAGTGCTCATCACAATGCAACTGAACGATCGATCCTGCAATGCCGCACACACTTTCGTTCTCCACAACTCCAAATGTGGTTGTTGTTCGACCACGATTGAATCTAATGAAACTGTTCGTATTGTTAAAACAAACCTCCAGTCTTTAATAAACCACAGGACTGACATTTTCAGTCTCGAACATTGCTCCCGATTCTGACTAACGATCTTCGATTCCTGATATTTAAACCGATTAAACGCCCATTTGAGTGTTCACTTTGCTGTCGTGTCATGACGTTGAATTGATGGTTCAGAAACCGCGAATACCGTAAATATTCGCTTGTCCGCCTACCTTCCTATCAGGACTAACGAAACGTTTCGAGTTGTACGCAAGACATTCGCTTTGTCGGCATTTTCGACCGCCCGTCAATCTTCCCACTTTTCAATGGCCGACATTCGATGTATTCCCTTCAGTCATGATGTTTTGTTGTTGCCAATTAAGAAGGCGGGGTGTCAAAACGCGTGATCGGGACCATCTTCCTTTTTTGTTTATTTCAGATGTCACGTCCGAGTTACACGTCTACGATGATTGAAAAAAAGCTCCGCGAACGTTTCATTGAACTCGTGTGCCCTCCAAATGAACGTTCTTTCCATCTGCTGGACACCTGCCTTCGAGGGCTTTTATGCATGAAAGAAAAGACGTCCATTTGTTATGTTCGATTGTTACATTCAAAACGTGGAATTTGTTTATGCATTACAGAGTTTGACGCAACTCACGGCATCGATGTGGAGCTCATGAACGCGAAAACGGTTATCGTTTTCATAGTCACGCTTATCCGATTCAACTGCGCACCGATCGAGAGAAGATCAATCGGGTGTTATGTTCGATGGGTCCGCTCTCTTCGTGTTACTCGTTTTTACCGCTCTCTCTTTACCCTTCGCGCTACCCATCTCAAACGCGTTTCCAAAAAACTTCAAAACCTTCGTTGCGTAAACTGATTTGTTTTCAGAATGCAACGGATATTCGTTTTTACTTTGTTCTTAATCCTTCCGTTCTGTGATGCTTCGACCGAATGCGTAAGTTTGAACTAAACACCCAACTATAATCCTCTGATCTTCTCAGATATGGGCGACTGGAGTGCTGGAGTGCAGAAGAAATCAAACTCGTGTAATCGGTTCGGTTGTTCAGATCTACGATTTGGACAGTCCCATCAATGTGAGTTGAAGTAAACGAATTTTATTATTCACGATGTTTGTAGAGTCCATTCAAGAATCCGTTAGATCACGACGATCTTGCCGGGATTTCGATTGTCGACTCGGAGACTGGATTGTGGAACGTCGAGGTAAGAAACTTCCATCAATTTCATGAATATCGCATATCGTAGGGTTGTGCCAGCGACCAGGACTACTTGTTCTACAAGAACCGTCCCGAATTCTACATTACAGTAAAACACAACTGCAACGGCAAACCTCAGACGCTTCAAGTTCCCGGTATTTTTCGCGTCTACGTTCCCGAAACGTACGCCAAACACATCAATGAACCGATTGTTTTGGACGACAACTACGAAGCAACGAAAGACGATGCTATCGGATACGAAGTCATTGATATGAGCGGCAAAAACGGTCAAATTGATCGAACGATCGAAATCGCAAATGAACGATTAGATTGATGGTTACCCTCTGTAAATACTCTCAACTCCTCAATTCCCGCTAATATCAACTCATTGTCACTTTTCCACCTTATACAGATTTCTCAATTTCAACCGTTGATGTACGATTGTTTGTGCCATAAAGTCAAAATAACTTCGAACCGCTGTTTTGATCGGATGTCATAATCTCGCATGACGTCAATTTCGAAACTCCCGACCTTCGAAGGTCCGCCGATTTCGGAAACCAAAAAAAAGTCGCAGCTGTCGAGCAGCCGATTCGCCTCGTCATTCGATTTCGTTTTTAAAGTCTTGGGACCGACATTCGAAGGTCTCGTTGTTGCAAACCGATTGTTCACGACCAACAACGTTCTTCCTTCCCCGTTCGGATTATCGAACTTATCCGCGCGCCGATCAACGCCGCTTCATCGTGTCTGTTGCGATCAGAACGCCCAATCTCGCCCCAGAAATCGCGGTCAATCTCAATGGCGAGATAGAAAATCGATCGAAAACAACTCACCATTGTTGTTCGAATCGGACGTCTCAGCCATTGGGCATCCAAAAAAGACTCGTGGACATTCTTGCATCTCTTTTCCTTCAATGTCATCTTCAGCGTCATGATAAAGACCGTCGCGTATCCTTCTGGCGGCGGGAGGCCGATGAGTCAGCAGTGGAAATGCGCACCTTCGCAACAGAACTCGCCGATCGTTGCAGCTCGTAGTGTGTGTTCTCCACAGCGCCCTCTCTCCAACTGGAAATCAACTATCGCGGTTTTTGGAAGCTTTTTTCGATTAAAAACGTCTGTGTTTTCGCGCATGATTTCTGTGAGTCGCGGACCTCACGCTCAATAATCGCCCCATCTAACTAATTGGTCTCGTTCACCTTTCCGGGGTCCTCGTCGAAGGTCACGTTCCGCTCGAACGTTTTTCTTCGCGTTTTTCCAACTTTTTCTTGAGTTTTTCAGAATCAAAATGCACTTCCGAATCCATTCTTTGCTTCTTTTCGTCATGTGTCTCAGCTTCTTGCACCAAACAATCGCCACTCACAAGTGCGTTTGGGTCACCGGAGTTCTTCGGTGCAATAGAAACGAGAAGAATCACATGAACGTTGAGGTTTCTGCAAAATTTTGTCCACTTTTTAATTCCCGGCCTTTAGGTCCGAGTCTACGACAAAGATGGCTTCTCGATCTTCCAGGCCATCGATCCGGACGATCAAATGGGAGTGACATTTACGGATTCCGGTTCGATACTCTATGCTAATCTCTCTAATCTCGCTGATTTCAGATGGAAAGTTCCATCTTGATGGGTGCGGTGATGACGTGAGTTCAGATCCAGCAAAACGATCAAACGATATTTTCAGTTCAATTGGCTTCCGGGAGTCCCAAATCTACCAGATCCATACGTCACCATCAAACACTATTGCAATTCACCCAAGGGCGAAACCATCAAGTAAGCGAACTACCTTATACTCTCGAATTCTAATTCAAACTTCAGATTTCCGGAATTCGACACCTTCGCTCCAAATTCGCACGATCTTGGAATCATTGTACTCGACGACCAACACTCGTTGCCATCAACGACCGAAACCACAACGAAACTGCCAACCGATCGGGAACCCAATCGCTCGATTCATCCGAAATTCAAACCGCACGACGAAACGATGATCAGCGAAATGGGCGAAATCCTCACGCATCCCGATCATAATCCCGATGACAAAGAACTTGAATGAGCTTACGAATCGTGTATTTATCTCGTGCCATTGTGTTTACTCTTGTATAGAAAACATTGTAGTTCGAAACGAACGAATCTGATCGAATAAACCAGCGGAAAGAAAGTTTATTCGTCAGAATCTAAACGAACAGAATCTCGACTTCTTTTAACTATACTTTGTGATCATCTCGACGAACAGAACTGAAACCCGTTTCGATTGGATGTTCGAACTGATCGTCTTTTCGAGTTTGCATTCGTCCACGTTTGATGTTGATCGGAAAATGAGATCAACGTTCTGAATTTGTGGATTCGAGTTCAAGTCAACGGCCAGAGTCGGAAGGTAGCGGAGTATTGAATGGACGTGAAGCGAATGATGCGAGAAGTCGATGTAAACGTAGGTTGAGTCCAAGGTGTTTAATCGAAGCGCCGTTTGCATTTCGCCATTCAACATCTCGACCGTAATCAACGTGGTCTGGAAATTGAAATGTTACAAAGTTCGATGTTACATTCGTCCACCAACCTCAAACCTGCAGTTTCGCAAAACGGTGTCAAACGGAACCGGTTGAGGTGTTGAACCGAAAAGGAAGTTGCGGCGGTAACCTCGTTTTGATTGAGTTCGAATTCCATTGCTCACACGATACGTGAGTAAATTGTCTTAGAAAAGGAGAATAATCGAGATTAAGAGTCAACAAACTTACTACAATCTTTGCGTCGTCGATCCTTTAAAACATCACGCCATTGACCGTAGCGAACGGCGAGAGTGGTCACTGGCACACGAGCCAACGATTGTCGATGAACGTTGCAAATCTCAGTGAATCGACGGCAAACTTGTCCGATCGAAGCCAAATCGGTTGGTGAGACGTGAGAGAAGATCTGGAGAAGGAGTTCAGTTGGAAATTGGGACAACAGAATCGTCGTCGATTGTTCCTCATTTAGCTCACAGTTCGAACACTGAAAACTAAACCAATTGTTTCCGCTTCAGCATTAGATCGACGCGAAAAAGAAACTCCCGCCCACCTTCGACACAAAGATCCGTTGGAGTTGTTTCAGCTCTTCGACGAAACGCCGCGAGGCGATTGACATTTCGGGTTCCACGAGCATCTGAATTCTCAGCCACAAAAATAACCGAGGACCGTGCGTAGTTCCGTTTCAGAAGTAGTTACCGTCGACTGGCGGAAACGAGAACGCTGAGGACGTGCGTGAAGAGGGCGGGAGAGTAGTTTTTTTGTACGGTGCGAGACCGAAAATTGAGAGCTCAACCCGATGGGTTTGATCGCTCAAACTTTTGTCTGCGATAGTTCGAAGAGTGATCGTTGAAGTTTGTTCGATAATTTTATTAACAAAGTTGTCGTTCCTTTCTCTTCTGTTTGTTTGATTGCCAATTGTTTCCCTCGCTACTCGAACTTGCAACTTCCGTTAAGCAAACGAAGCGTATTGACAAACACCACAGACTCATGAACCAGACCGTGAGGTTTGGGGCGCGAACGGAAACGGCGACCTCTCCGATTTCCCGCTTTCTAATCCAAATGGCAAATTCGATCGAACCTGTTGAACGGCATGTTGTTGAGCTGCTTGACGTTCGTGGAGATTAACTACCGTCGCCACAACCGGACACGACCTTCGTGTTTGTCATCCCCCCAATTGCCGTTTAATCCCAAACCCAGGAGAAGAGATGACTGATGAGCAATCAAACTCAATCGGATGTTAAACGTTGGCGGTACGTCGAAAGAACAAAAACGAATTTCTCTCCGATTTTCACACACTTCTTTACACTTTCAATCGAGTTCCGTCGTTGGGAAATGTCGGCGTTTGGTTTTCGAAAACATTTACCGTTTCCTTTTTCGTCGTGCCAATCGCTAAGGTGTGTGTAGTTCATGTACGATGACCGTTGACCGCAAACTGAAGTGTGGTCTCCCGTCCAAAAACAAACCGTTTCGAGAGCACGCGGACCACTCTCGGAGGTCCGAAGCCAGTTTTTCGAAGCCAAATGAGCTCTCGAATCAACGAGTGTGCGTGATCGAAGGACTCTCGGCATGCTCCTCGACTCTTCAGTTTCTTCGCATTCAACCGGCGGCACGTGTAGACCGATCGAATGACAACAAATCCGCCGCCCGGTTTCACTTCCGTTCGCTTTTGTCGGCGAACGGAAAGATCACACACTCAGAAGTTGATCAAAAAGATTGACCGCTAAAGGACCATCGTCTGGTCGCCAAAAAACACTCTGAGAATTTGCGGTGAGTATTGTTGTTTATTGACAGAAAATAGTTTAACGGAAGTCAACAGGGTCGAGTACAAACGGGATGAAAATATAAACTGTTAACGGTCTACACAATCGATGAACATGAGACCATTGAATGGCGGGAAAAGAGGACTACGGAGACGAAGATCGCAAGATAAATGGCATTGGAATGATGAGTCGGGTATATTTACATTACGAACAAAAGGAGTATACGGTAATAGGAACAAAATCGAATTACAACAATAGGATGAGTAAACAGGAAGCAAGAAAAGTTTTTAGCACCATGCCGAGAAAGAAGACGTTGTAATGAGAATCCTTCAAACACACTCGTCGAAGAGGTCAACTCGGGTGTTTGTGTTCGCTGCAAAACAATGTGGTCAACAAGTCGAAGAACACTTTGGTTGCGAGTGGTGGTTGCGCAACGACATTCAATGGAATTTGTTTGCGATAAGCAGCTAACGAGAGAGGTGTCGAGATTCAGGACGCACAGCGGGAAGTCAGACAAAATAAAGTTATGAATAAATAGGAAGCTGAGAATCAAATCGATTGTCCGAACTTGCCAGCCGTCGAAACACAACCGCCGGTGAACATGGCGCCGGTGATTGAGCCCAAACGACCGATGAGTTCCTTCAAACGTCCAATCTCTTCGTGTGCTTCTGACAACTCGCGTTCGACTGTCGAACATTTGGAGCGCATTTCGCCGCATTCGTTGCACGGATTCGGTCGAAAACCGGCGATTGGACTTTTGAATCCATCGATGATCGTCGACAAACCGAAATTCGCGATGTCAATCGTCGTACTGGCCGTCGGATTCATTGGCGAAACTTTGCGTGGACTGAAATCTCGAACTTCGTTGTGTTGTTAAAATCAAAATACCTGGAAGCACAAGACGAAGATGTTGCACTCTCGTAGTGGTCATCAGTCGGACGTATTGCCGTTGGATTCGTTGTCGGCAAGTCCAACGGTCGAAATTGGTTCGAATTCATTGTTGGCGGCTCTTCGGCTGTTGCCGGCGATGGTGTGGTATCAAAGTTGTGCGGCAACGTGTTGGGACAAAACTGAGCGAAAGGCGATTGAAGCTGCTGAAGTGCTTGACGTTGTTGCATCAGAAAGTTCAATTGAATCGGTGACAGATTGTTGTTCTGTTGTTGGCAAGCAATGAGAGCGGCGAATACGCGTTGTTGTTGTTGCTGAGCCAGCAACGCTTGAGCCATTTGAGCGACATGCTCAGGATTGAGAGTCGGTTGATCGATGGCGGGAGCTTCACGTTTCAGTTCGGGACTAATCGAAACGGTTGCATTGCAGGTAGGACTCGAAAGGTTGGCGGTTTCATTCACCGGTTTCTGACTTCTGAAGTCTCGATTAGATGATGTGAAACAAAAGTCAACCAACCGGTTCACTTTCTTGCAAACATGTTCGTCCAAATCCAATCGTGTGGAAAACGACTTCGAACAAAGAGAACACCCGAAACCACGTTCGGCGTGAATTTTCATATGCCGATTGAGATCGAATTTGAAGATGAACGTTTTTTCGCACAACGTACATGCGAAGGGACGCGAACCACGATGAATCATCAGATGTTGAGTGAGATGACCTTTCTGAAAAAAATACAAGTTGCTATAGTCGATTTCCGACTTCAATCTCACTTGAAAGAAACCTTTTCCACAATGACTGCAGACGTGAGAGCGTTTTCCCGTATGCCACATTTCGTGTTTCTTCAGAAGTTGTCGAGTTCCAAACTGTTTATCACACTTCTTACATTGAAGAGGTTGTTCACCGCTGTGTACTCGTTTATGCGTACTCAACTCCCGTCTTACCGCAAACACCTTATCACAGATTTTGCAGTCATATTGGGGTTTGACACGATGAGTGTGAGTCAAATGAACGTTCAGCTTATCACTCGTTTCGAACTCTCGCGCACACGATCGACAACGATACGATTCGGAGGCGTTCATCGAGATGGCCGAATCGGCGGCCGAACTGCTCGGCGATCCGCTTCCGATACTCAGTTGATCGTCCATTAACGGTTTCTGAAACAACACGTCTGTTGAGGTCGGAACGAAAATTCGCGAGAGCACGCGCTGATTGATCTCAAGACCCAAATGGCGAGTTCGAAGCTCACGGTTTGTGTCTTGCGGCATTTCGAAAGGCGGAGCCTCCCTTCCAACAGCTTGTTGGAGAGGCCAAGAAGCGTGACGGCGAGTGCCAGTCGGGAGTTCGATTCCTTCCGACAGCCGCGTTCCGTCAGTTCGCTCGAACGCCTCGAGGCTAAGTTGACCAATGCGCAGCAACGGTTGAAAGGCGTGGCCGATAGGAATTGTTTTTGAGTTGGCCACATAAAGTCGAGAATGTTTATGCAAAACAACCTCTCCGACCAACCGTAAGCGCTTGACGACAACGTCGAAGGCGGTGGGCGGTCAAGGAGAGTTCAAGTGCGCGTGAGATTTTCGTTAAAAACAAATCAAAACAAATCGAATTGTAACGGAAATGAACGCCCACGATGATTCACTAGGGGGGAACACAGACTGCCCTTTAATCCCAAAGACTTCCAATCGCTTACCTTCAACGTCACTTCAACAATGTGATTCGGCAAATGAGCGGTCAACGCGTCCATGGACGGGAAACTGGCCGGACACTCGTTGCAAATGAAATAACAATCGCCCTCGGGCATCACCACTGAAAAGTTTCATAATCTTCCGGTTCAAAAACATTCCCGATCAAAACATCAATCACGATGCCGTTGACGACAAAAACAACTCCCATGAACTTGAGGGAAATCACGCACACGAAACGGCCCCAGAGGACGAGTTCAAAGAGCGCCTGTTTGTCGTGAGTCACAACAGAACTTGAGTTTGCAGCCCGAAATTTCGAAAAGTGGAACGTCTGAGAACGATCTTCGGCCAACACGCGTGTGATCGGCGGGGCCGCGGTTGCAAAGGAACGTGAAAATCAACCAGCACCACCAGCCCTCAGGAATCCTAAAATTAGAAACATGATCGCCAGTGGATCTCATGAAGTCGGACAACTTCATCGGTCGACATCTTCGCCGGTCGTCGAAACTCTCGAATGGTCGCCAGACGTGCGCATGTCGCTCCTTCACGCTCCGCCCCCCGCCGAAATGCCGTCCATCGAGACCGACCAATAGAACGCATGGCGCGACTTTACGATTCGACTCGGACGCGCTACGGTACGAGTTTTTTCTTGTCGATCGCGGATTTGAGCGAAAGATAATCATGATCGAAAAAACCAAATTTCAAATTCCCGTCGATGTCAACGGAACCCATCTGCCGCACGTGTCGCCGAGTTTCAAATGCGCAGAAAAACGCAAACGACGTCCACACTTTGATTATGCGTCATGAATGGAGGAAAAAGAGGACGTCGATGTCAGTCGATTTGCTTACAAGAAGAAAAAAAGTTTCAATTGGACACGACGGCGCCGCGCAAAACGTCGTCAAATGAGAGAAAGTGGAAACGAAAAGATAAATTTCCCAGTTCCTTTGTCATGTGTTAGAAGCGTCGGCAATTGGCGAAGCCGCGTTTCCCGTTTTTGTTTATTTCGAATCGAGCGGACGATTTTTGCATGCGGCAAACGACGCGTTGGGATTATGGAACCAAAAATTTTTGTTGTAAAAACTCTCAACCACAGAAATTCACAGGCCCACCCACATACGATAATGATGCCAGGTGTTCGACGATTCCGCCACACACGAAATGGCAAAAATATTTTGTTCGAAATCGCGCGCAAAATTTTTGTGCGGTCCGAAAAAGTTCGCACACAAAAACGAACCGGAGATCCGCGAATGTTTTTGGCCGTTGCGTGAGCGAACGTTCTTTTCTTCTTGCGTTTTTGAACCGCGCAACTTCACACGTCTTTTGTGCGCCCGAAGAGACGCGGAGACGTTCGTTGATCCGTCGTGGTACTCGTTGGCACACCCGGTGGCGAAGAGGTCCGAACGTTCGATGAGATTTCCGACGTTCCATGCGGATAACAACGAGAAACGAAGTACCGTAAACGCATGAGCCTGCGAACTCCGCCCTCACTGGTTGCCAATTCCCAGCGTCGTCGAAACGAAGAAGAAAAATGGCGGCGCGGACGTCCCAACAACTTTTCGTTGTAAATCAGCCGGAAAACTTGGAAACGATCGGAAGGGGCGCCTTCATTTCTTTACTGCGGACGATCACCGGGTATAACGAACGAGTCCGCCGGCTGCGCATCGGCCCTTCACATTCTCGGCACTTTATGGCACACAAAAAGTTTGTGGCCGCGTTGCTTGAAGACGACGATCCATCAGTCAGCGCGGATCGCATGTGGTGTGTAAAAACGACGGCAATCGAGAGGATCTCCGACGCCAATGGTCACTTCATTCGGACAGCTGCTGTTCGATCGATGGTTGAAAAAAAGTTTCCGTAAATTTGCATGAACCCTCAACTCTTGACATTTCCAAGTCGACTGTGAATGTCACGATGTCGTTCAATTTTTGTTCGAAACTTTTGCACGTTCACTCCGACCACACGTTTCCGTCGCTCTCTTGTGTTCATAATCACGATGAGATCGCTGCGAACTTTCACCTCCGAAACAACAACGAAAAGACGCAGCTGCTTCAAAGTTCTTGATGTCGCCGTTCAGCTCATAAAAACGATTTGGGTGGCTGATCGTTCGTGCTCCTTCGTGCCAAACACCAAGTGGACATTCATGACGCACGTGTTCGCCGGTGGCTGCGAGTTATCTGCAGACACGGGAGGTCACATTCGACAGTTTTTGCAAGATTACACTCCGCTTCCACACTCCAATTGATCCTCTAAGTGACCGTAGAATGTCGGAGAACGTAAACCCGATGCTATTGCACAACACCGACGCTTCTAATCCAACAAACGAGCGGCACACAAAGCAAAGTTGTTTTGTAATGAGTAACAGATGGAATTGCACTTGTGTCTTCGTCGATTATCCTCTCGGTACTTGACCATGAATGGCCAGCAGACTTCGCATGCAACTGGTGAGCTCGGGAACCAGACGCTCGTAAACTTGCAGCTTCCACACCTTCATGACTTCCGATTGTAAATCAAACTCAACGGTAGCAACTGGTCCGTCTAATTGGCGGCCCAAACACGTCAATCGACGTCTGTTTCTTTGCGTAATCGGAATTTTGATTCGATTCAACGGGTCCGAATAAACAGAAACCAATGTAAACACGTCGGTTGTTAAGAGCAAAATTCGACGATTACAATTCGCCGCCGTTGCTCGTGGAGATACAAAGCAAAGAGAAAGACTGGGGATTTGGCTTTCGAAATGTTAACAAACAAATTCGTTTTTGTGTTTCGAACTTCCGAAGACGTTTCCTTCTTTTGACTCAAAAGTGTTGATGATCGGAGAGCAACAAGAAGATTTGATTCTGCAGAAACCTTCTTCTTTTCGCTTCTTCCTCGAAAACTTTAATTCTTGTGGTTTCAGATCCTTCGGAACATGTCGACGAACATCGGCTGATGAATTCGAAAATGCAAATTCGAGAACGATCGTCAATTTCGCCATCAACTTCGTTCCACGCTCTCGACTTGGAACTGATCGCTTTCGACACCAACAACGATTGTCATCTGAGAATCGAATCCTGGAATCGACGACTCAAAGACAAGTTCCCGCATCTCCAATGGCAATCGCTTCTTCCGTCGGGCCGGTCACTTCTCTTAATTTTTATCTTCTTATGCTTCTCCATCGTTGCACTCTATCCACTCTATCACTACTTTTCAATCACTCCGTTTCTGGATCGTAAGTTTCTTGTCAAGCTCTTAATCGGCCGGTTTTCAGCCGATGACGTCGCTTTCCAACCTCCGCCTAACTTCGAATTTGTCGGAGAAACGAATTTGAAAACGAAAATGTTGATCGTCGTGATCTCCGATGTAGACGACTCCACGCAACGACAACTGATTCGCGAAGACTGGGGCCACAAATTGAAACGAAAAAACTCAACCGAACTGGTTTTCCTTGTCGGTTTGAGTCGTCACAACGTACGTTCGTATTCATTAGCTAACCCGTCTGTTTGTTTAGAATACGGAGCTTAAAATGGAGCAACTCTTCTTCAACGATCTCATCTTAACCTCAATTGTTGAGAACTATTACAATCTCTCGTTGAAAACGTTGGCCATGTTCTTGTTTGCTCAAACTCATTACCCAGCAGCCAAATGTGTCGTCAAAGTTGACAGCGACAACGTTCTCAACGTGACCAATCTGGAAGATCTTTGCGACTCATTTGATGGTAAGTGAATGTATTCTGCGGTTAACGAAAAGTTTCAGAGGACGAAAACATCATTGCCGGACACTGCGAAGATAACACGACGGTGATTCGTGAGTGGACGAGCAAATGGCGAATTCCACGATTCGTTTACGCTGCCGACTTCTATCCACTGTATTGTTTTGGCGAGACGTACGTTTTCGTTGGTCGAGAGACGCCAAGTAAGTGGTCAGTAGGAATAATTTGATCGATAGAGTATTCAGAAAAACTGTTGGATCAACTGGACGATTATCGTTTCTATCATTCTGCCAATGCACGAACAATGCCCGAAGATCTGATATTCAGCGGTCTTTTGGCAATCAAGGCGGGAATCGAACGTCGGAACATTGACGGTTTCGCACTTCAACGACACAATGCAAAGTTCGGATGTTTGAACGGACAGCCACGAGCGTTCAGTTTCCACTTGGTCGGAGATCATTCCAACTTCTCCAGAGCTCATTTCGCTATGAATCAAACGAATCGCATTAATTGTGAACATTTTTGATTTCGTTTAAAACATTAAACTTTTATTTACAACCCGTGAGTTATCAAAGAAATCATAAGTCTATTGAATACTTGTTAGTTCGTCGCTTCAGAGGTCGAGAGAACGAATTCGGAAACAGATCGGGAAGCGGTTTGATTTCACCGTCTTCAGCCCTGTAGTACTCGTTCTCATCGGCATCAACATAGACGTTGTTCCCACTGAACAGAAGTTTGTTGGTCACCGCTACACCATCGGATGTTTGAGAAGGTTCTGGCGGTTCTTCGGTTTCAAATGCCTCCACCGGAACACACAAATGTTCACAGCCCGGAAAGGCACAAATCCCAAATGTTCGAAACCATTCTTCTCTGAAAGTCGAGAGCTGTAGCAAAAGCAATTGAAGTTCCTTACAAGTGTTTCGCATGTCCACCATGTCCTTAAGAAAAAAAGAGATTATGAAAGAGCTAATTTTCATTACCACACTCATTGCATTGAGAGAACAGTCCTTTGCATGCGTGATCACTGAAAGTTACTTCTGATTATTTCACTTTGATTTTTAATTACCAAACAGTACAAACAGTGGCAAATGAGGTTCCACACTTCTCACACGACGTTTGTCCACTTGGTGTTGCAGTTTGACAGTTTGCACAAAAGAACTTCACGTGCATATTCTAAACCATGAGCTTAAATTCGGTTTGCTGTTCGAACTCACTTCTTGAATGCTTTTTATCACTTCTTGCAGACCACATTGTTTAGCCATCAATGTTGCCAACTCGTTGTTTCCCGCATCTTGCAACATCTCTATAAAAGCCACGACCTCATTCAATCAAACATCCACTCACCAATGTAGTGAAAACACCAAGCACTCACTTGATCTTCGCCGAAAAGATCAATTGCCAGTTTACCCAAAATGAAGCAAACGGTCGCACAGGTCTGAGAATCGCAAACATCCGAGTAAGCGTTCATGATTCTTTTCAGCACCGACAATGGACCCCACGAGTCCAACGCGCTGGTCTCGGTTATTGGAACCTCGTACTCACTATTCCCATGCTTTTTGCGATGTTCGCCATCTGATGCTCCGCTTGCGATGCTTTCCGTCTCTAACGGTACCATTCGCTCAGAATTCAAAGCCGGTGAAACAGATCCCGAATTTGTCGAACTCTTGTTATCATCTTCATCCTCTTCAGCGGTCTCACTGGAAATGTTTTGTTCTGTCAACTCCGACTCGCTATCACTGTTTTCGTCGTTTTCATTCGACTTCACAAAAATGGCATCGTCATTCAAGTGAGCTCCGATTTTCATCAAATGTTCTCTAAAAGGCCGAATCGTTTCAATTACCAACATTTACTACCGATTCTGTTGAATAAAGTCGAGAAATCGACTACCTCCGGGAATCATTTCCATGTTCCCGAACTCTTCGATTCCGTAGAACAAATCAGCTTCCGATGACAACGTTTCCTGGAAGTTTTGATTGAAAGCTCCGGTTTCCAACTCGTCGTCACTATCCGGTCCATTCGACCTTTCGTCATCGTCATGAGCCGCAGATGATTGCGGAAACGCTAAACACCACTACACCTTTACTGTTTGATAAACTTACGGTTGTCAGGATCCGCAAACTCGAAGTAACGATCTTTTGGCTTTTTGACAACCGGTGGAATGCAAATCCCGGCTTGTTGAAGCAAAATGCCGATTATCGACCACGTGTAAGCCAAATGATAGTTTCCCAGCTTCTTTGTTATGTGCGAATTCCAATTGCAAATACGCACCGGATGATCGTCTTTAAATCGATAACTGAAATCCGATACTCCAACAAAATAAACAAATTACTTTCGTACCATTTGGCCAACTTGATCAAACTCTCAGGATCATTAAAGATCGGGACCTCGTCGTCCAAATAGTTCAAAATCGTGGAAGTAACCGGTTTCGTGAAATCCAATTCCGCCACAAGATTCCCATTCAAATAAGGTCGAGGAACTGAAACACAATCGATTTCTATTCGAGTTTTATATCTCAGAACCTGCAGAAAAGATCTCGTTATCCGGTCCTATTGCCATGCTAATGGATGGACAAAACGCTTCGACTGTCGAGTCTCCAAACTCGGTGTAATGCAAAATGAGCTTCCGATCACGACCACAACTCACAAACTTCCGATCGGTTGGATTCGGATTCTGCGGAAAAGCGATGTCTAAACAAAGAATCTCTGAACTAATCGTTTGAAACTAACCAGAAACATTTGAATCGTGAGAACGAAAAGTCATAAACGGAAATGCTGGACGTCTATAATCCCACATCAGCAATCGATGATCATGGAGATTTGTTGCCGTCGCAAAATGGTATCGTGAAGAAGTGTCCCATTCGACTCTTCCGACTGTGGTTGGTGTTTCGATAGTTTGAATCGTCTCGGGACTGTCCAGCGACCAATCCCAAATCTTAAAAGCACTTCATGATTGTTCACTTGTTCAATTCGATTACCCGAACAAAACGATCGAGACCACCAGTTAAAAGTAGATTCCACGACTGACGATTGAGTGCTAGTGAACTTAGTTGTCTCGTATTCCCAATGAACTCCTACAATCATTAGGATCAAAATCTCAAAAAATCTCTCACTTTCAAGTAGGCGTTTGCATATCGAAGATCCCAAAAACGAACAGTTCCTAAATTCGATTATAATTCCAATCTCTTAAGAGTACTTTACCGCTATCATCTCCAGTCACAAAATAGTCTTGATGTGAGGAATCCAAACAAAACTGAAGATCACGGATCGAATCAATAGAGCCACCTTGAACTCTGAACTTAAACTGATCACCTTGCTAAAAAAACTTCTCATACACGAAAGAAGCCGCCGGTTCGAGCTGCCGATAATCGTGAAGCCACAGCGTTGCATCTCGTGAACCGCTGACAAAGAGATAGGGATTGAAGGAGTGGAAGCAAACTTTGGTTGCCGCCGCTTTATTCGCCCGAAACAAGTGATCAGAACTTCCAGCACCTGGATCAATGAAACGAATCGTATCCTGCGAATTGAGACCACGACAATGATCCAAATCAAAGACAACAATCGAACCCGTGGACGAGGTTGCCGCAATCAAATTTTCTAAACAACCAAACTAATCAAACTCCTTATCAAAAGTACCTTTCACTGAGTTCCACGAGATGCTTCCCGAGAAGTAAACGTTTCGACCGCAGGTTTTTGTCCGTAGATCCAAGACTTGTTCGAACTTATTGTCACGAATAGCGTACAATTTCATCACTGAAATCTCAGTCGTTTAATACCATATCATAGCAACGAACCCGAACGTCCGGCCACAGCAACCAAATCGAAGTTTTTGTTCGTCGAAAGCGCGTCCATCGCTTCGCCAACATCGTGTACGACGTTTTGAACCACATACACCGACTGATCATTGTCGGTTTCAGTCATTGAGTACCAAATGATTGTAAGAAAAGTTGTAAAGAATCTCAAGATATTTAATATGATCGTTAACATCAAATACTATCTCTCATAATTCTTTTAATCGTTTATATCTGATTACATAATTTAACTCAACTTTTCCAAACAAGTACACAAAATCTCCTGAATTTGTCGTCTTGTCTCCACGGACGGACAACAAATTCGAGAGCTATGCCCACCGGCAGCAATCCGAATTTCCGTTTGAAGTGTTGGCTAAAGAGTAACAGAAGAACAGTGATAGTCTTGGAACTTACAATACGCACGGTGCTATGTTGACCAGCACTTACAGCGCCATGTTCAGCATGAAACCCATTCTGAAGCATAAACTAAGAATCGGATTTCGTAATTCTCAACTAACCTTTCTAAGTGCTTCAATCAACTTTTCAGGTGAAAGAGGTCCAATGTAATTTTGAAGCGTTTTGCCCGGTTCCTTTATTGTATCACTGGGATCGACTTTGCTCTAAAACTCAGACGAATTATAGATAACCTTCTGCAACTAACCACAATCTCGTATTTGTTGTCATAAGTGGACAGAAATCCGCGCAAATTGAACATCGAGATCATTCGCGGTTTCTTCGCATCCAATTGCAAATTCAGTATAAGCTAAACGAAAGAAGTTACTTTGAATCAACTGTTTTTAGAACAAACGTCTGCATCGACAAGCGCTCGTTTCCGACTCGGATTGTTGATCACCGACACTTTGTTCTCGTCCTTGATCATAACCGTCGATGACTGCAATTCGATGTTCAACCTTAAGATGTTAATGTTCAACCTACGTAATTGATGTAATGAGTATTCTCAGGCTTCGCATACTCTTCGGGCACAATCAACAGTTTGGGACTCAAGTCGGGAAGCAGTGTGCTGTTGACGTAGGAAGAGTCGAGTCGTGTTTCAATTGGATAGTCGTAGGCTCGAATCAATTGATTTCGAAAAGGTTTGTAGACTTCACTTAATGGAAAATCGGGGTCTTAAATTACAACATTAAAATCAACTTCAACTGACTTCAACTCACCAGTCACAATCACCGCATTCTTCTCGTTGGCGCCCCAAAGTTCCATGAAATGAACGACGCTTCCGAATCGCATACTCGGATGTCCGGTTAGAACCACACACGGTGTTCGGAAATCGCGTGAGAACTGTCCGTAGACGTTGTCGTAGACTTTTATCCGATTTTCTTCCATCCACTAAAACAAACCAATGAATTCGAATCTCAACTTTACGAACAAACCCCAGTGAAATAAAACGGCTCTTCGGCACCATACACTCGACTGGCTTTTGCTTCCGTTAACCATTCGGTGAAAATATTCACGTACGAGAACGATCCGCGAATCGCAGGTGAAATCACGTAGACCGGAACATCAACGGAGACTTTACCCTAAAGCCGATGTTCAGGCAAACGATCAATTGAACTCACCGCATCCATAGCTCCAAAAATAATCTCAACCAAATCGTAAATCGGACCAACGGGATTCACAGGAAAAAGAACATTCCCGCCCTTCTTCAACGTTTCAATCAACGTACTGCAAATCTTGCGACACGGAATCGAGGGATCCACGTCGGGAAACCGACTCAGCGATGTGATGATCATTGAGTCCAAAGCATGAAAGTTTTTCCAATACGAATTCCGCTGATGAGACGTTTTAACCGAACTCGAAGAGACGTATCCAAACTGAAAGTACACATCAAAATCGATCGTATAAAGAAAACAAACTTTAGCGTTCTCGTATTCAATTATCCAGTTACACGATCCGATAGCATAGCCACTACTATAAGCAGTGACCTTCGTAGCACCATTAACCACCTCAAATGAAACGAAATAACAATTCAAACCATAAACTCACTTTCGTTTCACCCAAACTGATGAACAGAATCCGCGACAAACAACTTTCAACCTCAGCGGCCGTGAACATCGATTGCCAGTTAGTCGGGTTGGACAATGAACCGTTTTGAAAGTTTCTAAACGCATTGAAACACAAACGAAACCACTGAACTCACTTCCAAGTCTCATTCTTTCGATCTTCAGCAGAAAACGGACGTCCACGAATGCGACCGAAATAGTCAATCAGCTCTTTCATCACCAAACTAAACAAGAACCCGGTACTTTTCTATCACTACTCAACTCACCCGCCCAGTTCTTTCGTTGGTATCGTTGCATAAACAACGCCGTGAAATTCGTTTCTTTCCGTAATGAACGGCAAACCGATCAGCGATTTCCAATGTGAAATTAAAATCGCGTCAATCGACTTCGGTTGAACATCTCCGAACTAAAAGTAACTAAAAGAATGTGGACAGTCAAATGAAACCAACTTTCACACTTTCAACTTCGGGAATTCGATCGTAGAAATTTACTCCGCCCATTCGTTTTGTTGAATCGGGACACAAACGTGCGGAGTTCAGTATTCTGCTTCTAAACTAACAGGTATTTCGGAGCGCGAATTCGTTTACCTGTTGGTGAGAAAACATGGCATAAAACTGAGTAGTGGATCCAAATTAAGTGCACAATCGAGTAGAATCGTTGCTTTCGGAAACCGAAGCAGATAACATGGTTGATTGGGTAGAGATGATAAACGCGTCTGAAACTAAGTGATTAGCAAGTGAACGTGATTTCCACTTACCAGCTCGCCTTTAGTAACCATCTTCATCAACAATCTTTGACATACCTGCTACGACCATCATCTGTTCTACGACAAAAAGCCAAAAGAATCGAGTGACTGGTAAGAACTACGAGATTTCCGTTTGTCGTCAAAGGTCGTCAATTTTAGGTTTCGTTTCCACAAAGCAAGTCGAAACAGTCATCTAATACAAACTCAAATAGCTGCCAATAGAGACTAATACTGCTTCAATGCTCTAATAAATGATTAGAACCTTATGTTTATTCACTCAATCAAAAACAATATCATAAACGCGAATCAGACGATCACTTCGACTGAATCGTACATCTTCGAGTTCTCTTCGCCCGACTCCAAATCACCACCGGCTGCGTTGCGCTTCTTCCTAAAACCGCAAAAGATACGTGAACCGAGCAATCAACTTACAAAAAGTAATAGACGCTGCCGCCAACAGATCCACCGAAACAACACAAACCACGATAAAAAAAAGAACATTATGAAGAATACTTGCTTTTTGATCAGAATTGTTATTGAGTGCGATCAATTGAAAAGTTGTGCGATGTAAGCTGTTTTTATTGTTAAAAACAAATGTTGAATCGAATTTGGACGGTTCGAGCTAAAGCGCTGGAACTTCGGTAACGTGGAAATCGATGTTGCTTTGATGAAAGGATTGCAATGGACAATGAAAATGATTTGGAAGTCAATGGTTTTGAATTCCTGTGATTGAAAGAGTTGCAATCGTTCAAGATCATATTGTAAACTCGACTGTTGGTCAATGTTTTCAAGGATTCTGCATATCGCATGCGAAGACGAGTGGTAATTCTCATCAATTAACAAGAATGCAAATTTTGACGAATTCAGCTGTCTTTTCGTTTTTTGTGTGAATCGGCTGAAGTCAAACAAGTTCCTGTGTTTCTTTGGTTCGTGACATTCATTCGTTCGACAACGATGCGCTAATCAACAGGATTGTGATTTAATTTAATGTCCGGTTCTTGTCAGCAATCGAAACATCAAGCAATGTGGTTAAACCAAATGGTGGGTTGGATATACGTTTCAATGTGAGTTTGCCAACAAGATGTGCAATGTCTTGTGCGTGTTGGTCAAATCACTTGCTGTTCGTCCATGTCCTTTTCGAGATTCACACGTTTGCACCGGAACTTAAATGCCATCAATTAACATCGATGAACAGAAGAAAGCTGATATGTTGGAGCCATTTTTGAAAGGGCGCAAAGATGCGAATTGTCAACACGTGTTCGGAAATTCGATTTTGATTTGACTACTCAAAAATTGTCCGATCTACGGAGCACTGCTGGATCACACAAAGGATTGGGCTACAACACAAGTCGCAGTGTAGCGAAAGCTCTTTAAACCTGTAATGTCGTTTGTTTGCAGATTTCTGGTTATCTTTATCTTTGTTTGGACAACAACAATGCTCAAGAAAAAAAGAAAGTCAAGATGTACGATTTCACAAACATTAAAGGCGAAGAATTTTACAACAACACGTGCCACTTGGTCATTGAATTTGTCGACAGTACCGGTCAAATGCAACTGTCGCGTGAATTGCTTGTGCGTTCTCTGTCAGTCCGAATCAGTTGATGATCGAAGATACGAAACGAAAGCTTGCTGCGGACAGCGACGAGTATCGCACATGTTGTATTTTTACGGGTGATATCGAGGTTAATTCCAAAATCGGCGTCTATTCGTCGTTTCGCGATCAGTTGCAAAGCGTCATGTTTCCATACGGCAATACTCGAATCGACGAGTTCCCCAATAAACCATACATCAATGACATTCGTTCTATGATTCAAGTTATTGGGTAAGTTGAAATCAGTTGCAGAACTTTACATATAACAATTTCCAGTGGCATTGTCGTCCGAAAAACTCGCTCATCAATTTCGTTCAATTTGACAAGTTGATACACTTTGGCGGCTCTTACGAAGTTGTTGTCAATCATCAATAAGAAATGTGAATCAACTACCAGACAATTTGGATGCACCGCAAGAATATGCGAAGAAGAGTGGATTGTTTCGTATTACGGTCAATGTAACGTCTGGTATTCGTTCAGGTCGTTTTGAGGGTTGTCCATACGATTGTGCCAACGCTGCGAGCAAACTTTCTTGGGTTTTCATGAAATGCACTGTAAGTTTTCTCGATTAGTTCCACTAATATCCGCTGTTTTCTAGACTGAAAATTCGTTGACTGTCGACCAATCGAACTTGTTCCTGTGCATTGCTAACGTGGGTCAACATTGCATGAACGGCTTTTACAAAGATGGCTGCGAATGCAAGCAAGGTGATGCGTGTTGTGTTGATGGTTGCTGTCGCGAAGATCATTCCGACCGTTCGCCGCAGCGGTCAGCTTTCTCGCACCTCCCTCCGCCTCCTTTCACTTTTTTGCTCCAACCGCGTCTTAGCGGACGCCCCAGTCATTATTGTTGTTTTTATTGGCGATCAAAAGAATAAATAGAATTAAATTAGAATTGATTATTCGTTTTGAATAAATTTGTTGTTTATCCGTCCATTTTTCCCCGTGGAAAAGGACGTTGCATGGGGCCAAGTATGTTTCATAGTGCCGGAAGTTGCAACAAATGTGCAATTCATGTTGCCGTTGATGAAACGGCATGTTTATGGGCGACTTAGATGGTTCAACACATTTGTAGATAAAATGCATGTCTGACGTTTCACGTCTGCATTGCGATGATACCGAATACTCTCCGGACAAACTTGTCGGAAAAATTAAAAGTATGATTGCGGCTCTGGAAGAGTATCATGATTAAAGTAATCAATATTTTTCTTTTGTCATTTAGTTTTTTGCTAAATACGTTTTTTCTTTGCGAAATAGAAACGTCGAGATGTTATACGACAACATTATTCCAGCGAATGTAATACAAAAGAGAAGTTGGTTCAAAGCGTTATTGAACACCAAAAGCTTTGTCATAACTAAATGAATTCGTGAAGTCTTTCTTGACGTTGCGATGAGAGTGGACAATGTTGATAAACCACTAGATGCAGATGATCATCGGCAAGAAATTGGCTCCACAACGCCATGAACAAAAGCAGTCATTTACGATGCCAATTAAAGTTGAAATGAACGATAATAACCAAAAATATTTCACGACTTGCAGACGTTTTTCACTGTCTTACACAACGGAAAGATTTTCTATTAGAACGCCCAAACATTTGCATTGAAGTTCATTTTGTTGCGCTGCAGACCTTTCGGCGCAACTATTTGAATCAGAAGTAGAAGTGTACGGTAACTCACATCAACTCGGCGGATTATCGAAATAAACGGGCACATTGTGATGTCAGTTGATCAAAAGAAATAACTAAAATTTGTTGGTGAATCAATGGCATATGCGCGACGTCGTTCGGAGGACGCCGGTCATTGTCCTTCTTCAACGGAAACAATCTCTATTACGTATCGCACGACAAAACTATTGGTAGGCGATAGCAAAGTCGTGATGTCCCTTCCTTTTTCCTCAATTGATGATTTTGCTGGGCTACCGATTGACGGCGTCCGATTTTGAGTCTTTTGTTTATTCTCCATTTTCGTTCACTTTCATCTCTTCAAGAAGTTTCGTGATCTTTTGTTTGGTCATTTGTTGTTGTTCGAAGTCTTTTTTGCGAACTGAGAATCAACTTAAATACATGATCTTAGACAGACGAATGAGAACTTGCATTGTTCGTGTATTGGTGCCGTTTCTTAAGGCAAGATCAAAGACTTGTCTTTTTTGAACGGCAATTTGGAGAATTGCTGGAAGGTTTTATTGCAAGTCGCTGAGATATAACAAACTCACATTTGTTGTGCACATTCCATTCAGTAGCAAACAATATGAAATTTTGAACGAAAACATTGAGATTCCAAACACACTGTTCCATCACTAGTCTTTTGAATAATCGAATTTAAAGCGACTGTTCACTGTGATGATTCCTTGTGAGCTTCTTGACAAACGGTTGTGGAATCTGACCGTCAAATTCAGTTAGTGATGTGATCTTTTATTCTCATCAGAAACAAGTCGAATCGCAGCATTTTGCTAAATATCATTGACAACAAACTCATAGGTGGTCTTATTCGATGATGATCTCTGAAATCTATTAACAGCACCGGTACTTCGGCAATTTCCAAAATTCTTTGTCGATTTGCGAGCGAATTTTAACATGCAATTGTTGAACAGTTTCCGGTAATTGCGTACAAAAGTTGATTCAAAATTGACGCATACTGTTGATAAACAAATTGGAAAGAATCGATTGACTTTAAAAATTTGAATTCGAATTTCGGTGGAAACTGTTCATCCGTTTACTTCATAGCGATGCTCTGAATCAACGTGCCTATTCGCTCATTTTCAGATTAACTCGATTGATAGTCAACAATTAAGCCTACTAGTTGTTCGCGAACTCCATCTTTTCATTGTCTACGCGAACTTTTTACGCGTGAACTCTGTCGTGTCTAGAACCTGATTACGGATTAATAACAACATTGATTGTAGATGTCATCAAGCTCTAACGCTTACAAAGTAATCAAGGAGCTCGACTGGAGCAAGAAAGACTACTTTGTGAAGCGCACAATCGATCAAAGTAAGTGAACCTGCACAAAACATATAATCGTACAATTTTAGGTAATCAAGCGACATGTGCCACTGCTGCCGCAACTTACCTTGTTGAGGCCTTTATTTCGAAGAAAAATAAAAAGGCAACGGAGCTCGATTACGCGTCGATTTCTGAGAAGTTCAAGCACGACAGCGTTAAAATTAACCTCGAGTAAGTTTACTTTTTTAACATGAAATTTGGTCGTCATCGAGATCGGATCTTTTTGTCATAAGCCAATTTATATGGGAACTAAAAAGTAGGGGTTGCAATTTGTCAAAGTTGACTCATTTAAAACAGAAATTTAAATGCAAGACCTAAAGGTTTTGAGGACTTAAAGACTCATAAATTGTGGAAAAGTGAATTGAAGATTAGTTGATTTTTGCGTTTGATGTTTTGATCGTTAACTTGTCGCTTCTTTTGGTTTGGGTCTTTGAGATAGTGGAAGGGCAAACGCGTCAGAGAGATACACAAGATTGTCGTATTCACTCCAGTTTGCCGAGTAGTGATCCTAATCTTTCACGACGTTCTTTTGTCTCCGATTTGAATTTGAAGAAACGTTGGCAATTTGAATACATCATTGTTTTCTATGACAAAATAATCCGATCTCGTTGTCCAAAACTTTTTGCACTTTTGAATAACTTTAATTGGTCATTGTATATAACAACCGGTTTTAGGGAAATGGCCAAAAAAACCTTGCCGTTACTCCTTCTCAAGGCTGCAGGAAATCCGCACAAACTGTAGCTAAAGCGTCGTTCGAGGTTAAAGAGCTTTCACGGTGCATCTCGCATCCAGCTCATTTGAAGGATGCGATAGACGAAGCCCCGGTCGTTGTTGGTGAGTTGTAATTTTTTAAAAGTATCTCAAAAGTTTATTTTTTGATTAACTTTCTTAACAAATAAATTATCTGAACGCGATTAACAGAAAACAAGGGGTTTTTGGGATTTGCGACCAATAATGAGTTTTTTTCTGGCCAATAAGGTTTTTCCTTGATCTTTTTGGTTCGTCTTTTCACTTTCACCAGTCTGCTGACACGATCGATGATTGTGTTTAGCGCGAGTATCCGTCGATCTTCAGTTTTTGGTCGAAGACGATCACGAACTGCCCAATAAGCAATATCTTTGAGTCTGGGAACCTGTCCAACGCAAATGAACTCATACGCAAATTGTTTTATCGTTGGGTCCGTGATTAGACTATCTAGGAAAAGCACGCGTGAACCATCGTGTTTGTTAAGGTGCGTGATTAGCCGGCGCTCATCATCCCAATACAATTTGGTATCGAAAAGTTTTTTACATCTAAAAGCTCACAATGATCTTAGTGACAGATGATAGTATTACTCGCAAGTTAAGGTTTCAAAATGAAATTTTAACTGATAAAAAACTGTGGTGCCTTCAGGAGAAGCGTATTCATGAACAATGCCGTCGTCAAGATAAGTTCGTCTGCTATTGCTTATACGATCAGTAGAAATTGACCAATCCCTTCCAGCATCCGCAGCAGCAGCAAATATGTCTTGTTTATCGGACTCTATCCACGCCTAGAAGTTTGTGCTTCTGATCGTGTTACTCAGGTACTTACTAACGGGCGATAGTTTCCAGTTAGCGAAAACTTTGTCCAGTTCAAAAGTCCAGTCTGTTGCCAATTTGAGACATGAAGATCTCCAAAGTAGTCGATTCGATAAAAGTAAATCGATTCGTCGTGTTCGATTAGACCTGTGCGCCATCTCGCATAGCGATCGTCAGGAAATCGATCATCAGCGTCGGGGACAAGATGTCCTGTGGGCAACACGGGCAATTTGATGCGGTTGAAGTGAACATGTCGTTTCACATAAAACCGACGAGATTTCCCGGATATTCGTGAGACTTACCGGATCGACATCCATCAAAAAAACTTCGTCTATGTTTTTATAAATCACATCATCTGAGTGGCTTACGTTAAAAAACAAAAACGTGCCGCTAGTTGTGTGTCGAAAACGAGCAGAACGAATAGCTGTGTGTAATTCGTCAGCGAACGTAATGTCTAAACAGAACTTGACGGTCGAATATAAAACGTACCGGAAGTTTTGAAGTCTTCGTAAGCTAATGTTCGGATGTCCACTTGCCGGAAAAACAATGGTTGTGGGTCGTAAGCTCGAATTTGCGTAGTTATCTCGAGCGACCAGAAGTAACGTCCACAAGGGCTTACACACACGTTTTTCATTTCGATATCCAAATTTCCAACAAACTCCCACTCCAATAGCTCTTGATCAACGGCGAAACGAAAAATCTTCCACTTCTTTTTGTGTTTTTCAAAGGGAGCATAAACGTAAAGACGGTGTGTTCGGGGATCTGTGTAGACTCCGAGGGCGTAGTGTGGATTCCCCACATCACACGGAGAATACAATCGATTGGTTATAAACATCAAAGCCTAAAGATGACTATTAGAATGATGGGAATCTGAAAACTAAAAACGGGAGGTCTAGGAGAACAACGAATCGGCAAAAAAAAACAATAAAAATTAGCAAAATTAAAGCAAAATCTTAACTCTTAGTTTTTACAACCGGCTTTAACTTTTATTTATTTCAGTTATACGGGCGCCATTGCACTTCCGCAACTACAAAGTTGACGGACTCGACCTGACGCAGAACTACGACGCAGCCGAAGGTGAACAGAAGGCGAATGAAGAGGACGAGCTGCGTCAAGAAAAGAAACTCCGAGGCGAATACACGGAGGACCAATGGAAGACGGCGAAAACGAACAGTTTCCACGCCGTTTTCTTAATTGGCTACCGAGTGCTTCGTTCGGATGTTTCGCCAGACCGACCCGAATACCAATTCCTGTGTAAGGGTAGCTGGGGCAGCAGTTTTGGACACAATGGACGGGCTTATATAAAACTAGCAGACGTAAAACACCTGCAGTTTTGTAGTAAAACCTTTCAATTGAAACCTCCAACGTCCGCTAAATAATGTTATTTCTTTGTCGTTTTCATCTTGTTGTTTTAATTGTTGTGTTCCAATAAATTGATTGTTGTGTTGATGACCATCCGATCGATTAGCAAGTTTATCAACCTTACTCTATACCTAAATAAGAAACAATCTGAAAAAGAGTTAACAAATCGAAACTCGACGCCTGAAACACGAAGCTCGAACAAACGCAGGTTTTCATCCACTTTATTCGCAAGTGCAAGTCGTTTTGGCGCGAAGCCAAGACGAGGACCTCACACACACTGGAAAGCAGGACGCACTAAAATGTCCAGAGGTTTTCTGCTGCCTATTCTCTTTTGGTTTTCCACATGTCATTTTGGTTACGAAATACAAGTTTACTGTCTTTATCATGATCGGAAATTGATCCAAAAACACTACGATTAGTGTGAATGATTCTAAAGACTTTGTTTGATACTTGGATTTGTGATAAGTTCTATTCGAACATAAAGACCACTACAAGCAATTTTATTGTTCTTTACTTCAAACAAATGGCTATAATGAGGGCTCTGATGATGGTCAATTTCCTAGACCTTCACAATTGCCACATAAACCACAGCGAACAACGTCGAAAGCTACATAAAAGCGGTTTCTCTGAAAGACGATTCCTTGCATTTTTCAACAGATTACTCACCTGAACGACGGAAACCCGTTGTTTTCGAAGTAAACGATTGTTGGTCCATCTACTGATTGTTGTATTATATAACTGAAAGACACGTTCATTGCGCCCAAATGGAATTCGACTGAGAGTTTGGTGTGTGGTGATGGAAAAGCACTTTAAACTGCTGTTGGCAAGGACGGTTGGAAAAGTACTGATGTTTGGGTGAAACAACGAGAAAATGCTACGGTTAAGATGATAGTTGGTTTTTTCTTCAACTTGTATTTTTTGTTCAGAACATCAAGTCCGGTAGCGTTGGCGATATTCATCTCGTTGGTACAGAAGTGTATTCGTGATCGTCAGATTTGGCACCAAAAATGGTAAGATCAATTGTCTGCGATCTCAAAGCGGTTTTGTAGGTGTGGCAATCACTCAACTATCGTTCATGGGCTTCTTGTTCATCGCGTTCGTAGCTACTTTTGGTTACTGATTGCACTCCTTGGTATTTCTCTGTGCTTTTTCTTTGAGAAATAAACGCTTTGTGATTGTGTTTTTATCCGTGCAAGGAGACTGCAAACGTATCGTTAACGCTCGACCTTCATCCTACAAGTTTATTCTCAGCCAACTACCTGCTAAATTCAAACAAAAATGTCCATTTTCAAATCCTTAGCCTCAACTGATGCTCATTCTGTTATTTTATATTCTAAGCGCTTACTTCCTTTATCTGTGTTTCGATTGCAACCAGTTGTATCACCATTACTTACAAATCAATTCGATGCTTATCAGTTATGGAAACTTTCGAAGTACAGACGTCAAAAATCAATTATAACGATTGATTGTTCTCACCTTTACTGCATTATATGGCCGTCTAATTAATAAAACGACAAACACTACTGATGGAATCCAAACCCTGTGAATATCAACAGAATCCAACCAGCCAACAAGCTAAAATACACAACACCCCCATTCCCTTGTATAGCACGTTCATCGCGCAAATCGATGTAGTTCGGAGATTCTCACGACAACTAGTGCTCATTTTATATCAATACAAAGCCAAAAAACTAGCTCTTCACTATGCCCACACTTGTAGCTACCGGACAACTGAGAGAGAAATGAGAGCCCTTCAAAGCCGAACAATCTGTCAAAAATCGTCCAAAATTGCAAAAGATTGTGCAGTTCTTTACGCTGATGTTGGTGAACTGTAATTTGAATCGGATGTTAATGAGAGTAAAAGATCATTGTCTTGAGAGTTTGGAGGATAGAAGTTGATCGAGAGCAGAATTCGAATCGAAAACATACTCAGAAATTGAGTTCTCTGTAGTTGACCATAACAACAACGGTAATTGACTTTAATCGCTGCAATTGGCCGTAGTAATCAATGACAACTATTTTAATGAGTGTTGCTAACGAGAAATAATCAGTTCGCTGGTTGAGAAGATCGAAGTTGAACACAAACCGTTAACATCCTTAAAAGTTTTATTGTTATACTCTCAATCACTCAACTAAAGTTCTTGTAGTCGCCATTCACTTGGAGTCCACTGAGAAGTGAACGTTGAAGTCCGGATGATCAGCAGCTTGGTGTCCTGCTGCATAAAAGTCATCTTCTCATGATTACAAATAGACCCACTATCCAACTTCTATTTCATGTTGGTATTTGATTCAATTTCAAAAGATTATTCAACAGAGAGGACAAATTTGATTGGTCAATTTTATTGTTTGAAGTAACAGAAGTTGTGAATCAAAGACGTTTAAGCTTTGACACGTCGTGATGCAAAACGAGCAACACCACGATAGCCGCCTTGTTGTTGGCCGCCTGTAACTGGAGCATTCGAAGAGCGGCTGGGACATGGACAGTAAGCAGCATCGCCACCGTGTTGCCCAGAGGATCCCGGTTCTAGAATACAAGTGCAAATAAGATGCTTCAATTCGGTTCAACTCACGTCCAGGCGATCCTGCTTGTCCCGGTTGACCTTCAAATAGCGATTATTACCTTCACATCGACACAATCAAATTCAACCTGATTGACCGGGTGGACCGCTAAACATTAAAAATGATTAGTCAAATGAAGAGTGAAAGGAAAACTTACGCTGGACCTGCTGGTCCTGGAGCACCAACGCCATTCGATTGTCCTGGTTCTGAAACATGAATGTAAAGGGCGAATTCAATTTTGATCGAATTTACGTCCTGGAGATCCAGGAGGGCCAGCGGGGCTTAAATCGAACAATTAGTGGGCTCATTCGATTGGGAAACTAACCCTGGAGGTCCTTTTGGTCCAGGTTGAGAAGTGGATCGAGTACCGGGAGCACCGGGTTGACCTTCAAATTGAACATTAACACAAACACGGGGACTAGAAATCAAATACCGGGTTGTCCAGGAGCACCTAAATTAGATCAACGGTAATTGCTTGCAACCCGAATAAAATCTTACCAGCTGGTCCGGGAGCGCCTGCATCACCAGGAGGACCTTCAATTTGACTTATTGACTACTCCATTCATCTTCTAAACTAACCGGGAGTTCCAGCACCGCCGCCATTTCCGGGCTAAAGGACAAACGATGATGAACGACCTTAATGCTTCAAACTTACAGCTCCAGGGGCTCCATCATCACCGTTTGGTCCAGCTGGGCCCTAAAATGATTGTGTTGAATCACATACTTTAATAGAAAACAATACTGGTGGTCCATCAGGTCCTGGAGGACCGCTGAAATCAATCGATTAGGCAAGAAATACGGTGCACAGCTTACGGAGGTCCGGCGGGGCAAGAAACACAACCACCACGGCTTTCGTATCCGCTGCCAATTTGCGAAGCTCCAGCACCACCAGCACGTCCGGGTTCTAAACACCGAGATTAACTGAAGTCCTTTAATCTCAACTTGCCTCCAGCCAAACCGTCCTCTCCGGGAATACCGGGTTGACCGCTAAATAAGAGCAATTAAGACTTCGATTCAAACACAACAACAAACGGTGGACCTGGAGGACCGGGAGGACATTGATGTTGCGATTGAGAGCGTTGATGACCGCCGGTAGCTGCCGTGTGTTGTTGTTGGTATCTGATGTCCACCGGTTGAGTGAGTAGCAGCAACATGAGGAGCTTGTTGATGATAAGATTGAGAAGCTCCATAGTTTTGTTGAGCTCCATAGCCTCCGGTTTGTTGAGCGCTGTAGCCGCCGTGTTGTTGAGGAGCTTGAGCATAACCGCCTCCACCGCTGTAGCCACCGGCTTGAGCGTAAGATTGACGACGCACGTGACGAGCTTCACGATTGTGTGCAACATTGAAGGTGAGCATTCTGAACATTCAATTGCGAGTTGAAGATCACTTCATTTTGGCTTACCCATCCCAAGCTTGATTGGAAAGATCTCGGAATTCGTCCATTTCGTTCATCACTTCACGGTACAATGAGTTGATGTCTTGAACAATCCAAACGGATGCAAAGATCGCCAAGACGACCGCAGCCGCCGATCCGGCACTCGCCAACTGAACAGCAAATTTAGCACTCATTCTAAAGTCAATTCACTTAAGAACTAATTGCACTTCTCAGTTTACCTTGTGAACTGATGAGGCGAATTGGCTCGTCTTGCTGTTTCCCTTCTCGGTCTTCCACTTTTATATGCCTGCTATTCTCGGAGTGCAGTAATTTTACTGCGCCACCACAGTGGACCGGTTGGCGGGCCCAAGAACCGGACCAGGAAACTGTCCAATGATCGATTCCTCAAACGCCGCCCATTTTGTTTACTGCGCTTTTCGTATCGTCGCGCCAACTTTCCACTCCCGCACTCGCTTCTGCGCAAGCTCTTCAGCAACCCGTTTTCTGCAGTAAAACGATGGTCCAGAAAATTAACGAGAGTTCACAGGTTCGCCCGCCAACTTCCATTTACTGCACGTTTTTCGGGCGCTTGAAGTTTGTCGATGAACAACAACCCGCCAAACTCATTCCATTAGTTCCATTCAAGCAATCGTCTTCTTAATCCCACACGTTTCATCGACCAACAAGTGGGTCTTTTCGCCACGAAAATGAATCGCAAATGAAGAACGGCAACTGGTGTTCCAAGAAACATGAAGCTGATCTTTGTTAGAAGCTCTCATATCAGCTGATCACTTTGTAACGAAACAGATCGATAGAAACGAGATTGATGGTCGAAAACAATTACGAACGCGACTACGAGATCCATTGATTTCACGACAGTCGCAGTTTCTCCAAAGAGTATTTTGATCCATTCAAAAAACACAGAGTCCTTAGTTATTTTCCTATAATCTACACCAAATGCAACAATCTAAACAAGGACGAGAGGAAGAACGAGGAATCCGAGAGCAGCTGTTATTGCTGGGCGATTCGACAAATCCACATATCCATCATTGCAAAGATTCTTGCCAATACAAGCGCAAACCTTTCCGTTTGCGTAATCTTTACATCCAATTGTTCTACCACTGTTCTCACAACAATTCTAGAAATGCTTGTAATTTACCAATTAGAAACCATTATCACTTTGCTTATGGATGCTTGTCCGCCATCTGAATCCACACTCGCCCAACAAGCATTTGCACCAGGAAAGCACTCTTTGATTTTATATTTGCAATATTCGTCCTAAAACATATAGGAATTTTGCTTATTTTTCAGTTACAAGATTGTAACATTTGTCTACATAGCATTTATGTGCTCCACTTTGCTTCAACATTGCCATTTGCACTAACGGGAACCAAAAGAACAATCGAAGCTCGCACCTTAACAGCCAACAGAGCACGAACATGAACCGATTGATTTCGAGACGAACACTTTTCCGACTGAACTTCCAATCAAAACTTCTCAGAAACACTCGTCGTTGTTGTCCAGAAAGGACTTAATTTCCCAACAACAAGTCTCTTTGCTGTTGCTCTGATACCTGATGTCTTTCCAGTAACACATCCCTTCATTGACTTGTTAGGACTTTTCATTGCGACTAAGCACAACCTTCAAAGTAACGAGTTTATTGCCGTCAAATATACAGAAACGATTCCACGTTAATCAATGGAACATTATCATCTCGACTGTCTGTTGACTTTCGCGAAGTCGAATTGTCGGCGGAATCTTTTCTACCACTTCAACGGTCGTTCTTCCATTTCGTTTCTGTTCGAACTCAATCATTTGAGCCCAAAACCCAACGTTCGGCGCTATTCGTCGCACACTAAACCCTCTGTTATCCCATTATGTTGACAACTTCACCTTGAAACTCGAACGTACGCCTCTTCAAGACTCAAATTCTCGTGAATGAGCAGGTAAACCAAACAGATTGTTGCGGATCTTAATTGCTTAAATCGGGTAGATACTCATCACTTACCGACTAATTCCCTGACCACAAAACACAACGACTCTTCCACCTTAAACAGAACTCATATGTCTATCACAACTCCAAACGTATCTTTTTCTTTCGCGTTCTTGATGAAATTGGCAGTTGATTCGAAGTACTTGTGGATTTGAAATCGCTCGACGTCCGCTCCCTTCACGTCCATGTATTCGGTCTCGCCAATGCGCAGTGGTTTCGGGAAGTTCGTGCAGTCAACTCCATGAGTGATACCCAGTTCCTTGAACTTCTCTTCCGAAAGAGCTTTGTGTCCTGAAAACATGTGAACAACATAGGGAAACCAACCACTTACCTGCCAGAAACAAAAATGGACGCACTTCACTTATAGATTGCATATTAGCACGTTTCCGTTGATGTTCGTGAGATCCCAATTAGAAGAATCAAAGTCCGGGCATAAATAGCGCGCTAAAAAGGCCGGTCGAGAGCCCTGAATACTTGGCGTTGTGAAGTAGTGCGCTCCAAGCTACTAATACACAAACTACAAACTGCTGTTCGTTGAAGTAGCTAACTAACAATTGGTTAATGCTGAATTCTTAGCTAACAGAAAAACGAGTTTTTGGAATCATCAGCTGTGCAAAAGCTAAAAACTAGCAATTAGCTTTGGGTTGAAGATTCTTAGGGAATCGATCACTGGGTAGAAAGAGCTTCTCGAACAAGAGCAATCAGCTTGTTACTCAAATTTGCCTTCAGAATCGACTTCAGCCATCTGAGAAGTTCTGTTTAGCTGCTCGTTTGTTTACCAGCTCTAATTCAAACCGAACAGTACAACTATTCTTATATTGAAATAGAGCCTGAACGACTAATTGAAGTTTACAAACACGTAACACGCTCAAATGAAAGACTACGAAGGTTAGAGTGTCAAAATAGTAATTGGACGTGATTGATTTTAGAACGTTTCGGGAATCTGCTTCTGCTAATTAGCGGGATTGTGAACACCGCAACACCGTTGGAAGAATCGTTTCAAGTTATGCGGTTGTTTCAAATCGTTCCGTTCGATCGTTTCACGGAGCGGTTGCTGTTCAGTTCGGAACCACCACTTAGCATCTAATCCTTCTCACAACTCCATATTCCAAGATAATCAATGACATTCAGCGGTTTTTGTTCTTGATGGGTGTAAAGATTACGAGTAAACAGTTGACGTTTTGAGATTGTCGTTTGCAATTGCACTGAAGAAGTTGTTTCTGAACTCGAACTTCGTCGGACATCGAAATCGGACGACTAACACGAAAATGACGTCGATTCCACGGTTGGGATTCACAATTGATTGTGGTCAGTTGAATTCGATGCTCGCAATTTATTGGTCAGTTGCTGGAGCAGCGGTTGCTCTGAGCCTCTTGCTAAGTGGATTGCCGATCTTGTTCGGTCGATTGAGTGCGATACGAGAAGAAATTCTCGACGATATTCGAGATCTAAGAGTTGTCGAGGATACCGCATGGTGGGTTGACTACGGGCATTCTGATAGATGATTGAAGGCAAAAACTGATGCAAAAGAGTCGAACCGGTCGTTCACAACGAGCGATCGATAGACGCGAATTCGACGGGGTTTGTTCCTGTGACATCGACAATCGATGCCCGATGGGACCAAAAGGCAAGAAAGGAGAAAAAGGACTGGACGGATTGAACGGGAGACCGGGACCTCAAGGAAGTGATTTGGACTCAAAGATGATGGTTGAATTCATTGCTTTTCAGTGCGTGGATTACCCGGCAATTATCCGCCTGTTACGGTGGAGATCATGTTCGTCGATTCGGGTGAGTTTAATCAAATTTAAAGTTTTACTTTTGTTCTTAGCTTGATACAATTCGAGAGCAACCGAAGAGTCCCGTGCTAAAGTTTTATTATTGGAGACCAGCAATCAGTTGACGAATCAAACAACCGTCGCTTCGAGTAGTCTCTCAGAGACAAGTCGACCATCGACAAATGAAGGTGTCGATGCGAATACCGCAGATCCTGAGGTTACAATTGGGCAATTAAACCAGAAAATAAAGGACATGGAAAACAAATTCAAACAAAAAGTAAGTGAGCGTATTCAATGAGAAAACTTAATTTTTAACTTTAGTTAGACTTTGTGGAGACAGAAGAAAGACAACTGAAGACGAAGACAAAAAACTGAAGGAAGAAAATGCAACGCTAGTAAGTAAGAGCAATCAAAGTAACCGTTAATTTTTAGATTTCGAACTTTGAGAAAGAACGAGGTTCTTTGGAATGGAAGAATAACATCTGTAATTTCAAGTTGCCGGCAATTCGTTCTCTCATCGGCCGATTTTGACGAATTTGATTTGCGGTTTCTTCGATAGCCGCTCGCAATTGGCCAGTCGGACGGACAACAAAGTAACAACACCAATTAATGTTACTCTTGTTCATTTTACATCAATTTGAGTCGATTTCTTTAAATTGAAAGTTGCCCGGAACGCGACATAAGGGGGGACCAAAGCAAAATTTTTCGAAAATTTCAAAATTTTAATTTTGAGCTCATCTGAAGTTGGCGACCATGAGGATTCAGAAAATATACAGTTTGTCCAGAAAAAATCAAAAATAAGAACGTTATTTGCGGTTCCGACTAGTCAATTCATTTTGGCCCACCCTGTATTTTACTATTCACTGAGTGGTCAGTAGTTGGAAGTCGATTTCCAACATGCATTTGAGACTCTTGGATGCTGAAAAACGATGTGTTCGTTTGTTGATGTCTATTTCGCGTTGCTGTTTTGTTGAAGTCTTTTTGAAAAAATCCAAATAAACCACGAATTGACGCCTTTAACGCCCGTAGAAAAAAGTCCGGAGGTTCTTTTTTCCCGCACTCGTCCGCGTGATCGCCTCTTTTTTGCTCTTTGCATTTTGTGGTGCTTTTGCGAAACGGACGCGGAGACTCGCTGGTTGAACAGACCCATTCGTCCGGGGGTTGTTGGTTGATTTCGTTGTTGTAATTCAAATTGATCGTTTTTTGTTAACAGTTAAATAGACGAGAATCCGGAAGCCCCACAATCCCTGTTTTAGTTGGTGTAAAATTCGGATTCTAAGGCTTCGAAAACAAATCACGTGCCTTCCGACCACTTACGAGCAACATTTTCAGAACTCGAGGTGCCAATTCCGCTGAGCAGATTGTTGATTCACGATGGGGCGTTTGTACTTCGATCTTCTCGACAGCGAATCGATTCTTTACGTGTGTAAAAGTTGTGGAAACTTTCTCACCAATCAGGAATCCTTTCAATCGGATTCATTTCAAGGTGAGTTCTGTCGTTTTTGATTTGTTTTTATGTTATTTAGGAAGCTCTGGAAAAGCGTATCTGTTCAGCAACGTCGTCAACATTATTTGCTCCACTACTGAAGAGAAGAACATGACAACTGGAACGCACATTGTCAGAGACGTGTTCTGCAAGATGTGCAGTGTAAGTCGGAAAGAAACGAATTCATGCAACTAATCGACTTTAGAATCGATTGGGTTGGACCTACGAAATGGCGTACAGCGATTCGCAACGATTCAAAGAAGGACAATTCATTTTGGAGGTTAGTCGAAATTGAGAGTGTTAACAAGCCTCTTGTTTAGCTCATGTTCATTCGCAAAGTGAGTAGTTTGGACGATCAGAAGAGTCCCGATTCACCATCAATGGTCGAGCTTCTACGATACGATTCGACCAACTACGACGATCCGTCGGAAGTCGGACGTTTTCCGGGATCACCGTTCGTTTACGCACCACCGACATTCACTCGCCAATTGCAACTGTTGCAACGTGCCAACTACTCGTACGGCGGAAACGAAACACCCACGCCACGTTACCACAACCGTCACAGCGCTCGTTTGCGTCGTGCCAACTTGAATTGATTGTCGTCATTCAGCAACAAACCTCCGCTTAATGCCTTTTCGTTCGTAAATCTCAGGGCCTGATGTTTGTGGTGTTCGGGTTAGCTTCGTATTTACGGTATGAACAAAAACGATTTTGTATAGTCACTTTCTGTAAACTCCCGAACTTCTTGTACGAACCAAGTCCCCGTTGTGTTTTTCTTAACCGTTGCCTTAACAAAATTAGTGGCTTTGATTTCTAATTAGAAGCAATTCGCCTATTCTTTTCAATTTACCATTGTTGTAATTCGTGTTCATGACCTGCGAGTTTACATTTCGTGGAGTTCTTTTAGCATCTGAAGTTTTAGTCCAAGCTCTTCTTAGTCATAACTCAATAGTCTTTCTTTCCGAATACACGAACAAACTCTGATGTTTTGGTCGAAATAAACTGAAAGTTTTAGTCGAATTTCAATTGAAACTGTCGAACAAACTTTATCGCACTTTCTTCGTAGTCCAACTCAAAGGCTTGTGAAGAGTAATCTCCCGGTGGCGAGTAGTCGTGTGTTCTTTTCGCTCTTTTTCGTTTGCAGTCGCGAGTGCACGTGATTCGCTTTCTCGTTTCGTTGCAGTTCCGGACGTGTGTGTACGAAGAGTGATTTTGAGGGTCTTTTCTGCGATGATAATTTTCGATTCAGACGAATTGGTTTTCAGATTGAAACGCGGGGGCAAATGGGCCGAATTTTTCTGGAGCACTTGGGCGGTGATACCACCTTTCATTGCTACAAATGTATGAACTATTTGACCAACAAATACGAATGTCTATCCGATTCGTTTACTGGTCAGTTAGCTTGTTGGTGGATCTTTAGTGTTCGTTTTCAGGAGCATCAGGACCCGCGTTTCTGTTTCGTCGAGTGGTTAACGTCAAAACCTCGGAGCTGCAACAAAGAGACATGATAACCGGTTGGTTGAATTGTCGCTTATTTTAACTGTTCGAGTTTAAGGCCAACACATCGTGAGAGACGTTTCCTGTACGCTTTGCAACACAAAATTGGGGTAAACAAATTGGTTTTTCTTCGCGTTTAACATTTCAATTTCAGATGGGAATACGAGTTTGCGTATGAATCGAATCAGACGTACAAAGAAGGTGCTTTTAGTCATTGAATTCTTGTTGAGTGAGATTTTGAATTGCAGGCTACGTGGTGCTCGAGAAGAAGCTGCTTCGCGTACTCGAGGAGTCGAATCCGAGTTTGGCGCAGTGCGTGTTCTCACGTCGACATTGCGGTTCGATGTCATCGATGGACAGCGAAAGCGGAGTTTCATCGAACGAAGAGAACTGAGAAAATCAATTGGGTGTCATTTTGTTTTTGCTCCAACCTGTCGGTCCTCTTTCTTTATCTGTCTGTTGCTCTGCCGGTCGCTCATCCACGATCTGATCTTCTTTCCGCACCGATTATCATCCCAAGTATTCTCATGTCGTAAATTTGATTTCGCAAGTTGTGCATTAGGTGCGAGCTCTGTTGGTTTGTGTGTTATTTATTTTCGTTTAACTTATTGAACAGGTCGTTGACTAATGTTATTGGGGTTCGTGTTAATAAACGACATTTCTCATCGATCTCGTGTTATCACGTGAACTAGCGGTTGAGAGCCGTTGGGATATCTTGGTTATGATGTGAACATTTACCTTCGAAATTGCAGGTTTCTAATCGCTCAGTGAACATGACGATTTTGCCGAAAGTGAAGAAGAGTCATCTGAAGGGCGATCATGGTCAGAAGGTGAAGAAGAAGGAAGAACGATCGTTGGAGCGCCTCGAACGTCTTGATCGTGTTGAACAACGTCCGGGACCATCGAATGCGTTGGCCAATCCGGTGGAAACTTTGAATTCGGACGACGAATATGGACCGGGATTCAAAGACGATGAGGTCGGTTAAGCACGTAAATTTTGGTGTTAGTTTCTGGTTTTAGCTCGAGGTTTCATTCGTTGAAAGCATGAAGAAGAATCGCGGCTTTAACGTGAAGGTCGTCAAAGGTGATGGCGCCTGTATGTTTCGTGCGGTTGCCGACCAAATCTACGGCGATGAGGAGATGCATTTCGATGTTCGTCGCTTGTGCATGGACTATATCGCCGGTAATCGCGATCATTTTTCGCAATTCATCACCGAAGACTTCACCGAGTACTTGGCTCGCAAACGAAACGTCGATGTGCACGGCAATCATGTGGAACTTCAAGCGATCTCCGAGATTTTTTTACGTCCAATTGAAATCTACGAATATCACACTGGTATCTTCGTTG